>NC_059576.1:6504082-6858368 GCF_020424385.1 Procambarus clarkii | reverse complement strand
TATATATATACACACACATACACACATACAGTGGTTCGATTAACGAATTTAATCTGTTCCGGCACGGAGCTCGTCATGTGAAACGCTCGTCTTTCGAAACAAATTTCCCCATTTAAAATAATGTTAATAAAATTAATCCGTTCCACCGCCAAAACATCAACATGACATTTTATAATGTAAATTAAATACTGTACATGTAATTATTATAAGTGTTTTGTTTTAATGTTTTCAATTGTACATATACTTTTCCTTATGAAGAGTCGTTGCTGGCTTGAGGGAGAAGATGGGAAGGTGGGGAGGAGGAGAGGTTGGGAGAGGAGGGGTTATGGTGTGGTAGGAGAATCTACCATAGAAGCCAGCAGCTTCTATGGAACATCGTGGGTTATAAATTGTAGTCACAAAACCACAACATACCCATAGAAAAGCACAAATAAATGCAGAGGGATGCTTATCCTGCACGATAAAACATCATCACTGTTGTCGGAGGCGTCAAGATTTTGCGAGAACTAGGAAGCACCACCTGGTTTGCTCGTTATTCGAGCAAAAGCTCGTCAATTGAGACAAATTTTTGGAGAGTGGCTTGCTCGTTACTCGAAATGCTCGTAGATGGAACCGCTCGTCACTCGAGGTTCCACTGTCTGTGTGTAATTACCTAAGTAATTACCTAAGTGTAGTTACAGGATGAGAGCTACGCTCGTGGTGTCCCGTCTTCCCAGCACTCTTTGTCATATAACGCTTTGAAACTACTGACGGTCTTGGCCTCCACCACCTTCTCACTTAACTTGTTCCAACCGTCTACCACTCTATTTGCGAAGGTGAATTTTCTTATATTTCTTCGGCATCTGTGTTTAGCTAGTTTAAATCTATGACCTCTTGTTCTTGAAATTCCAGGTCTCAGGAAGTCTTCCCTGTCGATTTTATCAATTCCTGTTACTATTTTGTATGTAGTGATCATATCACCTCTTTTTCTTCTGTCTTCTAGTTTTGGCATATTTAATGCTTCTAACCTCTCCTCGTAGCTCTTGCCCTTCAGTTCTGGGAGCCACTTAGTAGCATGTCTTTGCACCTTTTCCAGTTTGTTGATGTGCTTCTTAAGATATGGGCACCACACAACAGCTGCATATTCTAGCTTTGGCCTAACAAAAGTCATGAACAATTTCTTTAGTATATCGCCATCCATGTATTTAAATGCAATTCTGAAGTTAGAAAGCATAGCATAGGCTCCTTGCACAATATTCTTTATGTGGTCCTCAGGTGATAGTTTTCTATCTAGAACCACTCCTAGATCTCTTTCTTTATCAGAATTCTTTAAAGATTTCTCACATAATATATAGGTTGTGTGGGGTCTATGTTCTCCTATTCCACATTCCATAACATGACATTTATTAACATTAAATTCCATTTGCCAAGTGGTGCTCCATATACTTATTTTGTCCAGGTCTTCTTGAAGGGCATGACAGTCATCTAAATTCCTTATCCTTCCTATTATCTTAGCATCATCAGCAAACATGTTCATATAATTCTGTATACCAACTGGTAGATCATTTATGTACACAATAAACATCACTGGTGCAAGAACTGAACCCTGTGGTACTCCACTTGTGACATTTCTCCATTCCGATACATTGCCTCTGATTACTGCCCTCATTTTTCTATCAGTCAGAAAATTTTTCATCCATGATAGAAGCTTACCTGTCACCCCTCCAATATTTTCCAGTTTCCAGAACAACCTCTTATGTGGAACTCTGTCGAAAGCCTTTTTTAGGTCCAGATGTGTGTGTGTGTGTGTGTGTGTGTGTGTGTGTGTGTGTGTGTGTGTGTGTGTGTGTGTGTGTGTGTGTGTGTGTGTGTGTGTGTGTGTGTGTGTGTGTGTGTGTGTGTACTCACCTAGTTGTGTTTGCGGGGGTTGAGCTCTGGCTCTTTGGTCCCGCCTCTCAACTGTCAATGAACTGGTGTACAGATTCCTGAGCCTATTGGGCTCTATCATATCTACATTTGAAAATGTGTATGGAGTCAGCCTCCACCACAACACTACTTAATGCATTCCATTTGTTAACCACCCTGACACTGAAAAAATTCTTTCTAATGTCTCTGTGGCTCATCTGGGTACTAAGTTTACACCTGTGTGTGTGTGTGTGTGTGTGTGTGTGTGTGTGTGTGTGTGTGTGTGTGTGTGTGTGTGTGTGTGTGTGTGTGTGTGTGTATATATATATATATATATATATATATATATATATATATATATATATATATATATATATATATATATATATATATATATATATATATATATATATATATATATATATATACACACATATACACAGTATATATATGTTGTACCTAGTAGCTAGAACGTTGTACTCGGCCTACTATGCAAGGCCCAATTTGCCTAATAAGCTAAGTTTTCCTGAATTTATATATTTTTCAATATTTTATTTTTATGAAATGATAAAGCTATCCATTTCATAACGTATGAGTTAATTTTTAAAAAATTTAAGTTAAAACTAACGTAGATATATGAGCGAACCTAACCTACCCTACCACACCTAATCTAACCTATCTTAATCTAAACTAACATAATTAAATCAATAATTTATGTTCTTAATATAATATAATAATAATGTTTCAAGTAAATCAACTGAATTTAATTTTTTCAAAATAAAGAAAATCACTCTGCCTATTAGGCAAATTGGCCTTTGTATACTAAGTACGATATATATATATATATATATATATATATATATATATATATATATATATATATATATATATATATATATATATATATATATATATATATATATATATATATATATATATATATAAAAATAACACACACACAGTATAATAGCACTTGTAGACTCTTACCTCTGATCATTATGGTGTCTGGTGGAATGGTCTTCACATAAAATGTTCATATGATGCTGATAAGAATAAATGGAGCTCATAATGGTTCATTTTGTCATCATTGTTAACTTAAACCTAAATAGCATAGTGACATCTCTGCACCCTCACTTTGGGGAACTCCTAAGTTCAAGTTCATATACCTCAATATTACAACAATACTAACTTATTCTTGTGGTATCTGCTGAGAAAAGTAAGACGACAGCATCACATGGGCCTGTCTATGTGTTCCAACACTGGGACAACAGCATCACATGGGCCTGTATGTGTTCCAACACTGGGACAACAGCATCACATGGGCCTGCCTACATGTTCCAACACTAGGACAACCGCATCACATGGGCCTGTCTATGTGTTCCAACACTGGGACAACAGCATCACATGGGCCTGTCTATGTGTTCCAACACTGGGACAACAGCATCACATGGGCCTGTCTATGTGTTCCAACACTGGGACAACAGCATCACATGGGCCTGCCTACATGTTCCAATCAGAACAAACAACTTAGTTACCTTGTAAGTGATGGATGCCCTTGAGAAGATACTCTCAAAGCCTAACAGAAGAACATCACAAAGATGTTAACATATCAATGACTTTCTAAAGCCACTGTAAAAGGAAAATACATCAAGAAATGACTAATCTATTGATACGTGGCAAGTTTTTGTGTATGTTGGCAATACTAGTAAATGTAAACTCAAGCATATTATGGAAACTACTGGTGTCGTTAACTGCAATATTTAACCAACAAGCCATTGCTGTAATAAGCTTGTACTTCTTGCACTCAAAATGCAAAGTATTACTCCTCTATGTTACCTGTAGCACAAGTTTTACAGTACATTGGTAAAACCAAAGTATGTGGCTCCATCACAATCATTACAATTACAAAATTAGAGGAATCAATCAATGCATTACCTGCTATCAAACATCAAATACTGCATTACTAATCTATAGAAGTGACGAGGAAACCCAAAAATGAACGCATCTTAACCAAGTGTTGATAAGACACACATGTTGCTGTAAGAGATGGTAAGAGACACAGCACAGCATCTTAACCAAGTGTTGATAAGACACACATGTTGCTGTAAGAGATGGTAAGAGACACAGCACAGCATCTTAACCAAGTGTTGATAAGACACACATGTTGCTGTAAGAGATGGTAAGAGACACAGCACAGCATCTTAACCAAGTGTTGATAAGACACACATGTTGCTGTAAGAGATGGTAAGAGACACAGCACAGCATCTTAACCAAGTGTTGATAAGACACACACGTTGCTGTAAGAGATGGTAAGAGAGACAGCACAGCAAAGTTCCACTACTTGAGTTCTGCTTATGTACTAACACAACACACATATACCATAATCTCACGCTACAGTTAGAAAAACAATATCAAAGTCTATACCAACCCATAGAAAGGATTTTATAATAGAATTTGCATTTTGCAGAAAAAACAATGAGCTTCCCATGGGAAGTAGATAATTGATACATTTATCAATAATCTAACCACAGTAAATTAATGATTCTAATATTCGATAAAAGCTATAAACTTTATATCAATTTGGTAGGTCCTAATATAGGCTTAGTATCATGAACACTGTAAATTATGTGTTCTAGTCACTGAAATATCAACATAATTCTTCCCAGTAAATGTATGGGTCCAAACTCAACAAAGTAGTTTCAAACATACCCAAGCTGGTTTGGTACAGTATTGACATTCTTAACTGAAAATTAACTGGCCACTCATTGTTAAGTCAACAGGGCTAACAACATTTACATTAACAAAAAGATGGCCAAATCTATGTCAACTAAGTTACTGTACTGAAATTTTGTAAACTTTAGATTAATCCAAATATTACATGACGAACACATCATGAGCAGAGTTCATGTAAGGTGGACAGGCACTGCCAGGTAACGTAGTTGCCTGGCAGTCAATGTCCTCGTTGAAGCATGCTCTGCTTCTCCACTTGAAGTGCTTCCTAATGTATGCTTCAGCGCAAATGACGTGAATGAGGGGAGGGAGGTTTACCATGTGTAATAACACGAACCTATGAGCCAAACAGTCTCATATAACTGAAACACGCCACGATCACAGAAATGCATAATGCAAAGCATCCAAACAGCAACTGTTTTACACTTATCAAATATGATATTAAAATTGTGTAACAGTGTGTTGTCAATAAAATCATCTAAAAAAAAACACAATCATGTTTAATTATAGATCTTAATATCTTAATAATAAGAATATCTTGACGTACTCGAGGCTTAACACACCAACTAAACTTTTATATTATTAATTGACAAAATAAATTAAGATGCCGATTATCAATAATAATCCATTTTGCTTGGTATGGTCTTGTGTGTTCGTGGCATTCTTGACTTTAAGAGACTATGGGCTTCTAACACTCAAAACTATTCCACTCTTCAACTCTTTTATAATACTACTTTTTAACACTTTCACTGCCCGATGCCCCATATTGCATAAAATCAAAATACGGAGTATGCCCGATGACACAAATAGGTGTAAATAATTAAAAAAAATTGTAGAAATTCCATTTATTGTCTGAATACTATGGGACTTGTTTTAAAATGTGCACCAGTTTCTGACCATTCTCTGTATACCCTACGTGGCATCCTGACCCCGTCGTGTGGGCGCCCACCCACGCTGGAGGCTCACTATTCTCGTGACCTCGCTTGTGATAGCCTCGGCCTTCACTCCAGTCGAAAACTTTCCCCATTCTGGTTATTTTATCTGAGGTATTTGTTGTTACCGGCTTTATAATCACTGCAAATTGACTTTCAGATGAATACTGATCAAGAACAGAGCCAATTCATGACGAAAGCATTGAAAAAAACATGTTCGAGGGGAAAAGTTATTGAGTTTCGTGAAAGTATAGAAAAGTGAGACTTATATGTTCTTATGTGCAAATATCCCTTCATTGCATTTTATTGCAAATAATTTGATACCAAATTGAATGACATAACATGGAAATTGAGTATCCCTTTACAGCATTCTATTGCGAACAATTTGATACCAAATTGAACGACATAGCACAAAAATTGAGGTCAGAAAGCTAAAAAGACTACAAATAATTGTGGGTGGTGATGAGTTCATGCTCACCGCTCAACCTACCTTGAGGTGCGTGGTGGATTGCCCGCCGGGCCAGCAAAAGTGTTAAAATACTGTATATATAGACTACATAATTATAAAATGTATTAATGTAATTTTGACTTATAAAAAGAGTGAAAATGTTTTGAAGTCAGCTAAAACTATAGTAATTTGTTGAAATGTTCTACTGTCTTCACAATATATGAACAACTTTGGACAGTTCTGATGCTTACCGTTCACCAGTAGCAACAGCATCATCATCTTCAGTCACTTGCATATATTACACAACTTGTTGTAGGGTGCATTCAAGCAGGAGAAGCAACTCGACACATATAACGGTTGCTCCATAAACATCCAGTGCGAACACCAATGGGCTATTTAGCATTTATGTAGAGCAGCACTGGAGTCACATAATAAAATTCTCTCAACTGTACAATATTATACAAACTATTCCAATATGAAACACACACAGGGTATTCATCATGGCAAACATTAATATATGATGCACAATGGATTTAAATGGGCAGTGATTTTTTAAAAGTATCTCCTCGACAGCATGGTGATGATTAACCGAGTTGATCGGTGAGACTACGGAAGACAGTAGCCGCGATTACTACCATCACATCTCTCTCTCGTAGAATAACTTGTTTAGTTAAAGTAAACGTTTCTGACAACAGTCGAAGCAAAGATTTTGAAGACACATAACCTGTTAAATACAAGTGTTCAATTAAGAAGCTACTCGGAGAGAGTGGATGAATACACTTCATACTGCCGTCTATTGTCCCACTCCACTATGCATACTGTACACAATAATATACTTTTAATTCTGCAATAGTTTGGGAATGTTATCCCAACAGACATCTTAAATCTTCTGCTACTGGATGCAAAACTCTCTCATTAACTTTAGGCATTGTATAAGCTTGACAAAACAACAAAGACCTCAGTAGTGATCAATACATTTGTTCTACACTGAGTGCATTCACAAACCTTACATGTGTGTGTTCTCTATTTGTAGAATAAATCAATGATATTTGTTTGTTCATAACATATAACACATGTATATTCCACACTGCTTGCAATAACAAGGGTTTTACACATGACAATTGTGATACAACTTGTAGACCAGCTCGTGTCTCGAGATTATTGAAGACGGAAGGTGGAACGTGGTCTTCGATGAGGTCTACAGTCTACTGGCATCTCTCTACATTGTCCACATTTTGTGCTCTCTTCAACCAAAATTAGAGTGACATAAGCTACATTGTATACAGAGAAATTACATTCAGTAACAGGTGATTTATTGAAGAAAATCTCTCCCTATAACCACACTAGCAGCAGGAAAGACATAAATACAAAAATATAAAAATTTCACAAAGCTGTACAATACGGGCATCTTGAAGACAACTTACACTGTCAAGTCTTGTTCAACGCTCGTGTGGCACTCCCATGCCCACACATTCCTCATCATCAAGACAATGGTCATGAATGGTAATTTATATTACAAATATATCCTTCTTCGTCTAGAAGCTTGGGCTTGAACAAGAGCTGAGGGTAAGTAGCCTGCTGGTCACATCACCATCAACTGATAAATAGACCAGCTACATCTAAAATACATTATTAATTTTCAGGACAAACATGGCATTATCTTTCTGCAAAGATCTTCATTGCATTGCAATTTTGATACTTCAAAGCCATCATGTAACTAGCAGAGAGATAATGCTTTGATCACGAATATTCTCAGAGTGCTAGATTGAGATTTAAATTACAAATAGAATAGTATATATTAAAAAAAGTACTATAATTCAAATTGGCATGTCATGTTCACCTTCAAAAATAAGGTAACACCCAAAAATGATTCCGTCGTTACAGTATATCTACAAGATACATACAAATTTTCTTTGATTTGTGTATATTATGATGAGAATTATTACATCATTTATAGTATTACCAATTTCTCTCCGTCTTCATGCATAGTATGAATTATTACCAAACATTAACAATACCGGAAACTGTTAATTTCATTAAGTATAAATGTCGATGAGTGTATATCTGAAGGTATGTATTCATTTATGTATGTAGTTTTATACACAGTATACAAACACGTTTGAAGTAAATGTGACAGTATTACACTAAGCTCCAACTTAGGTGCTCTATGTAGAGTTCAATTTAAGGCGCTTCCCCCAGAACATTTAGTGTGCAGGATTTGTTATGCTACATCTGTGATAACATGCTTACCTGGCCACAGATTCTCTCAAAAATATAAGACTGACAATTGTTGCAAACATCTCACACGTTTACAAGACACTGCACCAGCCTCCAACTATATACTATACAAAACATCTCCCATTTCCCTGCGAGAACAAAAACTCCCACAATTCCCAACAAATTTGACTTCGATGTACTTTGCAACAATGCAAACTTTTGGGATTTTTTTGTATTCAATTTCTGGGGATAAGCTTGTCAGTTTAATACTGATCTTAAATTGCTAATATTTTAAATGATCAAGTGAAAAAAAAGGAACATAATATCTTCATTACACTATAAGTCTTAACAAATAATGTGTTGTATATAAATGAAAAAAAATATACCGTTATTAACTCAAATATTCTAACATGTTGTATACCACTACTATATTTTTAGATTAAATCGAAGAGTTTGGTATTCTATGTACAGTACGAATAATCCAGCATAATCAACCAAGTCAAAGTCAGAAAAGAATTTAATATAACAGGTAAAATCTGACTTAAAACATTTTCCAGAAATATATGTACACAGACCAAGACAGAAGTGTATACCACGAGTTCTTACTAACACAATCAATAGCACAAATTTGCTATACAAAGTGAAGTATGTGGAATGTTTAGGGATGAAGATGGCATGGAAAAAAATATGGTACCTTAGCAAAAGAACGCTCCTGTGGATGTTCATAGTTAACTTAGTGCCGGAATATGTCTGTAGATGTAAGTTAACTTAGTGCCGGAATATGTCTGTAGATGTAAGTTAACTTAGTGCTGGAATATGTCTGTAGATGGTTTAAAGTTAACTTAGCGCCGGAATATGTCTGTAGATGGTTTAAAGTTAACTTAGTGCCAGAATACATCTGTAGATGGTTTAAAGTTAACTTAGTGCCAGAATACGTCTGTAGATGTAAGTTAACTTAGCGCCAGAATACATCTGTAGATGGTTTAAAGTTAACTTAGCACTAGAATACATCTGTAGATGGTTTAAAGCTAGCTAACTTAGCATTAGAATACTGTGAATGTTTATATCTAGCTAAGTTAGTGTAAGAACACCTCTAATAGATGTTTAAAACTTACCAACGGCTGATGAGCTTACTAATACTAAGTAACCATCTTGGTGAATAATTAGCAGAAACTCAATTAAAGTGAATGTGTAGCTTTATATTCAATATATAAAGATGGCTAAATACTTATGAGATGCATTTTGCTTGTGCACTCACAGACTTTCACCAGAGAAAATGTTAGTATCTAATTAAATCCAATCTCTCCTCTCATTTCTCTCGCTCTCTCTCTCTCACACACACACATGTGTATGTAAGAGTTCATGTACATACATACATACATACACAAATATATGAATATATACATGTGTTCACATATGTGTATGTATATTCGTATGCAGTGTGTGTGCGCACGCATATATATGTATATGTATATATGTATATGTATATATGTATATGTGTATATGTATATGTATATGTATATGTATGTATGTATGTATGTATGTATGTATGTATGTATGTATGTATGTATGTATATATGTATATGTATATATGTATATATGTATATGTATATATATATATATATATATATATATATATATATATATATATATATATATATATATATATATATATATATATATATATATATATATATATATATATGCATGCTTTAATATTGCTTGCTGTTGATCTTCACATGTACAGAGCAAACAAGTGACTGGAAAAGAATAATGTTGAGTATTTCCATAAAAGGTTTTGCAGTATGAGAGAGAATTTCAAGTACAGTTGATAAAACAGAGAAATACATACTAGAGTTAATCTATTATAATTTTAGTTTTTCTTTAAAATCAAAGAACTCCATGGAGTATTAATAAATATGTAATAAAGATAAATATATAAGTGCTTAGAAAGGAAAGTTCAGAGAAAAGAGGAGAGAGGTGCACATAATAGCTGTTGGCATTATTTTACGTAATGGGCGCCATCGCTTGCAGCCTCCACATCAGGTGTCGCCACAAGTGTCGGCAACGCGTTGCCATCACAGCCTCCACATCAGGTGTCGCCTCTCACCTTGTTTAACAAGTGTCGGCAACTGCATCGTGCGTAATGGGCGCCATCACTTTCAGCCTCCACATCAGGTGTCGCCTCTCACCTTGTTTAACAAGTGTCGGCAACTGCATCGTGCGTAATGGGCGCCATCACTTTCAGCCTCCACATCAGGTGTCGCCTCACATCTTGTTTAACAAATGTCGGCAACTACATTCTACGTAACAGCGCCATCACTTGTATCCTCCACATCAGGTGTCGCCTCTCATCTTTTTTAACAAGTTTTGGCAACTGCATCTGGCATTAAAGTTGTCGCCTCGTGCATCCTGCCACACCCTCACTAACATGAACATCTTGCAATTAATGTGCCCATCTCTCACAGTCTTTCACCCAAATTAAATATCATAGTTATTCTCACTCTCCAAATTGCACACGACCATGTCAAGAAACTAGGATTCTTGAAGCCAACTTAAACTACCGTGAGATTTCTTGATAAGAAATTACTATATGTGGGACATATACCTTTTTATAACTACTGATTTATAATTCACTTCAGCAAATGCATAATTGTTGAGTCTACATGTCCACCAAATATTATCAATGTGTAGCAGGTATGTCCCAGAGCGGAAGACATTAGGCTCGTATGCCAAAACCAATCTTAATCCGTAACTGGAATTAAAGTACTGTACTTAAGATTTGTTTGCAGGAAAATATTTTGATATGGACTGCAGCAAACATTCTCACCTGTCCATAACAACCTGACCAAATGTTTGTACAAAGAAATATTACATTATAAGTTCAATTTGCTTCTCACAAGGCATGGCTTCTCTCCCATTACAGGCCATAAGCCAATAAATCAAGCCACCAGTGTGCAAACAATAAATAAATCATTTTGAAAATATATCAAACAAATTATTATTAGCATATACAGTGACTTATTTATCCAGTGCAGCGAAGGTAACTGAATATTACTGATAATTTTGAAGAAACACTGTATGAAAATTAGCAATAAAGAGATGGCAGATCAACAACATCTGCGACGCAGTAAACAAACACTGGGCACTAACTGCCCACAACACTGTGTTAAAACGCTTCTCAATTTCACTTGTTCTTCATTTAAAATATGTAACAAATAACTATCACATAATTCTATAGTGTCTCACCAAGGTATGCATATTACTGTGTTGCACGTGAGTCACACTACTGTGTTGCTGAGAGCCACATTACTGTGTTACATGTGAGCCACACTACTGTGATGCATGTGAGCCACACACTAATGTGTTGCACGTGAGCCACACTACTGTGTTGCTGAGGGCCACACACTACTGTGTTGCATGTGAGCCACACTACTGTGTTGCATGTGAGCCACACTACTGTGTTGCTGAGAGCCACATTACTGTGTTACACGTGAGCCACACTACTGTGTTGCACGTGAGTCACACTACTGTGTTGCACGTAAGCCACACTACTGTGTTGCATGTGAGCCACACACTACTGTGTTGCACATGAGCCACACACTACTGTGTTGCACATGAGCCACACACTACTGTGTTGCACGTGAGCCACACACTACTGTGTTGCACATGAGCCACACACTACTGTGTTGCACGTGAGCCACACTACTGTGTTGCAAGTGAGCCACACTACTGTGTTGCACATGAGCCACACTACTGTGTTGCACATGAGCCACACACTACTGTGTTGCACGTGAGCCACACTACTGTGTTGCACATGAGCCACACTACTGTGTTGCACATGAGCCACACACTACTGTGTTGCACATGAGCCACACACTACTGTGTTGCACGTGAGCCACACACTACTGTGTTGCACGTGAGCCACACACTACTGTGTTGCAAGTGAGCCACACTACTGTGTTGCACATGAGCCACACACTACTGTGTTGCACATGATCCACACACTACTGTGTTGCAAGTGAGCCACACACTACTGTGTTGCACATGAGCCACACACTACTGTGTTGCACGTGATCCACACACTACTGTGTTGCACGTGAGCCACACACTACTGTGTTGCACATGAGCCACACACTACTGTGTTGAACGTGAGCCACACTACTGTGTTGCACGTGAGCCACACTACTGTGTTGCACGTGAGCCACACACTACTGTGTTGCACGTGAGCCACACACTACTGTGTTGCACGTGAGCCACACACTACTGTGTTGCACGTGAGCCACACACTACTGTGTTGCACGTGAGCCACACACTACTGTGTTGCACGTGAGCCACACACTACTGTGTTGCACGTGAGCCACACACTACTGTGTTGCACGTGAGCCACACTACTGTGTTGCAAGTGAGCCACACTACTGTGTTGCACATGAGCCACACTACTGTGTTGCACATGAGCCACACACTACTGTGTTGCACGTGAGCCACACTACTGTGTTGCACATGAGCCACACACTACTGTGTTGCACATGAGCCACACACTACTGTGTTGCATGTGAGCCACACACTACTGTGTTGCACGTGAGCCACACACTACTGTGTTGCACGTGAGCCACACTACTGTGTTGCACATGAGCACACACTACTGTGTTGCACATGAGCCACACACTACTGTGTTGCAAGTGAGCCACACACTATGCACATCCACACACTACTGTGTTGCAAGTGAGCCACACACTACTGTGTTGCAAGTGAGCCACACACTACTGTGTTGCACATGAGCCACACACTACTGTGTTGCACGTGATCCACACACTACTGTGTTGCACGTGATCCACACACTACTGTGTTGCACATGAGCCACACACTACTGTGTTGCACATGAGCCACACACTACTGTGTTGCACGTGATCCACACACTACTGTGTTGCACATGAGCCACACACTACTGTGTTGCACATGATCCACACACTACTGTGTTGCATGTGAGCCACACTACTGTGTTGCACGTGAGCCACACACTACTGTGTTGCACATGAGCCACACACTACTGTGTTGCACATGATCCACACACTACTGTGTTGAAAGTGAGCACTATTGTGTTGCATGAGCCACTACTGTGTTGCACATGAGCCACACTACTGTGTTGCATGTGAGCCACACTACTGTGTTGCACATGAGCCACACACTACTGTGTTGCACGTGAGCCACACACTACTGTGTTGCACGTGAGCCACACTACTGTGTTGCACGTGAGCCACACTACTGTGTTGCACATGAGCCACACTACTGTGTTGCACGTGAGCCACACACTACTGTGTTGCATGTGAGCCACACTACTGTGTTGCACGTGAGCCACACTACTGTGTTGCACGTGAGCCACACACTACTGTGTTGCATGTGAGCCACACTACTGTGATGCACGTGAGCCACACTACTGTGTTGCACATGAGCCACACACTACTGTGTTGCACGTGAGCCACACACTACTGTGTTGCATGTGAGCCACACTACTGTGTTGCACGTGAGCCACACACTACTGTGTTGCATGTGAGCCACACTACTGTGTTGCACGTGAGCCACACTACTGTGTTGCATGTGAGCCACACTACTGTGATGCACGTGAGCCACACTACTGTGATGCACGTGAGCCACACTACTGTGTTGCACGTGAGCCACACACTACTGTGTTGCATGTGAGCCACACACTACTGTGTTGCACATGAGCCACACACTACTGTGTTGCATGTGAGCCACACACTACTGTGTTGCATGTGAGCCACACACTACTGTGTTGCATGTGAGCCACACTACTGTGTTGCACGTGAGCCACACTACTGTGTTGCAGAGAGCCACACTACTGTGTTGCACGTGAGCCACACACTACTGTGTTGCATGTGAGCCACACACTACTGTGTTGCATGTGAGCACACACTACTGTGTTGCATGTGAGCCACACTACTGTGTTGCACGTGAGCCACACTACTGTGTGCATGTGCCACACTACTGTGTTGTGAGCCACACTACTGTGTTGCACGTGAGCCACACTACTGTGTTGCTGAGAGCCACACTACTGTGTTGCATGTGAGCCACACTACTGTGTTGCACGTAAGCCACACACTACTGTGTTGCATGTGAGCCACACACTACTGTGTTGCATGTGAGCCACACACTACTGTGTTGCATGTGAGCCACACACTACTGTGTTGCACATGAGCCACACACTACTGTGTTGCATGTGAGCCACACACTACTGTGTTGCATGTGAGCCACACACTACTGTGTTGCATGTGAGCCACACACTACTGTGTTGCATGTGAGCCACACACTACTGTGTTGCATGTGAGCCACACACTACTGTGTTGCACGTGAGCCACACTACTGTGTTGCACGTGAGCCACACACTACTGTGCTGCATGTGAGCCACACTACTGCACGTGAGCCACATAAATAATTATCCTCTTCATAGAGTTCCTTCAATATTTTAGTCTTAACTTGCTAAAAAAAAATACTTATTTTCTATACATTATTTACAAATTAGCGAGTCTTTGTACACGTGTGTGGATGAGTCACTCTTTATCATCAAAGTCAAACTTCTTGTTCTTCTCAAAATCTTCAAAATCTTTTCCACAATTCTGCAAAAAATGCAAAATAATGGGGATATAAAATAAATTATGCAAAAGTTACATGTAAAATTATCATAAATTAAACTAATAAAGAACAATGACAGCAGATTACCTCTACTGTGTACTGTTAGAGGAGGTGAATAAAGAACTAGAAAAGTATAAAGAAGAAATAAAAGAGACATATGCCCAAGTTGTAAAAGAGAAAGAGACTATCAAAGAAGTGTGTTCCGAAGTCAAAACCAGAAATGACCAACAAGAAGCAGAAATTAGGCAAGCAATTAGGAAAGAACTGGTTACCAACAGTAAACTGGTACAAAACACTGCAGATAGAACTAAGTCCATAATAATTTTTGGATGTGTAGAGAAGGAAATTTCATCTAGGGTGGACAGAGCAGCAGAAGAGATGAAAATCATAGAGAAAATAGTAGGTTTAGGAGAACACTCAAAGGAAAATGTCAGTGATTTTAGAAGAATAGGAAAATATGAGAAAGAAAAGAACCGCCCCTTAAGGGTGACGTTTAATGGAGTGAAAAACATGATGGAAGTGCTTAGAAATGCCAGGAAACTGCAGAGTGATGAGGTTGGCAAACTTTGGTCAATAAGACTAAGACCTCTCCAAGGAAGACAGAGAAAAGCTGAAAATGAACCTAATTGAGGCAAAACGTCTAAATGGAGATAGAAATGAAGATGTTGAGAGATGATTTCGGGGCTTTAGTGTTCCCGCGGCCCGGTCCTCGACCAGGCCTCCACCCCCAGGAAGCAGCCCGTGACAGCTGACTAACTCCTAGGTACCTATTTACTGCTAGGTAACAGGAGCATCAGGGTGAAAGAAACTCTGCCCATTGTTTCTCGCCGGCGCCCGGGATCGAACCCGGGACCACAGGATTATGCGTCCAGTGTTCTGTCTGACAGAACACTGTCCCTAGAAACAGAAATTTCAAGACAGAAATTCTTTTTTTCTACAAAGTGTCAGGGACTGGAAAGCTTGTGAAATGGTACATAAAAACAAGGCAACAAAATCATTAGTGGAAGGGGGTGTAAAAAACAAAGGGAAAGGGAACATGTTCCTGAAAATTGCATATACTAACATAGATGGAGTGAGTTCAAAAACTTTGGAGTTGCAAGATATAATTCAGCTTAGGGTCCCAGATATTGTCCCATTATCAGAGACGAAACTTGAAGGAAATATATTAAATGAAGTCGTATTCCCAAGGGGCTATTCAGTTTGGAGACGTGACAGGAAAACTAAGACAGGAGGATGAGTGGCTGTGCTGGTGAAAGAACACCTGAAAGTAAGAGAGTTAATATTTGAAAACCCTCGAGATATTGACATGATGGCATTGCAGGTCTGGAATCAGGATGATAAGCTGATAATTGTAAATGCCTACAGCCCACCAGCAAGCAACACATGGACAAAGGAAGAACTGGATGACAGACGAGAGGGCCTCATAATGGTCATGAGAGATATTATTGTACAAGCAGATAAAGATAAATCATGACTGTTGATACTGGGGGACTTCAACTTTAAAGCAATAGACTGGGAGGCCTATGAAGCAAGTACGGAGGACTTTTGGACATGCAGATTTGTGAACCTCATTCTGGAGACATTCTTGTATCAACACATAAAGCAGGCCACAAGAATGAGCCAAGGAGATGTACCGTCACTACTGGATCTAGTATTCACCAGGAAAGAAGAAGAGATATTTGACATCCAGTACCTTCCTCCCTTGGGAAAGTGATCACTTCCTGTTAGACATTAAATATGCTTTACGATATCATCTAGAAGAAAATGGGGACATTGAAACAGTTGATAAACTCGATTTAAGGAGAGGTCACTATGGGGAACTTTGAATTTTTTTTAAATGAGTGTAATTGGACAGACTTGTTGCTAGGCAGGGAAGTAAATGAAATGTATGCCAAATTTTGCAAAATATACGATGAAGGCACACAAACATTCGTACCAAAACAGAGATGCAGGGCCAGAAAACAGGATTGGTTCAACAGATATTGTGAGAGGGCCAGTGATCAAAAGACACAAAAATGGAATCAATATAGGAAGAGGCCAAACCCACAAACATACCAGCGATACAAAGATGCGAGAAACAACTATACGGCAGTAAGGAGAGGGGCAGAAAGAAATTTTGAAAAAGGGATAGCGGATAAATGTAGAACAGAACCGGGCCTATTCTACAATTTCATAATAAACAAATTGCAGGTAAAGGATAATATCCAGAGGTTGAAAATGGGAAACAGATTCATGGAAAATGAAAAGGAAATCTGTGAAACTTTAAACGAAAAGTTCCAAAGTGTGTTTGTACAAAATGAAATCTTCAGAGAACCAGACACAATAAGAATTCCTGAGAACAACATAGAGCACATAGAGGTGGCTAGAGATGAAGTGGAAAATATGCTAAAGGAGCTCAGTAAGAACAAAGCAGCTGGCCCAGATGGAGTTTCACCATGGGTTCTGAGAGAATGTGCATCTGAGCTCAGCATTCCACTTTATCTGATCTTTCAGGCATCCCTGTAATTACCTAAGTGTAGTTACAGGATGAGAGCTACGCTCGTGGTGTCCCGTCTTTCCAGCACTCTTTGTCATATAACGCTTTGATACTACTGACGGTCTTGGCCTCCACCACCACCTCACCTAACTTGTTCCAACCATCTACCACTCTGTTTGTGAAAGTGAATTTTCTTATATTTCTTTGGCATCTGTGTTTAGCTAGTTTAAATCTATGACCTCTTGTTCTTAAAGTTCCAGGCCTCAGGAAATCTTCCCTATCGATTTCATCAATTCCTGTTACTATTTTGTATGTAGTGATCATATCACCTCTTTTTCTTCTGTCTTCTAGTTTTGGCATATTTAATGCCTCTAACCTCTCCTCGTAGCTCTTGCCCTTCAGTTCTGGGAGCCACTTCGTAGCATGTCTTTGCACCTTTTCCAGTTTGTTGATGTGCTTCTTAAGATATGGGCACCACACAACCGCTGCATATTCTAGCTTTGGCCTAACAAAAGTCGTGAACAATTTCTTTAATATTTCGAAATCCATGTATTTAAAAGCAATTCTGAAGTTAGAAAGCGTGGCATAGGCTCCTCGCACAATATTCTTTATGTGGTCCTCAGGTGATAGTTTTCTATCTAGAACCACCCCTAGATCTCTTTCTTTATCAGAATTCTTTAAAGATTTCTCACATAATATATAGGTTGTGTGGGGTCTATGTTCTCCTATTCCACATTCCATAACATGGCATTTATTAACATTAAATTCCATTTGCCAAGTGGTGCTCCATATACTTATTTTGTCCAGGTCTTCTTGAAGGGCATGACAATCATTTAAATTTGTTATCCTTCCTATTATCTTAGCATCATCAGCAAACATGTTCATATAATTCTGTATACCAACTGGTAGATCATTTATGTAGACAATGAACATCACTGGTGCAAGAACTGAACCCTGTGGTACTCCACTTGTGACATTTCTCCAGTCCGATACATTGCCTCTGATTACTGCCCTCATTTTTCTATCAGTCAGAAAATTTTTCATCCATGTTAGAAGCTTACGTGTCACCCCTCCAATATTTTCCAGTTTCCAGAACAACCTCTTATGTGGAACTCTGTCGAAAGCCTTTTTTAGGTCCAGATAGATGCAGTCAACCCAACCATCTCTTTCCTGTAATATCTCTGTGGCTCGATCATAGAAAATAAGTAAATTCGATACACAGGATCTTACAGATCGAAAACCATACTATCTGTCTGATATTATATAATTTCTCTCCAGGTGTTCTACCCATTTAGTTTTGATTAGTTTTTCCAATACTTTCACTATTACACTTGTCAATGATACAGGTCTATAATTGAGGGGGTCATCCCTGCTGCCACTTTTGTAGATTGGAACTATGTTAGCCTGTTTCCACACGTCTGCTACGATTCCTGTACACAAGGATGCCTGAAAGATCAGATGAAGTGAAATGCTGAGCTCAGATGCACATTCTCTCAGAACCCATGGTGAAACTCCATCTGGGCCAGCTGCTTTGTTCTTACTGAGCTCCTTTAGCATATTTTCCACTTCATCTCTAGACACCTCTATGTGCTCTATGTTGTTCTCTGGAATTCTTATTGTGTCTGGTTCTCTGAAGATTTCATTTTGTACAAACACACTTTGGAACTTTTCATTTAATGTTTCACACACTTCCTTTACATTTTCCGTGAATCTGTTTCCCATTTTCAACCTCTGGATATTATCCTTTACCTGCAATTTGTTGTTTATGAATTTGTAGAATAAGTCCGGTTCTGTTTTACATTTATCTGCTATCCCATTTTCAAAATTTCTTTCTGCCTCTCTCCTTACTGCTGTATAGTTGTTTCTCGCATCTTTGTATCGCTGGTATGTTTGTGGGTTTGGCCTCTTCCTATACTGATTCCATTTGTGTCTTTTGGTGTCTGGCCCTCTCACAATTTCTGTTTAACCAATCCTGTTTTCTGGCCCTGCATCTCTGTTTTGGTATGAATGTTTGTGTGCCTTCCTCGTATATTTTGCAAAATTTGGCATACATTTTATTTACTTCCTTGCCGGTCGGCCGAGCAGGGAGCCGGTCGGCCGAGCGGACAGCACGCGGGACTTGTGATCCTGTGGTCCTGGGTTCGATCCCAGGCGCCGGCGAGAAACAATGGGCAGAGTTTCTTTCACCCTATGCCCCTGTTACCTAGCAGTAAAATAGGTACCTGGGTGTTAGTCAGCTGTCACGGGCTGCTTCCTGGGGGTGGAGGCCTGGTCAAGGACCGGGCCGCGGGGACACTATAAAGCCCGAAATCATCTCAAGATAACCTCAAGATTGCCTAGCAACAAGTCTGTCCAATTACACTCATTAAAAAAATTTTGAAGTTCCCCATAGTGACCTCTCCTTAAATTGAGTTTATCAACGGTTTCAATGTCCCCATTTTCTTCTAGATGATATCTTATAGCATATTCAATGTCTAACAAGACGAGATCACTCTTTCCCAAGGGAGGAAGGTACTGGATGTCAAATATCTCTTCTTCTTTCCTGGTGAATACTAGATCCAGCAATGACGTTACATCTCCTTCCCTCATTCTTGTGGCCTGCTTTATGTGTCGATACAAGAATGTCTCCAGAATGAGGTTCACAAATCTGCATGTCCAAAAGTCCTCCGTTCTTGCTTCATAGGCCTCCCAGTCTATTGCTTTAAAGTTGAAGTCCCCCAGTATCAACAGTCGTGATTTATCTTTATCTGCTTGTACAATAATATCTCTCATGACCATTATGAGGCCCTCTCGTCTGTCATCCAGTTCTTCCTTTGTCCATGTGTTGCTTGCTGGTGGGCTGTAGGCATTTAATATTATCAGCTTATCATCCTGATTCCAGATCTGCAATGCCATTATGTCAATATCTCGAGGGTTTTCAAATATTAACTTTCTTACTTTCAGGTATTTTTCACCAGTACAGCCACTCCTCCCTTCCTAGTTTTCCTGTCACGTCTCTAAACTGAATAGCCTCTTGGGAATATGACTTCATTTATTATATTTCCTTCAAGTTTCGTCTCTGATAATGCGACAATATCTGGGACCCTAAGCTGGATTATATCTTGCAACTCCAAAGTTTTTGACCTCACTCCATCTATGTTGGTATATACAATTTTCAGGAACATGTTCCCTTTTCCTTTGCTCTTTACTCCCCCTTCCACTACTGATCTTGTTGCTTTGTTTTTATGTACCATTTCACAAGCTTTCCTGTTCCTGCCACTTTATAGAAAAAAGAATTTGTCTTCTTCATTTCCATCCCCATTTAGACGTTTTGCCTCAATTAGGTTCATTTTCAGCTTTTCTCTGTCTTCCTTGGAGAGGTCTTGTCTTATTGACCAAAGTTTGCCAACCTCATCACTCTGCAGTTTCCTGGCATTTCTAAGCACTTCCATCATGTTTTTCACTCCATTAAACGTCACCCTTATGGGGCGGTTCTTTTCTTTCTCATATTTTCCTATTCTTCTAAAATCACTGACATTTTCCTTTGAGTCTTCTCCTAAACCTACTATTTTCTCTATGATTTTCATCTCTTCTGCTGCTCTGTCCACCCTAGATGAAATTTCCTTCTCTAAACATCCAAAAATTATTATGGACTTAGTTCTATCTGCAGTGTTTTGTACTAATTTACTGTTGGTAACCAGTTCTTTCCTAATTGCTTGCCTAATTTCTGCTTCTTGTTGGTCATTTCTGGTTTTGACTTCGGAACACACTTCTTTGATAGTCTCTTTCTCTTTTACAACTTCAGCATATGTCGCTTTTATTTCTTCTTTATACTTTTCTAGTTCTTTATTCACCTCCTCTATGTGAGTTGTCAGTGAAGTTTCCAGTTGGAGATCCTTACCTAACTCTATGTTAGCCCTTAGGCTTGCTTGGAGTTGTTCACCATATGAGTCTATTTTCTTGTTTATTTCTTCAAAGTCACCACACTTCACTTTCCATGCCTCATTTTCTTTCACTAGTTCCTTGATTTGCTCCTCCTGATTTGTTACCTTGTCTGTTAATGCAGTAATAATCTTACCTTGTTGAAGCATACTCCCTTTTAGAGTGCAAAGCTCACTCCAAAGAGCTCCATTGTCCTCTTCTAATTTAAGCACTTTTTCTTCATACTTCTTTTGCATATCCTCAATTATCTCTAACCTGCCAAGAACACCTCCTTTCCTTATATCTTGTGGTGAGAATCCTTTGAAACCATCATCTGTTGGTGTGTCTACATTCCCAGTGGTGGTGGTGGCGGCGGCCATCTTTGTTTTTGTTCTAGAACCAAAACAAACTTTTCCACTCAGGTATTTTCACTCACTTTTACTTGTTTATTGTATTTTATTTGCTTTTACACTTCCCTGAACCTTTATGTAACCTGGGACACCACTGTAGCCCTCAACCTGTTCCCAATACTTAGGTAATTCAATATTTCCAGGAGGTTGCTGCAGTGTGACTTCTGCCTCCTCCAGCTCCAGTCCCAGAGTGTACAGTGTACTCTGGGACTGTATAGTGTACTCCTGTTTACAGGAGGTGTAGCAGACGTGTGGAAAAAGGCTAACATAGTTCCAATCTACAAAAGTGGCAGCAGGGAAGACCCCCCTCAATTATAGACCTTTATCATTGACAAGTGTAATAGTGAAAATATTGGAAAAAATAATAACAACAAAATGGGTAGAACACCTGGAGAGAAATGATATAATATCAGACAGACAGTATGGTTTTCGATCTGGAAGATCCTATGTATCGAATTTACTCAGTTTCTATGATCGAGCCACAGAGATTTTACAGGAAAGAGATGGTTGGGTTGATTGCATCTATCTGGACCAAAAAAAGTATTTTGAGAAAGCTCCACATAAGAGGTTGTTCTGGAAACTGGAAAATATTGGAGGAGTGACAGGTAAGCTTCTAACATGGATGAAAAATTTTCTGAGAAAAATGAGGGCAGTAATCAGAGGCCATGTATCGGACTGGAGAAATGTCACAAGTGGAGTACCACAGGGTTCAGTTCTTGCACCAGTGATGTTTATTGTCAACATAAATGATCTACCAGTTGGTATACAGATTTATATGAACATGTTTGCTGATGATGCTAAGATAATAGTAAGGATAAGAAACTTTCATGATTGTCATACCCTTCAAGAAGACCTGGACAAAATAAGTATATGGAGCACCATTTGGCAAATGGAATTTAATGATAATAAATGCCATGTTATGGAATGTGGAATAGGAGAACATAGACCCCTACAACCTATAAATTATGTGAGAAATCTTTAAAGAATTCTGATAAAGAAAGAGATCTAGGGGTGGTTCTCGATAGAAAACTATCGCCTGAGGACCATATATAGAACATTGTGCGAGGAGCCTATGCCACGCTTTCTAACTTCAGAATTGCTTTTAAATACATGGATTTCGAAATATTAAGGGAAATTGTTCACGACTTTTGTTAGGCCAAAGCTAGAATATGCAGCGGTTGTGTGGTGCCCATATCTTAAGAAGTACATCAACAAACTGGAAAAGGTGCAAAGACATGCTACTAAGTGGCTCCCAGAACTGAAGGGCAAGAGCCATGAGAAGAGGTTAGAGGCATTAAATATGCCAAAACTAGAAGACAGAAGAAAAAGAGGTGATATGATCACTACGTACAAAATAGTAACAGGAATTGATGAAATTGATAGGGAAGATTTCCCGAGACCTGGAACTTCAAGAACAAGAGGTCATAGATTTAACCTAGCTAAACACAGATGCCGAAGAAATATAAAAAAAATTCACTTTCGCGAACAGAGTGGTAGACGGTTGGAACAAGTTAGGTGAGGTGGTGAAGGCCAAGACTGTCAGTAGTTTCAAAGCGTTATATGACATAGTGCTGGGAAGACAGGGACACCACGTCCAGGAGCATTTGTTTCACTTCGTCTCTAGACACCTCGATGTGCTCTATGCTGTTCTCTGGAATTCTTATTATGTCTGGTTCTCTGAAGATCTCATTTTGTACAAACACACTTTGGAACTTTTCGTTTAATGTTTCACACATTTCCTTTTCATTTTCTGTGAATCTGTCCCCCATTTTCAATCTCTGAATATTATCCTTTACCTGCACCTTGCTTTTAATGAATTTATAGAAACGGCCTGGATCTGATTTACATTTGTCTGCTATACTGTTCTCAAAGTTCCTCTCTGCCTCTCTCCTTACTGACATGTAGTTGTTTCTTGCATCTTTGTATCGCTGGTATGTTTGGGGGTTTGGCCTCTTTCTATAATGATTCCATGCTTGTGTTTTTTTATCTTTGGCCCTCTCGCAATTTCTGTTGAACCAACCCTGTTTCCTATGTCTGCATCTCTGTTTTGGAATGAATGTTTGTGTGCCTTCATCGTATATTTTGCAAAATTTGGCATACATCTCATTTACATCCTTGCTTAGCAACAAGTCTGTCCAATTATACCCATGAAAAGAATGTCTAAGTTCTCCATAGCGTCCTCTCTTGAAATCAAGTTTAACAACCGTTTCCCTGTCCCCATTCTCTACTAGATTATGTCGCATAGCGTATTTAATGTCCAAGAGGACGTGATCACTCTTTCCCCAAGGGAGGAAGGTACTGGATGTCAAATACCTCTTCCTCTTTCCTGGTGAATATTAGATCCAGTACCGACAGAACATCCCCTTCCCTCATTTTTGTGGCCTGCTTGACGTGTTGATACATGAATGTCTCCAAGATGAGGTTTACAAATCTGCCTGTCCAAATGTCCTCTGTTCTTGCCTCGTAGGCCTCCCTAAGTGGTACAGCACAAATGAGGATGATACAGGGAGCGAGCGTATCCAGTATTAGCTGAGTGCTATCCATGCTCACCTGTGTTATCTCCAATTTTTATAGATGATACATAGATGAATTGTTTTCTGGGTTCAGTGATGATACCGTGGCACATGAAATACTGATTAAAAAGATAAAGGCTCATGGTATTGCGAGTGTTATATTAAGATGGATTAGAGCATAGCTATACCAAAGGAAAGGAGTTAGTATAAATGGGGTTAAGTCAGAGTGGGAAAATATTGTAAGTGGAGTGCCTCAAGGCTCTGTATTGGGACCTCTGTTGTTTATAATATATATAAATGATTTAGATTCAGGTTTGAGTAGCAACATTTGCAAATTTGCCGATGATACAAAAATCGGTAGGGAAACTAACACGGAAGAAGACTCACTATCACTTCAAGTTGATCTAAATAGGGTTTTGAAATGGTCAAAAGATTGGCAGATGCAGTTTAATGCTGATAAATGTAAAGTTCTGAGGCTAGGTAATGATGATAGAGATACAAGATACGAACTAGATGGTGTTGAGATTGCGAAGTCGGATTGCAAAAGGGATCTGGGAGTTATGATTTTTAAGAATTTAAAACCAAAGGATCAATGCATGAATGTTCATAATAAGGCAAATAGGACACTGGGATTTATTAAGCAAAGTGTTAGTAACAAGACACCTGGCGTTGCTTTGGTTAGGCCCCATTTAGATTATGCATTTCAGTTTTGGTCGCTGTACTTTAGAATGGATATAAATTCACTTGAACGTGTCCAGCGTAGGATGACAAAGTTAATTCCACAAATCAGAAATCTCTCCTATGAAGAAAGATTAACAAAGCTTAAACTGCATTCACTGGAAAGGCGAAGAGTTAGGGGTGACATGATAGAGGTTTACAAGTGGATGAATGGACATAACAAAGGGTATTAAATTAATAGGGCATTAAAGGTATCAACACAAGACAGAACATGAAACAATGGGTATAAACTGGTTAAGTTTAGATTTAGGAAAGACTTGGGTAAATACGGGTTCGGTAACAGGGTTGTTGATTTGTGGAACCAATTACCGCGTAACGTAGTGGAGGTGGTGTCCCTCGATTGTTTCAAGCGCGGGTTGGACATGTATATGAGTGGGATTGGGTAGTTAAAGATATGAGCTGCCTCGTATGGGCCAATAGGCCTTCTGCAGTTACATTTGTTCTTATGCTCTATGTTCTTATGATGCACCTGATACAAATAGCATAGATGAGCAGTGTTAGTGGCTTCCATGGTAGTGTTTTCCATACATCTTTTCAAGAATAGCTGAATCTCTTCCAGAATAGTTGAATCTCTTCAAGAATACCTTACAAAGCGATCTTTTCAAGACTACCTTACACTTCACAAGCTTGGCTACATACCACCTACAAGTACTAAAGCCAAGGGTGTATGTGATTGCATTATTTGCAAACACACAGAACGAAGTAACAGGAAGCGAAAATCTGTTTGTACCTGGTGCATCAAGAGCGAAGTCGCGCTGTGTACCATGGACTGCTTCATTGATTATCACTCACTTCTGAAGTATTGTGTAATACAATGTGTTACTGTGTGAATAGTGAGTGAAACTGTACATATTGTAATTTTAGTGAATTTTGAACAAGTAATATTGCGACAATAAACATTTATTGTGGACACACATTACTGATACATGTATCACAGTTCCATGGAACATTATGAACGTTCTACTGTATACATATTGTAAAGGACACAAAAATGCATCATATACGATAAAAAACCCAGCGTTGAATGTAATGAAACGCCATTTTCTGGGTGAGTTCCAGCGGGTCTACTGAGCTATCCAGGCTCATAGGGATAGTCCTAACTTTTGGCATCAGCCGATGTGGGTGGGGTTCTAGGCCTACCGGGGATCACGGCCAGAACCTGTCCCCTCAGAGAGGCACGAGGAGCAATGGCCTATAGAAATGCACATGTGATTTTGGAGAATTCTATATCTGCCATCAACCGGGACAGGCACCCAGAAAGGTAAGCGCCTCAAAACAAACCCCTATTCTGGTAAAACCAATGAAAATAATTAAACAAATGGACAGAACTTCCCCAAGGAAAAACTAGCAAACAAGCATGATGTCACACGAGCCATGCCACATGTCTGCGCAGCTCCCGAGGGGGTAGGGGGAGCCCCAGACCCCTCGTGCCAGTGATCCACACCTTCAGTTCCTTGGCTGACGGGATTAGGCTTAGTCGTTGTGGCTCCAGCTCCAAATTCTTATTTGGGCTGAGCCTGGGTTTAGTACTTCTCTTAGGTGGTGTGAGAGCTGGGAGTAATATTCACAGGTATTCAGGCTGCATGTGCTTAGGGCAAACATCCCTAAGTGCCCTGTAAGTACCGCCCTTGGGGCTTGGGGTTCTCTTCCACAAGTAACTTGGGTGTACCTCTGTTGGTCTTTTGCTATTTGCCAACTGACCGCCCCGAGTGTTTTAGAGGTTTCCTCCCTGGTTTGCCTTGGGGTAAGTGATGGTTATTGTATGGGTAGGGGTGGGGGGTACTGCGTAACTAGTTTTCACCTATAACAGTGGCCGACTCTGTTCCCTCTGGGGTACGCTGTCCTCTTGCAAGGTTTTTTTTTTCATTTTTATTTTTGCCTGGTGGGGGTCTGCCTTGGTGTTCCTCCCCCTTCCCCCACTACTAGGATTGTTTGTGTTTGGTGGTACCCCCTGCTTCGCTCTCGTGAGTGGACACTTCCTGGGGGTTCAGCATTATTAGTGTTGGTTGGTAGCTTGGGTGCCGGTTAGCAGTACCCTGCTTGGGTAAACCCTTAGCAGACCCAGTCTAGGGGCCCTGGGAATCCCCACGGGGCACTCGGGTCCAATGGATGTGACCCTTGTGTCTCCTCTTGCTTTTTGAGAGCTTGAGGGTTGCTCTGTCCCCTTGTCTCAGAGTGACGCTCATTGTTTTGCCTCCATCATGCTGCCTGTTGGGTCGGTGACACATTCGACCCGGAGTCCTGCGAGCTTTGTTGCTTGTTTATGGCTCATTTCACCCAATTTGTTGATGATATTCGGGTGCAGGCGGCTCGCGTGTTGCAAGACAGGTTTAGGGTGTTGCAGCGCGCTCATTTGGTTGCTTCCCTGGATGCCCCGAGGCTGCCCTGTTTTGTTTATAGGAACCTGGACTTGGGGGTGTTGGTCGCTTCAGCTTCGGTTCCGTCCGCGCCCCCTTGTTCTTCCCCTGCTGTGGTTCATTCGGTTCCCCCCTTGCTCGGCTCCTCGTTGGTCTCTGACTGGGTCTTGGCTCTTAGGTTTCTGCTGCCCTTTTTGCCCTTGCTGTTTGCAAAGTTTGCAGTTAGCAGTTTCTGCAAGCAGCAGCTTATTGCCAGCTATCAGGCCTATTGTTCCTTCACAGGTCTGGATGGGGGGGGGGGTTGTTTCTTCCCGGACGGGACGTGTCTGCTTGGCTGGGTTGGTTCTTTCGCCGGGTTTGGGTTCTTGTTCCCTATTGGACGTTCCTTTTGGTTCTTTGTCAGCCATGGTTCCGGAGTGGCTTCCTCGGTGACCACATCCAGGGGTTTTTCCCAAGGCTCCGCCTCTTTTACGTGGTCGGTCCGATCCGTGGTAGGGCTGGTTCGGTCTACTCCTCGAGTCTTCTCGTCTGGTACTTTTGACTCGGATCTCTCACCATCTATTTGGTGTTCAGGTGGTTTCTTGAATGTGTCCCACCTGCATGCTTCGTCTCGGTGGCGGTATGGGGTTTTCCGGCGGTCCTTCTTTTTCTTTTTGTCTTTTCGTAGGTGTACTGTGCTCTTTGTTGTCGTGGTCTTGTCCTTCTCTCGTGGTGGTTCAGGGCCGTCTTCTGGCCACATACCGTCGCCCAGTCTCGTGCGGCACTAGTGGAGCCGCTTTGGATTGCTCCGGTTTTGTTGTTCCTCCTGCACCGTTCACGGGTTGTCTCAGGCATTGTTCACCTACAGCCTGCTCATGCTCCACCTGAGCCATCTTGCTCTGGGGTAGGGTGCTCTTTTCTCTATTTCCTTCGGTTTGTTGTGGCCCCTTCAGTTCTGGAGGGGTCCCTGGGGTTGTTGCTGCTTGGTTGGTTGGCCGGGGTGCTTTTCTTGTGGCCAGTTACGGCTCTCCGCCGTTCTTTGCGCGCCTCGGCCTATGGCCGGGGCTGCGCTTTGGGTTGATCCGGTTTCCCTTCTTCCCTGTTCTTGGGTTCGGGTCTCTCTGGTCATCTGCTGGGTCCTTCTGTCTAGCCAGCTTGCGGTCACTCCCCGTGCCCTTGACGTTCGTAGGTTTGCTGCCCTTGCTGCGGTCTGTGGTGGCATGTCTTGGGCTGACTTTCGGGCACAGGGTTGTTTTGGCGGTCGCGCTGGGTCCTGGCTGCGCGCTTCCTCATGTATGTTCCTGGGCCTAGTCGGGCCTGTGTCGCCTTGGGTTGGCTGTTGCAACCCTGTTATCTTGACTTCGTGTTATGGTGTGAGCACCGGGTGTTGCTAAGCAGTTAGACCCAAAGCTAACAAGGGGGTAGATCAAAACACTATAACTCCTGTGAAGTATACAACCATGGGGGTCTCGTGGTTGTCCTATTAACCCTCAAACCGCTAGGGGTCCAAATGGATTTAACACCCACAGGCACAACAACAAAAAAATCAAAAAAATTCTTTAGTCTTATAGAAGTGTTCATTTTTGTTCCCTGATCACCGAAAAAATAACAAAAAATTTCGTAGGTGGCATATTTTAGCCACAATATGGTAGGGAAGTGTGGGAAAAAAAGGGCGTTGACAGAGTCTTCGCCAGACGAGGTCTACTCCGCTCGAGCTGTCAGGTGGCAGTTGCCACAAATATATTATTACCTAATTATTTCAATGTCTCTGATTGATTTTTTCTTAGTTTTTTTGCAGTAATATTATTCAATAGAGTGAATTGTGATATATTTATATAATAAAATGTGTGAACCATCGCTGTACTCAAAATTATGGTGTGCATATTAGTGATTCAATCATTATGTTCATAAAACAATAAACAAATAGTTTTGCTGTTATTACACTATATACACAGGTTATATATAAGTATCTGCATGTTTTGCTCACCATAACCAACCACTAAGTTGGTCTTGTGAGTCAAAATGCAATGAGGAGTGACCGCCTCACACCAGCCAGCCACTCGCTGCCACTCCCTCCCTCAACACCACCTCACTCGCCCTCATTCTCCTCCCACAATACTGTTTTTGCATTTATTCACTATACACAGACGTTATATATAAGTAGTTACATGTATTGTTCACCATAACTGTACATCTAAGCTTGTATGGTGAGTAAAGGCACAAAGATGTAGCTACTCACACAGTCAGCTGGTGGCGGCCGCCCTCAAGGCCAAATGCACTAATATTTCTCCTCTAATATTGTTTGTGGTGTTATTACGCTATATACACACATTATATACAAGTATCTACATGTTTTATTCACCATACCTGTACAAATAAGCTGGTATGGTGCCCAAAGACCAGAGTGGCCACCAGTAAACAACATGACAAGTCGTCATGAAGCTCTTACACCCATGAATGTTGGCCTGGATTTTTTTTTGGTGGCATCTGGCAACTATCAGTCGTGGCTGTACTATAGCTGCCCCTAGCCCAGGCGGGGTGTTTAAATTATAGCGCTAGACACGAAATCATATATATATGATGTGCGCGGTTTCGGTTTTGTCATTGAAATCATATATATATGATTTGTGCGGTTTAAGGGTTAAAGTGGTCCTAAAGCCACACCAGGCAAATAAAACCCCACAAATGTACACCGTCCACAGGAAACAGGAACTGGCCACTGTATAGTTAAATTGGCTATGCAACAGCCAGTTGATGCCCCAACCAGCATAAAATCCCAAGGCCAAACAAAAGCCACGAAACCCCTGCTGGCCCCAAAGGCAGGGTAAATGCAGAGCAGCAAGAACCCCTACAGAAGTGAAATCCCAATGGCTCTATGGAAAGCAAAAATAGAACCCAAAGGGTAGTACTTACACGGCACCTAGGAAAGGTATCCCTAAGCGCATGCAGCCCTAGTACTCTGTAGTTATTCCTGACTACTGCTCTACAAACGCACATAATCTGCCAGGAAATTGAGGCCAGAGTTGACGATCACTTTAGAGTGCATTAGCCTACGAACTGAAGGTGTGAGTAGCTGGCGCAGGGGGTCCGGGGCTGCCCCTTCCGGGGAGGGCTGAGCGGACAAGAAGCACAACGGCGGTAAGTGACGTTTGCTTATTTCCTTATGTTTTTGAGGGTATTCTTTCTCTCTGTACAGTTTTCGGTTGCAATTTCTTACCAGATGGGGGTCTGGTTTGTTATGCCTACCTTTATGGGTACCTGGTTGATACCTGGTTGATGGGGTTCTGGGAGTTCGTCTACTCCCCAAGCCCGGCCCGAGGCCAGGCTCGACTTGTGAGAGTTTGGTCCACCAGGCTGTTGCTTGGAGCGGCCCGCAGGCCCACATACCCACCACAGCCCGGTTGGTCCGGCACTCCTTGGAGGTGCCTAACCCCGGTTGATGGCAGACATGGAATGCTCCCAAACACATGGGGGTTTCAATAGGCCATTGCCCCCTGTGCCTCTGGCTCTGGCTCATGGTCTTCGGTAGGCAGGACTCCATTGACTGATGCCCCAGACTAATAGAGCGATATCAGTCCAATAGCTCCAGGGAGCCGAAGGGGCTTCCCCACAGAAAACCAGCTTTGAATGTAATGAAATGCCATTTTCTGGGTTGAGCCCCGGAGGCTCCCCTGAAACTTATGAACATCAGTTTGTTAGCTGCGTGGAGCCGATGAGGCTACCCTCAGAGAGAAAACCATTACAAGCTCCAAGAACTACCAAGGAGCTCCAATGCTTCAAATGAAGTAGAGTAGAATGCATAATCAAAAACATATTGTATATATATATATGGTAGGTTGTTCTATTCTTATGTGGATTGCTTCAATAATTTGTAATCTTCTTACATCTTGGGTTTTGTCTATTAAACAAGTGTTTTTACTCAGCATTTCTCTTGTTAGGGTGATGTCATGGGCTTGTCTCATGTGATTCCTAGGGGCACCGGATTGAAGATGACAGGTTAAACGCCTCGTCAGCTTGGTTAACGTCATACTTATGTACTTCGATTGAAGGTTACATCCTTCATGGGGGCAAGTTTACAAGTATACAACGATTGACTGCTGTAAAGGGTTGTTCGTCGGCTTTGGGCTGTTTTTAATAAGGAGGTCGGTAGTCTTCTTTGTTTTATAGAATATGATAAGGTCTATGTTTTGGTTAGGAATAGTGCTTTTTACTCCTTTACGAATTATTTCCTTCATTATTCTTTCTTCTTTTTTATGTTCACAGTGCATAACTGACTTGTAATATAATTTTATTGGAGGTGTTGTGGTTTCTGTTCTAGGTTCAGGATTGTACCATTGGTCCAGGTAACTTCTTATAGCAGTGTTTATTTCCGTGTTGCTATATCCATTGTTCACCAATACCCGAGTTATTGTTTCAAACTCTCTACTCACATTGCTTTATTCAGAGCAGTGCGTAAGCGCTCGACAAATATAAGCACTGAGAACACTGGTTTTGTATCTTTGGGGGCACTCACTCTTACCGTTCGGGCATAATCCTATGTTGGTAGGTTTTGTATATACGCTGGTGCTTTAAGAGGTTCCTGTTTTTGTTATTATTAATAACATGTCTCAGTACAGTGGAATCTCAAGTAGCGAACTTTACAAATTTACAAATTTTTTCTTTACAAATTTTTTGGGTTACGAACTCAATTTCTTCTGAAAATTTGAATCGGGTTATGAACTTTGCCTCACCTTGTGACTATGCTGATAAACATATAGGTCGACCAAACATGTGGTTCCTGGTGGCACGGGCGACCGCACTTCAGTTTACCAATACAGTGGCACCTCGACATACGATTGCCCCTACTTACGATAATTTCGAGTTACGATGTAAATTTCATCGAAAAATGCGACTCGACATCCGATGGTGTCGTCGACTTCCGATATTTGTTGGTACACGTTCGGGTCGACCGAGCGCGTGGTTCCCGGTCATGCGGCCGACCTGCCTCAGTTTACTACAGCTGCCCGCTTAGTGACGATCGCGCCTATAAGAAATTCCGCTTTTGTGGTGATTTTTTGCATTTTGAACATTAAAGTAATTATTATATATCACGCCATGAGTCCCAGGAAAGTCAGTGGTAAGGCTCAACATATGAAAACCCATGTAAGGATGACCATAGAGCAGAAACAAGAGTACAGAATGTCTCTTCCTCAACAATTAAGAAAATGTGTGCAGCATGGGAAGAATTGCAAACCTTTGCTGAAACGACTCACCCAAATCAAGCTGCAGTAGGTCGTTGCCTTAACCTATTCAATGACACTGTGATGCATCATTACAGACAAATGTTAAAACGAAGGGAAAAACAAATGTCTCTTGACAAATTTGTAGTGAGACAAACAAGCACTGAACCACAACCAGGTCCTAGTGGTATTCAGGCAAAACGTAGGAGAGAGAGTACCCCAGAGAAAACATCACTGCCTGATGTGATAATGGAAGGGGACTCCCCTTCCAAACAGTAACAACTCTCCTCCTCCCCCCTCATCACCACCATCTTCCATACGCCATCAAGAGCCCTCCATAAAGGTAAGAGAAACTTTGGTACTGTATTGTAGTTAGAAAAAAACATTGTATTCAGTATAAAATGTATTTGTATGTTAATATTTTGGAGGGTGGGGAACGGATTAATTCAATTCCCTTTATTTCTTATGGGAAAAATCGCTTCGACTTACGATATTTCGACTTACGATCCGTCTCTGGGAACGGATTAGCATCGTAAGTCGAGGCCCCATTGTAGGTAAGCTATAACTTGTACATACTAAAGTAAAAAATATTTGTGTGTATTATGTATGAAATGTATTTTGAGGTTAATATTTTTGGGAGTGTGGAACAGATGAATTCAATTTACATTATTTCTTATGGAAAAATTAGTTTCGGGTTGCGAATTTTCAATTTACAGCCAGTCTTTGGGGAACTGATTAAATTCGTAAACGAAGATACCACTGTAATACAATTGGGTTCGTTCTCGGCACACAATCAAGAATTCCGGGTTTGAACCCCAGGCGGGACAGAAATGGTTGGGCACATTTCCTTTCACTTAATGCCTCTGTTCACCTAGCAGTGAGTAGGTACTCAAACATAAGTCAGCTTGTTGTGGGGTTGCATCCTGGGCGGGGTCAGTAATGCCACCTTGGGGGGTGAGGACCTCGATTAAAGCCAAAAAGTGTATAAATACACTCTGGCTGCCTGTCCTCCAATACAAAGATTATTATTATTATTATTATTATTATTATTATTATTATATCTGTACTGTACATTGCATGTTAACTACAGATATATACTGTACATACAATGCAAAATATTCTATAATAAATATGAGACTAAGGCTACAAACATGGGATCTTCCCAACTGTAAAATAATACATGCTGTATTATTCTAATACATCATGCTGTAATGTAAACCAATACACCATGCAGCAATGTAAAGTCATACACCATGTTGTAATGTAAACTCATACACCATGCTGTAGTGTAAACTAATACACCATGCTGTAATATAAACTAATACACCATGATGTAATGTAAACCAATACACCATACTGTAATGTAAACCAATACACCATGCTGTAATGTAAACCAATATGCCATACTGTAATGTAAACCAATACACAATGCTGTAATGTAAACCAATACACCATACTGTAATGTAAACCAATACACCATACTGTAATGTAAACCAATACACCATGATGTAATGCAAACCAATACACCATACTGTAATGTAAACCAATACACCATACTGTAATGTAAACCAATACACCATGCTGTAATGTAAACCAATACACCATACTGTAATGTAAACCAATACACAATGCTGTAATGTAAACCAATACACCATGCTGTAATGTAAACCAATATGCCATACTGTAATGTAAACCAATACACCATGCAGCAATGTAAAGTCATACACCATGTTGCAATGTAAACTCATACACCATGCTGTAGTGTAAACTAATACACCATGATGTAATATAAAGTAATACACCATGATGTAATGTAAACCAATACACCATGCTGTAATGTAAACCAATATACCATGCTGTAATGTAAACCAATACATCATGCTGTAATGTAAACTCACATACCATGCTGTAATGTATATCAATACACCATGATGTAATGTAAACCAATATACCATGCTGTAATGTAAACTAATGCATCATGCTGTAATATAAACTCATACACCATGCTGTAATGTAAACTCATACACCATGATGTAATGTAAACTCATACACCATGATGCAATGTAAACTTATACACCATGCTGTAATGTAAACTCATATACCATGTTGCGATGTAAACTCATACACCATGATGTAATGTAAACTCATACACCATGCTGTAATGTAAACTCATACACCATGATGTAATGCAAACTCATACATCATGCTGTAATGTAAACCAATACATCATGCTGCAATGTAAACTCATACACCATGCTGTAATGTAAATGCATACATCATGATGTAGTGTAAACTCATACACCATGCTGTAATGTAAACTCATACACTATGCTGCAATGTAAACTCATACACCATGCTGTAATGTAAACTCATACACCATGCTGTAATGTAAACTCATATACCATACTGCAATGTAAATCAATACACCATGCTGTAATGCAAACTCATACACCATGATGTAATGTAAACTCATACACCATGATGTAATGTAAACCAATACACCATGATGTAATGTAAACCAATACACCATGATGTAATGTAAACTCGTACACAATGTTGTAATGTAAACCAATACACCATGATGTAATGTAAACTCATACATCATGCTGTAATGTAAACTCATACACCATGCTGTAATGCAAACTCATACACCATGCTGTAATGTAAACTCATACACCATAATGTAATGTAAACTCATACACCATACTGCAATGTAAACTCATACACCATGCTGTAATGTAAACTCATACACCATGCTGTAATGTAAACTCATACACCATGCTGTAATGTAAACTCATACACCATGCAGTAATGTAAACCAATACATCATACTGCTGCCAACTATATAATAGCAGGCCTAAAAAAAATAAACACCAGCTATTTAATAAACACTATCTTTTTAGAGGAATAACTATTGAGGTCATCACGGTCCAGTCGGTCCTGTGTGTGCACGAGGAACTCCTCAGCCACACACACCACTGACTTGCCCATCATGGTCCAGTCGGTCCTGTGTGTGCACGAGGAACTCCTCAGCCACACACACCACTGACTTGCCCATCATGGTCCAGTCAGTCCTGTGTGTGCACGAGGAACTCCTCAGTCACACACACCACTGACTTGCCCATCATGGTCCAGTCGGTCCTGTGTGTGCACGAGGAACTCCTCAGTCACACACACCACTGACTTGCCCATCATGGTCCAGTCAGTCCTGTGTGTGCACGAGGAACTCCTCAGTCACACACACCACTGACTTGCCCATCATGGTCCAGTCGGTCCTGTGTGTGCACGAGGAACTCCTCAGTCACACACACCACTGACTTGCCCATCATGGTCCAGTCGGTCCTGTGTGTGCACGAGGAACTCCTCAGCCACACGCACCACTGACTTGCCCATCATGGTCCAGTCGGTCCTGTGTGTGCACGAGGAACTCCTCAGTCACACACACCACTGACTTGCCCATCATGGTCCAGTCGGTCCTGTGTGTGCACGAGGAACTCCTCAGCCACACGCACCACTGACTTGCCCATCATGGTCCAGTCGGTCCTGTGTGTGCACGAGGAACTCCTCAGCCACACACGCACCACTGACTTGCCCATCATGGTCCAGTCGGTCCTGTGTGTGCACGAGGAACTCCTCAGCCACACGCACCACTGACTTGCCCATCATGGTCCAGTCGGTCCTGTGTGTGCACGAGGAACTCCTCAGCCACACGCACCACTGACTTGCCCATCATGGTCCAGTCGGTCCTGTGTGTGCACGAGGAACTCCTCAGCCACACTCACCACTGACTTGCCCATCATGGTCCAGTCAGTCCTGTGTGTGCACGAGGAACTCCTCAGTCACACGCACCACTGACTTGCCCATCATGGTCCAGTCGGTCCTGTGTGTGCACGAGGAACTCCTCAGCCACACACGCACCACTGACTTGACCATCATGGTCCAGTCGGTCCTGTGTGTGCACGAGGAACTCCTCAGCCACACACGCACCACTGACTTGCCCATCATGGTCCAGTCGGTCCTGTGTGTGCACAAGGAACTCCTCAGCCACACGCACCACTGACTTGCCCATCATGGTCCAGTCGGTCCTGTGTGTGCACGAGGAACTCCTCAGCCACACACGCACCACTGACTTGCCCATCATGGTCCAGTCGGTCCTGTGTGTGCACGAGGAACTCCTCAGTCACACGCACCACTGACTTGCCCATCATGGTCCAGTCAGTCCTGTGTGTGCACGAGGAACTCCTCAGTCACACGCACCACTGACTTGCCCATCATGGTCCAGTCAGTCCTGTGTGTGCACGAGGAACTCCTCAGTCACATGCACCACTGACTTGCCCATCATGGTCCAGTCAGTCCTGTGTGTGCACGAGGAACTCCTCAGCCACACGTACCACTGACTTGCCCATCATGGTCCAGTCAGTCCTGTGTGTGCACGAGGAACTCCTCAGCCACACACGCACCACTGACTTGCCCATCATGGTCCAGTCGGTCCTGTGTGTGCACGAGGAACTCCTCAGTCACACACACCACTGACTTGCCCATCATGGTCCAGTTGGTCCTGTGTGTGCACGAGGAATTTAGAGATGCAAGTTTGAATCCATTGTATGGCGTCAATATTTATTCATTATGTTCTTATGATTTCATTGCCTATCTTCATAGATACATCTTGGAGAAAAATGGAAGGTAAATTGAAAACAATTGTATCTGGCTACAAATAATGACTGTGCTATCAATAAAAATTGGCAGTATGGTGTTTTAATCTATTTAGTAAAAATTTCAAACCTCTTATATCGCATACATTTGTTCAATTACTAATTAAAAAAAACCAGCGTTGAATGGAATGAAACGCCATTTTCTGGGTGAGTCCCGGAGGCTCCCCAGAGCTATCCAGGCTGAATGGATATGTATAACTTTCTGGCATCAGTCAATGCATGGAGTTCTTGCCTACCAGAGACCACCGGCCAGAACCTGGCCCCCCTCTAAAGAGGCACGAGGAGCAATGGCCTATAGACACACCCCTTATTGTTGGGAGCATTCTATGTCTGCCATCGACCGGTATAGGCACCCAGAAAGGTAGGTGCCCCAAAACAAACCCCAATTCTGGTAAAACTATTGCGACCGAAGACCGAACAAGTGGACAGAACTCCCCAAACAAAAATTAGGAAACGAGCATGATGTCATCACGCCGCCGCGCCGCTGTCTGTGCAAACCCCCCCCCTCCCGGGAGGGGGAAGGGGGAGCCACAGACCCAATCGCCAGCGACCCAACCTACAGTTCTTAGGCTGGATGTCAAAAAGCATAAAAAACACTGCAGACCGGAGGGAGGGAGGGATGCTGGGGAGCCTCCAGGACTCACCCAGAAATGGCGTTTCATTACATTCAACACTGGTTTTCTGGGGGGAGCCCCATTGGCTCCCCGGAGCTAACTACCCAAAGATAAGGAAAAACAGGGACACACCCCGGGAGGCGGTTCAACCTCACTCCTCAACACGAAGTCGAGACAATGACGAAGTTGAAGTCGACTCAAGGCAACGCAGGCCCTACCTGGCCCCGGAACATGCACCAGATAGTGAGCAGCCAGGAACCCGTCCGACCTCCGAAAACTCTGCGCCCGAATGGTAACCCAAGACATGTTGCCAAGACGGCAACCAAAGCAGCAAACGTATGCACGTTGTGGACACGGGGAAAAACCGCATGCAGGCTAGACTGAATAACCCTGTGGACAACCTGAGAAACCCGGGAACAGGGAAGAAGGGAAATCGGGGCCTCCCAAAGTGCATCCCCGGCCACTGAAGGCGTGGTGCGCAAATAACGGCGGAGAGCTGCAACCGAACACAACACACGATGCACTCCCGGCCTGACCAATCAAGCAACAACAACCCAAGGCATTCTCTGCCAGAAAAGAAGGAGACGGCTGCAACTGAACAAAATGCCCAACAGGACCAAAGGAGCAGAAACCCCTGCACCAGAGAAGAGCAGGAAGCTCTCCGACCCGACCCCCAGAGGTCAATGCCAACAGAAAAAGAGCTGTAGAAAAACAACCCTGAACGGAAGGGGCCACAACAAACCGAGGAGAAGAGAGAGAGACAAGAGCACCCGGTCCAAAGACCAGGACGCCTCATGAGGTGCATGAGCAGGCCAGAGGTGAAATAACGCCCAAGACAGTGTGTGAAACGGGGCAGAAGTAACATCAACACCGAACGCAAGCTGAGGCGGCTCCGCCAGCACCACCCAAGACGAGGCAACAGTACACGGCACCAGACGACAGTCCCGGAACAACCCCGAGGGAAAAGACAAGACAACCCTATCAGAGACCGAAGAACCCTTCGCAGAGATAGGAAAACCAGAAGGACCGCCAGGAACCACACACTGCCAACGAGATGAAGCACGCAGGCGGGAGACCAATAATAAAGCCACCAGCGCCGAGAACACGAGACAAAAACCCCAGACGTGAAGACTCGAGGGGAAGAACGTACCAGCCCCGAACAAGGCTGGACCTACCTGCAAAGAGACAGAGCTGCGGGTAGACCCTCAGGATTGGAACTGAGGAAAACAGAGCCCTTAACCCTTACACTGCTCAGGGGTCCTTGGGACATTTACACCCCTGTGCGCAAGAAAAAAAAAAATTCAAAATTTTTTTTTTCGTCTTCTAAACATATTAATTTGTGTCCCCTGAGCACGGAAAAAAAAAATCGTAGGCGACATATTTTGGGCGCAATTGACCGAGGAAGTCTGGCAAAAAGTGGGCGTTGACAGAGCGGTCGTCAGACCCGGTCAGTGTCACCCGCGCTGACAGATGGGAATTGCCACAAAGATATTATTACCTAATTGTTTCAATGTCTCCGACTGATTTTTTCTTAGTTTTTTTGCAGTAATATTATTCAATAGTGTGTATTGTAATATATTTATATAATAAAAGTGGTGAATAATCCCTATACTCAAAAGTATGATGTGCATATTAGTGATTCAATTATTATGTTTATAAAACAATAAACAAATAGTTTTGCTGCTATTACACTCTATACACAGGTTATATATAAGTATCTGCATGTTTTGGTCACCATAACGAACCACTAAGTTGGTATTGAGAGTCGAAAAGCAATGAAGAGTTACCGCCACACACCAGCCAGCCACTCGCTGCCACTCCCTCAACACACGCACTAAACTTTCTTCCCCAATAATACCATTTGTGATGTTATTACACTATATACAGACGTTATATATAAGTATGTGTATATTTTGTTCACCACAACTGTACAGCTAAGCTGATATAGTTAGTTCAGGCACTAAGAGTCGTCGCTATACACAGATGGCGGCTGGCGGCTCCCTCACTCTTTCAAGGTCACACACACTAAACTTTCTCCCCCAACAATACTGTTTGCAGTGTTATTACCCTATATACACATATTATATATAAATATCTACATGTTTTATGCACCGTAACTGTACACCTAAGCTTGTAGTGCGCCCAAAGAGCATAGTGGCCACCCTCTAAACAGCTAGACAAATCGTGCAGACGACGTCACCTACGTCACCCATATGGCTCCTCCCAGCATAATCCTTTTGCTGTTATTACACTAATACACACATTATATATAAGTATCTACATTTGTGTTCACCATAGAGAACCACTGACCTGGTATGGTGAATGCAAACAATAATAGCTAGCCACACAGTCAGTAAACGATGCTGTCTCCCTCCATCTCTCAGCATCACTGCTCCCACAGCGCTAATTATTATAACAATCCTGCTATTATCACAACCCTGGTTATTTATATCACAGTCATGGGTCATCTGTAATATTGTCATCGCTAAATAATAACAATTATATATTTATTTTGACATTTTTCGGCGATGCTGTGGTCACAAGCTGAACATCAATGCTGTTCGCTCATGCTGCGTGCGCCGGCCTTGGTTGCTCCAACAGTACTGTGCCTCTCACACCTGAGAATATTGCCCACGATTTTTTTTTTAAATGGCAACTGTTTACAAGAGCCCTGAGGAAGCTACTGTGAACCCCGTGTAGCCGCGGGCCATTCGAATCAGTTCTGGCACCCTATGGCATATATATACGCCATGCACACCATGGGACATGTTACTCAGGGCGTATATATACGCCATGCGCAGTTTAAGGGTTAAACAAGGCCGGCAAAAACCAGAAGGATCGGCCGCCAGGGAACCAGGAATCCAATTCTGGCGAGCCGAAAATGAACCAACCCGGACGAGCAGTAACCTCAAGATCGAGAAAAAAACCAGGCGCCGAAAAACGAAACAAAAAAGCACCGAAATGCGGGGCAGCACCTCCCAGTACAACAAGAACAAAAAACACGGACAAAGTAGTCACTGTAAGACAACACGCAAAGTGACCAAGCAAAACACACAACATCTAACACCCCTACTAGGAGCCAATGATGCTACCCTGTCAAGAGGGGGAAGCGACAGGGTAGACAAGGATGGATCATTTAACACGGCCGGTACACGCACCATGGGACACAGGCAGAAGCCGAGTACCCAAAGAGCCACAGACACACAGAACAGCTGCAGTGTCAGTAGGCAGTAAGTGGAATGCATGAGGAAGGGATGTGGTGGAGGGAGACTCCATACCCAGATGCAATTTCAGAAAAAAGAGAACTCAGCAGGCCCAGGAAGCTGTACACCTGATGACTGACAGTGGAGAGGGCGGACCAAAGAGCCGGAGCCCAACCCCCACAAGCAAAACGAGGTGAGGACAACCAGGCGAGTACCCCAACAAACACCGAGAACCAGCATCCTGCCGACAGATATGCCAGACTGTATAATCTCACCTGCAAAAGAGACGCCATCATGTCACAACACAGCTGAGCCGTGAAACGGAACAGGAGCATCCCTAGTGGAGAATGACCAGAGGGGCGTGCCCAGTAGAAGACGAGGATCATGGAGGACAGAGGCGGAGGAGGTGCCACTCAGCGCCGCCCCACACTCGCCTCAGAACACCAAGTATCCAGGGAGTTATGACCAGAAGAAGTGGAGCGAAAACGACGTATAATCCGTGAAAAGGAACATGGAACACCAACACACGTGTACACTGCCCAGAAAGAAAACAATCACCCCGGCCCCAGCGCCCAAGGTACGAACCGCACCACCGCGTCTTCCGGGCGGCGAGGCTAGTACACCAGTCGCATGTACACATATTGTACACACACCAGCAAGGTGTATGAACATACATACAAGGCCAGACAACGAACACAAGGAATACCTAAACAGGAAGGAGAGACGATGGGAATACAAAAGAAGGACTTGAGGGAAAACCTCACCGAAAGGCAACAGATGTTCCAAGAACATCTGAAGCACTGAAGAGGTTCACGAACCAACAAAAACCGTGACAAACAAGCATAAGTGCACGGAGACACATACGGGCCCAGACACCCCAAACCAAGGGACGTCCAAAGATCCCGAACGAAGGGAATAGCAACGTGACATAAGCGCAAAAAAGGTGAGGAAAGGGGGAAAGAAACACCCCCAGGAAGGACGGAACTGACCGGACCTGAAGGGACACGGAACCAAACTCAGGGAGGGGTAGACCTGAACCAAAATGAATGCAGAGGGGGAAGTAAAAAACCCACCCTGAGGAACTGCAAGCCTCGCTCTAAGGGTATAAAACCCCAAGCAGGGCAAAACGGGGCCTAAGCCCCCCCCCCACCAGGCAGCCCCCCCCAACCCCGGGAACCCCTACAACAGGACCTGGGGCCGAGTTGTTCACCCCAAAGCCCCAGTCTCACAAGTTAAAGCCAGGGCAGCCGTACAAAACACTAAGGAAGGGAGCCCACTGGTCAGACCCATACAGCACGGCTGGAGGAACAGGCTCGAAAGTTCCCACCGCCACCCAGGAAGAGGAAAACCCCCCGAGATCGTCTGAGTCTCAACCCAACCAGACCCTGCCCCAACCCCAAAACCCGCCTACAGTTCGGAGCTGGAAGGCAAGGGGAAGGAAGTATGCACAACAGAAGGGAAAGGACGAGGAGGAGCGGACGGAACCGGAGCCAAAGCAACACCTACCCCACAAGTCCGGACCCCTTAACCCTTAAACTGCGCAACGCGCCTGCTGACCCACGTCTAGGGTGCGCAACATGCCTCCAGTTTCCTCAGGGCTCTTGTAAACAGACGCCATCTTTAAAAAAATCGTGGGCCACATTCCCGAGTGTCAGAGCCTCAGTACTAAGTGAGCAACCAAGGCTGGCACACACAGCATGAGCTCACAGCACTGCTGTTCAGCTTGTGACCACAGCATCACCTAATAATGTCAAAATATATATACAACTTGTATTATTTAGCCATGAGAGTATTACAGAAGAGCCTGAGTGTGATAATGACTGTGTACAATGTTCAAATATTAGTGATTTAATACTGTTCACGATGTTCACAGCACTAGCCACAGCACCACAGTATTATTTTGTCCATCTAGGAATCTTCAAACGACTTCATAGGTTCCTTTACAAAATAAACTTGTGCTCAATTATTCATTTACAGGATTTAGTGACCAGTATTGTGATAACAGCAGGATTGTGGTGATAATTAGCACTGTGCATAGTATTGTGGGAGGAGGACTTGTGCTAAGGGAGCGAGGGAGAGAGTCGAGGTAGCCGGGGTAGTACCTAGCAGTAGTACCCAGGTACCCAGCAGGGTACTGTGCTTGCTCCAGTACTTTTTCTCATCCTCATATCGGACATAGACAAGAACACAACCTATAGCACTGTATCATCCTTTGCAGATGACACTAGGATTTTCATGAGAGTAGGCAACATAGAGGACACAGCAAACCTCCAATCAGATATAGATCAGGTCTTTCTATGGGCTACAGAAAATAATATGGTGTTTAACGAAGATAAGTTCCAGCTCATGTGCTACGGAAAAAATGAAAATATAAAAACGGAAACCACGTACAAAACTTCAGGCAAATCATAACATAGAACGAAAAGGCAATGTAAAGGATCTGGGTGTACTCATGTTGGAAGACCTTACCTTTAAAGAACACAATAAAGTAGCCGTCACAACTGCAAGAAAAATGACAGGTTGGATAACAAGAACTTTTCACACTAGAGATGCTATACCGATGATGATACTTTTCAAAACGCTTGTGCTCTCTAGAGTGGAGTACTGCTGCACAATGACAGCCCCTTTCAAAGCTGGAGAAATTGCTGACCTGGAGAGCGTGCAGAGATCCTTTACTGCTAGAATCCACTCAGTAAAACATCTAAATTACTGGGACCAACTAAAGAGCCTAAATCTGTACTCCCTGGAGCGCAGGCGGGAGAGATACATAATAATTTACACGTGGAAAATATTAGAGGGGCTGGTCCCAAACCTGCACACAGAAATAACATCACATGAGACAAGAAGACATGGCAGGATGTGCAGAATACCCCCGTTGAAAAGCAGAGGTGCAACAGGTACTCTGAGAGAGAACTCTATCAACATCGGAGGCTCGAGACTGTTCAACACGCTTCCACTACACATAAAGGGCATAACTGGCCGACCCCTCACAGTGTTCAAGAGAGAACTGGATAAGCACCTCCAAAGGATACCTGATCAACCAGGCTGCGACTCATACGTCAGGCTGCGAGCAGCTGCGTCCAACAGCCTGGTTGATCAGTCCAGCAACCAGGAGGCCTGGTCGACGACCGGACCGCGGGGACGCTAAGCCCCGGAAGCACCTCAAGGTAACCTCAAGGTAAGGTAGCCTCACTGTGTGTGTGGCAGCCACTATTGTTTTGCTCATCATACCAGCTTAGTGGTTCGCTATGGTGAACACATTTGTACATGGGTATATTCAATGTGTGTATATACCCATGTACATATGTGCGTAGTATTGTGGGTGGAGGAATTGTGGTGAGGGAGCGAAGGAGAGAATCGAGGTAGCCTCACTGTGTGTGTAGCAGCCACTCTTGTTTTGCTCACCATACTAGCTTAGTGGTTCGCTATGGTGAACACATTTGTACATGGGTATAAACAATGTGTGTATATAGTGTAATAACAGCAACAGGAGTATGTTGGGAGGAGTTATTTTGGTGAGGGAGGTGACATAATCGTAGCGTCGTCTGCTGGCTGCTGTGTGATTTCTCATACCATGTATGGTGGTCACTGTAAAGTTTGGACACAATACTGGCTTACTTGCATAGTTCTGGTGAATAAAACATGTAGATAGGTATACATAACATGTGTAAATAGTGTAATAGAAACAATAACAGTATGATGGAGGAGTGAGGGAGACTGGCTGGGTGTGGCAGCTGACACTTGCGGAGTTCTGAGTGTGTTGATGGTGAATGTATATAGTGTGTGATAGTGTATAGTGGGTAAATAGATTGTATGTATACATAAATTACCATGATGCATGGGAAATACGTGCAACATATGTGTACACATGTGTCATGCATGTAACACAGTGTCTTCGGACAGTACGGATGATGACAGTACTTCGGACAACGGTGCGCAAAAAATGAACAAAAATATATTCGTGGCAACTGGTACATCTTGAGCAGGGCGCGCTAGTGGCCCCAGGGGTATATGTCACAGGCGACCAGGGATTGATGACGTCACGCATGAACTTATGGACAACTTAGCAGACAAAGTAAGTACAATTTCGACTTTTTGTTAACATATCCATACTCAGGGTAGGGTTTTTGACACTTAAAAAAAAAACAAAGAATTTTTTCCAGAGTTTATGTCTTGCACACTGGGGGGGGGGGGGGGAGGGGTGTCATATTTGGAAGCCGGGAAGTTGAGGGGTTAACCAAAATGGTTAACCAACCTAGAGTGTTGCAGCAACCTAAACCTACCATGCAACGCCGCAGCTGCCTGCACCCGCACATCATTATCAGTGGCTTGGACGAGCAGGAGCACGTACAGACAACACACGTCGCACGACTCCGGGTCAAAATAATCATCGACCCAACAGGCAGCAAGACGGAGGCAAAACAGGCGAGTGTCACCCTGAGACAAGGGGACAGAGCAACCTTCAAACTCGCAAGACGCGAGGGAGGGGGGAACTCAAGGGTCACATCCATCGGACCACGTAGTTCCCAGGGCTCTTAGTCATGGATACACAATAAGGGAAAGCCCAGGCAGGGTACTGCGAACTGGCGCCCAAGTCTACCAAACAAACTGCTAAAGCTGAACCCCCGGGACGTGTCCACTCACAGGGGCCAAGCGGGGAGGACCACCAAACACACAAATATAGACATACAATTACAGTGACACCTCGATTAACGAGTTTAAACCGTTCCGGCACCGAGCTCGTCATGTGGAAAACTCGTCTTGTGAAACAACAACAAAACTGTTGTAAAAGGTGTTCGAGAACCAGTAGAAATGCTCATTAATCGAGGAAAAGCTCGTTAGTAGAGACAAATGTTCTGAGAGTGACTTGCTTGTTACTTGAAATGCTCGTAGATAGAGCCGCTCATTAATCGAGGTGCCACTGTATATATACACCCCAAGAACAGCGATGGGGGACCACAATTTTTTTGCTCGATTAATGAGCATTTCTACTGGTTCTCGGACACCTTTTACAACAGTTTTGTTGTTGTCTCACAAGATGAGTTTTCCACATGACGAACATAAAGAATATTGTGCGAGGAGCCTATGCTACACTTTCTAACTTCAGAATTGCTTTTAAATACATGGATGGCGATATACTAAAGAAATTGTTCACGACTTTTGTTAGGCCAAAGCTAGAATATGCAGCGGTTGTGTGGTGCCCATATCTTAAGAAGCACATCAACAAACTGGAAAAGGTGCAAAGACATGCTACTAAGTGGCTCCCAGAACTGAAGGGCAAGAGCTACGAAAAGAGGTTAGAGACATTAAATATGCCAAAACTGGAAGACAGAAGAAAAAGAGGTGATATGATCACTACATACAAAATAATAACAGGAATTGATAAAATCGATAGGGAAGATTTCCTGAGACCTGGAACTTTAAGAACAAGATGTCATAGATATAAACTAGCTAAACACAGATGCCGAAGAAATATAAGAAAAATCACTTTCACAAACAGAGAGGTAGACGGTTGGAACAAGTAAAGTGAGAAGGTGGTGGAGGTCAACACCGTCAGTAGTTTCAAAGCGTTATATGACAAAGAGTGCTGGGAAGACGGGACACCACGAGCGTAGCTCTCATCCTGTAACTACACTTAGGTAATTACAAAGGCAGACCCCCCTACCAGGCAGAAAACAAAAACAAAAGAAAAAACCCTGCAAGAGGACAACGTACCCAGGTGGAACAAAGCCGGCCGCTGTCATAGGTGAAAACTAGCTGTGCAGTACCCCGCGCCCCTGCCAGTGACGAAAACTACCTCTTAACAGAGACAAACAAAGGTAAGAAAAACCCCAGCTGACCCCAAGGATGGCCAAATACCGAACAGTAAACTGTACAGCGGAGGTAGATCCCGAGGTGACTTGTGGAAGGTGGCCCCAAGCCCCAATGTCAGTACTTCCAGGGCACCTAGGGAAGGAGACCATAGGAGCATGCAGCCCGAGTACCGTAGAATAACACTCACGGCTCACGCACCACCTGAAGGGACAGCCCACACCACAAGGCACAGAGCTGTAACAAAAAACTGGAGCCAGAGGCACGGCTGCACCAGATTCCCATCAGCCTAAGAACTGTAGGTTGGGTCGCCGACGGTTGGGTCTGGGGCTCCCCCTTTTCCCTCCCGGGGAGGCGGGGTTGTGCAGACAGCGGTGCGGCGACATGATGACGTCATGCTCGTTTGCTAATTTTCGTTTGGAGAGTTCTGTCCACTTGTTCGGTCTTCGGTCGCAATAGTTTTACCAGAATAGAGGGTTTGTTTTGGAGCGCCTATCTTTCTGGGTGCCTATCCTGGTCGATGGTAGACATAGAATGCTCCCAACAATAAGGGGGTGTCTCTATAGGCCATTGCTCCTCGTGGCTATCTAGAGGGGGGCCAGGTTCAGGCTTGTGATCCCCGGTAGGCAAGAACTCCATGCATTGACTGATGCCAGAAAGTTATACATATCCATTCAGCCTGGATAGCTCCGGGGAGCCGACGGGGCTCCCCCCAGAAAATATATAAATAAAAAATAAATGTATAAATAAAAATCCAGCACTGAATGTAATGAAATGCCTTTTTCTTGATCAGCCCTGGTGGCTCCGTGAAGCTATTTTGCTGAGATCACTATGCAAATGGGTCATATCAGACACGAGAGATCTGTTTGGTCTACTAGGAACCAAGACCAAAATCTATCTGGCCCCTTTCACACAAGGACAAACAGGAGAATCCACACCAGGAGACACTGATCAAAGCAACACATGACCGACTAGGACCAAAAACATTAACTAAATACTGGGTTGCCAGAACCCTGTTTGAACACCAAAACCTCCCAACCCCGAATATCAGCACAGTACATGTTGGAGAAAAGTGTGGCGAACACAGGCATACTTGTGAACATCATGGGCCCAAGGGTAGACCTCAGGATGGCTACATTTGATGACACTGTAGATGACCTGGGAAAGATAAGCCTTGGAACAGGACACTACCGAGGCAGAACCAGTGACCTGTAGGGTATAGGTATAGCTGACACCATACATAAGAAGTGATGTACTCCCAGCTGGACTAACCAAACATCAATCACCAACAGACATCTCCAAAAGCTTGCCAACTTGTTTTTTAGCAGAAAAGAGGGAAAAGGCTGCAAATAAACAAACCAGCCACAAGGGCCAAAGAAACAAAATCCCTGTCTCTGGAGTAGAACTTGCAGCTCCCCAACCCTACAGCCAGAGGCAAAAACCCACAAAACACAGCTTTGAAAATGGGAAATAGTAAAACAAGGTGAGAAGAAGACTAACACCGATTCAAGATGGCTCAGGAGGAGCATGAACTGGCCAGAGGTGAAAAAAAATAAACACATGAAATCTTGCAGAACGCTGCCAAGGAAGAGTTGATACTAAATACAAGCAACAGCGGCTCTACCAATGCCAAGCGATAAGATGCTCCAACTCTGAAACCCTCAAACACTTTAGAACCGTAACCAGAAGTGAGAATGGAGGAGGGAGAAGAAGACCATAAGCAGGACAAACCACACTCACAGGGGAAGAAAGAAAAGGCACAGAATTAGTCCAGGTGGAGATCACCAACACCTCCAATTCCAGATCCCTAAATACCAAAGGGGGCAACTTTGGGGAATCCAACTGATTACAATGCCACAAACTCCTAACTCTAGCAAACCTAGCTTGCAAAGCGGCAGCTGCCTAAATTCAGAATTTCTGCTAATGCAGAAAGCTGCCTGCATTGGAAGATGAATCAGTCAATACAGAGACCCTGAGGAAATAAACCACACAGGATTCAGAGTTGTATGTGTCACCGACCCAACAGGCAGCATGGCAGAGGCAGAACAACAACCATTGTCAGGCAGCAAAGACAATGAGCACCCTTCAAACTCGCACATGACGAGTGCAGGCTGGATGTGCTGAACCAATCACGCCAAAGACCCACGGGGGGATTACCAGGGACTGAAAGCAGTTAGCCAAGCAGGACACCAAGACACTGAGGCTGCTTATGAGAAGACAGATGCCAAGCACAGCCAAAACAACCAGGCTACAACTGGTGGCCATGACATGTCATAACATGCAAGCCCCATTGCGTCTCGGCACAACCAACAGAATGCTCCCAGTCAAGGGCCCAAACAGAGTAATCAGACTCTCGTGAATAGCCCTAAGCAAGGCTATAGTGGCCAGGCCCTGGTGGCCTGGCATCCTAAGGCAAACTTGCAAACACACCAAAGAAGACATTTTTGTCAATACAAGATTAGCACTAATAGGCACCCTGGGAAGGAACCCAGGGTGCAGCCAAAAGCACAACAAAAGCCAAGTCCACACACCGAGTTAGATAGAAAACATGCACATGAGGCAAAAATTTAAATACAGAACATAGTACAAAAGAAATGGCAGGAACAAACCAGCACTTAGTTTGAAGATGAGGGGCTTCCCATGTCTAAAAGACCCGGAACAGTACAACCCAGCTGGACATCAACACGTGAACTAAGCAAGAAGATGGCTGTGTGCAGAAGCTGTCCCGCCAGGTGGTGGCATTCGGTACCCTGCATTTTGTGCTAATTTTGAACGTTCCTCTTGTTCTGTGTGAATTGTTTGCGGAGTTGTTTGGCAATTTCAAGACTTAGGACTCTGTTATTCCTACAGTTGTCTATAAAGCTTCTCTGACTTTTGTGGATGCTTTGTGTGTGTGTGGTGGTGGTGAACTGCCACGTGCTCTCTGCATGTCTGTAAGGGGGGGCCATGTTTTGGCTCTAGTCTCTGGAAGGCCACACACAACTCCCCTTCTGATGTGACTCATTTGCATGGAATAATCTCAGCAATATTGCTTCAGGGAGCCACCGGGGTCTCCTCTAGAAAATAAAATAGATGTAGATATTTTGTGCACTTTTTGTAACAATAGAGTACACAAGTTTTGGCTCTACCTTGTGCTCTTTTTAGTAGTTTGAAAACCAAACTATGACTACAAACAATCAAACGCAGGTTTAAATGCTGAGAGTAATTCGTAAGTTTCAGCACTATTCCTCCATTACAATGCAAATGAGATACCTTTGAATGATAAAGAGTGGAGTGTTGTGAGAAGCTCGGCCATAAGTTTTCGGCAGGCTGGCGTCACACCACCCAATTCACCACTATTAACACCACTTTTCATTGCTTGAAGAATGCACATCTTCATCCACACTGTAGTCTTTAGCACTAGAAAATTCATTAATCATTTTCCACATGAATGAATTAAAATATTAACAAATATTCATTCACTAGGAATTACAGATATCATGCAACTAGCCCTCAGTCTTAGGTTCAATAAATTATTGAACACGAAGTTTGGAGACGACATGAACAATGTCATTAATTTATACGTATACACATAAACAAGGTGCAATCAGTAAGTTCCAGGATTGAATATACTACACGAGTATTAAGCATGGTAAAGCACATAATCAGAAATCCTTTTATGTGTTTCCAAACAGCCCTTTAAAGCTTGTTGTTGAATGGTTACTTTGTAGTGGTGTGCAGTAAACATGAAGGCTCTACTGTTTCTATGGTATTACAGTATCACACATCGTGTCGAGGGCCTGGTGCACTCCAAATTTCTTACATGTCAAGAAGCTAACCAGCCGCTATTTGTGCACACAAATGTCTTGCAATATCACAGAGAAAGTGTGTGAAAAGGAGACTTTAAAAACCAGACTTCCACCCCAAGAGGCCATAATCGTGAGATGCATCGCACATCACAGGAATACCTGCACTCTCCTCTCTACTATGCACCAATGGAATGAGATCATGTTATATCCTTGTATGGGTCCCATGACACTGTATTTGATATGCAATAACAGTATACTGTAGTAATATTTAATTCTTGAGAACATTCTGGATCCCCCCAAAATACACATGCACTGTATATACCACCAAGCACATAGCCAATATCAATCAAGGAAAATTACAACCTTCCAACATGGGTGAGAATCCTAATATTGTCAAACATGTGGCATGAAACTTAGTAAGCATTTATTAGCTATTCATAGTAATAATCATTGTAATAACTCAAGATTTTCTCATCACATGGCCCAAAGTATAACACAGCAGATAAACATAACTCAAAGCCCAACACCTGAGGATATGTTTATAAGCAAGATGTACATGGAGAGTGAGCATCCTGTATCACAGAAAGGAAAGTCAAGCTGCTTAGGGGTTGTGAACCTGTTGTCCACAACGGGAATCTCTGGGATACGCATACTTTTAGGGTCTAGGGTTACTTGTGCCCTTAGAGTTTAGGTTGTACGAGTATGCATACCCTTCAGTTCTAGGGGTATGCAAACCCCATGATGAAAACTTTTGGATTAATAGACAGGTCTTATGATGATATAAGGAGTACAGAAGAAGTACAAATGTTTGTTAGCACTTATAAGATGGTTGTCACCCTTGGAGGAAAGTCCCCAAGATAAGCCAATGCATCAGATACTGTGTAGACGAACAAATGGATACTGCAACTATCCATTTGTTTGTCTAGGTAAGCACAACTAGGTTAAGTACCAGGTGATGCCCATGTCAACAAACGCTCTGTCATGAGGTAAATAAAAGCCCACCAACACACTAGAGCCTGTGACAAGCACGTAATGATAAGCCACCACAGCTGGACATCACAAAATTATATACCCCGGCTGGTCAAACAAAGCATCAATCACCAAGGGACCCTTCCAGGAGCTAACAATCTTATTCGTGGCCAGAAAAGATGAAGGCTGCAAACAAAGAAATTGTCCAACAGGGCCAAAAGAACAGAACCCATGCTTCTGCAGGAGAGCCTGAAGCTTTCCCAACCAGGCCACCAATTTGGGAGACCGGGCCGCAGGGGATGTTGATCCTCGGAGTCATCAAAAGGCAAAGGTAAGGTAAATGAGACCTGTGATCTTCTGCAAAAGTTGTCGAACGTGGAGTTGCCACATACCCATATCCATGGGAAAAACTGGAGCAAACAAACAATTCTCCAGTTGTACAAATGATGCACCACCCAAGAACACCTGAAAGACAGAACTCACTTCTCACTACTCAAGTGTTTGGGTATGACAAAAGACATGCCCCACCCCCAAGAAAAACAGAGGGCCACATGCCTGGAATAATCAGGGTCCTCATAATGAAAGCAAAAGACTGAAGCTGATCTAAAGTCAAATGAGGCAGGGTCCACCAAACTAATGAGGTCATGATCTTGCACGAAGAACTGAAATTAGTTTGAAGTTGGAAATCTCAGCAAATATGACACATCAGAGGACTCTAACTGTATACATGGATGGAAATCAAGGAAATCCAGCTCAAGAATGTCACAAATGAAGACTCTGGAGAAGAGCACCTGATGTCTGATCAGACAGGAAGGCATCATCAAAAATTAAACGACTGGGGTCAAATACACCCAACCCCACTGTGACAATGAAAGCTCCAAATCCCTGGAGGAATATATTGTTCAACTCTCTCTGGTGGGGCCAAACCCTGGAGGAGGCCGAGCTACACACACAGCTAAACCTGATTGTAAGGACCAAGCAGGACACCTAGACACTCGCCAAAAGAACACAACACCTCAGGATAAACAAGAATATGAAGGGCATCATTGGCACCCATATATATATATATATATATATATATATGTCGTACCTAATAGCCAGAACGCACTTCTCAGCCTACTATTCAAGGCCCGATTTGCCTAATAAGCCAAGTTTTCATGAATTAATGTTTTTTCGTCTACCTAACCTACCTAACCTAACCTAACCTAGCTTTTTTGGCTACCTAACCTAACCTTACCTATAAATATAGGTTAGGTTAGGTTAGGTAGGGTTGGTTAGGTTCGGTCATATATCTACGTTAATTTTAACTCCAATAAAAAAAAATTGACCTCATACATAGCGAAAAGGGTTGCTTTATCATTTCATAAGAAAAAAATTATAGTAAATATATTAATTCAGGAAAACTTGGCTTATTAGGCAAATCGGGCCTTGAATAGTAGGCTGAGAAGTGAGTTCTGGCTACTAGGTACGACATATATATATATATATATATATATATATATATATATATATATATATATATATATATATATATATATATATATAATATGTCGTACCTAGTAGCCAGAATGCACTTCTTGGCCTACTATGCAAGGCCCAATTTGCCTAATAGGCTGAGTGATTTTCTTTATTTTCAATAAATTGTTTCCTATTGGTTTATTTTAAGTATTATTATTATATTATGTTAGGAACATAAATTATTGACTTAGTTGTGTTAGTTAAGGTTAGGTTAAGATAGGTTAGGTTAGGTTAATTAAGTAGGGTTGGTTAGGTTCGGTCAAATATCTACGTTAGTTTTAACTCAAATTAAAAGAACTTAACTCATACATAATGAAATGGATAACTTTATCATTTCATAAGAAAAAAAATCGGAAAATATATAAAATCAGGAAAACTTGGTTTATTAGGCAAATCAGGCCTTGCATAGTAGGCCAAGTACTGTGTTCTGGCTACTAGGTACAACGTACTATATGGGACCAACCCCAGTGCGTTGGAGCGTTGCAAGAGGTGACCTTCAGGAGGCGTTTGCGTCAGTGTGTCTCTTTTCTTGTAGACAATAAAAATGCATTATCATATTATAAACTGTACCTATATATTATTACCCTACTAAAAATACTGTGTTACATTTGTTATTTACCTTATTGTTGGAGTTATGTCCATCTTGAAGTCTCATGGAGTTGTGAATGCTGTACAGTAAATACATACTGTAGTGTATTATACAGTTAACACTGTGTTGATTAAGTAGTTCTGCTGTATGTTGAGTACTACAATATAGTTTATGAAAACTATTGTACACTAAAATTACTGCAACTTTAATTTTAACACTATATACACACTTAAATTTAACACTTGTTCTAGCTGTTCACGCCACACATACGATGTTTTTAGATGTTTGCATCAGCTTTGCTGGTGCTCGCTGCTGCTGTGGGTTCTGTGGCTTCTGAGCTGGTGCTGGCTGCTGTTGTACCAGTGCTGGGTACAACTGTGCTCGTGCTGGGTACGGCTGTTCTTGTGTTGGGTACGGCTGTGCTCGTGCTGGGTACGGCTGTGCTCGTGCTGGGTACGGCTGTGCTCGTGCTGGGTACGGCTGTGCTCGTGCTGGGTACGGCTGTGCTCGTGCTGGGTACGGCTGTGCTCGTGCTGGGTACGGCTGTGCTCGTGCTGGGTACGGCTGTGCTCGTGCTGGGTACGGCTGTGCTCGTGCTGGGTACGGCTGTGCTCGTGCGGGTTGATTTTCGCCTACAAGTTCTTGCAAAATATTGCTTCACTTTTGGCATTAATAAGGCACTATTAATAAGCCCAAGACATTTTGCTGTATAACAATACAGCTGTAGTAAAAAAATGGTAAATTCCACAATTATTCTTCCCAAGAGGTTAAATACTGTACGTCAATCACAGACAAAGCTAAGGGCACTGGGTGCATACTGTACGAATGCAGACTAGGTCTATACGTACACCCTAAAGTAGGCTGGTGTTTAACCCTTAAAGTGCGCATCACTTCATATGAAGTGTAAATCGTTTTACCAGTCAACTGCGCTTCACTTCATATGAAGTGTATGGGTACCGCGCACGATTTGAATGGCCTGTGGTGTAGCTGGGGGTTCCATACGCTGCCCAGGGGCTCTAGTAAACAGCGGCCATTTTGAAAAAAAATCCAGCTCACGCTCCGATGGCATGGGAGGCCTCAGTTTAGCGAGAGTCACCATGGCGAGCGCACGGTCAAACGCCTCACGAGCACGCATCACTCAGTCCCTCACCCCAGAGCAAATAGCCCACGAATTATTCTCTGAAGGTGAAGAAAGTGTGTTTGACGATTCAGACAACGATGAGGATTATACACAGTTGTCGGGAGATAGTAGCAGCAGCAGTGAAAGTGAGAATGACCGCCATGCCATGGCGAGGCCTATACGCTCTCCCATGCCTCCTCGCCCATTTTCTACCCCAATTCTACCACGACCTCACAGTTCCTGTGGATATTTTCTGTTTGAGGGTGACGAGTCAGAGGGAGGTGACTCCTTTTCTGGGTTTAGTGACTCAGATCAAAGTTTTATTGAGCCTGTGGCTGGTACCAGTGGTGTAACTGGGCGAGAAATTGTCGCGTCAGCAGCATCTCGCCCAGCCAAGCGCCACCGCATAGCACCACATGAGGGACCAAGACCCTCGTGTTCACGTGCACCCACCTCACGTGCACGTAGCCGCCGTGCTTCTCGCAGACGGTATTCAGCTCCTGGTCGCCGGTATGCATCGCTTCCTCGCCATCTTTCCTCTGCATCTCGCAGGACGCCTGGTGTACTTGAGTGGAGTGATAGTGACGATTTTATTCCTAATATTCCTCACTTTGACGATAAAGATGTAGGGATTACAAACCTTTTCCCTAATCAAGGTGAGGACATGGCTGAGATGGAATATTTTACAGCATTCTATGATGAACCACTCATGGAATACATTGTACACCAAACGAACCTGCATGCTGCTTACCTGATTGAGAGGGAAATCACAGAATTTTCACGACTGCAGCGTTGGAAAAATACCACAGTGGCGGAAATGTATGTGTTTTTGGCACTCTGTTTGTTGATGAAGCACTGTCACAAACATGCAATAAATGACTATTGGAGCAAGGACAAGACAATACCAACACCTTTATTCGGGAAATATATGTCACGAGACAGGTTTCAGATACTCCTCAGGTGTCTACATTTTGGAAGTGTTCAGGACCGAACACCTGATGATAGACTGTGGCGAGTGAGGCACTACATGAACGATGTTATTGGAAAATTCAGAGATTTTTACGTACCAGCACAGAAGCTGGTGGTTGATGAATCTCTCATACTTTTCAAGGGACGTGTTCCATTCAAACAGTACATTCCCTCAAAACGAAACCGATTTGGCCTGAAATTTTTTGTTCTTTGTGATTGTGAGACAGGATACGTGTTACACATGATTCTGTACTCGGCTAGTGATGTAGACATTCCCGGTAACGACGAACATGGATTCTCGGGGAGTGTAGTGAAGACCATCATGGCTCCGTGGATGAACAAGGGACACATTTTATACACAGATAATTACTATACAAGTCCCTTGCTAGCTCGGTTCTTGCTAGAAAATAGAACCGGATTGGTTGGTACAGTAAAGCCACAACGAAGGGAAATGCCTGTGTTTGACAACGACATTGCAGTTGGTGAGTGTCAGAGAAGGAAAAGTGATAACATTCTGTCAGTTCGGTGGAAAGACAAAAGAGAGGTGAACTTGTTGACAACAATTCATGATGGAACAATGGTGAACAGTGGGAAAGTGAGCCATAAAACAAACGCACCACTATATAAGCCAGACTGTGTTTTAGACTATAATATCAACATGCGGTTGATTGATAAATCAGACATGATGATTGGCACTGCAGAGTGTGTGCGGAAGACATGTAGGTGGACGAAAAAAGTGTTCTTCCATCTTGTGGACATGAGCATGCTGAACTGTTTCAACATGTACCTTGTGAGAACTGGACGTAAGCCCACTTTCCGTGACTTTGTATTTGATGCTGCAATACAGTTATTAGGAAAGTTTGCAAAAGATGTCCCAGGTATTCAGCGGCCCATCATAAACCCACTGTTGCAGCATGCTGGTACTCCACGCCTCGCTCACACTGAAGGCTTCCTAGCACACAAACTTAAGTATTTGCCACCTGGTGTGAAGCGTGCAATAGCCCAACGTGATTGCTTGGTGTGTAAAACAACGACACGTAGAGACAAGAAACGGAAGCTTGTGCAAACATGGTGTGAAACGTGTGGTATCCCATTATGTGCTGTCGACTGCTTCAATGACTACCACAGTCTAGAAATCTTCTAAGTGTGCTTCAAAGTGTGTATAGCGTGTGCGAGTGTGTAAATATGTAAACATATAAGCAGAACATATAATATAATAGACTGTAATGACATATTATATTGCCGTAATTGAAAACATTTGTGTGCGCCTGTGTATACTCAAATATGCAACAATTATTGATACAAAATATGTTCAAACAGTATTTGAAACACAATTAGTGAAAAAAAATTAGATAAAATGCGCTTAGACATTGTAAATAAATAGCGCGAAAATATATTTGTGGCAACTCTGGCTGTTTGAGGACCGCGCGCAACATCTCCCGGGCGTGTACTGCATGAGCGACCATGCAGATTGTGACGTCATCGCAGAGCTTCTCGGCTCTATTGCAACAAAAGTAAGTACAATAGAATTTTTTTTTTATTTTTCCCGTGATCAGTGAACAGAACTTAACAGATTAGCAAAAAAAAAAATTTTTTTTTTTTTCAAAATGACATGCGCCTGTGTGGATAGCAGGATATTAGACCCCGAGCATGTTAAGGGTTAAGCCAGATCCAGTAACGTAAATTTCTCTCATATATTCGATTTACATCAAATTATATAATTTTAGGGTATACAGTACATTTAGTTTAGCAACATTATTACGATAATTAGAGCTATAAAAAATACTTATTTTAGAACTGATTTATTATTTTTATTATTTCAAAGCCGCAGGGCACTGAACTATGGTGACGAAATCGAACAAAACAAGCATGGTGTTGTGTGCACACAGATTAGACTTGTCTACTCGCGCTGGACTTGTGAACTGCCAATAACGTGAATAATTTCTCAAATAGCAAATATCTATCATATTATAGTATATTTTTGGTTTTATTTAGTTTAGTTTAATTAGGATAATAAAGAGTTATTAAAACAACAGTTTTAGAAATGATTTATTAATCTGAAATGTTCAAAGTCATGGGTCACTGAACTATGACAACACAGACGAAAGTGAATGAAACCTCACTGTAAAGTGAGGTTTACAGTACAGTATTCCCATATCTGTCCACCCTCACTCATCTTGTTTCATCACAGAAAATGTGTATAAGAAGATTTCAACACATTAGTTAGCTATTCACGCTTCAGCCTTTAAATTAATTTACAAAGATATGTGTGCCACAAATCAGTGAACGAAAATCATGGAAACACAGTCATTCACTTGTGTGGACCACTCTAGCTGGTGTTTAGTTAATATGCTTTACTTGTTGTGTGGACCATTCTGGCTGGTGTTTGGTTCATATGGTTCACTTGTTGTGTGGACCATTCTGGCTGGTGTTTGGTTCATATGGTTCACTTGTTGTGTGGACCATTCTGGCTGGTGTGTGGTTCATATGGTTCACTTGTTGTGTGGACCATTCTGGCTGGTGTGTGGTTCATATGGTTCACTTGTTGTGTGGACCATTCTGGCTGGTGTGTGGTTCATATGGTTCACTTGTTGTGTGGACCATTCTGGCTGGTGTGTGGTTCATATGGTTCACTTGTTGTGTGGTCCATTTGTGTGATCCAACTTGTCTTATGAAGGAACTATTAATTGTAGATAGAATGAGACAGTTTTCCACCACTCTGTGAACTCTGTCCCAACATCGTAAACTTGTGGACCACTTGTGGACCACTCGTGCGGACCACTTGTGGACCACTCGTGCGGACCACTTGTGGACCACTCGTGCGGACCACTCGTGCGGACCACTCGTGCGGACCACTTGTGGACCACTCGTGCGGACCATTTGAGTGGACCACAAAATAAATAAATAAATAAATAAATATATATATATATAATATATATATATATATATATATATATATATATATATATATATATATATATATATATATATATATATATATATATATATATATATATATATATGTATGTATGTATGTATGTAATTACCTAAGTGTAGTTACAGGATGAAAGCTACACTTGTGGTGTCCCGTCTTCCCAGCACTCTTTGTCATATAACACTTTGAAACGTCTGACGGTCTTGGCCTCCACCACCTTCTCACCTAACTTGTTCCAATCGTCTACCACTCTGTTTGCGAAAGTGAATTTTCTTATATTTCTTCGGCATCTGTGTTTAGCTAGTTTATATCTATGACCTCTTGTTCTTAAAGTTCCAGGTCTCAGGAAATCTTCCCTATCGATTTTATCAATTCCTGTTACTATTTTATATGTAGTGATCATATCACCTCTTTTTCTTCTGTCTTCCAGTTTTTGCATATTTAATGCCTCTAACCTCTCTTCGTAGCTCTTGCCCTTCAGTTCTGGGATCCACTTAGTAGCATGTCTTTGCACCTTTTCCAGTTTGTTGATGTGCTTCTTAAGATATGGTTACCACACAACCGCTGCATATTCTAGCTTTGGCCTAACAAAAGTTGTGAACAATTTTTTTAGTATATCGCCATCCATGTATTTAACAGCAATTCTGAAGTTAGAAAGCGTGGCATAGGCTCCTCGCACGTTCTTTATGTGGTCCTCAGGTGATAATTTTCTATCTAGAACCACCCCTATGTATGTATGTATGTATGTATGTATGTATGTATGTATGTACTCACCTAATTGTACTCACCTAATTGTGCTTGCGGGGGTTGAGCTTTGGCTCTTTGGTCCCGCCTCTCAACTGTCAATCAACTGGTGTACAGATTCCTGAGCCTACTGGGCTCTATCATACCTACATTTGAAACTGTGTATGGAGTCAGCCTCCACCACATCACTTCCTAGTGCATTCCATTTATTAACTACTCTGACACTGAAAAAATTCTTTCTAACGTCTCTGTGGCTCATCTGGGTACTAAGTTTCCACCTGTGTCCCCTTGTTCGTGTCCTACCCGTGCTGAAGAGTTTGTCTTTGTCCACCCTGTCAATTCCCCTGAGAATTTTGTAGGTGGTTATCATGTCTCCCCTTACTCTTCTGTTTTCCAGGGATGTGAGGTTCAGCTCCTTTAGCCTTTCCTCGTAGCTCAATCCTCTCAGTTCCGGGACGAGCCTGGTGGCATACCGCTGAATCTTCTCTAACTTTGTCTTGTGTTTAACTAGGTATGGACTCCAGGCTGGAGCTGCATACTCCAGGATTGGTCTTACATAAGTGGTATACAGGGTTCTGAAAGATTCCTTACACAAGTTTCTGAAGGCAGTTCTTATGTTGGCCAGTCTAGCATATGCCGCTGATGATATTCTTTTGATGTGGGCCTCTGGGGACAGGTTCGGTGTGATATCAACCCCCAGATCCTTCTCTCTATTTGATTCTTGCAGGATTTCCCCTCCCAGATGATACCTTGTGTTCAGCCTCCTGCTCCCTTCGCCTAATTTCATCACCTTACACTTTCCAGAGTTGAACTTCAGCAGCCATTTTCTAGACCATTCCTCCAGTTTATCCAGGTCATCCTGTAGTCTCTGTCTATCTTCATCCGTCTTGATTCTTCTCATAATTTTTGCATCATCAGCAAACATCGAGAGGAATGAGTCTATACCCTCTGGAAGATCGTTCACATATATTAGAAACAGGATGGGTCCAAGTACTGAGCCCTGTTGGACTCCGCTGGTGACATCTCGCCACTCTGATGTCTTCCCCCTCACCGTTACTCGCTGTTTCCTGTTGCTTAAGTACTCCCTTATCCACTGGAGCACCTTCCCTTTTACTCCTGCCTGTTGCTCCAACTTTTTTAACAGCCTTTTATGGGGTACTGTGTCGAAAGCTTTTTGGCAATCCAGGAAAATGCAGTCGGCCCACCCTTCTCTTTCCTGCCTAATTTTCGTTGCCTGGTCATAAAATTCTATTAACCCTGTGAGGCACGATTTACCATCTCTGAACCCATGTTGGTGGTGCGTTACAAAGTTATTTCCCTCCAGATGCTCTACGAGCCTTTTCCTCACGATCTTCTCCAGCACCTTGCATGGTATACAAGTTAAGGAAACTGGCCTGTAATTCAGTGCCTCTTGCCTGTCACTCTTTTTGTATATTGGGACCACGTTAGCTGTCTTCCAACTTTCTGGTAAGTCTCCTGTTTCCAGTGACCTGTTATACACCATAGAGAGTGGCACACTTAGTGCTTCTGCACCTTCCTTTAGTATCCATGGTGAGATTCTATCAGGCCCAACAGCCTTTGTCACATCTAGTTCCAGCAGACACCTTTTGACCTCATCACTGGTGAGGTCAAATTCCTCCAAGGTTTCCAAGGTTGCCGCCTCCTCATTTAGTGCAGGGGCTTCTCCTTGTTCTATTGTGAAGACCTCCTGGAATCTCTTGTTGAGTTCTTCACACACCTCCTTGTCATTCTCTGTGTATCTGTTCTCCCCTTTCCGCAGCTTCATCACTTGTTCCTTCACTGCTGTTTTCCTCCTGATATGGCTGTGGAGCAGCTTTGGTTGGGTCTTGGCTTTACTCGCGATGTCATTTTCAAACTGTCTCTCTGCTTCCCTCCTCACTCTGATGTACTCATTTCTGGCCCTCTTGTACCTCTCCCTGCTCTCTGGTGTTCTGTTATTTCTGTAGTTTCTCCATGTTCTTTTACTCAGTTGTTTCGCTACCTTACATTCCTGGTTGAACCATGGGTTTTTCTGTTGTTTTTCGTTTTTCTCCTTTTGGACGGGGATAAACCTGTCTGCAGCTTCCTGGCACTTTTGGGTGACAATATCCATCATGACCTGCACATTCTTGTCTCTAAGTTCTGTTTCCCATGGTATTCCCATTAGGAAGTTCCTCATCTCGTCATATTTTCCTCTTCGGTAATTCAGTCTTTTCCCCTCCACTCCCATCCTTGGATAAGTTATCCCTACCTCCACCAAGTACTCAAAGGTCAGTACACTGTGGTCACTCATTCCTATGGGGGCTTCAACTTTGACTTCCCTTATTTCTGACTCATTTAGGGTGAATATTAAGTCGAGTCTAGCTGGTTCATCATTGCCTCTCATTCTTGTGGGTTCCTTGACATGCTGGCTCAGAAAATTCCTTGTTGCCACTTCCAAGAGTTTCACTCGCCACGTATCTGCACCACCATGTGGGTCCCCATTCTCCCAGTCTATCTTTCCATGGTTGAAATCACCCATGATTAAGAGTCTTGAGCCATTCCTGCAGGCAACTGAAGCTGCTCTCTCTATTATATTAATGGTTGCCATGTTGTTCCTATCAAACTCCTGTCTAGGTCTTCTGTCATTTAGGGGAGGGTTGTAAATGACTGTCACTATTATCTTAGGTCCACCCATTGTTATAGTTCCTGTTATGTAATCTCTGAATCCATCACAGCCCGGAATTTCCGGGCTGTATGTATGTATGTATGTATGTATGTATGTATGTATGTATGTATGTATGTATGTATGTATGTATGTATGTATGTAAGTATGTATGTATGTATGCATGCTGTACCTAGTAGCCAGAACGTTGTACTCGGCCTACTATACAAGGCCCAATTTGCCTAATAATCCATGTTTTCCTGAATTTATATATTTTTCAATTTTTTTTCTTATAAAATGATAGACCAATCTATTTCATTATGTATGAGTTCATTTTATTTAATATGAGTTAAAACTAACGTAGATATATGACCGAACCTAACCTACCCTACCTAACCTAACCTATCTTAACACTTTCGCGCTCTCGGCGAAGGTCACTCAGCCAACCGTATGTGCGCGCGGCGTTTTTATCGCTTAAGCGTAAAAACAAAAATGTGTATACTCTTTTTACTTTTCTGACCTTAGTTTTCATGCTACGTATTTCATTTTGGTACCAACGTGTTCGCAATAAAATTCTCTAGAAGAACATCAGTAAAAAAAGTCACAAAAGCTATAGAGATACCAGCATGAAATAAATAACTACGAAGATGAGTCGCCGTGAGCGCTCAACAGCAACAAAATGTTTTTACTCTTGGGATTATTATCACCTCTACAATTGTCCTACAGCCTTAATTTTGGTATCAATGAACTCCCAATAAAATTCCCAACACGATGATATGAATATAATTGTAGAATAAGTGTCCCGGCCCACCCGCAAGAGTGTGGGAAGTGGGCGCACTGTTACCCGGTAACGGTGACCGGACGACACACGCGCGAAACGTTGCTTTGAAAGTTTATACTTATTTCACTGTTCTGATATTATTATTGTATGTATGTCATTCATTTTTGTGGCAATCTTTTCGCAATAGAATGTTCTATGAGCTAAATTATACTACACAAACTTGGACCAAATAGGTGTACTTACCAAGGGAAGGCTGGTTGTGGAACAGTAAGTTGAGCATTTGTTCTTCTCTCCACCTTCTTCAGGTTCTTCATTCCTGAAGTTGCTCAACAGATGGTTTGTAGGTGGAGTGAAGCTGTTGCGGGTGGTTACTTCTTCACCACCCAATACACCTGTTTCCGGTGGTAATTGGTGTAGCAGGGAACAACACAGAGTGCAACACCACAGGTCTTGCATCCATAGTTCGTGTCCTTCCTTTTACCGGACCGTGCGCATGCATGACACTTGAGACGTTTGGGCAGTCTGTAAATTTCATGTTTCAGTTTGTAGTTCATGCGATTTTCTGAATCAACAATAGGGCGGCCAGGTCCTCTCGCTGGAGGTGTAACAGGAGTTGCAGGAGAGTCAGATTCATCTGACAAAACAGTTTCGTCAACTGGCAGTGTGGCAGACATGTCGGGTTCAGATTCGTTGTCTGCTTCACCTTGAGGTGGTGTAGTGAACAAAGGCCGCCTCACACCAGATGGTCCGGGAGTTGGCATGGCGTCAGCATTGGCAGGAGCTGTGTCATCATTTATGTCTGGAGCGTGCCGCAAGTGTTGAGATGATGATGATGTTTTAGGCCACTCCTCTGTGTCCCAGTGCAATAGGGCCCAGATTGCCACTTCGTGGAACTGTAGCAATGTTAGCTTTTTTCGATCAGTTGTGTTGTATTTGTACAAAACATAGGCATTATGCAATGCCATTTGCAGGAAATAAAAGGTAATCTTTTTGGTCCACTTGTGAGTTTTCCTGGTAAAATGGTAATATTTAACCATTTGATCGAAGTGGTCCACACCTTTCATGAACTTATTGTACTCGCAAATTGCAGTCGGTTTGTTCACTGTTACCTGTTGTATTCCACTTGTTCCGTCTCGGTTGCGAATTCGCTTCCTTCACTGAACTCGCTGAGTGTCTGCATTGTGGATGTTGGTAATGATTGAAACCACTCGCTTGTCTTTCCACAGGAGAATGAAGGTATTATCTTTGCGGCGGTATACTGTGGTATCCAGTGGAAGTTTACCCTTGGCTAGAGCTTGCAATACCTTTGGGGCGCCACGTAGCATTCTAATTGTGCCACATGTGTACACCCCAAGTTCTCTCAATGTTTCTTGAGTGCTTATAGAAGTGATTGGGCCTTGACCTTGATCCATTTTTGATGAAGTAATTGGGTATAATCCACACGGAAACGGGTAAAAATGCTCGAGTTTGGCGCGCGAGGGGAGCGTGATCGACTCACGACACGTGACACGAAAACAATGGGCCCGTCACGTGACCGGGTAGGCCGACGCGCCAGGCGGCCTAGTGGTGAGAAAGAGAATTTCATGGCGCGTTGTTTGAAACAAACCCCAATGAAATCGGATTAAAATTGAATTTTATACAAATATTTTAAAAGTAGACATAACTTTATGTCCACTATGCGTTTACGTTAGATGAAACCGAACGCGCCGGCGCGTCCAGATAGCGCGAAAGTGTTAACCTAGCCTAAACCAATATAATTAAGTCAATAATTTATGTTCCTAGTATAATATAATAATAATTCAAATAAAGCAATTGGAAGCAATTTATGGAAAATAAAGAAAATCACTCGGCCTATTAGGCAAGTTGGGCCTTGCATAGTAGGCCGAGAAGTGTGTTCTGGCTACTAGGTACGACATTTTATATATATATCTTTCCCAATAGTTGGGATTTAAAAGACTGAGGTGACTGAGGGAGCAGTGCAAACTATTAGACATCAGGCTAAGGCTGAGGATTTTTGACAGGTAGAGCCAGCAGCTGCCAGCGGGCTGCCAGGTACCTGGCAGTAGTAACAAGGGGTAGGTTTGCTCTAACTACTACGTGGATCATTTATGGATTGATTGATTGATCAAGATCAAGCCACCCAAGAGGTGGCATGGGCATCAACAGCACATAAGTGGAGCATTTATGTTGTCTTTTTGCTGCTTCATTTCTCTTTTTTTTTTTTACCTGTAAACCTTGCAGTTGTCTCTTTTGCTTCACCGACTGGATATTTCTGTCTCTCTATGAGGGAGTCCACGTTCTGGCTCTGATAGGTTATTAATTACTCCTTGGGCTGATGTTGCTCATCAGTGCAGCTAGCTACAGAGAGCCACTCTTTGGCCCTCTTCACAGGAGCAAGCAGCAAGAAAGTTGCCATTTGCTGTTGGTTATGACTGTTGGTTCATAACACACAGGTTATGAAATAACTTGTTACACTGTCTTGTTACAGCCAGATTCCATGAGAAATGCCACATGACAATTTGTTTAAGTTATGCTAACATGATTGTTGTTGTTTTAGATTCAGCTACTGGGACCAAAAAAAGTTCCAAGTAGCACGGGCTATGGTGAGCCCGTAGTGGACTTACGTGGCACAGGAGCGGGGCGGAAACTTGGCTCATTCATGTAGCTTACATGAATGAACATACATGTCATCCACAATGCCTGTTATTTTTACCACTAAACCAAAACATTCATGAATAAAACAATTATTTCTGAATTTACCAAATACCATGTTTGAAATCTTATATCTAATATTAAATCTTTGCCCGAAACATTAAATGTGTTTGCCCAAAACCCTGTGGGTATTAGTGGCTTTAGGCTTAGTATATACAAGCTCTATCTAGAAATTAAATATTCTGTTGTAACTCATTTTGTATGTATGTACTTTTACCTGAATAAAAATTATTATTATGATTATTATTATTATTATAAATAAAACATAGGCATCACTTACCCTAGAAGCATTTCTTGCTTCCATTTCTTTTCGTTTGACTTCGATCCGGTTCATGACGAGGCTTAACTCCTCTTTTAGCCGAACTTCTTGCCACTCAGCCTAATACAAGGAAGAAATGTCTCACATAACTTGGTCAACATGTTACTTAACATGTACATGAAATACATACACCCCACTATACAATAATCTAAGTTATGCACTACAAGTTAACTTCCTGGATTAAAGGACAATTTAACATCACCTAAAATACAGTTATTTTGCTGTACAATTATTCGTATCTGCTGTAACTACCTCCACTAGATAAATTATTTACTGTAACAGCTACCACAAGATAAATGATCTGCTGTAACCACTACCATAAGATGATCTGTAACCACCACCACAAGATAAATGATCTGCTGTAACCACTACCATAAGATGATCTGTAACCACCACCACAAGATAAATGATCAGCTGTAACACCATCACAAACACAATCACTGTAAAAAACTCTGGCATAACTAAATTTACTCACTAAAATAAAATATGTCAAAACACAATGCAAGTACGTAATTTGTTGTAATGAGTGCATACCATCCTCTTCTCATCTAAAACGATGGCATCAATTCCTTCCCGCACTGCAGTAAACTGCTGCCTCAGGCATTCTTGCTGGGCAGCATCTGCAGATATTGTCCTGAGACCCGAAGTTTCCAGCTGAGTGAGAAGTGGGTCGACAATACCATGGCCCAGTGTGTTCATGTGTTCCAGGGGCGTGGGAATGCACGTCATTACCCCCACCGTATAGCCTCCTGGGTACAGAACCTGCAGGAAAACAATGTCAATACTTTGCATTCAGGAAGGAACCAGGTGTTAGTATGAGAGTAAAATGACAGAACGTGTACTCACCTAATTGTACTTGCGTGGATTGAGATTTGGTTCTCTGGTCCTGCCTCTCAGTGTACAGATTCCTGAGCAAATTGCGCTCTATGATATCTACATTAGAAAAGGTGTATGAAGTCTGCCTCCAGGACATCACTCCCGAATGCATTCCCTTTGTAAAACGCATTCCACTAAAAAACCAGCGTTGAATGTAATGAAACGCCATTTTCTGGGTGAGCCCTAGAGGCTCCCTAGAGCTTATCGGGCTAATGTATGATATATTAGACCGGGATATTAGCTATGGAGTTCAGACCTACCAGGGACCAGGGACCAGCACCAGAACCTGGCCCCTTTAGAGAGGTTTCAGGGAGCAATGGTCCTGGAAAACCCCCTTATTGTTGGGGTTTTCCTTATCTGCCATTGACCGGGGTTAGGCACCCAGAAAGGTAGGCATAACAAAACAAACCCCACATGCTAAAAACTAAAACAGAAAACTGAACAGAGAGCTAGAAACTCCCTACAATCCCAAGGAAACATCACACTTTACTGCCCCGCCGATTGTCTGTGCAGCCCCCCCCCCAAGAGGGGGAGGGGGGAGCCCCGGACCTGCCCGCGCCGGCTGCCTAGCATCAGTTCGGAAGCTAAGCTTCAACCAGTGCGAAAAAACTGCCGACCGGTGGGAGGGAGGGTTCCCAGGGAGCCTTCGAGGCTCACCCAGAAAATGGTGTTTCATTACATTTAACGCTGGTTTTCTGTAGGGAGCCCCTACGGCTCCCTGGAGCTTCATACCCAAAGAGAAGCATAAGAAAAGAAAGGGCTGACCCGGGAGGCAGCTGCCACAAACTCCGCAACGCGAAGCAAAGACAACAGAATGCAATGTGCGACCCAAGGCAATACAAGAACGCACAGGAGCAGACACGCGCACAAAGAACGGGCGGCCAGGAACCTGTGCGACCCTCAAATCCTTATTCCCGAAATGAGCCCTAGACATCACCAACACAACAGCGAAAGCTGCAAATGTGCAAACAGCACAGGCGCGAGGATAGACCGCAGGCTGGAAGACTTAAAAACTCTGCGGACGACCTCGGAGAACCGAGCCCTGAAACATGGAACGAGGGGAACTGGATCAACCCAAAAGCGCATCCCCAGACACAGTACGCAGATAATGGCAAAGAGGCGCAACCGGACAACACAGGATGTACCCCTGGCCGAACCAATCAAGGATCAAGAACCGAAGGACCCCTCCGGAAAGCAGCCGTCTCGACCATCGGCAGAAGGACGAAAAAAGGCTGCAAACGTACAAACCTACCACCAGTACCAAAGAGCAGAAACCTCTGCACCAGAAGAGCCGGAAACTCCCCGACCCGACCCGCAGAGGCCCATGCCAACAAAATATGGCTTATGAAAACCAAACTTGAACTGAAGGGGCTACCACAAACTGAGGAGAAGACGAGAAGAGGGCACCCTGATCAAGGACCAGGAAGGCTCAGGCGACGCATGAGCAGGCTGGAGGTGAAATAAAACACGAGAAAGCGTACGGAACGGGGCAGATGTGACGTCCACCCCAAACGCAAGCCGGTGCGGCTCCGCCAGCGCAGCACAAAATGAGGCGACAGGAAGAAACGTCAAATAACTGTAGTCCTGAAAACCCAAGAAAGGACAAGACAACCAGATATGAAAGAGAAGACAACCTATGAAGAGCAAGAAAAAGGTGCAAAGAAACACCAGGAACGTCATACTGTTGCTGAGACGAAGCTCGCAGGTGGGACACCATCAACAAAGCCACCTGATCACCACAGAGATGGTGATACCCGCATCAAAATACTTGACGCGAAGAGCCAAGGAGAAGGCCGAACCAGTCACGTACAGGACTGGTCCGACCTGCTGAAAGAGGTAGAACCACAGGAAAACGCCCCGGGTTCGGACATCTATCAAGCAGCATCCGAAAATAAAGCTGGGCTGGCCACCAAGGGACCATGAGGACTACTCTCCTTGGGAATGGACTCCAACTGAGCCAGAAACCGAAGCAACAGCTGGACCGGGAGAAGAGGAACAGGCACCCCCACCTCAACCAGTCCTGCCAAAAGGCATCCACAGTGAACGCCTCGCAGGCAGGTAAGGGCGGCACATAGAATGGGCAACGCCTAGACCACGCCAAGGCGAAGATGTCCATGGCCAGTAGTCCATACATCCAGCAGAGCCAACGAAACGAGTCGGTGATGACTGGCCGATCCGCGAACAGAGGAATGAACCGAGACAGGCTGTCCGGCAGGCCGTAGGACACAACTTGGACATGAACCTCACGGTTAGCCAAACCCCGAGAATCCAGCAAACGAACCACTCAAAGGGACCAACCCCAAAGGTCAAACACCTAAGAGAAACCCCATGGTTCCGGCAAAGAACTGCCAGAGAACAGTCCGAATGGAGCTGGATGGTAGAGCACCGAGTGACCCGAACCCTCCGAAGTACTGTACAAACTAGACAGCTACGAACTCCCGAACCGTGCTGTAAGCCCGAAGGACGGACAGACCCCACCATCCTCGGCCGACCTGGTGAGCACTGGTCACAAAGCCCCAGCCGAGAGGTGACCCGTCTGTGAACACATCGAGCAAAGGCTCGGGGAGGCATGGTTTTATTCTCAACCAATAACAACAACAACAAAACAATTATCAGGTACATGAAATATTATTAACAAGATCATAAACAAAAGAGCATTTGCTCCAATGTGTCTTGCCTATTACCCTCTCTCTCACTACAGGATTAATAATACTTATAATGCCCTAATACAAGACTACTACTGGCCAGGTATGGTTCATGACATCAAGGCCTTTGTGAATACCTGCCACACGTGTCACATGGCAAGTAAGCCAAACGCTTTCCCATACCCAAGGCACCACTGATTCCAATTCCTGTGCTCTCGGAACCATTCAACAAGCTCATAATCGAGTGTCAGGCCTCTGCCCAAGACAAGATCAAGTAACATCCATATCAGTAATATCTCGTGTCCAACAACCAGGTTTCCTACAGCAGTTCCCATCAAGAACAGTACGGCTGCTAACATTGTGACGCACCTTGTGAAGCAGTGCCCGCAGTGCGGACATCCCCAGGAGAGTCACAGCAGTTGTGACATCATCCTCTCCAGCGACCTGTGTAAGAAAACCAACATCTTCCATGTAATGTCTAGCCCTTGTTATTCTGCTTCTCCTGACTACAATGGTTCTAAATTTTTTATCTCTACTTCCGACATCAGGAAAGATCCTCCTACCTACGAATCCAAATCCAAATAAACGTGCTCCTTCAACAACTTTACCAGCCCTCAGCCTAAATATCTTAAGACAAAATCACACTCCATTTCATCTGAGCGGCTAAAACGATTACGTAATTCTATGTACTAATTCTATTCTCCCCTTGCCAGATGCCAAGAAATCCTTCATCCTCAATCTCGACACCAGTAGCACCGGTGTCAGGGATGTCGTGATACCGCAGCGAGATAGGATCAGACCATCCAGCTACTACCGTCATAAGGGAGCCACTCATTATCCTACCCAGGTTACAACACACAACGAACCATCCAATCTACAAGGTTACCATCTCATCAACATCTCAGACCACAATCCCCTTCGGTTCATGCAGCAGGCCCAGTTCTCCAACCAACCCATACTTCGCTGGGTCCTTCAGCACATCATCATCATCGTCTCCGATCACCATCCTCTTCGGTTCCTGCAGCAGGCCCAGTTCTCTAACCAGTGACTGCTTCTCTGGGCCTTGCACTTGCAGAATTATAATCTCAACATCAACTTCATCAAAGGCTCGGACAATGTTGTCGCCGAAGCACTATCCAGAGTCCACGAGGTAGAACCTCTCACTTCAACTCTCCACTCCACAGCAGCATCTCAGGTGATAGGAACAGGCTTCAGGGAGGAGCTGTTATGGTAATCTCCTACTTAGCAGTAGGTCCTGCCTGTTCCTTTACCGCCTACTCACCAACGTACCAGCATGCTACAACATCAAGATTCAACATCAACGACAACAATACGTACCAAAACATATTGTCTAGACACAATGCCTCCCCTTCTCCACTACCCGAGACATCTGCATCTGCTGTCTCGCCAGTTGACCAGACGCCACCAGCAGACTACCTCTCTCGCTCGTTTAGCCACCAGCTTCTAGTCTCCAACTCCAGTATTCGCGCCAAATATGACGTCACGCCCCATATATAAGGGCTTGCCAGCTTCCAGAGCGTCAGATTACCTTTCGAGTACTCATAGCTGTAGCATCTACTCTCACCTCCGAGTGACTGTAGACGCACATAGCTATTTTGTATAAAATATTGCCTTCACCTATATTATTAACGTAAATTTCACATGTATATATTTATCTTTTGATTGTGTGTAAGCCAAGTCGATAAGGGATTTTGTTTTCATTAAGTGTTACTTATCGTTTTGTGTAAAATTAAAGTAATTTTTTGTTATATTAAATGTTTGAAGTTTTTATTCCCTTTGGTTTTTACCCGAAGCTCTCACACTGTCGAGGTATCAAGCAGATTTTTACTTTGTTTTCTCGTTTTTTTATTATTAATGTGATTGGTACAAGACCTGCTAGAATTGTTACTGCTCTATTACAGATTCTCGTCACAGTAGCAATATTTTAACGAGAACAGAGGTTTTGTTCTGGGGCTCTTACCTTTCAGGGTGCCTGACCCAGTCGATGGCAGACACAGAATGCTTCCAACCACACGGGGGTGTCTATAGGCCATTGCTCCTCGTGCCTCTCTGAGGGGGGCTAGGTTCTGGCTCGTGGTCCCTGGTAGGCCTAGAACTCCATGCGTATTGACTGATGCTAGGGTCTAATACATTCATATCAGCCCAGTTAGCTCTGGGGAGCAGAAGGGGCTCCCCCAGAAAAAGAGAAAACTACAAGAAAAAGGAATGGGGGGGGAAGGCTTATGTAGGGTCACGTTTGTTAGAAAGGGTAGAACATTTGAGTATGTACTGTGAAAGGGAAGACTCAACAGCAACAAAGCTAGGACTAAGGTTCATGTTAGATATGTTGTGCATCAGAGCCAATTCGACAAGACTGAGTCAGTGAAGAGTTGAGGCAGGAAAGATTATTTTAGAAGACGACCAATCAACAGGATCATTAAAATCCCTAACATGACAGAAAAAAGCATTGTTTGCAATGTGACAATAATCTCCTTCAAGAGATTGAGCCTGCTCTTCCCTCCATAATTACGTCTTCACAATTATATAAAAAGACTATGGAAGAATGTCCAACAACGACAACAACACCAGCAAGGCTTGCCAGGGTGAGCAAAAACGTATGCAGCCCGCCACCTGTTCGGACCCAAATCACCAAACTACATGTTGATCGCTGACGGCTCCGCTGATTGGTCGCCGGTCTGGCTGCACCTGCCTCGCCCCCCCCATACTACCTGATGTCTGGGGTCGCCCCAACATCAGTCCTCAGAATGTTCAGTGCTTTCGTAGCCAGCACTCCTCCCAGCTAGACGTTAGAGTGTACTGAGAGAGGTGGTGGCTTTAAGCCAATATTCCAGCACCTCCCATTTACTATTGTGTTGCACTTCTTGTTATTTTGCCTTAACGTAACTTTTCATTTTGTCATTTAAGTATTCTTATTATTTTGATTCATTGATTTTATTATAAGAATTTGTTTGTGCATTATTTTCATGTTTTGATTTATTTAACGTAATTAAAATTTCATTGTTAAAGTTTTACTTGTGTTTTGTGTGTCTTCTCCTTACCTTACCACAGACGAAGTTCCAGTTTTTCTATTTTTTTTTATAACTATGTGACGAGGCCATACCCCTAGCCTTAAACAGCCGAACACCAACGCGTTACCGTCACAAGTTATATGGGGGCCCTGTCCTAGGAGCTTCACTCAGGTACTGGTGCCAAGTGGTAATTTATGGTAAGCGTATTTAACTTTGTTAACGTAGCTTTACTATTTTTCATTCAATTTCATTTTTTATAAGGTGCGGTGTATTGTGCATTACGAGAGTAACATATAGTGAAGGTGAGACAACTTTGGATTACGTGGTGACTGTAGGCCGCAGTCATACTCTTAATTGGTCATCTCTCCCTCCTTGTTATTACTCGTATTTACCATCTATGTCCCTTGAATATTTCTCATTCTGACAGATCATCATATTGGTACCCTGGTACTGTGGTCTGCCCCGGGTCAAGAGTACCCAATCTTCTGCAATCTGACTGTAGGAGGACAAAGAGGGCCATAGTTCCTCTAGCTCGAACTTTAGTTGCTGAATTGGGACCTCAGCAGCAGTTCTCGTCACAAGTTGACACCTCGCACCCCTACACGTCAGTCAGAGATGATGATACATACAACGGTAGGGAATTAGCTTATTTTTTCAGAGCACAAAAGTTCGCTAATTCTGTAAGTATCATATTAAATTCAGTGGGAAAAACTTGCTTTATGTCCTATAGAGACGTGGCAAGGTATGCCTACATCCTTGGACTACCAATCTTACTTTTGAAGCATTTAACTGTTTCATTTGTTTTCGAAACTTTGTTTCATTTGTTAGTAGGATTTTCTTGCCCTTATTCTCTTACATGAGTACCGGGTACAAGATTTCCTGCGCCCTTGATTTCATTTAATCATTTAATATCTTTCACTTAACGTTAATTGTTAAAGATCACACAGGATAGGTACCAGTTGCCACGTTGTCCTGTTTCTGACATTTCATTATTGAACATTCGTGTACCTTTATTTGCTAATTTCACCATGTTTCGTCTCCAAACTTTCCGTGCAAATCCAGCAGGTGAAATAGGGACTTTAAGTCGTGCCAAGAGGACTGAACTACAAACTCTTGCACATGAGTATCAACTAGAAGTTCCCTATCAAGCCAACAAAAATGACCTACACAACCTGTTGCTGGATTACTATTTAGAGCAAGGTAAGATAGACTCTGAAACTCATGAAACTTACTATATTGCAGATAAAACTGACTTGGCAACGATGAAACTTAAACTAGAGCTGGCTAAGATTGAGCGTGAGCAACAAGAACGAGCGGCTGCCATACGGAGGGAAGAACAAGAACGCGAAGCTGCTTTGAGGAGGGAAGAACAAGAACGAGAAATCACCCTCAGAGAACGCGAAGCTGCTTTGAGGAGAGAAGAACACGAACGAGGACTCGCCCTCCAAGAACGTGAGGTTGCACTACTCCAGGAGCGGGAACGAGTACAGCTTGAAACCAAACGACGCGAGTTGGAGATGCAACGCGAACATGACAAGCAACAAGCGACTCTGGCTCTAGAGTGTCGTCAACGTGAAATCGCCTTGGAAACTTCCCACTTCACTCAACGCCAACAAGCTACTGCCAATCTTCCCGTCAGTTTTAATATATCACATGCAAGTAAGTTAATGCCATCCTTTGTAGAAGCAGAAGTTGATGTGTTTTTCACCACCTTTGAAACCCTTGCTAATCAACTCAGTTGGCCTGTCAACCAATGGGCCACACTTCTCAGAGTCCATCTTACAGGTAGAGCTGCAGTCACACTCAGTACTTTGGCGTCTGAGAATGACTACTACACTCTGAAACAAGCAGTGTTGGACGCCTACCTACTTTCCACCGAAAGTTATAGAAGGAAATTCCGTGACCACCTGAAGGCAAGTACCACTACCTTCCTCGAGTTTGCTAACACGAAACGGAGGTATTTCATGAAATGGCTGGAAGCAGCACATGTCTCTACTTTTACAGAACTCGTCAACCTGATGCTTGTTGAAGAATTCTTGAGACGTGTGCCGCCTCCTGTCCGCCTCTACTTAGCAGATAAAGAAGAAACCGACTACCTGAAGTGTGCTAAGTCGGCTGACACTTACAGCCTCATCCACCGGCTAACACCTGAACCATCCTCCAGTAAGAAGTCGTGGTACAGTTACGAGAAGGTGAGCCCCGATCAAGCTGGTTCACAACTGTACTGCAAATATTGTAGACTCTATGGACATACCATAGACAAGTGTGGTAAGTCTCAATACAAGGGAACCACTGACCAACAACGACCCAAACCAACTCCTCCTAAGTCCGGTAAGCCTGTGATGAATGTTGGTGTTGATGTTAATGATCTTTCTCTTTTCAGTAACCACCTGTATACTGGAACTGTCTCTGCCAACGGTTCAAATCCGGAGGGACGTTTCAAATTGAAGATCTTGAGGGACACAGCGGCTCTACAATCGATCATCTTGAAGTCGGCTGTGCCCAACATAGTCTACACCGGGGAAACAGTCTTCATCACTGACCTCACTGCTACCACTCCATACCCTCTCGCCAGAGTCCACCTGAATTGTCCCTACGTGAACGGGGAAGTCCAAGTCGCCGTCAGGGAAAAGCCTTTTCCCATGCCTGGAGTGCAACTTCTCCTAGGCAACGACTTGGCAGAAGACCTGCAACCGACCAACCTGATCGTCATGGACAAACCCCAGGTGTGTAACTCTGTGCCAATAAATCCTATTCTCGAGTATGTTCCAGCAGAGGTTCAAGAGAGTGATGAAGTTTCTCCTCCGGTTCTCGTGACCACCCGTGCGCAAGCCGCACGTCCACAGCCAGCTGACTCTACTGCTACCGCTGTCCCTCAAGACCCTCAGAAACTACCCCCGCATCTGACCAAGTTGGAGTTCCGTAAGTTGCAGAGGGAAGATCTTACTTTAACACCATTGTTTTTCCAGGCTGAGACTCAACCCGACAGTATTCCTGGGTTCTTCCTAGAGAACGACTTGCTCTACCGCAGATATAGACCCAGTAAACTGAAGGAGGAGGACGATTGGGCCAACATCGAACAACTTGTGATTCCCACCAGCCTGCGGCCCACTATTCTACACCTGGCCCACGGAGCATTCTCCCACTACGGCTTCAACAAGACTTACCATGGGATTCGTCAAGACTACTACTGGCCAGGTATGGTAAACAACGTCAAACAGTACGTAAAACAGTGTCATACATGTCAGATGGCAGGCAAACCGAACGTCTCCATTCCCAGAGCACCACTGATTCCCATACAGGTGCCTGCGGAACCTTTCCACAGACTCATAATAGACTGTGTTGGTCCTTTACCTCGGACCAGTTCAGGTAACGCCTACATCCTAACCATCCTGTGTCCTACCACCAGATTTCCCATAGCAGTTCCAGTGAAGAACATCACGGCTGCTACGGTTATCAAACATCTATTGAAGATCTTCACTCAATACGGATTTCCCAGGGAGATTCAAAGTGACTGTGGCACCAACTTCACCAGTGATCTCTTCAAAAGGACACTGGAGGAGTTCAACATCAAACAGGTATTGTCCAGCCCCTATCATCCTGCTTCACAGGGTTCTCTTGAACGTAGTCATCAGACCATCAAAGCACTCTTGAAAAAGTTTTGTAGTGAAACCTCGAAGGATTGGGATAAGCAGATTGACCTAATAATGTGTATTTTCAGAAGTCTCCCCAATGAGTCCCTAGGAGTATCTCCTTATGAGATGCTCTACGGCCGTAAGTGCCGTACTCCCCTTAAGGCTTTCAAAGACTCTCTCAGAGATGCCACCTTCAGTGAGCATCAGAATGTGCCCCAGTTTCTTCAAAACCTTCAACACATTCTGGAGAGAGTCCACCGCTTTGCCCATGATAATCTATTGAAAGCCCAGGTGAGAATGAAGACTCATTACGACCAGACCAGCAAAGTAAGAAAATTCAAGCCGGGGGACTTCGTCCTTGCCTATTTTCCTATCCCAGGTTCACCTTTACAAAACAAATTTTCAGGACCCTACTGCGTCAAAGAGTGCAGGAATAATAATAATTATGTGATAGAGACTCCAGATAGGCGGCGGAAGACCCAGCTGTGCCACGTCAACCTCCTGAAGCAATATAATGGTACTCCTCCCACTGTCTTGACTAACTATTCCACATTCACAGAACCCTACATCCACAGTGAGACCTTCCCAGCTTCTCCTCCCGAAAGCACTGACAAGGAGTCAGCGCTTTCTAATTCCGAAATCCTTAATGATCTTCCCAAATACTTTCAGGATAATCATAGTGCACCTCTCGTCAAGATCTTCAGAGAACATCAAGAGTTGTTCAGAGATGATCCCCAAGAGTGTAATGTTACCCAGCACGACATCCAACTGCTCCCCGACACCCGGCCGATTCGTCAACCCTTCTACCGAATCAGCCCGAGCAAGAAGGAAGTCATGCGTGCTGAGGTGCAGTACCTCTTGGACCATGGACTGGCTACACCTTGTGAGTCCCCCTGGGCCTCACCTTGTATCTTGGTGCCCAAACCCCAAGGTAAGGTGCGGTTGTGCACTGACTATCGTAAACTGAACTCTGTCACTGTCAAGGATGCTTACCCCTTGCCAAGGATAGATGACATCCTTGATGCCATTGGTAGTGCCCAGTACTTGTCCCAAGTGGACTTGCTTAAGGGGTACTATCAAGTGTGTCTAACGGAGCGCGCTAAAGAGATATCTGCCTTCATCACTCCTTTTGGACTTTTCAGATATGAACGCCTTCCTTTCGGACTATGTAATGCCCCGGCCACCTTTCAAAGAGCTGTCAACCGTGTCATCCAGGGCTTGGATAACACATACGCCTACCTGGACGATATCGTCGTAGCCTCCAACTCCTGGAGTGAACATCTGCTCCAGCTGCGACGTCTGTTCTCCAAGCTCCTGACAGCCGGCCTCACCATCAACCTGGGCAAGTCCACTTTCGCGAAAGGTAAAGTGCGTTATCTGGGTCATGTTATTGGGAGTGGCAGCATAGCTCCGTTAGACTCACACACTCAAGCCATCCTACAGTATCCACAGCCTACCACCAGGAAGCAGCTCCTGCGCTTCCTTGGTCTTGCCTCTTACTACCGTAGGTTTGTGAGGAATTTCAGTACAGTCGCCACACCTCTAATTCTATTAACCAGTCCCAAGCAACGGTATAATTGGACCATGCAGCAAACCGTTGCTTTCGAACAACTCAAATTCCTCCTCTGTTCTAACCCCATTCTCGCCTCTCCAGATATCACCAAGCCTTTCGTCCTTCATGTCGACGCCAGTGGTACCGGCGTTGGTGGTGTTCTGATGCAACAACGAGGCGAGGAGGTTCTACCTGTCAGCTACTACAGCTACAAACTGAAACCACACCAGAGGAACTACAGCACTATTGAAAAGGAGCTACTATCCATCGTCCTGAACCTCCAACACTTCGCTCCGTACCTACAAGGCGCCAGGTCTACCACCATCTTCTCAGACCACAACCCTCTCCGCTTCCTACATCAAGCCCAATTCACCAACCAGCGTCTTCTACGATGGGCTCTGTATTTACAAGACTTCAACCTGGAGATCCGCTATATCAAGGGTTCTGACAACACCATAGCCGATGCCCTCTCCAGAGTTTATGAAGTAGAAGCGACTCCATCCATTACTCCACCACATAACGACGTACTTCTTCCAGAACCGCAGGCTTCGGGGGAGAGTTGTGACAATAATCTCCTTCAAGAGATTGAGCCTGCTCTTCCCTCCATAATTACGTCTTCACAATTATATAAAAAGACTATGGAAGAATGTCCAACAACGACAACAACACCAGCAAGGCTTGCCAGGGTGAGCAAAAACGTATGCAGCCCGCCACCTGTTCGGACCCAAATCACCAAACTACATGTTGATCGCTGACGGCTCCGCTGATTGGTCGCCGGTCTGGCTGCACCTGCCTCGCCCCCCCCAATACTACCTGATGTCTGGGGTCGCCCCAACATCAGTCCTCAGAATGTTCAGTGCTTTCGTAGCCAGCACTCCTCCCAGCTAGACGTTAGAGTGTACTGAGAGAGGTGGTGGCTTTAAGCCAATATTCCAGCACCTCCCATTTACTATTGTGTTGCACTTCTTGTTATTTTGCCTTAACGTAACTTTTCATTTTGTCATTTAAGTATTCTTATTATTTTGATTCATTGATTTTATTATAAGAATTTGTTTGTGCATTATTTTCATGTTTTGATTTATTTAACGTAATTAAAATTTCATTGTTAAAGTTTTACTTGTGTTTTGTGTGTCTTCTCCTTACCTTACCACAGACGAAGTTCCAGTTTTTCTATTTTTTTTTATAACTATGTGACGAGGCCATACCCCTAGCCTTAAACAGCCGAACACCAACGCGTTACCGTCACAGAGAACCTGGACACGGAGCTGTGAACATGAACGTCAAGAAAAGGAAGGAGGGAATTAGATTCCCACTCAACTTTGCAATGAATAGGAGCCAGATTGTTAAGAGAGGAGAGGAAAGGGTGGAAACGAATAAGGTCAAGAGGCCATAAAGCAAAAAAGCATCAACAGACCGAAGCCAGAGAGAGGGGGGGGATGAGTCTCTATTGCTCATTTGGGTACTCAATTTCCACCTGTGTCCCCTCAGTGTCTGTGTGTGTGTTGTGTGTATGTTTACCTTTTTTTTTTTTAAGTGCCTGTATTACAAAGCTTTATTCATTTGTGAGAAGAAGCTTATAAAATTTAAAACTTTGTATTTGTGAACACTTTAGTACATTGCAGTGCGCTGGTCTCCCAGGAAACCCATAGTGTTCTCTCTGATAGGTAACCAGTGCACAGTCAGTGCTCTCACTAATAGGTAAGCCCACAAGTAAGCAGGGCACACACAGTGCTCTCACTAATAGGTAAGCCCACAAGTAAGCAGGGCACACACAGTGCTCTCACTAATAGGTAAGCCCACAAGTAAGCAGGGCACACACAGTGCTCTCACTGATAGGTAAGCCCACAAGTAAGCAAGGCACACACAGTGCTCTCACTGATAGGTAAGCCCACAAGTAAGCAAGGCACACACAGTGCTCTCACTGATAGGTAAGCCCACAAGTAAGCAAGGCACACACAGTGCTCTCACTGATAGGTAAGCCCACAAGCAAGCAAGGCACACACAGTGCTCTCACTGATAGGTAAGCCCACAAGTAAGCAAGGCACACACAGTGCTCTCACTGATAGGTAAGCCCACAAGTAAGCAAGGCACACACAGTGCTCTCACTGATAGGTAAGCCCACAAGTAAGCAGGGCACACACAGTGCTCTCACTGATAGGTAAGCCCACAAGTAAGCAAGGCACACACAGTGCTCTCACTGCAACCCGTCCTCTTAAAAATAACGTCACTTTTGGCTCGTATGCGCACTATGGCCAAATTTGGACGTAATTTGAAATGAAATCCACTCACAAAAGTGACGTTCTGTTCCGTTTTCTATTTGAGTCGTCCGGCGTACGCGCTGAGGTTATAAGAAGACACTTTAAATTAACGTTTTTCATAACGTTTTGAAACTTTATGAGAATTTCCTGCCCACCTAACCTATCAGAGGACCCTTAACTTACTGTTGTTGAAAAAAAAAATCCCAAATTTATTTTCATATTTTTTTCAATTTCAAATTACGTCCAAATTCGGCCATACGGGCAAACGGCCAAAAGGGACGTTCTTTTTAAGAGGACAGGTTGCTCACTGATAGGTAAGCCCACAAGTAAGCAAGGCACACACAGTGCTCTCACTGATAGGTAAGCCCACAAGTAAGCAAGGCACACACAGTGCTCCCACTGATAGGTAAGCCCACAAGCAAGCAAGGCACACACAGTGCTCCCACTGATAGGTAAGCCCACAAGTAAGCAAGGCACACTCAGTGCTCTCACTGATAGGTAAGCCCACAAGTAAGCAAGGCACACACAGTACTCTCACTGATAGGTAAGCAGGACACACACAGTACTCTCACTGACAGGTAAGGACACACACAGTACTCTCACTGACAGGTAAGCACGACACACACAGTACTCTCACTGACAGGTAAGGACACACACAGTACTCTCACTGACAGGTAAGGACACACACAGTACTCTCACTGATAGGTAAGGACACACACAGTACTCTCACTGACAGGTAAGGACACACACAGTACTCTCACTGATAGGTAAGGACACACACAGTACTCTCACTGACAGGTAAGGACACACACAGTACTCTCACTGACAGGTAAGCACGACACACACAGTACTCTCACTGACAGGTAAGCAGGACACACACAGTACTCTCACTGACAGGTAAGCAGGACACACACAGTACTCTCACTGACAGGTAAGAACACACACAGTACTCTCACTGACAGGTAAGGACACACACAGTACTCTCACTGACAGGTAAGGACACACACAGTACTCTCACTGACAGGTAAGAACACACACAGTACTCTCACTGACAGGTAAGGACACACACAGTACTCTCACTGACAGGTAAGGACACACACAGTACTCCCACTGACAGGTAAGGACACACACAGTACTCCCACTGACAGGTAAGGACACACACAGTACTCTCACTGACAGGTAAGGACACACACAGTACTCTCACTGACAGGTAAGGACACACACAGTACTCTCACTGACAGGTAAGGACACACACAGTACTCTCACTGATAGGTAAGCACGACACACACACTACTCCCACTGATAGGTAAGCACGACACACACAGTACTCTCACTGCTGGAGAACCTAAATATTGTAGCTCCAAAAGAGAAGGCTCAAAGTCATAATAATAATAGTATCTGTAGGAGCCGTGATGAGGGTTCGAACCTTTGCAGTGAAGGTTCCCATGCACATGCTTCTAGCAACCATTTTAGGTTTAAACCTAAATTTGAATTATGTTTGAATTATCTAAATTTGAATTAGGTTCAAGCCCCTCATCACTGCTCCTATGGATTTTCTCATTGATGGAGTCACGTTAGTGTGATTACTCTCTGTGTAATAATAATAATAGCAATAATAATAATAATAATAATAATAATAATAATAATAATAATAATAATAATAGAGCATCATACTGGTACTATATCTGAAGTGATTCACTAAAGCCATTTATTAATTATGATGCATTATACTGTACTATTATTGCATGATATATAAGTAGCAATGACAGAAAGAATAGTACAAAGTAAGTCAACAAATTCTAATCACCTGAGGCATGGGTGAGAGTGCAGGTACTGGTCGTCTAACAGTAGGAGTGGTTGTAGTTTCTGTAGGGTTACTTGCTGATGACTGGATTGGATTGGCAGGCTGGATCACCGTTCGTGACATTCTAGAGATCGGCCCAAAACGACTTACTAATGGGGGGTCAAAAGGGATAAAATCATCCTTTCCTTTCGAGTCGTCTTTTCGGCCCGTGTACGTACGATAACCTGTGCTCGGATCATAATTTTTATCTATTGATTTTGAAGCAATATAAAAGTCAGCACCAGATGTCCAAATACTATACGTTGATGTGAATTCTTGTGGTTTGCTTGGTTCTTCACCATTTGCAATTTGGGTTGCAACTTGATGTGTTGCCTCTTTGCCGACAATTGTCTCCAGTTGATTTAAAATGGCCTCTTTTCTTTCTTTCAATTCTTCCATTGATTTAGACGCAACATTTGTTGCTGTTGTTAAGGAAGTAGTTGTGACAGTGGTGTTAACACAGAATGTGGTACAGTTAGTATCTGGCCAACACGAGACTAATGGGTGAAGTCCAGAGTTGGTCGGTTTTGTATTAGCAATAGGGATACAAAACTCACTAGCATGGCCAGTCACATTGTAAACTGGGGCTGTATTCAGAAGCATTGTGGGAGCATTTCCACCATATATATCTGGAACTATTGCTGCAGCCTGACCTGGAAAAACAGCCGTTGGTGCGGAAGGTATCGTCTGCTGCGGTGCTGCCTGAGCAAACACAGGAGGCTGACACGGGAAGGAACTGTAAGTATACTCGGCCATTGGTGCTGCATGAAAAGAGGTTGCAGCTAAGGCTGGTTGAATAATTGCCGGGGCAGGCGTTGGGGCAGGTAAAACTGGCAATGATTGAGTATGAGCTGGAATATGCACAAACTTGTGTGGGTCAAATGGAGTGGGAGTTGTGGGCACCTCCCCACTCTGCATAATCTCTTCAACTGTACCAGTCTTCTGAATGACTGCAACAGGTGGATGCTCTCCATTTTTTGTAGTTATTACAGTTTCTACACTTCCTTGCGGATGCTGCGTCTGTTGTTGGGGTTGTGTTGGATGCTGCTGAGATTGATGGTTATGCATTTGTTGTTTGATAGCTGGAGTTGTAGGTGGTTGTGGAATGCCTTTGCCATGTTTTCGACTTCTATTCCTGTATTTCTCAAGTTCTTCTTCAGAATGAGCAAATGTGCAATTATTTCCACGCGGGCATCCTCCTCTCTGGGTCAGATCTCGACACATGCTGGTCTTGTACTTTGCATTATGTGGGTGATGGGCATCTGGCATCTTGCGATTCCCATGATGCTGTATAAAATGCACCAATCCAGTAACAACAGCTCTAACAGCTTCCATTGCTGCTGCACAAGGCTTCCAGCCTGGAGGGGGAGCATCTGGGGAGGGGTCCAAGGCTGCTAGCAGCTCTAGCTGCGGTCTTAAGGATGACAATTGGCCGGGGTCTCCCGTTCTTTGGAGTGCTATCACCAATTCCTGTAATGAAAACGACCTCCAGGTAATAATCTAGTGTAAAACACCATCGTGCAAACATATCTCGAGAGAACAATCACGCCCAACTCTTTATAATCAAGCCTTTAACAAACTCCACTGCAACAACACCTTCAAACCCTTCAAAGTTTGAAAAATTAGAACATTACTGAGTAGCGCACACATTTTTTATCTTCCATTTTCAGTGATTGCTGGAAAATAGTATTATAGTACGACCCATCAATCTGATCAATACATGTAATTCACTAAGAATATGTAAAAATGTGTTGGCATGACAATTTTAATGCTTGATGACTATATAACTAAAGAAGGTAACAAAATCTTGTCATTTCATATTGGCCGGTATTCTAGTAAATGCCGAGTATTCCTACCGAAACTCCTCGTAAATGCATACCAAGAAAGTTTGTTTACCAATAGTAAATGCTGAGTATCCCAACCGAAACTCCTCATAAATGCATACCAAGACAGTTTGTTTACCAATAGTAAATGCTGAGTATCCCTACCGAAACTCCTCATAAATGCATACCAAGACAGTTTGTTTACCAATAGTAAATGCTGAGTATCCCTACCGAAACTCCTCATAAATGCATACCAAGACAGTTTGTTTACCAATAACAAGAAGGCATATTATTACACACTTGAACAGACTGGCCAAACGACTGCGGTGTCTGGAGCTTATCTATAATAGACTGCATGTGGGACTTATGAGCAGTGTCACCGTAGAGGAGAGATGACCACTGATCTGGTGCAATTCTCAGACCAGCTTCCGTTGCAATTTGGACTATCTGGGCATCATGCTCTCGTCTTAGGGCTTCATAAGTTCTAAATTCTTCCTTCAACTGCATGAGTGATGAGTCTCCTTCTCTTTTGGATACCTGGAGGTTAGAAACTATTATTAAAATAAGATACCATGATAAGACACAGTTTTGCAACCAATAATTAATTACCAAATTCACTCAAATAACTCTACAATTTAGTAAAACTTGTAGATTTTTATAAACATATTCTCCTCCCAATTTCTAGAGCATGCAGCTCCCATCACACTACAGCCAGAAGCAAGGACCAACAGTCCCTGATGGGACAGTGGTAAAACACTCACCCCACACTTCTCAAGTAATTTAACCTACATTCGTATTCGTTGACTAGGCATTAATCCTTATCTGTTCACCCTGCAGTGATTGGGTACCTGGTTGTTAAATGATTGGCATGTCATACTCCTAGAAACTAGTGGGTAAGGCTTACTATGAGCTATGGGAAGGGAAAGCTCTCAGCCTACTAACAGGAGTCAGCAGTCGTCAGCTCCTGTGCCCTCCTGTGTAAAACTAGAAGGGTAAGGCTTACCATGAGCTATGGGAAGGAAAAGCTCTTAGCCTGCTAACAGGAGTCAGCAGCCGTCCTGCTCCTAGGGGAGCCGGTCGGCCGAGCGGACAGCACGCGGGACTTGTGATCCTGTGGTCCTGGGTTCGATCCCAGGTGCCGGCGAGAAACAATGGGCCGAGTTTCTTTCACCCTATGCCCCTGTTACCTAGCAGTAAAATAGGTACCTGGGTGTTAGTCAGCTGTCACGGGCTGCTTCCTGGGGGTGGAGGCCTGGTCGAGGACCGGGCCGCGGGGACACTAAAGCCCCGAAATCATCTCAAGATAACCTCAAGATGATAACCTGTACCCTCCTGTGTAAAACTAGTAGGGAATGGCTTACCTTAAGTTGGCACAAAAAGTTCACCTTGATCAGCAGAGATCTGAACCCTGGCACGATCTTTCCGGGAAGCGCAAGAACGACCACCCCAGATCACCAACAAATCAGAAAGAGGATGGCAACTAGCAGAAGCCGACTGCAAAAAACTGAGTAACAACCGAGTTCGCAGATAACAATGAACAAAAACCAGCGTTGAATGTAATGAAACGCCATTTTCCGGATTTGCCCACGGAGGCTCACTGGCGCTATCAGACTGATATGTGATATATTAGTCTAGGGCATTAATCAATTTTGTTTAGCCTACCGGGAACCACAAGCCAGAACCTGGCCCTCTAAGAAAGGCAAGGGAGTAATGGCCTCTGGAAAACCCCCTGTGGTTGGGGGTATTCCTAATCTGCCATCGACTGGGATTAGGCATCCAGAAAAGTAGGCATAACAAAACTAACCCCACTTAGTAAGAAAATTACAACCAAAGATCGAACAGGGAGGCAGAACTCCCCCAACTCTCAAAGAAACAAGCAAACAAGCATACGCCATATACTGCCACCGTGCCTCTTGTCTGCACAGCCCTCTCCTCCCCCCGGAGGGGGAAAGGGTAGCCCAAGACCCCCCCCTCGTGCTGGCTACTCACACCTCCAGTTCAGAGGCTAAGCATCAAATGCAAAAGGAAACCGGCGACCGGAGGGAGGGAGGGTGCCAGGGAGCCTCTCGGGCTCACCCAGAAAATGGCGTTTCATTACATTCAACGCTGGCTTTCTGTGGGGAGCCCCTTCGGCTCCCTGCAGCTACATAACTCACGATAAGTTAAAGAGGGACTTACCCAGGAGGCGGTCGCCATGCACTCCTCAACTCGAAGGCAAGACAACTGGTTGCAATCTGCAACCCAATGCCACACACGAACGAGCAGAACCAGGAATGTTGACCAAATAACGGGTGGCTAGGACCCTATTTGGCCTCCCAAATCCCCGCGGCCAAATGTCAGCCAAATACATGTTGCTGAAGATGGAAGCCAAAGTAGCAAACCTACGAACGTCATGGGCACGAGGATAGATCACAGGCTGGCTAGACTAAATAACACTGCGGACCACCTGGGAGACCCAAGCCCTGGAACAGGGAACGAGAGAAACCGGATCAACCCAAAGCACGTCCCAGGCCACTGAAACCGAGGCATGCAAACAACGCCGAAGAGCTACAACCGGACACAACACATGATGCACCCCAGCCTGACCAACCAAGCATCAATGACCCAAGGGCCCCTCCAGAAAGCCGCCATCTCGTTCTTCGCCAGAGAAGGAGGAGACGGCTGCAACCAAACCAACCAACCTCCAGGACCGAAGGAGCAAAAACCACTGCACAGGAGGAAAGCATAAAGTTCACCAACCCGACCCCCAGAGGCATATGCCAACAGAAACTGAGCCTTGGTGGCCCCTTCGGCTCAAGAACAACCCTCCAACTTGCACAAGGCAAGATGGAACTCAAGAGGACACGCTCACTGGTCAACTTAGCCTGACAGGGGGTTTCCAGGGCCCCACTTGGGGAATGTGTCTCTTCGGGAAGCCCATGCACTGGTGCTGCTAAAGCCGGTTGCAACCCCGTATTATCCAGGCAAACTGGCCCCTGTGAGCTGAGCAACCTATGAGGCTCAGAGGAGGACTGCCATAATGAACCTAGGTATCATCTAATAGGCACCCCGACAGCCTCCCAGCGGATAACAGAAAACTATAAGAAAGAGAACCCCCGGGGAAGCACCACAACCCAGGAAACCATTAAGAGTCACAGCCGCCGCAATTATGTAAGCTGGGCAGCACAGTGTGCCCTATCCCACAACAACCACTCCCCACCCAGGGCCAAACGAAAGTAACGACACCTAAACTGACTCCAAGGATGACACAGAAAGCCAAGCAGCTGCTACCTCTATGGAAATGGGGACCCGAAGAACCCAGAGAAGCGGCGTCTGAACCCCAAGGGGGTGTACTCACAGAACACTTTGGGAAGGGAGCCCTAAGTGCATGCAGTCCTTGGTACGAACTTCTGGCCACCGCCAACGTCCAGCAGGAATACCAGCAGGAACACCAGCAGAGTGAAGCCAATCAGGCAAATGAGACTAGAGCAGACTTTTATCCCAAATAGCTCCAGCTGGAGCCGGTCGGCCGAGCGGACAGCACACTGGACTTGTGATCCTGTGGTCCTGGGTTTGATCCCAGGCACCGGCGAGAAACAATGGGCAAAGTTTCTTTCACCCTATGCCCCTGTTACCTAGCAGTAAATAGGTACCTGGGTGTTAGTCAGCTGTCACAGGCTGCTTCCTGGGGGTGGAGGCCTGGTCGAGGACCGGGCCGCGGGGACACTAAAGCCCCGAAATCATCTCAAGATAACCTCAAGATAGCCGACAAACTGTCGGTGTGGCTGCCGGCTCGATGGGCTGGGACCCCCTCTTCCTCTCCTGGTCCCAAGAAGGAGATGGGGGGGGGGGGGGGGGGGGAAGGGTGTCAGTGCGAACGATCGGCGAGCGGTGTGATGATGTGTTGCTTGTTAACTTGTTTTCCTTTGGGGGAGTTTCTAGCTTCTGTTTGGTCTCAGGTTGCAATTTTTCTACCATAAGGGGTGTGTTTTGAAGTGCCTACCTTTCTGGGTGCTCAACCCTGGTTGATAAAAGACATGAATACAATACTTTCATATATGAGAGTTTCATAGGCCATTGCTCCTTTTGCCTCTCTGAGGGGAGCATGTTCTGGCTAGTGGTCCCCAGTAGGCACGACAGCTCCATATGACTGAAGCCTCGTACTAATATTTGCTAATATCAGTCCAATAGCTCCAGGGAGCCGACGGGGCTCCCCCACAGAAAAGCAGAAAACAATGAAATTCTTCACAAAGAAGTCAAGCGTGGTCGTCACTAGACGGGATACACTAGTAAACTGAGGGTGCCTCGCCCCATGCCCAGCAGAATCCACGTGCTCATCAGCCCATACATATATCAACAAACTCAAAATCCGAGGCAAACCATGTTCACAGAGTCAAATTTTACAAGGAAATTGACCTCGTATACCAAAAAATTCATAAAGAGTCTCTTCCACTATCTTTCCATTACACAACTTGATAGTAGTGGTCCAGGACATACCAAAATGTCATTGTTTCTTTATTTTCTGATAAGTAGTTTTAACAACATGTGAGATTCTTTTAGCTGGCCCTGCTGTGGTTTTCAGCCCTTTGGGCCTGTTGTCTCAACCTGCGTCTGAAGTTACTAATTCTCGTGTACTCTTCATTGTACAGTCAGCTAAAATAGTGTTCAGTTATTTTTCTAGCAAAAGCAGACGATGAGTCACAATAACATGGCTGAAGGTATGATGACCAAACCACACACCAGAAGATGAAGAGATGATGAGGTTTCGGTCCGTTCTGGACTATTATCAAGTCAATTGTGATAATGGTTCAGGACGGAGCGTAATGCTGTCGTCTCTTCACCTTGTGGTGTGTGTGGTTTGGTCATCATTTCTGGCAAAACTTCCCCATAACTGGATAGCAATCTGGATAACCGGAGATTTGACCAGATGGTGTATACTGACATACAGTACTGTATATTCTAAATCAAGTCTGTATAACATTCTGCTAAACTTCACCATATGGGGACAACAAATCTGGAAACCGGAGATTTTGCTGGATACTACAGGTAGGTATCAGACCATACCGTATTAATTTTCCATGTATGTATTTAAGTTTGGTATCAATTTGTTCGCAAGAGGATGCTCTAGAGGAATATATATATAAAATTTCACCAAACCCGACATGAGACCCGCACCAAATATAAAACTATGGCGATCATTAGCCGCGAGCGTCAAACCGCGCTGAAATGTTTATGCTCTTTTCATGTTGTCAACCCCAGAATTGTTCTACATCGTTAATTTTGGTATCACTGTGACCGCAATAAAATTCTCTACACGGACATATGAATATAAAATACAAATCATGGGCGCGCCCCACCCGCAACACCGTGGGAAATTGCCCAAGGGTTACCCGCTACCGCACGCCCAACTGTACATGCGCTACACCACTACTGAAAAGTTTATACTCTTCTCATGTTTCTGACCTTCATTTTCGATGTACGTGTTTTATTTTGGTATCAATGTGTTGCCAATGAAATATTTTATAGGAACATATGTATAACATGTCACCAAAGCTAACGTGATGCCGGCACCAAATAAAGAACTAAGTCGTTTGTTAGCCGTTCACGCCAAAGAGCACGCACATTATAGTGCATTATCTCATTATCTCAATTATAGACCTGTATCATTGACAAGTGTAATAGTGAAAGTATTGGAAAAGCTAATCAAAACTAAATGGGTAGAACACCTGGAGAGAAATGATATAATATCAGACAGACAGTATGGTTTTCGATCTGGAAGATCCTGTGTATCGAATTTACTCAGTTTCTATGATCGAGCCACAGAGATATTACAGGAAAGAGATGGTTGGGTTGACTGCATCTATCTGGACCTAAAAAAGGCTTTCGACAGAGTTCCACATAAGAGGTTGTTCTGGAAACTGGAAAATATTGGAGGGGTGACAGGTAAGCTTCTATCGTGGATGAAAAATTTTCTGACTGATAGAAAAATGAGGGCAGTAATCAGAGGCAATGTATCAGAATGGAGAAATGTCACAAGTGGATTACCACAGGGTTCAGTTCTTGCACCAGTGATGTTTATTGTGTACATAAATGATCTACTAGTTGGTATACAGAATTATATGAACATGTTTGCTGATGATGCTAAGATAATAGGAAGGATAAGAAATTTAGATGACTGTCATGCCCTTCAAGAAGACCTGGACAAAATAAGTATATGGAGCACCACTTGGCAAATGGAATTTAATGTTAATAAATGTCATGTTATGGAATGTGGAATAGGAGAACATAGACCCCACACAACCTATATATTATGTGAGAAATCTTTAAAGAATTCTGATAAAGAAAGAGATCTAGGAGTGGTTCTAGATAGAAAACTATCACCTGAGGACCACATAAAGAATATTGTGCAAGGAGCCTATGCTATGCTTTCTAACTTCAGAATTGCATTTAAATACATGGATGGCGATATACTAAAGAAATTGTTCATGACTTTTGTTAGGCCAAAGCTAGAATATGCAGCTGTTGTGTGGTGCCCATATCTTAAGAAGCACATCAACAAACTGGAAAAGGTGCAAAGACATGCTACTAAGTGGCTCCCAGAACTGAAGGGCAAGAGCTACGAGGAGAGGTTAGAGACATTAAATATGCAAAAACTAGAAGACAGAAGAAAAAGAGGTGATATGATCACTACGTACAAAATAGTAACAGGAATTGATAAAATCGACAGGGAAGACTTCCTGAGACCTGGAATTTCAAGAACAAGAGGTCATAGATTTAAACTAGCTAAACACAGATGCCGAAGAAATATAAGAAAATTCACCTTCGCAAATAGAGTACACTTAGGTGAGCACATGTTGCTACTCTGTTCAGGTTTATCAAGTCCAAACTTGTTTGACATCATTTTTTTTTAATCACTGTAATCGCAATATAATTTCCTACCCAGATATATGCATATAAATTATACAACACAGGCGCGCCTCACCCGCAACGACCCCCAAAGTTGTCGAAGCCTTACCCGCTAGAGCACACTCATTGCCACACCCGATACACCCAATACACCAGACAAACACATACAGTTTGCTAACAGAAGTCTTTGTGCTACATTTTTCATTGTGGTATCAAAATATTCGCAATAAAATGCTCTATGTAGAAAGACCAATATAAGCAATAACAACTGCAATATATATAAGCAATACCAATAACAAAGTATAAAGACTAAAATCGGCAAAGTTACCCGTGAGCGCGCAAAATCAGTAAAATGTATATACTCGTTTCAGTTTTCTCACCTTATTTCTCGTGCTACATCGTTCGTTTTGGTATCATTGTGTTCGCAATAGAATTCTCTATAGTGGTATATGCATGTAAGGTCTAAAAGCCCGGAGTGACTCCCATAGCAAAGCCTAAAGTGGGCCACATTACTCGTGAACGAGCACCAATTGGCACACCTGCAGACTAATGTATATACTCGTTCAGTTTGATAACATAAATTTTCGTGCTACGTCTTTCAGTTTGGTATCAAATTGTTCGCAATAAAAAGGTGCGTATTTTAAAACTAGTCCCATAATAATAGAACAATAAATAGAATTTTAACAAATATTTTAACTTTTGGACACTTTTTGATGCTCGTCACCACAAAATTATTTATATCTTTCCAGTGTTCTGACATCAATTTTCATGTTACATCTTTCATTTTGGTATCAAATTATGCGCAGTCTAAAGGCGCTCATTTTGAAACCACTCCCAGATTGATTGGATAAAATTTAAATTTGTAACAAATATTTTAATGAGTGACGCCGGACATCGTCGCCGGAGTAGAATCAAGAGAAACATGAACGACTAGCTCAATAGAGTGTTAATCCCATACAGCAATGACTTGAGGCGCAGGGCATAGGAGATGTAGGAGTGGGGTGGTTTTGGGGTGTCGGGAGAGTCGGGAGGGACAATCTGGGGAGTGAGTGTTATCTGGACAGGCCTATGATTACTATATTGTATAGAATAACCAAAAAAACCAGCGTTGAATGTAATGAAACGCCATTTTCTGGGTGAGTCCCGGAGGCTCCCCGGAGCATAATAGGCTGATATGCTAATGTCAGACTTTGGCATCAGTCATGTGTATGGAGTTCTTATAGGCCTACTGGGGACCACGAGCCAGAACCTGGCCCTCTCTAGAGAGGCAAGGGAAGCAATGGCCTATAGAAAACCCTGTGTGGTTGGAAGTATTCTATGTCTGTCATCAACCGGGTCAGGCACCCAGAAAGGTAAGCGTCCAAACACAAACCCCTATTCTGGTGAAAATTGCAACCAAAAGCCGAACAAGTGGATAGAACTCCCCAAACAAAACTAGCAAAATAGTATGATGTCACTCGTTGCCGTGCCACCGTCTGCGCAGCTTCCCCCTCCCCGGGAGGGGGAAGGGAGAGCCCCAGACCTCCCGCTCCGGCGATCCACACCCCAGTTCTGAGGCTTGATGTTAAAACATGCGAAAAACCGCCGACCGGAGGGAGGGAGGGAGGGATGCCGGGGAGCCTCCGAGACTCGCCCAGAAAATGGCATTTCATTAAATTCAACGCTGGTTTTCTGGTGGGAGCCCCTACGGCTCCCCGGAGCTAACTCTCCACAGAGGAAGAATAGGGACTAACCTGAGAGGCGGTTGCTGCTCACTCCTCAACCCAAAGTCAAGACAACCGGCTGCATCCACCTACGCAAAGCGACACAGGCCCAACCGGGCCCAGGAATGTGAACAAGGTAACGAGCAGCCAGGACCCTGTTTAATCGCCAAAATCCCAGCGCCCGAATGTCAGCCCAAGACACATTCCCATGACAGGGGCTAAAGCCGCGAACTTGCGAGCATCATGGGCACGGGGACGGACCACAGGCTGGCCAGCCTTAATAACCATGTGAACTCTCTCATTAGCACTGCTATTTCTCCCTACACAAGGCTCTCTCTCATTAGCACTGCTGTTTCTCCCAACACAAGGGACTCTCTCATTAGCACTGCTATTTCTCCCTACACAAAGCTCTCTCTCATTAGCACTGCTATTTCTCCCTACACAAGGCTCTCTCTCATTAGCACTGCTGTTTCTCCCTACACAAGGGACTCTCTCATTAGCACTGCTATTTCTCCCTACACAAGGCTCTCTCTCATTAGCACTGCTATTTCTCCCTACACAAGGGTCTCTCTCATTAGCACTGCTATTTCTCCCTACACAAGGCTCTCTCTCATTAGCACTGCTGTTTCTCCCTACACAAGGGACTCTCTCATTAGCACTGCTATTTCTCCCTACACAAGGCTCTCTCTCATTAGCACTGCTATTTCTCCCTACACAAGGGTCTCTCTCATTAGCACTGCTATTTCTCCCTACACAAGGCTCTCTCTCATTAGCACTGCTGTTTCTCCCTACACAAGGGTCTCTCTCATTAGCACTGCTATTTCTCCCTACACAAGGGACTCTCTCATTAGCACTGCTATTTCTCCCTACACAAGGGTCTCTCTCATTAGCACTGCTATTTCTCCCTACACAAGGGTCTCTCTCCTACATAACTGTTTTTCAACATTTAACACTGCTATTTCTCATAACAAAAGGGTCTTTCTCAATAGCACTGCTATTTCTCCCTACACAAGGGTCTCTTACAGGAGGTGAACCAACGCACTAGACAGCTTGTAGAACGGCGCAGAAGTTACATCAATACCGAACGCAAGCGGAAGCGGCTCCACCAGTGCTGCGCGATACGAGGCGACAATATGCGGCAAAATGATAGCCCCGAACCCTCACAAGAGAAGGACAAGACCACGCCAACAAAACACAGCCACCTAAGAAGGAACAAAAGGAAAAAGGAAGGACCGCCAAAATACCCCACACTGCCGCCAAGAAGAAGCATGCAAGTGGGACACCATCAATGAAGCCAGCTGACCACCAACAGAAGGTGAGACTCCAGGCAAAGTCGAACCAGCCCCGCCACGGACCAAATGAGCCGCAGAAGAGGCGGAGCCACGGAAAGATCTCAGGTGCGACCACCGATCAGGCAGAGCCGGAAAACCGAACCAGCAAAGAAGGAGATGGAACGTCTGCCGTACAGAAAAACATCCCAACGCCAGCGAGCACGCCAGGAGGTCCGAGACCACAGCCCCGACTGAGACACAAGAGAAGGGACACCACGCGACGCGGAAAAAGCAAAAAGGCAGGGAAAGCCAGGAACCAGAAATCCAAACCTGGCAAGAGGAGAGCCAAAAGGCACAAACAAAACACACAACGTGTAGGAGAAAAGGAAGCTGGGGAACGATGAAGGCAGGCAGCAAACGGGAACAAAAAGCACACCACTACTACACCATCGTTGGTCAGGTCCCAACACAAGACCAAGCCGAAAAAAGGGCAAGGAGTGCCACCAGACCAGCACCCGAACCGAGGGGTATGAGCTAAGAAGAGAGACAACGGGAAGGAAACTGCACATCAGCGGGAGACAGAAGAACCAGAGCAGACAACACAACCACAAGAAAGACCCTCAGAGGAAATGAGAGAGTAGACAAAGACAGACCAATAAACACAAGGGGCACACATACCAGGGGACACAGACGGAACAGATGCCCAATGAGCATAAGAAAAGACAGAAGGATTCCAGCATCAAAGTAGGAGACAAATGGAAAGAATGTGGAAGGGATGTGGTGGAGGCAGACCCCACACACAGCGTCAAGTGTAGATACAACAAAGCCCAGTAGGCTCAAGAAGCTGGACCCAAGCCGAACGACAGGAGACACCAAAAACCCAGAGCACAATCCCACAAACACAACGAGGTGAGCACAACAAGGTAAGCACAGAGGTCATGTAAATGGCAGGGGAGTGACAGAGGGGCAGGACTAAAGAGCCAAAGCGCAATCCCGGCAAGCACAACGAGGTGAGGACAACTAGGGGAGCAGAGAGAACCCAATGTACCTGGAAGGGCTAAGCCAAGCACTACAAAGCGGGCAAGGAATGAGTGACCCCGAGAAGACCATTGTAAAAAACAGCACATACAAACAAGGAAGGCCCCAGGAGGAAACCCGCAAGGGCCAAACAAAACGCCACAACCAAGTGCAACACACATTCTCAGTAACAAAACCGGATCAAAATGTCACCTCATAACATCCTGACACAGTAACATGTACCTCAAAACATTCACCACCACCATTGTACCTCATAACCTGGTGGAGATGGAGCCTCGGGACTGACTCAAGCATGGGTTGGACATGCATACGAGTGGAACTGGATGGGTACAATGAGGAGCTGCCTCGCATGGGCCAATAGGCCCCCTGCAGGCACCTATGTTCAGCCGTTCTCACATTTGTTCCCCAAAGACCAAGAACCAATGCCTGGCCGAAAGAGACGCCAGACCGCATAAACTCACCTGCAGAACGGAGGCACGAACGTGTCACGACACAACGTAGCCGAGAAGATTCCGGGAGCACCGCCAGGGAAAGAAGGCCAGAGTCGCATACGCAGAAGGGGAGGGGAGAGGGGTGAAGGAGGCACCCATAACACGGGGAAAAACCTGGCTGCAATCCAGAACATCCCAGTGCCAGTAGCCACGGGGCACGAACTGGAGAATCGAGAAGAGCGAGAGGCGAAGCACCCGAGAGAAAATGACGCAAAAAACCAGCACTTGTGCACACCACCCAGACCAAAACAAACTCCCACGGCGCACGCGCACAACTCGCTCGGCGGGAAGTGTTATGATCACGCATACACCAGTATGATCATACTGAGATTAGAGTATGAGTGTGCTCAAACTATACAGTGATATCTTGGTTGATAGCCTCATATCACGAATATTGTGTATATGATGTAATCTCATGTTGCCATATATTAATTTTATTTTATATATTGTCAATGTGTGACATACATTTAAAAGTCTATATTAATTCTGTAACAAAGATGTATGACATGTAATTGTGGATATATATATATTAGATGTCTAGTTATAGCAGTAGCCTAATGTCATAGATTTGAAAAACCTCCTTGTATGTTTATTGTAAGTAATCCTACATCAATGCTATATGGGGTAACATTATGTGGACCATGTTAGAGAGTGTATACATTTAGTTTCCATATGTATTCATCATATGTATACTGAGAAAATTCCATATTAGTATTGCACCTTGTATTGCCCATTTGTCCTGACATTATATGAAATTATGGCACTGTGAAATGTTTTCCACTTAGACAATCTTATGATACACATGTTGTATATATCTAATATATCTAATATATTTATTATCTTTGTATGCATATGTATAACCGTTGGCGAATGTCGTTGAATCCTCCCTAACCCCCCTCCCTCCCCTTTTCCCCAGTGATGTACCGACTTTGCCAGTGTTAGCATCTCGTATCCGTGTGATTTCTTTGTGTACTTATTTGTTAATTCAAGATAATTTCCTTAATGTAGTCAATTATTATTATATAAGGTTGTGCCTTATACTCTTTAAGTTGTTGTATAGTGAATTAGAAGTTCCTGAGTGAGTTTATATTGTAAATGAGTTAGAGAGATTTGAAAGTTGAAGGTCAGTTGACTCTTTGGAGTTGGTTAGTGTCGCCTCTCGGCAAGAATCGCTCCAGGCGTCACTGTTCTTTGATCTCTTTAAGCGAGCGGACCTGTTAGGGTTTAGTCCGTGATTTGTGACCTTATTTGGGTATTGTGCCTGCTAGATGTTACTCATGTAACTGTATGTATTTATATGGATCATTTTCTGCTGTTGTCCATTATGTATACCAGTTGGTAGGTGATTATTATGTCTTAATGAGGTGATATATTTTGAGGAACTTGTGAAATACCAAAGTGCTGTATGTGATATTATTCCTCTTACCTCATGTGTTATTGGTTGACACACCACCATCCTTGTTGGTATTAGCAGCATATAGGCACTAGTGTTCCACTGCACTAGGCAAAGTTCCTGGTGTCAGCTAGTGTTGATTGGTGCAGTTTGTAGACCTGTATTTGATGTATCATGCCCAGTTGTTGAGAAGCTGGATATAGAGTATTGGTGATGTGTGTGTGATATTAGTAGTGTGTTTTATTTATTACTGTTGTGGAAGGTTATTAATGCCAGTAAACTGGAATATTTGTTGCTAGCTTTTTACTCTCCTAGAACCTTGATTAATATTTGGTCAGGCTGTGTGTTCCAGTGATGCTGTAAGTTACTCCCTTAAGATATTTTTTCTCCATGAAATTCCCGTTCTCCCTCACCGATCACATGGCATCTCGGCCTACCCGGTCACGTGGTCGGCCCATTGTTTTGTTGACACGCCAAGTGCCCACACTGCGCTCCCCTCTCGCGGCAAACGTGACCCGTTTTACGCATTTATTTCCGTTCCGTTTCCCTTCTCATGTACCTAAAACCCATTCAATACCTTCAACATGGATGCTGCACCAGGAAAAATGGTCAATCAATGGAATCAAATGGTCAAATATTATGAGTTTGCAAGAAAAACCCACAAATGGACCAAGAAGATCACTTTCTATTTTCTGCAAATGGCCATGCACAATGCATACGCATTGTATAACCACTACTCAACAGATACAAAAAAAACTAACACTATTAGAGTTTCACGCAGTAGGAATAAAAGCCTTATTGGCGTGGAACAGCGAGGAATGGCCAACAACAACAAGTATACCACATGTTCCCGACATAGATGCCAGCGCAGCTCCTCCTGCTGACGCGGCAGTTTCAACACCCGGGCCATCTGGTGCGAGGCGTCCTCTGTTCACCTCAACACCTCAAGCCCACTCATCAACCACAAATTCTGAAATGGACATTGAGGACATAGAACCACTTGATGTTTCTGATTTCATAGAAGATTCTACTACAAGTTTGGTGGTTCCTGTAGAAGACAATATTCCTCCAGTGCATCCAAGAAATAGAAGAATTATAGATTCAGAACAACGTCTCAACTACAAGTCTCAACTACAAGTTGATATTATATCACATAAACTTCTATGAGTAAAAAAAAAAAACACAAAGTACGTTTGGGGGTGTGGCGGGTGTGGCTCTGGGTGTGGCGGGCGTGTGGCAGTGGGTTCCCTTTAGCCGTTGATATATCCAACACGTGGGAAATATTTGTATGTGTTATGTATATGTCTGTGTAGGGAATTTTACTGCAATCACTGTCATACAAATTATAAAATGTTTCAACAAGTATAAACATGACAAACATCAAACGAATGAAAACAATGCGTTCGTTTCTGCCGCGAACGCATACTGAGCGACGTGGTTCTATATTTGGCGCTTCTCTTACACATGCTTTGTACAAATGTTATACATTTCATCTTATAGAAAATTTTATTGCGAACACATTGGTATAAAAAAGAAATACAGTGGTACCTTGCATAACGAATTTAATCCATTCCATGTTCGTCATGTGAAACGGACGTCATACAAAACGAGTGTCCCCCATGTAACCAGTGTGATGCACTGTGTTTATTGTGAAATTCTCCCAGTGTGCATGACATCAAATGTTCCCCAAAATATCATTTTTCTTTGCAAAATGATAAATTACCGTCCCTGAACATGTCTATGTAAAAATAATTACCAAATTCCACTTACTTTGGCTGTGAGGGCGTGGACAAGGTGCGCTGTGACGTCATCAGGGGCTGGTCGCCCGTGTGTGCAGCTCCCAGACACGGTCGCGCAGGCCATTCAAGCACAGCGTGTTGCCACAAATATATTTTCAAATATTTTTTCTTTGCATTTCCAATGCGGTTTTATTTTCTTTTATCGTATATGATGCATATTTGTGACCTTTACAATATGTATACAGTAGAATGTTCATAATTTTCCATGGAACTGTGATACACGTGTCAGTAATGTGTCCACAATAAATGTTTATTGTCACAATATTACGTGTTAAAAATTTACTAAAATTACAATATGTACAGTTTCACATACTATTTACACAGTAACACACTGTATTACACACTCAGTACTTTGGAGGTGCATAATAGTCAACGAAGTAGTCCATGGTACACAGCACGACTTTGCTCTCCTTGCACCAGCTACAGATAGATTTTCGTTTCCTGTTTCATCGTTCTGTTTGCTTGCAAATAATGCACTCGCGTGCACCCTTGGCTTTAGTACTTGTAGGTGGTATGTAGCCAAGCTTGTAAAGCATAAGGTAGTATTGAAATGATTATAGGAAAAGCTCAATTTGTAAGGTAGTCTTGAAAAGATTGCTTTGTAAGGTCCCACACAGGAAGAGATTCAGCTAGCCTCAAAGAGTGTCCATCAGTCAGGAAGAGATTCAGCTAGCCTCAAAGAGTGTCCATCAGTCAGGAAGAGATTCAGCTAGCCTCAAAGAGTGTCCATCAGTCAGGAAGAGATTCAGGTATTCTTGAAAATATCAATGAACAACACCATGGAAGCCGCTAACACTGTTCATCTATGCTACTTGTATCAGATGCATCATCACTGAACACAGAAAACGATTCATCTATGTATCATCTATATAAATTGGAGATGGCAAGGGTGAGGCTCAGAGCTACACCTGGATACGCTCGCTGTATCATCCTCATAGGTGCTGTATCACTGGCATCCGACCGTTGTGTTAAGCCCTTATTGCGCCTAGCTACACCAATGTTATGACCCTTATGTTCTTCAAACAATAGGGTCTGAATTGCACCGACTGAGCGCAGTCTTTCAACACCGTGTCGAACAGGTGTTCGAGAGCCAGAGCCGCGTGTGCCACAAATGGTTGCTCACGCAGTACTAACCCAGCCAGCAGCCCTTGTCTTTCATATTCTTTCGTTCTTTCGTTCATCCTCATAGGTGCTGTATCACTGGCATCCGACCGTTGTGTTAAGCCCTTATTGCGCCTAGCTACACCAATGTTATGACCCTTATGTTCTTCAAACAATAGGGTCTGAATTGCACCGACTGAGCGCAGTCTTTCAACACCGTGTCGAACAGGTGTTCGAGAGCCAGAGCCGCGTGTGCCACAAATGGTTGCTCACGCAGTACTAACCCAGCCAGCAGCCCTTGTCTTTCATATTCGTTATAGCAAAAGGTTCGTTCAGTGTTTGTTAGGTAGGCTGCTCCATTATGACAATCTTTCTTTGTTTCAAATGTGTTCCATTTGTTTTGTATTTGTCACTTACGTCTCAATAATGGAGCAGCCTACCCGACAAATTCTGAACGAACCTTTATGGCATTTGTCCATTTTTCAACAGTTCTTTTATTTTTTGTTTTTTATTTTTTTATTTAAGAAACATGGAGCAGCCGACCTGTAGACCACCGAACAAACCTTTTTGACATTTGTAGTGGTTTTCAAAATTCTTCATTTTCTTTATATTATTTTTGTTTTTTGTATGTAAGAAACATGGAGCAGCCTACCTGCCGACCACCGAACGAACCTTTTGCTATAAGACAAATGAAAAATAAATATTGAACACATTTGAAGAAAGGAAAATGTCATAATGGTTTATTCAGTGTATGTAAGGTAGGCTTCTCCATTATTGAGACGTAAATGACAAATACAAAACAAATGGAACACATTTGAAACAAAGAAAGATTGTTATAATGGAGCAGCCTTCCTGCTGAACACCGAACGAACCTTTTTGACATTTTTTGTATATCAGACATTTCATTTCTTTTTTCCTACAAAAACGTCAATGCTTTGCAACATCTCAGCAGTCACCCCATTATATCCCAGCATCATTAGCATCTTTAAACAAGAACAACATAATTTATGTGCATCGTCGGAGGCGTCTAAGAATGTGCAAGAAGCAGCGCGACCCCACCATGTGGTGTTGACGTTACTCAAACCAGCGTTCGTCATACGGGACGATTTGACGCCGATCGGGCCGTTCGTTACCCAAAATGTTCGTCTTTTGGGGCGATCGTTATGCGAGGTACCACTGTACGTACACAGAAAAGTAGGGTCAGGAAACGTATAAACTTTCCAAGCATGATTTCCCCCGTGTTTTCGCCAGTGCGCTCGCGGCTAACTACTCTCCACTTCACACACTCTTGCGGGTGGGCAATTACCTATATTAAACATTCATATGCATATGTCCGTGTAGAGAATTTTATTGTGATTCCAATGATACCAAAATTAGCGATGTAGGACAACTGTAGGCTTCGCAACCATTAAGAGAGTGGAAACATTTTGTTGCTGTTTGGCGCTCTCGGCGAGTGATCTGCATAGTTTTTTATTTGGTGTTGATACTCCTTATGCTTGGGCGGCATTTTATAGGTATGCTCTTATAGACAATTTCATTGCGAACACAGTGATACCAAATTTAAATACGTGCGCCTTCAATTCTTGTCAGGACAGTCAAAAGAGTGTACACTTTTTCGGTCTTACCGCATAGGCGCGCGAAGTGCCGAAAGCATCTGGGGTATTGATTTTTTTTGAGCGCCGAGAGCGCGAAAGTGTTAATATGGGAATTTTATCTCCCTGACCGTAACAACTCCAATAATACGGGAAGTAGCAAAAAACCTCCCCGAACCTTTGAGAACCACAGAAGCAACAATAAATCACGAAGGTACATAAAAGCACAGTCGCACCCGAGACCAAAAGTCATGCCGAACCCCAAGAAGAGGGGAACATGACGGGGAAGTCCCAATGCAAGAAAGAGGGGTGAATGAACGGAAAGGGCACCCACCGACAGGACAGAACCAACAGACTCAAGGGACAAGGAACCGAGCCCGGGAAGAGGTCAACGCCCAACAACTTGTACGGAGAGGGGGGGAAGGAAGAACCCCACCCCGTGCAAACGCAAGCCCCACTCAGAGGGTAGAACAACCTCAGCAGGGTCCAACGTGACTCGAGGCCTCCCCAAGGCAGCCCCTCCCCCAGCCCCGGGAACCCACACGGCAGGCCCCGGGGCCGAGCCGTCCCCCCAAAGAACTGGCATCACAAGAAAAAACCGGGGCAGCCGCGAAAAGTACTAAGGAATGGAGCCTACTGGCAGACGGATAAAACATGGCTGGAGGAACAGGCTCGAATGCCCCCGTCGCTACCCCGGAAGGGGAATTCCCAGAGACCGCCCGAGTCTCAAAACCATCGAAGCCCCACCCCGACCCCAAACCCACAGATGGCAAGAATCCGGATGCAGGGAGGAAGGCGGGTTTGGTACCAGACTAGACCACAACAGGGAAAAGACAAGGGGGCATGGAAGGAAACCGAAGCAACCAACACCCCCAAGCCCCATCACACCAACCAAAATGGGGCAGCCTTGGGGCTTCTGGAGAACAAGCACACAGAGCGTTGCCACCACCGAAACCCAACTTGCAACGCCCGTGCTGCCTGTACCCGCATAGTCAGCATAAGACCAGGTAACCGAGTCACAAACAAGCAACAAAACTAGTGGGACTCGGGGCCGAAGGTGCCACCGATCCCACAGGCAGCTGATGGAGGCAAGAACCGTGAGAGTCACCCTGAGACAAGGGGACAGAGCAACCCACAAACTCGCTCGAAGCGAGGGGGGGACTCCGGGATCACATCCATCAGACCCACGCATCCCCTAGGGGTTTCCCAGGGACCTGAGCATTTACTATAAGAGGACTCACGCTCAGGTAATCTTAGGCAGGGTACTGCTAACCGGTGCCCACGTCTACCAAACAACCTTCTAAGAAACTGAACCCCTGGGACATGTACACTCACGGGGACCTAGCAGGGGAAACCACCGGAAGGAAGAGTACTCAGTACTGAGGGGAAAAGAACCAAGGCAGACCCCCCAAACAGGTAGACAAACAAAAAGAAAAAAGAAAACCCCGCAAGAGGACAGCATACCCAGGTGAAACAGAGCCAGCCGCCATGAATGGTGAAAACAAGCTGTGCAGTACCCTGCGCCCCTACCAGTGCAAACTACCACTTACCTGAAGGCGAACAAGGAAGACAGAACACCCTAGCACACAAAGGGCGGCCAAAAACCAAGCAGTAAACGGCCTAGCAGGGGCAGAACCCAAGGGACTTGTGGAAGGTGGCCCCAAGTCCCAAGGGCAGTACTTACAGGGCTCCTAGGGAAGGAAACCCTAGGCGCATGTAGCCCGAGTACTGGAGAATCACTCCCAGCTCACGCACCACCTAGAAGACAGGCACCACACGCTAGGTACAGTGCTGAAACAACCACCGGAGCACATGACCTCAGTCTTTAGCATCAGCCGAAGAACTGGGGTGTGGATCGTCGGCGCGGGAGGTCTGGGGCTCCCCCTTCCCCCACCTGGGGAGGGGGGAGCTACGCAGACGGCGGAGCGGCGACGGGTGACGTCATACAAGTTTGCTAGTTTTGTTTGAGGAGTTCTATCCACTCGTTCGGCTTTTGGTTGCAATTTTCACCAGAATAGGAGTTTGTTTTGGGACGCCTACCTTTCTGGGTGCCTAACCCGGTCGATAGCAGACATAGAATGCTTCCAATCACACGGGGGTTTCTATAGGCCATTGCTCCCCTTGCCTCTCTGAGGGGGCCAGGTTCTGGCTCGTGGTCCCCGGTAGGCCCACAGAACTCCATACACATGACTGATGCCAAAGTCTGACATTAGCATATCAGCCTAGTAAGCTCGTGGGAGCCGTAGAGGCTCTCCCCAGAAATGATTATGGACTTAGTTCTATCTGCAGTGTTTTGTACCAGTTTACTGTTGGTTACCAGTTCTTTCCTAATTGCTTGCCTAATTTCTGCTTCTTATTGGTCATTTCTGGTTTTGACTTCCGAACACACTTCCTTGATAGTCTCTTTCTCTTTTACAACTTGTGCATACTTCTCTTTTATTTCTTCTCTATATTTCTAGTTCTTTATTAGCTTCCTCTATTTGAGTTGCCAATGAAGTTTCTCGTTGCAGATCCTTACCTAACTCCATGTTAGCCCTCAGGCTCCCTTGGAGTTGTTCACCATATGAGTCTATTTTCTTGTTAATTTCTTCAAATTCCCTACTCTTCACTTTCCATGCCTCATTATCCTTTACTAGTTCCTTGATGTGTTCCTCCTGCATCCTTACCTTATAAATCAAGCTGGTAATTTCATTACCTTGCTGAAAAATACTTCCTATTAAATTACAAAACTCAATCTTGAGACCTTCATTTTCTTGTTCTAATTTAATAACCTTTTCTTCATAATACTTTATCATGTCCTCAATAATCACTAACCTGCCAAGAAAACCATCTTTCATTGCATCTTGTTGTGAGAAACCTGCAAAACATTCCTTTGTTGGGGTACTGCCCTTCCCTGTGGTGGCGGCCATCTTTGTTGACATTCTGCTGTTTTGAAAGATCAACTTTTCTAGCCAAGATTTTTCATTCACTAACACTTATTTCTTATCTCTTAGTTTATTTTCAAATTCCCTATACCTTCATGTATTCTGGGACACCTCATTCTACTCCCCACACTTAGATAATTTGAATTATCCTGGAGCCTGCAGCAGTGTGACTCTTCAGTGTGATGATGCTCACTCTTCCCCACAGTGTGTTAGCTGTTGTACTTATGCAGTGTTGTGTGAACACGATGTTCCCGGGATTTGACCAAGAGGAGTTAGAAGACGACAGTAGTGGCTGTCAGCTGAGAAGTGCTGCTAGTGTGTTGCTAGAGACTTCTGCCAGGGTGTTAGAGAGACCCCTGGAAGTGATCATTTGTGACCCCTGTCAATGTGGTGCTGAAGCCTTCTGCTAGTGTTAAGGAGAGCAGATATGGGGTATTGGGACATTATGACGATACGGTGTGTAGACTGGCCCAGGTTGAGAAAGGTGAACTCGCCGGTGATTTCCACTGAGCGTGGACGGTGTGTACTTGAAGATAGTGGACCCACTGAGATTTGAAGAACACTGCAGATATATTGAGTGTCCTGTGTGAAAGCGACACTGTGTACAAAGTGTAGTTATACTTCTATAGATAATATAAAGGTGAAGGTGTAGGTTTATCCCCCCTTTATTCCTTGTACTATTCCTTGCTACTGCCAATTCTTGAGAACTTACCATTGACTTGGGATGGGATCATAGCAAATGAGGCTTTAAGGTACATTAAACAGAAAGAACCCGGTTACTGGCTCAAGTAGGTCGTAACACCTGCACACTATACACAGTTGAACGAGGCTCTGTATAAGTGGTTTGTACAGCATTGCACAGTTGGTGTGACAACTTGCTGTGCAGAAATAAGAACTGCTGCAAGCAGATTTGCAGCCAGACTTGGAATACAGGATTTCTGCCAGGGCAAGGGATGGTTGGATTTCCAGGTTTCATACGAGACACAACACTGTGAAGAGGAAAAGTGAAGCCTCCCCAGAAGGCCAAGAGCCTTCAACCAGTGATGTTACAACAGCTGCCAGTCAAAACTGACCTTGCCAAGGTCATGTACTGTTACCTTGAGGTTATATCTTGAGGTTATCTTGAGATGATTTCAGGGCTTTAGTGTCCCCGAGGCCCGGTCCTTGACCCTCCACCCCCAGGAAGCAGCCCGTGACAGTTGACTAACACCCAGGTACCTATTTTACTGCTAGGTAACAGGGGCATAGGGTGAAAGAAACTCTACCCATTGTTTCTCGCCGGCGCCTGGAATCGAACTTGGGACCACAGGATAACGTGTCCAGCGTGCTGTCTGCTCGGGCGACCGGCTGTACAGTTGTGTTGTGTTAGCTCAGGTTACCTAACAGTCCATTCACCTGGGTTCTAGGAGACTCCAACCGTGGACCCCACGCGCGTGAGACCCAAGTTCTATCCTCCGAGCTATTGAATAGTCTTAATCGGTTACATCAATTTTCAAGCACAATTGGTTTCAAGATGTACAATATCAAACAAAATGAACTACAACAATGCAAGCTGGAGTTTCTGTTTTACATTACAATACTCGTATATTTCTTAATTATAGCGTGTGAAAATTCAAATTATGTTGGTTGTGGTACAAAAAATTGCAAATATGTTAGTTTTTGGACTTTCCCGGTAAGAATTCTGCTTATCCGCATGTCTCGCGTATCTGGTTGGGGGTCCTTCCCATATAGTCCGGATAAGTGAGCTCATGCAGTACTAGTTAACAAGACAGTACAGTATCAGTTAATAAGACAGTACAGTATCAGTTAATAAGACAGTACAGTATCAGTTAATACAGTACAGTACAGTTAATGTCAGTATCAGTTTATACAGTATCAGTTAATAAGACAGTACAGTATCAGTTAATAAGACAGTACAGTATCAGTTAATAAGACAGTACAGTATCAGTTAATAAGACAGTACAGTGTCAGTTAATAAGACAGTACAGTGTCAGTTAATAATAGATACATTAAACAAAATACCATTTAATAAAATGGCATTGTTAGCTGGAAGAATATGGGTACACCTCTTATCACTTATCCAATTAGTTTGATTATGGTATCGCTTGCTCACCTTGAAGCAAGAAGCGCGGTAAAGTAGCTGCACAACGTGTCCAATACTGGTCTTGGAGGCCTGTGGGAAGTGAGGCTCCAGACGCTGCACCACAAACATCACCAGCACCTTGCGCGACAGAGCTGACCCATCTTCAAGAGCTAGAAGAACCAGCTTTAACACTTCCTCCTGCATTGCTGAAAATGTACATCCTTCAGTATTTGGAAGCTGTTTCAATGCCACTCTCCAACATCTCTCCACACACAGACAATTTTACAAGAAATTACCATAAAAATTAAACATTCTCTTAAAAAATCTAGGATTGAATGTAATGAAACAATTCTATCTGGAGGTGCCTTTGGTCGCTCCGTGAAGCTAACTCGCTGAGATTGCTCCACCTGAAGGGGCCGCATCAGCTGCAAGAGTTCTATTTTACCTACTGGGGATCAGAACCAGAACCTGGTCCCAACTCACAGAGGTGGAGCGAGAGAGTGACATTTCACCACCTCACCTAGAATGCATGCAGAAAGTCAGTGAATCTTTACAGACAACTGCACGGTTCACAAAAAAAAATAAAACCTTGAAATTGCCAAACAAATCTGCAAAAAATTCAAATAAAATGAGATTCACTCCAAACTTTTAGTTTAGAGTTTTAGCCTGGCGCCAGTGTACAGCCACCTCCCATGTTCTGGCGCCAGTGCACAGCCACCTCCCATGTTCTGGCCCCAGTGCACAGCCACCTCCCATGTTCTGGCGCCAGTGCACAGCCACCTCCCATGTTCTGGCCCCAGTGCACAGCCACCTCCCATGTTCTGGCCCCAGTGCACAGCCACCTCCCATGTTCTGGCCCCAGTGTACAGCCACCTCCCATGTTCTGGCGCCAGTGTACAGCCACCTCCCATGTTCTGGCCCCAGTGCACAGCCACCTCCCATGTTCTGGCGCCAGTGCACAGCCACCTCCCATGTTCTGGCCCCAGTGCACAGCCACCTCCCATGTTCTGGCCCCAGTGCACAGCCACCTCCCATGTTCTGGCCCCAGTGTACAGCCACCTCCCATGTTCTGGCCCCAGTGTACAGCCACCTCCCATGTTCTGGCCCCAGTGCACAGCCGCCTCCCATGTTCTGGCGCCAGTGCACAGCCACCTCCCATGTTCTGGCCCCAGTGCACAGCCACCTCCCATGTTCTGGCCCCAGTGTACAGCCACCTCCCATGTTCTGGCGCCAGTGTACAGCCACCTCCCATGTTCTGGCCCCAGTGCACAGCCACCTCCCATGTTCTGGCGCCAGTGCACAGCCACCTCCCATGTTCTGGCCCCAGTGTACAGCCACCTCCCATGTTCTGGCGCCAGTGCACAGCCACCTCTGGCGCCAGTGTACAGCCACCTCCCATGTTCTGGCGCCAGTGCACAGCCACCTCCCATGTTCTGGCCCCAGTGCACAGCCACCTCCCATGTTCTGGCCACAGTGTACAGCCACCACCTCCCATGTTCTGGCCCCAGTACAGAGCCACCTCCCATGTTCTGGCCCCAGTGTACAGCCACCTCCCATGTTCTGGCGCCAGTGCACAGCCACCTCCCATGTTCTGGCCCCAGTGCACAGCCACCACCTCCCATGTTCTGGCCCCAGTGCACAGCCACCACCTCCCATGTTCTGGCCCCAGTGCACAGCCACCTCCCATGTTCTGGCCCCAGTGCACAGCCACCTCCCATGTTCTGGCCCCAGTGCACAGCCACCTCCCATGTTCTGGCCCCAGTGCACAGCCACCTCCCATGTTCTGGCCCCAGTGCACAGCCACCTCCCATGTTCTGGCCCCAGTGCACAGCCACCTCCCATGTTCTGGCCCCAGTGCACAGCCACCTCCCATGTTCTGGCCCCAGTGCACAGCCACCTCCCATGTTCTGGCCCCAGTGCAGAGCCACCTCCCATGTTCTGGCCCCAGTGCACAGCCACCTCCCATGTTCTGGCCCCAGTGCACAGCCACCTCCCATGTTCTGGCCCCAGTGCACAGCCACCTCCCATGTTCTGGCCCCAGTGCACAGCCACCTCCCATGTTCTGGCCCCAGTGCACAGCCACCTCCCATGTTCTGGCCCCAGTACACAGCCACCTCCCATGTTCTGGCCCCAGTGCACAGCCACCTCCCATGTTCTGGCCCCAGTACACAGCCACCTCCCATGTTCTGGCCCCAGTGTACAGCCACCTCCCATGTTCTGGCCCCAGTGCACAGCCACCACCCATGTTCTGGCCCCAGTGCACAGCCACCTCCCATGTTCTGGCCCCAGTGCACAGCCACCTCCCATGTTCTGGCCCCAGTGCACAGCCACCACCCATGTTCTGGCCCCAGTGCACAGCCACCTCCCATGTTCTGGCCCCAGTGCACAGCCACCTCCCATGCCTGGCCCATGTTCTGGCCCCAGTGCACAGCCACCTCCCATGTTCTGGCCCCAGTGCACAGCCACCTCCCATGTTCTGGCCCCAGTGCACAGCCACCACCCACCTGGCCCCAGTGCACAGTCCCATGTTCTGGCCCCAGTGCACAGCCACCTCCCATGTTCTGGCCCCAGTGCACAGCCACCTCCCATGTTCTGGCCCCAGTGCACAGCCACCTCCCATGTTCTGGCCCCAGTGCACAGCCACCTCCCATGCCTGGCCCCAGTGCACAGCCACCACCCATGCCTGGCCCCAGTGCACAGCCACCTCCCATGCCTGGCCCCAGTGCACAGCCACCTCCCATGTTCTGGCCCCAGTGTACAGCCACCTCCCATGTTCTGGCGCCAGTGCACAGCCACCTCCCATGTTCTGGCCCCAGTGCACAGCCACCTCCCATGTTCTGGCGCCAGTGCACAGCCACCTCCCATGTTCTGGCGCCAGTGCACAGCCACCTCCCATGTTCTGGCCCCAGTGCACAGCCACCTCCCATGTTCTGGCGCCAGTGCACAGCCACCTCCCTTGGTCTGGCCCCAGTGCACAGCCACCTCCCATGTTCTGGCCCCAGTGCACAGCCACCTCCCATGTTCTGGCCCCAGTGCACAGCCACCTCCCATGTTCTGGCCCCAGTGCACAGCCACCTCCCATGCCTGGCGCCAGTACACAGCCACCTCCCATGTTCTGGCCCCAGTGCACAGCCACCTCCCATGTTCTGGCCCCAGTGCACAGCCACCTCCCATGTTCTGGCCCCAGTGCACAGCCACCTCCCATGTTCTGGCGCCAGTGCACAGCCACCTCCCATGTTCTGGCCCCAGTGCACAGCCACCTCCCATGTTCTGGCGCCAGTGCACAGCCACCTCCCATGTTCTGGCCCCAGTGCACAGCCACCTCCCATGTTCTGGCCCCAGTGCACAGCCACCTCCCATGTTCTGGCCCCAGTGCACAGCCACCTCCCATGTTCTGGCCCCAGTGCACAGCCACCTCCCATGTTCTGGCGCCAGTGCACAGCCACCTCCCATGTTCTGGCCCCAGTGCACAGCCACCTCCCATGTTCTGGCCCCAGTGCACAGCCACCTCCCATGTTCTGGCGCCAGTGCACAGCCACCTCCCATGTTCTGGCCCCAGTGCACAGCCACCTCCCATGTTCTGGCCCCAGTGCACAGCCACCTCCCATGTTCTGGCCCCAGTGCACAGCCACCTCCCATGTTCTGGCGCCAGTGCACAGCCACCTCCCATGTTCTGGCCCCAGTGCACAGCCACCTCCCATGTTCTGGCCCCAGTGTACAGCCACCTCCCATGTTCTGGCCCCAGTGCACAGCCACCTCCCATGTTCTGGCCCCAGTGCACAGCCACCTCCCATGTTCTGGCCCCAGTGCACAGCCACCTCCCATGTTCTGGCCCCAGTGCACAGCCACCTCCCATGCCTGGCCCCAGTGTACAGCCACCTCCCATGTTCTGGCCCCAGTGCACAGCCACCTCCCATGTTCTGGCCCCAGTGCACAGCCACCTCCCATGCCTGGCCCCAGTGCACAGCCACCTCCCATGCCTGGCCCCAGTGCACAGCCACCTCCCATGTTCTGGCGCCAGTGCACAGCCACCACCCATGTTCTGGCCCCAGTGCACAGCCACCTCCCATGTTCTGGCCCCAGTGCACAGCCACCTCCCATGTTCTGGCCCCAGTGCACAGCCACCTCCCATGTTCTGGCCCCAGTGCACAGCCACCTCCCATGCCTGGCCCCAGTGCACAGCCACCTCCCATGCCTGGCCCCAGTGCTCAGCCACCTCCCATGTTCTGGCCCCAGTGCACAGCCACCTCCCATGTTCTGGCGCCAGTGCACAGCCACCTCCCATGTTCTGGCCCCAGTGCACAGCCACCTCCCATGTTCTGGCGCCAGTGCACAGCCACCTCCCATGTTCTGGAGCTGATAAATAACCCACCAACAAACAGACAAATCAAGAGGAAGGACAGGCCTGAGGAAGCTACTGGGGCTCTACAAGAAAGAGCTGTTATATTACACTCAATGCTGGCCTTCTGGGAAAGCCTACTAGTAGCTTCCTCAAGCTAACAATGCTGGGCTTCTGGGAAAGCCTACTAGTAGCTTCCTCAAGCTAACAATGCTGGCCTTCTGGGAAAGCCTACTAGTAGCTTCCTCAAGCTAACAATGCTGGGCTTCTGGGAAAGCCTACTAGTAGCTTCCTCAAGCTAACAATGCTGGCCTTCTGGGAAAGCCTACTAGTAGCTTCCTCAAGCTAACAATGCTGGGCTTCTGGGAAAGCCTACTAGTAGCTTCCTGAAGCTAACTAACAATGGAGAAAAAAAATGCAGAACTTACCAAGAGGACAGGTGGAAGCTACTAAGATGAAGGAGAAAAGCCGGGCCAGGTGACACGACCCAAAAAAATGCAAGACAGACTGGGGCCAGGAACATTAATCAAATACTGAGCCCCAAGAACCCTGTTAGAATGCCAAAACCAGAGCCTGCATGCAAACCCCAAGACCTGTTGGAAAAGACTGCCGCCAAAGTGGAATACTTGCAAACATTATGGACCCCGAGAGTAGCCACAGGCAAGCTAGACTATTGACACTGTGGACGAACTGGAAAATGCGAGCCATGGAACAGGGGACCAAGAAAACAGGAGCAGCCTACAATGCATAAAAGTAAAAATTCCACCACAGAGGGAAGCAAAGTTCATGAACAGTGACAAAGCACCCACAGACCCTACTTGGGCTGCTCCTCCCTCCCTGCCATCCAGGCCCCAACACAAAAATCCAAAACCCCCAGTGGGATCAGAAAGCTCAAATGCCTCCATTGGTGAAGTAGATGCAACCACCCCTAGAGAAAGACTAAACTAAACCCTGATCTGACTCCAAAACTCTAAGATGCTTCAAACCCGGAACCAGGGATGGGAAGACTAGAAGCAGACTTCCTTACCACACTCGCAGCGTAAGGAAGAGTAGACACAGACTTAGTCCAGGTGGATGTCACCAACACCTCTCATTCTAGGTCCCTAAACACCATAGGGAATGAATGAACTCTGGGGCAGCCAAATGATCACAATACAGTAGAGTGAATGTCTACCTGTAGCAAACCTTGCTTGTAAAGCATCAGCCACCTGATGCACTTCCAAACTCGAGGTTCAATCAGTCTATGCAGAGACCCAGTAGGAGCAAGCCTCGCAGAAATCAGGGTCATAGGTGTCTGACCCAGCAGGCAGGACGGTGGAGGCAGAAAGAATGATTATCGGCCAGTAGCAAAGACAACGAACATCCTTCAAGCTCAAACATAGCAACTGCAGACTCGGTGCAATGATCCATAAGGAACCATAAGGATGCCTGAGAACCATAGGGGAATTACCAGGACCTGAAGGCAGCTAGCCAAACAGAACATCAAAGCACTGAGATCACTCGCCTTAGGAACAGACCCCCAAATCCAGCTAAAACTTCAAGGGTACGAATGGGGACCACAGTGCCCCAGACGAGTGCATGCCCCAGTGAATCCCACACAACCAACAGAATAATCCCAGCTAAAGACACAAACAGAGGAGTCAAAGACTCATAAACAACCCAATGTGAGGCTCTCCACCCCAGTGGCCTGGCCTCTCAGTGGCAACTCTAGAAAACACAAGAGAAGCAACTCTGACAGTTCAAGGGCAACACTAGTGAGCACCCAGGAAAAAACCAGCGTTGAATGTAATGAAACGCCATTTTCTTGGTGAGCCCCTATGGCTCCCTGGAGCTTATCGGGCTAATGTATGTTATATTAGACCGGGACACTAGCTAAGGAGTTCAGACCTACCAGGGACTAGCGCCAGAACCTGGCCCCTTTAGAGAGGTTTCAGGGAGCAATGGCCCTGGAAAATCCCCTTGTGGTTGGGGTTTTCCTTATCTGCCATTGACCGGGGTTAGGCACCCAGAAAGGTAGGCATAACAAAACAAACCCCACATGGTAAAAAAAAAAAAAAAAAAATGAACAGAGAGGTAGAAACTCCCTACAATCCCAAGGAAACAAGCAAACAAGCAAACATCACACTTTACTGCCGCGCTGATCGTCCGCGCAGCCCTCCCCGCCCCGAGAAGGGGAGGGGGGAACCCCGGACCTACCGCGCCGGCTGCCAAACTTCAGTTCAGAAGCTAAGCTTCAACCAACGCAAAAAAAACACCGACCGGTGGGAGAGAGGGTTGCCAGGGAGCCTCCGGGGCTCACCCAGAAAATGGCGTTTCATTACATTCAACGCTGGTTTTTTGTGGAGAGCCCCTACGGCTCCCTGGAGCTTCATACCCAAAGAGAAGGAAAAGAAAGGGTTAACCCAGGAGGTGGCCGCCACAAACTCTGCAACGCGAAGCTGAGACAACAGGATGCAACCTGCGACCCAAGGCAACAAGAACGCACATGAGCAGACGCGCAAAAATATGGGCGGCCAAGAACCTGTGCGACCCTCAAATCCCTGCGCCCGAAATGAGCCCCTAGACGTCACCAACACAGCAGTAAAAGCTGCAAACGTTTGAACAGCAAGGGCGCAAGGACAGACCACAGGCTGGAAGACTGAAAAACTCTGTGGACGACCTGGGAGACCCGATCAACCCAAAGCGCATCCCCAGACACGGTACGCAGGTAACGGAAAAAAGCGCAACTGGACAACACAGGACGCACCCTCGGCCAAACCAATCAAGCATGAATAACCCAAAAACCCCTCCGGAAAGCAGCCGTCTCGACCATCGCCAGGACGGAGAAAGGCTGCAAACGTACAAACCTACCACCAGTACCAAAGAGCAGAAACCTGAACCGAAGGGGCTACCACAAACTGAGGAGAAGATAAGAAGGCACCCTGATCAAGGACCAGGACGGCTCAGGCGACGCATGAGCAGCCCGGAGATGAAACAAAACACGAAAAAACGTACGAAACGGGGCAGATGTGACGTCCACCCCGAACGCAAGCCAGAGCGGCTCCGCCAGCGCCGCACAAAACGAGGCGACAATAAGAAACATCAAATAACTGTAGTCCTGAAAACCCAAAAGAGGACAAGACAACCCGATGCGAAAAAGAAGACAACCTACGAAGAGCAAGAAAAAGTGCATAGAAACACCAGGAACGTCATACTGTCGCCAAGACGAAGCTCGCAGGTGGGGCACCGTCAACAAAGCCACCTGATCACCACAGAGATGGTGATACCCACGTCAAAATACCAGACGCTAAAAGCCAAGGAGAAGACCGAACTAGTCATGAATAGGACCAATCCGACCTGCTGAAAGAGGCAGAGCCGTGGGAAAACGCCCCGGGTTCGGACACCTATCAAGCAGCGTCTGAAAATAAAGACGGGCCGGCCACCAAGGAACTATAAGGACTACTCTTGTGGGAATGGGCTCCAACCGAGCCAGATCCCGAAGCACCAGCTGGATTGGGAGAAGAGCAACAGGTACCTCATCTCAACCAGTCCTGCCGAAAAGCATCCACCGTGAACGCCTCACAGGCGGGAAAGGGCGCCACATAAAAAGGGGCGATGCCTAGACCACGCCGACTCAAAGACGTCCATGGCCAGGAGTCCATACGTCCGGCAGAGCCAACAAAACAAGTCGGCGACGACTGGCCAATCCGCGAACAGAGGAATAAACCGAGACAGCTGTCTGCCAGGATGCAGGACACACCCCGGACATGAACCTCACGATTAGCCAAACCCCGAGAATCCAGCAAACGTGCCACTCTAAGGAACCAACCTCAAAGGTCAACACCTAAGAGAAACCCTGTGGTTCTGGCAAAGAACCGCCAGAGAACAATCCGAATGGAGCTGAATGGTAGAGCACAGAGTGACCCAAACCCTCCAAAGCCTAAACCAGACAGCCACGAACTCCCGAACCGTGCTGTGAACCCGACGGACGGACAGACTCCACCATTCCCGGCCGACCTGGTGAGCACTGGTCACAAAGCCCCAGCCGAGAGACGACCCGTCCGTGAACACATCGAGCGAAGGCTCGGGGAGGTGCCAAGGCACGGAACCCCGAAAACCCCAAAGAGGAAGCTGGTGACGCAGCACCAACACAAGATCCCCGGAGGAACGAACTCAACGATTGCAAGAGACACGGAAGGGGAGTCTCCGAAGAAACCAAACAGACGCCGAAGCCAAATCCGACCCCGAGGGCAGACCAGCACGTCGAAGGTCAGACTTCCGCACAACTGCTCAACCCGGGACCTCCTCATGAACAGCTGAAGGCGGGATCACAGCCGCAGCAACACTTCTGGAGGGAAAGACAAGGAGTGGCCCAAGAGCCCTAAACAAGGCTCAGCCAGGTTCGAACCCGGGACGGAAACAGATGGAATGGCCTCCAGATCACCAGGAAACCAAACCCGGCGATCTGGAAAGAACCACACTCCTGGTGAGCAGACAAGTGGACCAACTGGGAGCCCACACCAGCCAGTCGTCGAGGTAGGCCAGACACCGAATCCCAAGCAGACTCAGACAGGGCACCAAGATCCGGTAGAGATGCAAAAATACACCAAGTGCCAATTACAAAACAGGGAAGGCAACAAAAGCAGCAAGCCTGAAGCCCCACCACCAACTGTGTCAGTCCCGGAAAACTGGAGAGGAACGTGCCAAGAATTGACCTGGAGATCCAGGGCCACCATCCAGGCACCCGGCCCAACAGAAGCCGGACAGGAGATAACAGTCTTCCAATGAGGGCACAGAATCTATGCGAGAGTCAACAGAGCAAGCTGCTCCCCCACGCCCCGTCAACAGAGAAGGGAACAGAGCCCCCTCCAAAAGAAAAGGTACACATACACATATACACATTATGTATATACACATACACACCAAGTGTATGGAAAAAATAATTAAAACTAAATGGGTAGAACACCTGAAAAAACCAGCGTTGAATGTAATGAAACGCCATTTTCTGGGTGAGCCCCGGAGGCTCCCTGGAGCTTATCGGGCTAATGTGTGTTATGTTAGACCGGGACATTAGCTATGGAGTTCAGACCTACCAGGGACCAGCGCCAGAACCTGGCCCCTTCAGAGAGGTTTCAGGGAGCAATGGCCCTGGAAAACCCCATATGGTTGGGGGTTTTCCTTATCTGCCATCGACCGGGGTTAGGCACCCAGAAAGGTAGGCGTAACAAAACAAACCCCACATGGTAAAAAACTACAACAAAAACCGAACAGAGAGGTAGAAAACTCCCTACAATCCCAAGGAAAACAATCAAACAATCAATTTACTGCCGCGCCGGTCGTCCGCGCAGCCCTCCCCTCCCCGGGAGGGGGAGGGGGGGGGCCCCGGACCTCACCGCGCCGGCTGCCGTCAGTTCGGAAACTAGGCTTCAACCAACGCGAAAAATCCCGCCGACCGGATGGGAGGGAGGGTAACCAGGGAGCCTCCGGGGCTCACCCAGAAAATGGCGTTTCATTACATTCAACGCTGGTTTTCTGGGGGGAGCCCCTACGGCTCCCTGGAGCTACATACCCAAAGAGAAGGAAAAATGGGACTTACCCGGGAGGCGGTGGCCACAAACTCCTCAACTCGAAGTCGAGACAACTGGCTGCAACCTGCGACCCAAAGCAACACAAGAACGACGAGGAGCAGGGACATTCACCAAATAACGGGCGGCCAGGACCCTGTTCGACTTCCAAAATCCACGCGCCCGAATATGAGCCCAAGACATATTACCAAACACGGCAGCCAAAGCCGCAAACTTCCTAACGTCATGGGCGCGAGGATAGACCGCAGGCTGGCTAGATTTAATAACCCTGCGGACAACCTGGGAGACCCGAGCCCTGGAACAGGGAACGAGGGAAACCGGATCAACCCAAAGCGCATCCCCAGCCACTCCGGCCGAAGCGCGCAGGTAACGGCGAAGTGCAGCAACAGGACACAACACATGATGCACCCCCGGCCGAACCAACCAAGCATCAATGACCCACGGACCCCTCCGGAAAGCAGCCGTCTCGTTCTTTGCCAGAAAGGACGGAGAAGGCTGCAAACGGACAAACCTACCCCCAGGACCAAAAGAGCAGTAACCCCTGCGCCGGAGGAGAGCATGAAGCTCCCCTACCCGGCCCCCAGAGGCCAATGCCAACAAAAACAAAGCCTTGGAAAAACAATCAGGAACCGAAGGGGCCACCACAAACCGAGGAGAGGAAAGATAGGAGAGCACCCTGTCCAAGGACCAGGACGGCTCAGGCGGCGCATGAGCAGGCCGGAGGTGAAACATAGCACGGGAAAGCTTACGAAACGGGGCGGATGTGACGTCCACCCCGAAAGCGAGCTGGAGCGGCTCCGCCAGCGCCGCACGATACGAGGCGACAGTATTAGGCATCAAATGACGGTCCTGAAAAAGCCAAGTAAGGAAGGACAAAACAACCCGATCCGAGAGAAAAGACAACCTACGAAGAGCCAGAAAATGGCGAAAGGAACGCCAGGAAACTTCATACTGTCGCCTAGACGAAGCTCTCAGGTGGGACACCATCAAAGAAGCCACCTGATCACCATAGAAATGGTGATACACCCGCGTCAAAAAGACCAGACGCGAAGAGCAGAGGAGAAGGTCGAACCAGCCCCGTACCGGATCGGGCCGACCTGCTGAAAGAGGCGGAGCCGCGGGAAACGTCCCGGGTTCGGGCACCGAGCCAGAAGCACCGGAAACCAAGGCTGGGCCGGCCACCAAGGGGCCACGAGGACTACTCTCCCCGGGAATGTCTCTAACCGAACCAGAACCCGAAGCAACAGCTGGACCGGAGGAAAAAGGTACAGGTAACCCCACCTCGACCAGTCCTGCCGAAAAGCATCCACCGCGAACGCCTCGCAGTCGGGGAAGGGCGTCACATATAGAGGGAGACGCCGGGACCACGCCGACGCGAAGAGGTCCACATCTGGGAGACCGTACGTCTGGCAGATCCAACGAAACGAGTCGTCGTCGACCGTCCATTCCGTGGACAGGGGAAGGAAGCGAGACAGACCGTCCGCCAGAACGTTGGACACTCCCCGGACGTGAACCGCACGGAGAGCCAAACCCCGAGAATCCAGCAGACGAACCACTCGAAGGGACCAACCCCAAAGAGCCAAGGACCGAAGAGAACCCCCGCGGTTCAGGCAATGAACCACCGGAGAACAGTCCGAATGGAGGCGAATGGTCGATCCCCGAGCGACCCGAACCCTCCGAAGCGCGAACCAGACAGCCGCGAACTCCCGAACCGTGCTGTGAGCCCGATGGAAGGACGGACCCCACCGTCCCTGGCCTGCCTGGTGAGCACTGGTCACAAAGCCCCAGCCGAGAGACGACGCGTCCGTGAACACATCGAGCGAGGGCTCGGGAAGGCGCCAAGGCACCGAACCCCGAAAAATCCGAAGAGGAAGACGGTGACGCAGCAACCGACATAAGACCCCCGGAGGGCGAACCCAACGATCGCGAGAGAGGCGGAAAGGACGTCCCCGAAGGAACCAAAACAGACGCCGAAGCCAAACCCGACCCGGCGGGTAGACTAGCATGGCGAAGTTCAGACTCCCGCACAACCGCTCGAGCAACCGCCGAGTGACCCGGGACCCTCGCAGAAACAGCAAACGGCGGTCCCGCAGCCGCCGCAACGCCACCGGAGGTAGAGACAAGGAAGCGGTCCGAGAATCCCAAACAAGACCCAGCCAGGTCCGAACCTGGGACGGAACCAGATGGGACTTCCTCCAGTTCACCAGGAACCCGAACCTGGCGAGCTGGGAAAGAACCAAATCCCTGGCGAGCAGACAAGCTGACCGACTGGGAGCCCACACCAGCCAGTCGTCGAGGTAGGCCAAAACCCGAATCCCTAGAAGACGCAGACGGGTCACCACAACTCGGGTCAGACGCGTGAAAACGCGAGGTGCCAGATTCAGGCCAAAAGGTAGGCAACGAAAACGGTAAGCGTGACGCCCTACCACGAAGCCTAACCAGTCCCTGAACCCCGGATGAATAGGAACGTGCCAATACGCGTCCTTTAGGTCCAGGGACACCATCCAGGCACCCGGCTCCAACAGAAGCCGGACCTGAGACAGAGTAGTCATCCGAAAGGAGGGGCAAGGAATCCAGGGGTTCAGACGGGACAAGTCCAGAATGAACCTCAGATCCGCACAGTCCCGTTTCGGCACTGGAAACAGGCGGGAAACCCACCTGAGGGACGTAGTCGGTTCGACCACGCCCAAGCGCACCCACTCCAAGATGACTTGACGAAGCGCAGGAGAAGAGACCTGCCCTGTTAGCCCCGAACCCCCCAAAGGAGGACGAGTCGCCCAACGCCACCGCAGGCCGGATGACACGACCGAAAAGGCCCACAAATCGTGGGACCAAGCGTGGGCAAACAGAGCGAGCCTCCCCCCCATCGCCCCGTCAACGGGGCAAACTGCGAAAGGGCCGACGCCCCGCACGAGAACCCAACCGTCGAACAGGGCGAACACTGCGCCGCCCAGACGACGCTGGCCCCAAAGGGAACAACGGCTCAGAAACCGGCACCAAAGGCCCACCTCGACCAGCGGAAACCGAAACCCTGGCACGACCCCTCCGAAACTGCCGAGAACGACTGCTCCGGAGAATCAACAAGTCCGCCATAGGACGACAACTAGCCGAAGCCGCATGCAGAAACTGGGACACCGCAGACTCTGCAAACAGCAACGGACAAAAAGGAGACGAAAACCTAAGAGCCAGGGCCCAAGCGGAATCCAAAGAGAGGGCGAGCACAGCCTGACGGCACGCGAGGCGAGAAGCAAAAAACAGAGACACCGCTTCCTTCAGGATGGGCGCAAAGAGCTTCAACAGTGCAGCCGACGCCCTAGCTGCCGAAGAAAGCGCCCCGGACGAAGGCCCTTCAGCCAACGCTCCCACATCCTCCTCGAGCCAAGCAGAAGAGAGCTCGAGAAGGGAAAAGAAACGCAAGACCGAAGCCAAATGCCCACGGGAGCGCAACTCCTCCGCAACCAATGAAGCCGAAAGCTGAGGAACCTGCACGTGAAGCTGGAAAAGGCCAACATCCCGAGAAAGCACAGGAGCGAATAAGCACGCATTAAGGTGCTCAAACTCGCCCCCCAGGTAAACCTGCATAAAAGTAGCAGTCTCGCGCCAATCAAGCGTGCGGGTCCGACAGAACCCATGCCACGCCCCCAACGAAAAGAAAGGGCAGTCTGCTAGCCAGGAAGACCCCGGAACCTCCAAACGTACCCAAAAACGGGAAGAAGAACCGAACTCAAACGAGGACGGATCCATTGGGGAGGCATAACCCGGGTCTCGCAAGAGGTATGCAGCAAGAGCTTCCCGAGCCACCTTCGCGGAGAGACGGGAAGTAGCAAACCCCTGTAAAGACGGAGCCGAGGTACCCAAAGGCGCCCGGAACCGAACACGGGGAGGAGCCGAACCCAAATCATACTCATACAGGGAGGGAGGATAAGAAAACCCCTCCCCCTGCAACAATAAACCCCGTGGGGAAGGCAAAAGCACCCAAGCGGGGTCACAGGGGGCCCAAGGCCCCCAGGCCGACTCCTCCCCAGCCCCAGGATCCCTTACGTCGGGACCCGGGGCAGAGCCGTCCTCCAAACCCTCTACCCCTGAAGAAAAGGTAGAGTCCAAGGGAAAGGCAGACAAGGGGGCCTGCTGGTGGGACCCAGAAGCCTCGGCAGGAGGAACCGGCTCAAATGCCTCCGTCCCCGACCCGGATGGGGCAGCCCCCGAAGCAGCCCGAGTCTCACCACCAACTAAATCGTGTGCCAAGGCCGAAAGCCGCATACGTTTCGGAGCCGGACACAGGGGGGGTGGTGCAGGAAGAACCACAGGGGAAGGACCAGAGGGCGTAGGAGTCAAAGCCATAGCAATCAACGCCCCCAGGTCAGGGTCCCTAAAGCAAAAACGGGGCAGCCTCGGGGCATCCAGGCGGGAAACCGACCTAGCGCGTTGCAATAACCTAAATCTAACATGCAACGCTGATGCTGCCTGTACTCTAATAGGAACATCCTCAGAGTAAAACCTGAGCACAAGCAGAGAACAGGACTCGCAAGACTCCGGGTCAAAGGTGTCATTGACCCAACAGGCAGCATGACGGAGGCAAAACAGGTGACTGTCACCCTGAGACAAGGGCACACTGCAACCTTCAAACCCGCACAAGGCAGGCTGGAACTCGGGAGACGCCTCCATGGGTCCCCGAGCCCCGACAGGGGTTTCCAGGGCCCGTAGGTTAGCAACTACGGGAAGCCCGGGCAAGGTGTTGCTAACCGGTTAAGAAACCCAAACAAAACACGGGTAAATGATAATACTGAAAACCCCTGGGACGTGTACAAGCACGGGGGCCTAGCAGAGGACCACCAAAACAATACCAGGGGAACTATGGGCCCACGAGGCAGCACCTCCACCAGGCAACCAAAAACAAAACAAAAGAAAAACCCCGCAAAAGTACACCGTCCCCAGAGCAACAGGAACCGGTCGCCGCTTAGGTGGCAGGCCGCGCAACACCTTGACGCCCTAACCAGCACAAAACCACTCCCTACCCAAGGCCAAACAAGGGCCCCAAGCCCCAGCTGGCCCCAAGGGCGAGGCAAATGCCGAGCAGCAAAAACCTCTACGGGAGCGGTTCCCGAACGCCCCAGAGAAGATAACCCTGACACGCAAGGGCAGTACTCACAGGGCGCCTAGGGAAGGAAGCCCTAGACGCATGCAGCCCCGGCACTGATGAAGTACTCCTGGCCACCGCACACCACAACAACAGCAGAGAACGCCACACGAGGCAAACACCGCCAAGGAATTTGAGGCCAGAGAAGCGTCTATCCCGGTTGACACTAGCTTGCGAACTGACGGCAGCCGGCGCGGTGAGGTCCGGGGCCCCCCCCCTCCCCCTCCCGGGGAGGGGAGGGCTGCGCGGACGACCGGCGCGGCAGTAAATTGATTGTTTGATTGTTTTCCTTGGGATTGTAGGGAGTTTTCTACCTCTCTGTTCGGTTTTTGTTGTAGTTTTTTACCATGTGGGGTTTGTTTTGTTACGCCTACCTTTCTGGGTGCCTAACCCCGGTCGATGGCAGATAAGGAAAACCCCCAACCATATGGGGTTTTCCAGGGCCATTGCTCCCTGAAACCTCTCTGAAGGGGCCAGGTTCTGGCGCTGGTCCCTGGTAGGTCTGAACTCCATAGCTAATGTCCCGGTCTAACATAACACACATTAGCCCGATAAGCTCCAGGGAGCCGTAGGGGCTCCCCCCAGAAAAACATAAGAGGTTGTTCTGGAAACTGGAAAATATTGGAGGGGTGACAGGTAAGCTTCTAACATGGATGAAAAATTTTCTGACTGATAGAAAAATGAGGGCAGTAATCAGAGGCAATGTATCGGACTGGAGAAATGTCACAAGTGGAGTACCACAGGGTTCAGTTCTTGCACCAGTGATGTTTATTGTCTACATAAATGATCTACCAGATGGAATACAGAATTATATGAACATGTTTGCTGATGATGCTAAGATAATAGGAAGGATAAGAAACTTAGATGATTGTCATGCCCTTCAAGAAGACCTGGACAAAATAAGTATATGGAGCACCACTTGGCAAATGGAATTTAATGTGAATAAATGCCATGTTATGGAATGTGGAATAGGAGAACATAGACCCCACACAACCTATATATTATGTGAGAAATCTTTAAAGAATTCTGATAAAAAATAAAAAGAGATCTAGGGGTGGTTCTAGATAGAAAACTATCACCTGAGGACCACATAAAGAATATTGTGCAAGGAGCCTATGCTTCGCTTTCTAACTTCAGAATTGCTTTTAAATACATGGATGGCGATATACTAAAGAAATTGTTCACGACTTTTGTTAGGCCAAAGCTAGAATATGCAGCGGTTGTGTGGTGCCCATATCTTAAGGAGCACATCAACAAACTGGAAAAGGTGCAAAGACATGCTACTAAGTGGCTCCCAGAACTGAAGGGCAAGAGCTACGAGGAGAGGTTAGAGGCATTAAATATGCCAAAACTAGAAGACAAGAAAAAGAGGTGATATGATCACTACGTACAAAATAGTAACAGGAATTGATAAAATCGATAGGAAAGATTATCTGAGACCTGGAACTTCAAGAACAAGAGGTCATAGATTTAAACTAGCTAAATACAGATGCCGAAGAAATATAAGAAAATTCACTTTCGCAAACAGAGTGGTAGACAGTTGGAACAAGTTAGGTGAGAAGGTGGTGGAGGCCAAGACCGTCAGTAGGCATATGCCTCGCCCCCAAGGGCGAGGCATATGCCGAGTAGCAAGAACCTCTATGGGAATGGTTCCCGAACGCCCCAGGGTACATAACCCTGTCACACAGGGGCAGTACTCACAGGAAGCTTAGGGAAGGAAGCCCCTAAGCGCATGCAGCCCCGGTACTGACGAGGAACACCTGGCCACCGCACAACACAACACACAGCAGTGAGCGCCATGAAGGCAAACACCACCTAGGAAACTGAGGCCAGAGAAGCGTCTGTCCTGGTTGTCATTAGCTTACGAACTAGAGTGCTATGCAGTCTGCGCGGTGAGGTCTGGGCCCCCCCTTCCCCTCTCGGGGCGGGGAGAGCTGAGCGGACAAGCGGCATGGCAGTAGTGTGTTAAGTTTGCTTGTTTGCTTGTTTCCTTGGGATTGTCAGTTCTACCTCTCTGTTCATTTTTGTTGTTAGTTTTTTCCATGTGGGGTTTGTTTTGTTATGCCTTCCTTTCTGGGTGCCTAACCCCGGTCGATGGCAGATAAGGAAAACCCCCAACCACAGGGAAGGTTTTCCAGGGTCATTGCTCCCTGCAACCTCTCTGAAGGGGCCAGGTTCTGGCGCTGGTCCCTGGTAGGTCTGAACTCCATAGCTAATGTCCCGGTCTAATATAACATACATTAGCCCGATAAGCTCCAGGGAGCAATAGGGGCTCCCCACAGAAAAAAACCTAAGCACACGCAGCTTCAATCACAAAAGAAACCAAGTCCACATAACAAGCCAGAAGGAAGACATGCACGTGAAGATTTTACTAAAATCAAATAACAAAACATAGGCAAATGGACCTTGCACAATGAATAAAGACCAAGGATGATCGGACTCTAGCTTGAAGCAGAGGAGTTAACCATGACTGACAGACCGTTGGTACTAGCGAGTTCAAGCTAAAGTTTTGAGTGAATCTCTTTGTTTGAATCGTTTAAGGAATTGTCTGGTAGCTTCAAGGCTTTGTTTTCTATGAACCAGTTGTCTGTAAAGCTACGCTGAGTTTCTGGATGATGTCCCAGTAGGGTGGTAAATTGTCATTCACTCTTTGCATCTCTGTGAGGGGACCATGGTTCTCGTCCCCGATAAGGCAAATACAAATCCTGCAACTGATATGAACTTTCAGGTGGAGCAATCACAGTGAGTTAACTTTAGAGAGCCACCAGAGGGCTTACCCCAGCAAAAAGCATAAAGTTCTCAATACTGTATCCGACAATCTGTAGAATTAAAACTGTATATGAGAAAGACTGAATATGATCCGTAAATTACATGTCAACAATACACAGGCAATATTTTTCCCTCTCTATCACTGGAATCACACACAATCAGAACAACACTGGCAGCATGTAAAAGGCTGGTAAACATAAAAACAGGGTATAAATATCTGAACACAGCTTAGATAAAGCTGTGAATAAATCACAGATTTAGATAAATCTAAACAATATCTTAACCCATAGATGACAGCCAATGTCAAACAAGTATGATTTTTTTTTATGTTAAGGTTAATAATGTCAGAAGTGAAGTACATAAAGTGAGAGAACAGGTTGCAGTTTAAGATGCAGACCTTACCTGGTCCCAGAAACTGGCATCCTCGAGCCCTTACTGCTGCCCATAGGTTAGCCGAGAGCTGTTGGTGATTTTGGTGTTGAAGTATGAGCTCGGTGACAGTGCGTTCACCCAGAGATCGTGCAGCACGGACTGCTCTGGCCCGCCCTTCATCTTCCACAAGCTGGCAGTTGATGAGAGTGACTAGCTTCCGTTGCATGGGACGGGACAGAAGTGACGTAGAGCCGTTTGTTCCAGAGCCTGTAGTCAAAACAATGAGGAATTTTGCTCTGAAGACCAAACTGTCTTAACATGTAACACAGCAAGACATATTTGTATTACTGCCAACTAATTATCAAGTTTACATAATATATGAAGAAAGCCATTTGCAGAAAGCTTAGTGGTCTACATGAGGTAGCTCCTATTTATATCCAATCTGTGCTTGAAATTTTCCAATGAGATTATGCTATCACATTAAGGTACAGGTAATATACTTGGTATCATCTTCTGCAGATCTGCGACCATCTTACCAACCCAGAGTTTACCGTTCTTCTCTAAATGTAAACTTATCTTACTAGAATTCAGTGGTTTGTTTCAAACTCCTATTTACATTCTCTTTGTTAGACTTTAATTTTATTTCCATTTGTATGCTTTAATCATATCTATTCATACTCCTCTATGGAATGTACACTTCAAATATGTCCCTTCATACTCTATGCTCCTCTACAGAATATACACTTTTAACTTGTCCCTACATACTCTATGCCTTTCTCCAGAAAGTACACTCCAATCATATTCCCACATATTATAAATAAATAAATAAATGTTTATTTAGGTAAGGTACATACATAAAAGAAATTTTTTACAAAGATTGGTGAACTTATAGATAGAGCTAGTACATACAATGCCTAAAGCCACTATTATGCAAAGCGTTTCGGGCATATTCTATGCCTTCTACGGAATGCACACATCAATCATATTCCTTCATACTCTGCATCATTCTATGGAGTGTACACATCATTCATATTCCCTCATACTCTGCATCATTCTATGGAGTGTACACATCATTCATATTCCTTCATACTCTGCATCATTCTATGGAGTGCACACTTCATTCATATTCCCTCATACTCTGCATCATTCTATGGAGTGTACACATCATTCATATTCCCTCATACTCTGCATCATTCTATGGAGTGTACACATCATTCATATTCCCTCATACTCTGCATCATTCTATGGAGTGTACACATCATTCATATTCCCTCATACTCTGCATCATTCTATGGAGTGTACACATCATTCATATTCCCTCATACTCTGCATCATTCTATTGGAATGTTGCTTGAGCACATTTCTAGAATTACTGAGTCTACCTTTTCGAGGCATTGATTTAAGTTTGCATTTTCTACCTGTTCTTCCCAGCATATTTCTGCGAGGTCTTGGTTTATTTGTTCACAGTTAATCTAATTATTATTAAAATTAAATTTGCTGAATTCTCCTCCTCTAGGATTTTGGGAGTGCTGCCCATGCGTGTCTGAACTTAAATTAAGCTGTGATCTGAGTAACAGGTATTTGTTATAACTATGTTCCCGATCAATTTATCACTATTTGTGAAAATAAGGCCTAGTGTGATCTCTTTTCTAGTTGGTTCTACTATTTCCTAGTTTAAGGCAAATCTGTCACACTATCACATGATAAGTATGATATGATATAGTAGGATATAAGTAGGATATAAGTAGGATATGATATGTCACACTATCACCATCACATGATAGTGTGATAGTGACTGTTCGCTCCAGGAGCACCTGGAGCGAAAGAACTTTGTAACACAGCACCAACATGGGTTCAGGGATGGCAGGTCCTGCCTCACAGGGTTACTGGAATTCTACGACCAGGCAACAAAAATAAGGCAAGAAAGAGAAGGGTGGGCAGACTGCATATTTTTGGATTGTCAGAAAAACTTTGATACAGTGCCACACAAGAGGCTAGTGAAAAAGCTGGAGATGCAGGCTGGAGTGAAAGGGAAGGTACTCCGTTGGATACAGGAGTACCTAAGCAACAGGAGACAACGAGTCAGTGTGAGGGGTGAGGTCTCAGATTGGCGAGACGTTACGAGTGGAGTCCCGCAGGGGTCAGTCCTTGGACCTATACTGTTTCTGATATATGTAAATGATCTCCCAGAGGATATAGACTCGTTTCTCTCAATGTTTGCCAATGATGCAAAAATTATGAGGAGGATTGAAACTGAGGACAATAGTAGGAGGCTACAAGATGACCTAGACAGACTGAGTGAATGGTCCAACAAATGGCTGTTGAAGTTCAACCCGAGTAAATGCAAAGTAATGAAACTAGGCAGTGGAAACAGGACAGACACAGGATACAGAATGGGTGATGAAGTACTTAATGAAACGGACAGAGAGAAAGATCTAGGAGTTGATATCACACCAAACCTGTATCCTGAAGCCCACATAAAAAGAATAACGTCTGCGGCATATGCGAGGCTGGCTAACATCAGAACAGCGTTCAGGAACCTGTGTAAGGAATCATTCAGAATCTTGTACACCACATATGTAAGACCAATCCTGGAGTATGCGGTCCCAGCATGGAGCCCGTATCTTGTCAAGCATAAGACGAAGCTGGAAAAAGTCCAAAGGTATGTCACTAGACTAGTCCCAGAACTAAGAGGCATGAGTTACGAGGAAAGGCTGCGGGAAATGCACCTTACGACACTGGAAGACAGAAGAGTAAGGGGAGACATGATCACAACCTACAAAATCCTCAGAGGAATCGACCGGGTAAACAAGGATAAACTATTCAACACTGGTGGGACGCAAACAAGGGGACACAGGTGGAAACTGAGTACCCACATGAGCCACAGAGACGTTAGAAGGAACTTTTTCAGTGTCAGAGTAATTAACGGATGAAATGCATTAGGCAGTGATGTGGTGGAGGCTGACTCCATACACAGTTTTAAATGTAGATATGATAGAGCCCAGTAGGCTCAGGAATCTGTAGACCAGTTGATTAACAGTCGAGAGGCGGGACCAAAGAGCCAAAGCTCAACCCCCACAAGCACAAATAGGTGAGTACAAATAGATGAGTACATTATGATGTCACATGATAAGAGGTCATTTGTGTGTGACTTCATTTAAATTACAGTACTTCCTTAGATTCTCTCAGATATAACTGTACTTGCCACAGTCTTTCATTTTAGGTATGTTGAGTGAAGTCCCCCAATCAAGATGTTTTCAACTCCAAACTTATTCAATACGTGTATTGTACTCTCCAATGTTTTGTGTTCTATTTTGTAAATTACATGTATCTGCATGTCTACCTAAAGTAGATGTCTCCGAACATATGTATTTACATGTCTCCGTAAAGTAGATACATGTACAGTATTTGCATGTCACCATAAAGTAGACACATGTATTTGCATGTCTTTGTAAAGTAGACACATGTATTTACATGTCTCCGTAAAGTAGATCAACCCGTTCTCGCACTTGCTTATAGTCAATATTGGCTTATTTAATAAGTGCATATGTGACATACTAATTGATTGTGAATATTTTAGTTTACCTTGAAAAGCTTCATAGAAAACACCGACCTCACCTAACCTTCTTAGTATGTTAAGATAAGCATCTTATTGCTTCTTAATTACAATTATTACTTAACCTATACTGTTGATAGGTTAAGTAATAATTGTAAATAAGAAGCAATAAGATGCTTATCTTAACATACTAAGAAGGTTAGGTGAGGTCGGTGTTTTCTATGAAGCTTTTCAAGGTAAACTAAAATATTCACAATCAATTAGTATGTCACATATGCACTTATTAAATAAGCCAATATTGACTGTAAGCAAGTGCGAGAACGGGTTGAGTAAATACATGTACAGTATTTACATGTTTTCTTAACGTAAATACATGTATTTACATGTGTGTGTCCATAACGTAAATACATGTATTTACATGTGTGTCCCTAACGTCAATACATGTATTTACACGTCTCCCTAACGTAAATACACGTATTTACATGTTTCCCTAACGTAAATACATGCATTTACAGTACAGTATGTACAGGAAAAATGCTCCCACAAAACATTGCCGATACTGGTATTAAGAGTCTATAGATCCCTGACGGATATAAATAATATAAACCTGTATAACTGTCGATATACTCTCCAAAATCAGATGTTATATTCCCTACTCTGCTCTCCTCTCGTTATACTACTCGCTAATCTATCCCTATCTTACATATGGTATCTGTGCATGGGGTTCAACTACACCAAATTACCTCAAGCCCATCATTACCCAGCAAAAATCTGCTATCAGAACAATAACAAACTCTGTTTTCAGACAACACCCAGCCCCTCTTGTAACAACCTAGCTGGAGTTAGGAGGAGGTTTTCCTTATTCAATGGATTGTATTGTAGGCGTATGAGCGCGTGCCTACACGCCAGCAGTATAACTGAGAGGAGGGCATTGACCTGTTTTGATATAACGTCTCCGTACCAGGGAAGAGATTATATAGTGTTGTCACGTATTTTTGTAAAGTTCCATCTTACATTTGTCCTTGTAGAGAATAGATTCTGTGTACTCCTTATTATATGTAAAAGGAAAAGTGAGGAGTTTTATGGAGTCATGTATCTGTCATCTGGTTCATTTAGTACATAGGGGATGGGGGGGGGCTTGACATTTTATGAGCAGGCAGCACTCTGACCTGAGGTCAGGTCGCTACTGAGGCAGACGGCCACCCACCTCACATCCCTCACCAAGAGTACCCTTAAAGTAATACTGCTATTTGTAAGTGTACTAATTAGTTCATATTGAGAGTATTTTATATCTGGGGCTTAAATTAAGTTATTCACTAGTAAGGAAATACATAAAAGTTCTAATTAAGTTATGGTGGAGTCATAAGGTTTTCATGGAATGGATAATTATGTGATTTGGCAAGAGTGCAATGAATCATCCCAGATCAAGATGTTCTTCCCCCGGGCTGTAGATTACCACATGCTCCTTTGTTTATTATTATTACACTGTAATTCATTAATTCCGAGAAATTCATGTTAATGTCAGTACAGTACAGTAATTGATTGGCAAATGCAGTTTAATGCTGATAAATGTAAAGTTCTGAGGCTAGGTAATGATGATAGAGTTACAAGATACGAGCTAGATGGTGGTGAGATTGCAAAGTCATATTGCGAAAGGGATCTGGGAGTTATGATTAGTAAGAATTTAAAACCTAAGGATCAATGCATGAATGTTCGTAATAAGGCAAATAAGACACTGGGATTTATTAATCCCAGGTGCAACGAGAGCGAAGTCGCACTGTGTACCATGGACTACTTCATTGATTATTACTCACTTCCGAAGTACTGAGTACTCACCTAATTGTACTCACCTAATTGTGCTTGCGGGGGTTGAGCTCTGGCTCTTTGGTCCCGCCTCTCAACCGTCAATCAACTGGTGTACAGATTCCTGAGCCTATTGGGCTCTATCATATCTACATTTGAAACTGTGTATGGAGTCAGCCTCCACCACATCACTTCCTAATGCATTCCATTTACTAACTACTCTGACACTGAAAAAGTTCTTTCTAACGTCTCTGTGGCTCATTTGGGTACTCAGCTTCCACCTGTGTCCCCTTGTTCGCGTCCCACCAGTGTTGAATAGTTCATCCTTGTTTACCCGGTCGATTCCCCTGAGGATTTTGTAGGTTGTGATCATGTCCCCCCTTACTCTTCTGTCTTCCAGTGTCGTGAGGTGCATTTCCCGCAGCCTTTCCTCATAACTCATGCCTCTTAGTTCTGGGACTAGTCTAGTAGCATACCTTTGGACTTTTTCCAGCTTCGTCTTGTGCTTGACAAGGTACGGGCTCCATGCTGGGGCCGCATACTCCAGGATTGGTCTTACATATGTGGTGTACAAGATTCTGAATGATTCCTTACACAGGTTCCTGAACGCCGTTCTGATGTTAGCCAGCCTCGCATATGCCGCAGACGTTATTCTCTTTATGTGGGCTTCAGGAGACAGGTTTGGTGTGATATCAACTCCTAGATCTTTCTCTCTGTCTGTTTCATTAAGTACTTCATCTCCTATTCTGTATCCTGTGCCTGGCCTCCTGTTTCCACTGCCTAGTTTCATTACTTTGCATTTACTCGGGTTGAACTTCAACAGCCATTTGTTGGACCATTCACTCAGTCTATCCAGGTCATCTTGTAGCCTCCTACTATCATCCTCTGTTTCAATCCTCCTCATAATTTTTGCATCGTCGGCAAACATTGAGAGGAACGAATCTATACCCTCTGGGAGATCATTTACATATACCAGAAACAGTATAGGTCCAAGGACTGACCCCTGCGGGACTCCACTTGTGACGTCTCGCCAATCTGAGGCCTCACCCCTCACACAGACTCGTTGTCTCCTGTTGCTTAGGTATTCCTCTATCCACCGGAGTACCTTCCCTCTCACTCCAGCCTGCATCTCCAACTTTCGCACTAGCCTCTTGTGTGGTACTGTATCAAAGGCTTTCTGACAATCCAAAAATATGCAGTCTGCCCACCCTTCTCTTTCTTGCCTTATTTTTGTTGCATGGTCGTAGAATTCAAGTAACCCTGTGAGGCAGGACCTGCCATCCCTGAACCCATGTTGATGCTGTGTTACAAAGTTCCTTCGCTCCAGATGCTCCACTAGTTTTTTCGCACAATCTTCTCCATCAGCTTGCATGGTATGCAGGTTAGGGACACTGGCCTGTAGTTCAGTGCCTCCTGTCTATCCCCTTTCTTGTATATCGGGACTACGTTAGCTGCTTTCCAAATATCTGGCAGTTCCCCTGTTGCCAGTGATTTGTTATACACTATGGAGAGTGGTAGGCTCAGTTCTCTTGCTCCTTCCTTTAGAACCCAAGGGGAGATTCCATCTGGGCCTATAGCCTTCATCACGTCCAACTCTAGTAAACACTTCCTTACTTCCCCACTGGTAATCTCAAACTCTTCCAGTGGTTCCTGGTTAGCTATTCCCTCACTTACCTCTGGAATTTCTCCTTGTTCTAAGGTGAAGACCTCCTGGAATTTCTTATTCAATTCCTCACACACTTCCTTGTCATTTGTAGTGAATCCTTCCGCCCCTATCCTTAATCTCATAACCTGTTCCTTTACTGTTGTTTTTCTCCTAATGTGGCTATGCAACAATTTAGGCTGAGTCTTTGCCTTGCTTGCGATGTCATTTTCGTATTGTCTTTCTGCCTCTCTTCTCATCCTGACATATTCATTCCTGGCATTCTGGTATCTTTCTCTGCTCTCCAGTGTCCTGTTATTCCTATAGTTTCTCCATGCCCTTTTACTTTGCTGCTTAGCTAGCCTACATCTTTGATTAAACCATGGGTTTCTCATCTTCATTTCTCTGTTTTCCTTTTGGACTGGGACAAACTTGTTTGCTGCGTCCTTGCACTTCTGCGTGATGTAATCCATCATATCTTGGGCCGTCTTCCCCTGAGCTCTGTTTCCCATGCAATACCTGTTAGGAATTTTCTTATCCCCTCATAGTTTCCCTTTCGGTATGCTAACCTTTTGGTTTCGGTATCCCTCCTCGAGTTCAATAACCCTTCTTCAATCAAGTACTCAAACACCAGTACACTGTGGTCGCTCATTCCTACTGGGTCCTCAAAACCGATTTCTCTTATGTCGGAGTCGTTCAGAGTGAAGACTAGGTCGAGTCTCGCTGGTTCGTCATTGCCTCTCATCCTTGTGGGTTCTCCGACATGCTGCGTTAAAAAGTTGCTTGTCACCACCTCCAATAGTTTGGCTCTCCACGTATCCTCGCCTCCATGCGGTTCCTTGTTCTCCCAGTCAATCTTTCCGTGATTGAAGTCGCCCATGATGAGCAGGTGGGATCTATTTCTACAGGCAGCAGAGGCTGCCCTCTCAATTATAGTGTTAACTGCCTTGTTGTTGTTTTCATACTCTTGACTGGGTCTCCTGTCATTTGGTGGAGGGTTGTATATTACTGCTACTACTATTCTTGGTCCTCCCATTGTTATGGTGCCTGCTATGTAGTCTCTGAACTCCTCACAGCCCGGGATGGCCATCTTCTTAAAACTCCATTCCCTTCTCATGAGTAGGGCCACTCCGCCTCCTCCTCTACCTTCCCTCTCTTTCCTTATTACTGTATACTCCTGGGGAAACACGGCATTCGTTATGATTCCAGAGAGTTTTGTTTCAGTGAGTCCGATTACATCTGGGTTAACTTCTTGTGCTCTTTCCCTTAGTTCACTTGTCTTGCTTGTGATCCCATCTATGTTCGAGTACATCACCCTGAAACTGACTCTCTTCTGCTTCTTTTCTGGGGGGGACCTTTGGGATCTGGGGTGAGTGGGAGCTGGTGAGTGTGTAATACAGTGTGTTACTGTGTAAATAGTGTGTGAAACTGTACATATTGTAATTTTAGTGAATCTTTAACAAGCAATATTGTGACAATAAACATTTATTGTGGACACATTACTGACACATGTATCACAGTTCCACGGAACATTATTAACGTTCTACTGTATACATATTGTAAAGGACACAAATATGCATCATATACAATAAAAAAAAACAAATAAAACCACATTGGAAATATATAGAACAAATAATTGAAAATATATTTGTGGCAACACCTGGTGCTTGAATGGCCTACGCGACCGTGTCTGGGCGTGTCACGCACGGGCGACCAGCCCCTGATGATGTCACAGCGCACCTTGTCCACGTCCCCCACATCCAAAGTAAGTGGAATTTCGTATGTATTTTTACATAGACATGTTCAGGGAAGAGAATTTATAATTTTGCGAAGAAAAAAGAATATTTGGGGAACACTTGAGTTCATGCGCACAGGGGGTATTTCACAATAAACTCGGCGCATCACAATGGTTAAGCTGCATTTAAAGTAATTCCATTCCCTCCTTTTTATTAACTGGGGATCCAGATTCTTGGTATTTCTACTGCTATTGACTGGTCCTTCTGTGCCATCAGAAGCTTAATTACATGGTTATTAAGGGAAGGTGATGGCAGTGCGAAGGTTCTATTATGTAAACTTGGTTATAATACAGGCTGTAGTACTTGTAAGTGGTGGTCGCAGTATTCTTGTACCTGTGGCACATGTTGGTCAAGCATCAAGTACAAGGGTGGCTGATGCTAAGGTTACAGTAAGAGAAACAGTGAACAACATAGCCGTTAACTAATGTCCACTTGAGACACAGAGTGCAGGGCTCATTTGGGTACGTTACGAATACGACTTTTGGGAAACGTTACATTCTCTTTAAATCCGTAAACATGCTAAACATACACTCACCCCACACACACATTCTCTTGTGCTATTTACATGTACAAAATCTTGTTTCTAAATGCAAATCCTGATCTGAAACTCTTCCTTGACATATGTAATAGACCCCATAATCTCCACACCAGAAGTAAATATATCTTTGATATCCCCAGAGTCAAACTTAATCTGTATAAACACTCTATGCAAATAAAGGGACCTAGTCAATGGAACTCATTTTCCTAACGAATTAAAAAGCTGTCCGACCTATGCCTTGTTCAAAAGTAAAACCAAAAATTACCTAATTTCATCCTCATAGTTTCCTACCTAGTGTTTCAAACTCACTGTATCTTGTGCTACCCAATCCCCCAATATGTGTGTCTAAGCCATACAACTTCACCAATGTAATCACTGCTATCGACTTATATCCTACAGGTTCACCATAGCCCGTGCTACTTGGAACCCTCTTCCGAGTAGCTGAATCTATAACAACAACAACAACTTATATCATAGTTGTTATGTTGAACACACATTTTCCTACAATGTACCAATAACAGTGTTCAAATTATGCTACAATATACACTGTACCTACTAATAATCTTCAAATTTTTATACAATGTACGTACAGTATTAATATTCTTCAAATTTTGCTATAATTTACGTATCTTGAGGTTATCTTGAGATGATTTCAGGGCTTTAGTGTCCCCGCGGCCCGGTCCTCGACCAGGCCTCCACCCCCAGGAAGCAGCCCGTGACAGCTGACTAACACCCAGGTACCTATTTTACTGCTAGGTAACAGGGGCATAGGGTGAAAGAAACTCTGCCCATTGTTTCTCGCCGGTGCCCGGGATCGAACCCGGGACCACAGGATCACAAGTCCAGAGTGCTGTCCGCTCGGCCAACCGGCTCCCTTATAATAATCTGTTAGATTAAGGACCTGCCCGAAATGCTGTGCGTGTTAGTGGATTTGCAAGAATGTAAAAGCTGCAATGTTATGTTCTCTCATAACCCCAATGTAACTTCTTGTATATGTAAATAAATAAATAAAAATACAATAAATGAAAGGCCAAGATATTTACCAGAGAAGGGTTTAAGGAAGAGTGCTAGATCTTTGATACACTTGACGGCCATGAAGTAGTTACGGGTATGTGATGTAGGCACTGGTGGAGGAGGGGGTAGGTCCCCCTCCTCCGCACTCGACCCAGCCCCCACCAGTGACAGTAACGCACCATTTACAGGAAGCTGGTCCAGCTCCAGCCTCATCACAGTCTGCAACACAAATATCAAATGTAACACAATTCACAAAACATGTGCAGCACAAAATATCAAGAGTGTTTACTGCAAAATACACACAATGATGAAAGCATACAAACATGGTGTTGAGGGACCTAAAATTTACCTTTAATTGGAACTTAGGATTATTTTTAAAGGCTGTAAGGGATCTACTGATAATTCTTCTACATTTGAAGGGAAAGTAATACAAATTTTGAGCCTGTTATAGCTATCTCTTACATCAACATTTATTAATTATATTCTGCACAGTCCCTTGCACTCTAAGGAGTGTAGAAACCCAAGGTTTCAATTAGAGGGATTTTTAGGCATTCCATTAGCTTTCACATTTGGCTGAATTAATGCTAGCAGTGAATGTCATCAGCACACACAAGGCTGTTAGTGTACCTGTATATAGATATTACAATGCAGCCAGAACGTGCTGACAACAGTAGCATCGTTACACTGGCTTGGCCTATGATGTTGTGAAGTATAGTTGTGATATTTACACTATTTTCTCATCAAACACAAGCTCTACTGACATAATTACTACCTGTTTTGTAGCTTTTACTTTTAATCTATGCCTTCCTATCTTGTGCCAGCGCTGGCTCCAGGTGTTACTGTTAACACAGCTCAGTCTCTTATGTTACCTTCCTACCTTGTGCCAGCGCTGGCTCCAGGTGTTACTGTTAACACAGCTCAGTCTCTTATGTTACCTACCTACCTTGTGCCAGCGCTGGCTCCAGGTGTTACTGTTAACACAGCTCAGTCTCTTATGTTACCTACCTACCTTGTGCCATCGCTGGCTCCAGGTGTTACTGTTAACACAGCTCAGTCTCTTATGTTACCTACCTACCTTGTGCCAGCGCTGGCTCCAGGTGTTACTGTTAACACAGCTCAGTCTCTTATGTTACCTACCTACCTTGTGCCAGCACTGGCTCCAGGTGTTACTGTTAACACAGCTCAGTCTCTTATGTTACCTACCTACCTTGTGCCAGCGCTGGCTCCAGGTGTTACTGTTAACACAGCTCAGTCTTTTATCAAGCCTTCTGCCTGGTGGTCTGGTTAACCAGGCTGCTAGATATTGCTCCTGGTTGATGGAGTTCTGGGTTCTGGTGACGTACCGGTCCAATCTGTTGGAAGAGGCGGTGCCGCGGGAAAACTTCCGGGTTCGGACACCGAGCAAGCAGCGCCTGAAACCATGGTTGGGCCAGCCACCATGGGGTCAAGAGGACAACTCTCCCCTGGTAAGTCTCCAAGCGAATCAGGATGTAGAGCAACAGGGAAACCAGGGGAAAGAGGTACCCCCATCTCGACCGGATCTGCTGGAAGGCATCGACCCCGACGGCCTTGCAGTCGGGGAAGGGCGCCACATACTGGGGAAGGCGCTGAGACCTAGCCAATGCAAAGAGGTCCACCTCGGGGCATTCTAACGTCTGGCCAAACCAACTGAAGGAGGCGGCGTCGACTGTCAATTCTGTGGAGAGGGGAACGAAACGAGACAGGCCGTCGGCCAAGACGTTGAACACCCCCCCCCCCCCCCCCCACGTGAACTGCCAGGAGAGCCAAACCCCGAGAACTCAGCAGACGAGTCACCTGAAGTGACCAGCACCAAAGAGCAAAGGACCGCATCGAATCCCCCCCCCCCCCAGTTCAGATAATGAACCACCGGGGAGCAGTCCAAAAATGGAGCCGGATCGTCGACCCTCAGGCAACTCGAAGCCTCCGAAGAGCAAGCCACACCGCCGTGAACTCCAGCACAGTGCTGTGGACTCGATGGAACGACGGACCCCACCGTCCCTGGCTGGTCTGGTGAGCACTGGTCACAAAGCCCCAGCCGAGAGATGATGCGTCCGTGAACATCGAGCGTGGGCTTGGGTAGGTGCCAAGGTACTGAACCCCGAAAAGCCCGAACAGGAAGCCGGTGATGCAGCAACCGACGCAAAACCCCCAGCCAAACGAGATCCAGAACCTCGCACAGAGCGAACACTGCGCCGACCAGACAAAGGCAGGTCCGAAGGAGCAGCCGAACCCGACACCAGTGCCCTACCACGACGAGAGGAACTCCAAGCCTTGGCACGACCCTTCCGGGAAAGCCCACCACGGGACCCCCGGAGAACCAGCAAGTCCGACATAGATTGGCAAGAAGCCGAAGCAGCCTGAATATACTGCGCAACGGCTGAAGCCTCAAACAGGAGAGGACAAAAGGGCGAAGACATCCAAGAGACAGTGCCCAAGCAGATTCCACAGAGGGGGCAAGCACCACCTATCGACACGTGAGCCGGGAAGCACAAAACAGAGCAACCGCATCCCGCAAGATCGGCACGAAAAGCTTCAGCAAGGCAATCAAGACAAGGGAGCTGCCGAAGACAAAGTGCCAGAACCCGGAACAGCCCCAAGCGCCCTCACATCCTCCATGAGCCAGTCCGAAGACAGCTCTAGGAGGGAAAAGAAATGCAAGGCCAAAGCCAAAAGGCCTCGGGCGCGCAAGTCCTCAGCCACCTGCGCCGCCGAAAGGAAGGGAACCTGCATATGGAGCTAAATGACACCACATCCCGGGGAAAAACAGGAGCAAACTAGCACTCATTGAGGTGCTCAAGGTGGATCCCCCAGGAAAACCTCCAGCACCGTCGAAACCTCCCGCCACTCAAGCGCCCAAGAACGGCAGAAGGAGTGCCAGACTTCCAAGGTAAAGACAGGACAGTCCACCAGCCAGGAAGAATCCAGAAACCTTAGAACGGAGCCAGAAAGGGAACGAAGTGAAGGCTCAAACCTGAAAGCCAAGGGATCCACTGCTGAGGCATAATCCGGGTCATGCAGGAGGTTTGCCGCAAGGGCCGCCCGCACCGCAGCAGGTTGGATGCGATAAGCCGAAAACCTCCGGAAAAATGGAACCGAACCAGGGAAGGGGCAGACACCAAGTCCAATTCGTATGCAGAGGGGGAAGAGGGGGAAAGAGAACCCCACTCCTTGTAACAACAAGCCCCGCTCAGAGGGCAGAAAAACCCAGGCGGGGTCCAATGGGGCCCAAGGCCTCCCAAGTGAGCCCCTCCCCAGCCCCAAGGTACTCCTCTGCAGGACCCGGGGCCGTGTCCTCCCCCCCCAAGCACCGACCCCACCAGAGAAGGCAGGCGCAGCCGTAGAAGCCAGACAGAAGGGGACCCACTGGTCAGACCCAGAGGCTTCAGCTGGGGGACTAGACTCGAATGTGTTCGTCGCCACACCGGAAAACGCATTCCCGAGGCAGCCCAAGTCTCAAGACCAACTAACCCCTGCCCCGATTCCGAAACCCTCAGACATTTCGGGGACGGAAGCAGGGGAGGGGGACCAGAACGAACAACAGGAGGGGAAGGACAAGGAGGTGCGGACTGAACCAGAGTCGAAGCAACCCCCACCCACAAGTCCAGGTCCCTATAAGCAAAACGGGGCAGCCGCGGGGCATCCGGGTGAGCAACCAACCGAGCACGTTGCAACAAACGAAACCTAGAATGCAACACCTGTGCAGCCTGTACCCGAAGATGATCATCTGCAGATTGGGTAAATTGAGTCACCAGCAAGCAGCAAAACTCACAGGACTTCGGGTCGAAAGTGTCACCGACCTAACAGGCTGCATGGCAGTGGCAAAAACAGTGAGGGTTGCCCTGAGACAAGGGGACCGAACAACCCTCAAACTCACAAGCAAGGCGAGGGGGGGGGGGAACTCCGGGGTTACATCCATCGGATCCACGCGTCCCCTACGGGATTCCCAGGGCCCTGAGCGTTTACTATAAGAGGACTCGCGCTCAGGTAAACCCAGGCAGGGTACTGCTAACCGGCGCCCAAAACCACCAAACAAACTGTCTACAGCTGAACCCCAGGGACGTGTACACAAGGACCTAACAGGGGGCACCACCAAGTATCAGGATGAGGCCAAACATCTGTTCCCCAAGGAACAGAGCCGGCTGCTGTGATAGGTGACAACAAGCTGCGCAGCACCCTGCGCCCCTTACCAGTGTAAAACTGCCTCTTACCCTAAGGCAAACGAAGGAGACAAAACACCTAAGTACCCAAAGGATGGCCGAAAAACCGAGCAGTTAAACGGACCCACAGAGGCAGATCCCGAGGAACTTGTGGAAGGTAATCCCAAGCACCAAGGGCAGTACTTACAGGTCACCTAGGGAAGGGAACCCCTTGGTGCATGCAGCCCAAGTACTGAAGACGCACTCCTGGCTCTCGCACCCCTGGAGAACAGCCGCCACACACAAGGCACAGCGCCACAAAAAGTCTGGAACCAGAGCACACAACTAAGCCGCTAGCATCAGCCTCAAGAACTGGGGTGTGGATCACCAGCACAGATCTGGGGCTCCCCCTTCCCCCTCCCGGGGAGGGGGGAGCTGCGCAGACGGCGACGCGGTGACGTCACACTACAGGTAGTTTGCTAGTTTTTGTTTGGGAAGTTCTATCCACTAGTTCGGCTTTTGGTTGCAATTTTCACCAGAATAGGGGATTGTTTTGGGATGCTTACCTTTCTGGGTGCCTGATCCTGTCGATGGCAGACATAGAATGCTTCCAACCACACGGGGGTTTCTATAGGCTATTGCTCCCCTTGTCTCTCTAGAGGGGGCCAGGTTCTGGCTCGTGGTCCCCGGTAGGCCCAAAGAACTCCATACATATGACTGATGCCAAAGTCTGACATTAGCATATCAGCCTAGTAAGCTCCAGGGAGCCATAGGGGCTCCCCCCAAAAAAGACGAACGTTTTGTTTATACGGAGATTAGGTTCTATTAACTGGAAATGAAGGATAATGCAGTAATAAAGAGATGCAAGCACTTGTCTGACGCTCAAAGAAGAATAGTAGTAAGAAGTGTCCACAAAGTACAAATACAGCTGGTGCATTTATAGCATTGCTGAGTAATATATAATAACACAAATAATAATGAATAAGTATGTTATTATGCCCTATTTTGTTATATATCATATAAATACATTGCTGAATGTTAATATCTGTTACTTTCATCAATGTCCATTTTTTTTTTTTTTTTTACATATTTAGATTTTTTTTAAATTGTTTATTATAAGATTTTGTTTTAACCTTTACATCCTGGAGTGCACACCCGTCCCTAATTATGTGAAGATATAATTAAATTGCTCAACAAATAAATCAGTCACAACTCGCACAACTTGGAACTTTGAATTTTTTTTGCTGATTTTTTCAGAGATTTCAAACTCTATTTTCTTTGTCTCTTTAGGTTGTTTTGATGATTAGGGACCATATTAGGGCTTTTTCACTTTTATAAAGTATGCCAAAAATATATCCCCCTAAATCATTAAATTTATTTTAATTATCCCTATATTTTTTGGGGGGTGGTTATTTTTTCTTGACTTCATTTCAACACATATTGACCTACAACTTTCACATATTCAAGTATGAATGCCAAGCAATGGTTATTAAAACATACAAGTAAATTAACGGATTCGCAGTGCCTGTATTCACTATCAATAACTTCAACTTCAATTATCGAGCTTCAAATTTGAGTGGCTTCAAAAATTCCAGTTTCTGGCCGATTCTTACCATTTTGACATTGTGTGCTCAGCTGTCTGGTCTACAATCCCTTGAGAAAGTATTTTTCATAAACCCTAAACGTTTGAGGTTATATAAAAAAAAATTCTAAATTTGCCGCTTATTTCAAATGCCATGTTGACAATTTTTCTGGGGGGAGCCCCTACGGCCCCCAGGAGCTTACTTGGCTGATATGCTAATGTCAGACTTTGGCATCAGTCATGTGTATGGAGTTCTTTGGGTGTACCGGGGACCATGAGCCAGAACCTGGCCCCCTCGCAGACAGGCAGGCAGGCAAGGGGAGGAATGGCCCCTAGACAGGCAAGGGGAGCAATGGCCTATAGACACCCCCGTGTGGTTGGAAGCATTCTATGTCTGCCATCGACAGGGTCAGGCACCCAGAAAGATAAGTGTCCCAAAACAAACCCCTATTCTGATGAAAATTGCAACCAAAAGTCGAATGAGTGAATAGAACTCCCCAAACAAAAACTAGCAAACTAATATGACGTCACCCGTCGCCGCGCTGCCGTCTGCGCAGCTCACCCCTCCCTGGCAGGGGGAAGGGGGAGCCCCAGACCTCCCACGCCAGCGATCCACACCCCAGTTCTTCGGCTGATGCTAAAGGCTGAGGTCATGTGCTCTAGCTCCGGCGGTTGTTTCAGCACAGTACCTAGTGTGTGGTGACTGTCTTCTAGGTGGTGCGTGAGCCGGGAGTGATTCTCCAGTACTCGGGCTGCATGCACCTAGAGTTTCCTTCCCTAGGTGCCCTGTAAGTACTGCCCTTGGGGCTTCGGGCATCCTTCCACAAGTCCCTTGGGTTCTGTCCCTGCTAGGCCATTTACTGTTTGGTTTTCGGTCGCCCTTTGTGTGCTAGGGTGTTCTGTCTCCCTTATTCGCCTTAGAGTAAAGGGCAGTTTGCACTGGTGAGGCACAGGGTACTGCGCAGCTTGTTTTCACCAATCATAGCGGCCGGCTCTGTTCCACCTGGGTACGTTGTCCTCTTGTGGGGTTTTCTTTTTTCTTTTTCTTTAAGTTTTCACTATAATATATGGTGAGTCAATGATTACCTTCCCAAAGCAAAATTCCTTTTGCCATTCAACTACAGCCAGTTGAATACAACTACAATTCAATCCAGCTACAGAACATACTATGTAGCATATAAATCAATCCAGGGCAATGAACAAAGTACCAGCATGTTTTAAAGGGTTTATAACAGGTTTTATATTTAATTATATACTGATTGACAATAATATGGCTGAAACAGCCAACCCAAGTCATGGACATCAACACTTAGCTCCATCATCGACTCTTTATCAAGTCTTGACAATTTTATGATACAAATTCTCAAGGATCTGAGAGCGGTCAGAACTCACCTAGTCAAGGTGGCACTGGTTCAAGAACAGTCATAACTCACCTGGTCATAAGGGCATTGGTTGCGCTGCAGCTTGGCCAAGCAAGCACGGCAGACGGTGTGTCCACATCCCAAACTGATTGGCCCACGCTGACCACTGTCAAACTCATGGCAGCAAATGGGACATGACAGGAACTCGGTCCACTGAGGGGCCTGGATCGGCATACTCCCAGGCTCATGCTACAATATCCTGCAAAACATTGAATAATTAAGCATATAATAATAATAATTTTATATATATATATATATATTTATATATATATATATATATATATATATATATATATATATATATATATATATATATATATATATATATATATATATACATATACATACATACATACATACATACATACATACACACTTACACACACACACACACACATATACATACATACACAGTGGTACCTCGGAAACGAGTAATTACCTAAGTGTAATTACCTAAGTGTAGTTACAGGATGAGAGCTACGCTCGTGGTGTCCCGTCTTCCCAGCACTCTTTGTCATATAACGCTTTGAAATTACTGACGGTCTTGGCCTCCACCACCTTCTCACTTAACTTGTTCCAACCGTCTACCACTCTATTTGCGAAGGTGAATTTTCTTATATTTCTTCGGCATCTGTGTTTAGCTAGTTTAAATCTATGACCTCTTGTTCTTGAAATTCCAGGTCTCAGGAAGTCTTCCCTGTCGATTTTATCAATTCCTGTTACTATTTTGTATGTAGTGATCATATCACCTCTTTTTCTTCTGTCTTCTAGTTTTGGCATATTTAATGCTTCTAACCTCTCCTCGTAGCTCTTGCCCTTCAGTTCTGGGAGCCACTTAGTAGCATGTCTTTGCACCTTTTCCAGTTTGTTGATGTGCTTCTTAAGATATGGGCACCACACAACAGCTGCATATTCTAGCTTTGGCCTAACAAAAGTCATGAACAATTTCTTTAGTATATCGCCATCCATGTATTTAAATGCAATTCTGAAGTTAGAAAGCATAGCATAGGCTCCTTGCACAATATTCTTTATGTGGTCCTCAGGTGATAGTTTTCTATCTAGAACCACTCCTAGATCTCTTTCTTTATCAGAATTCTTTAAAGATTTCTCACATAATATATAGGTTGTGTGGGGTCTATGTTCTCCTATTCCACATTCCATAACATGACATTTATTAACATTAAATTCCATTTGCCAAGTGGTGCTCCATATACTTATTTTGTCCAGGTCTTTTTGAAGGGCATGACAGTCATCTAAATTTCTTATCCTTCCTATTATCTTAGCATCATCAGCAAACATGTTCATATAATTCTGTATACCAACTGGTAGATCATTTATGTACACAATAAACATCACTGGTGCAAGAACTGAACCCTGTGGTACTCCACTTGTGACATTTCTCCATTCTGATACATTGCCTCTGATTACTGCCCTCATTTTTCTATCAGTCAGAAAATTTTTCATCCATGATAGAAGCTTACCTGTCACCCCTCCAATATTTTCCAGTTTCCAGAACAACCTCTTATGTGGAACTCTGTCGAAAGCCTTTTTTAGGTCCAGATAGATGCAGTCAACCCAACCATCTCTTTCCTGTAATATCTCTGTGGCTCGATCATAGAAACTGAGTAAATTCGATACACAGGATCTTCCAGATCGAAAACCATACTGTCTGTCTGATATTATATCATTTCTCTCTAGGTGTTCTACCCATTTAGTTTTGATTAGTTTTTCCAATACTTTCACTATTACACTTGTCAATGATACAGGTCTATAATTGAGGGGGTCTTCCCTGCTGCCACTTTTGTAGATTGGAACTATGTTAGCCTGTTTCCACCCGTCTGCTACGATTCCTGTACACAGGGATGCCTGAAAGATCAGGTGAAGTGGAATGCTGAGCTCAGATGCACATTCTCTCAGAACCCATGGTGAAACGCCATCTGGGCCAGCTGCTTTGTTCTTACCGAGCTCCTTGAGCATTTTTTCCACTTCGTCTCTAGACACCTCTATGTGTTCTATGTTGTTCTCTGGAATTCTTATTGTATCTGGTTCCCTAAAGATTTCATTTTGTACAAACACACTTTGGAACTTTTCGTTTAGTGTTTCACACATTTCCTTTTCATCTTCCGTGAATCTATTTCCCATTTTCAACCTCTGAATATTATCCTTTACCTGCAATTTGTTGTTTATGAATTTATAGAATAGACCTGGTTCTGTTTTACATTTGTCCGCAATCCCTTTTTCAAAATTTCTTTCTGCCTCTCTCCTCACTGCCGTGTAGTTGTTTCTCGCATCTTTGTATCGCTGGTATGTTTGGGGGTTCGGCCTCTTCCTGTATTGATTCCATTTTTGTGTCTTTCGGTCTCTAGCCCTCTCGCAATTTCTATTGAACCAATCCTGTTTCCTAGTTCTGCATCTCTGTTTTGGTATAAATTTTTTTGTGCCTTTATCATATATTTCACAAAACTTGCCATACATCTCATTCACTTCCTTGCCTAGCATCAAGTCTGTCCAATTATACTCACTAAAAAAATTTCTAAGGTCACCATAATGTCCTCTCCTGAAGTCTGGTTTTTCAACTGCTTCAACCTCCTTATTTTCTTCCAGCTTATAACGCATTGCATACTTTATTCCCAAAAAGACATGGTCACTTTTACCCAAGGGAGGAAGGTACTGAATGTCAAATATCTCTTCCTCCTTCCTGGTAAATATCAAATCTAGCATGGAGGGAACGTCCCCTTCCCTCATCCTCGTAGCTTGTTTAACATGTTGATACAAGAATGTTTCCAGGATGAGGTCTACAAATTTACAGGTCCAAAAATCTTCTGTTTTAGCTTCATATGCTTCCCAGTCTATGGATTTCAAGTTGAAGTCACCGACTATCAACAGTCGTGATCTATCGTTATCCGCTCTCGCTATAATCTCTCTCATTATTGTTATAAGACCTTCACGTTTACTATCTAGCTCCTCCTTTGACCATGTGCTGCTTGGCGGTGGACTATATGCATTTATCATCATTAGTTTATCATCCTCATAGCAGATCTCTAGTGCTATTATGTCAACTTCTTGTGGATTGGCAGTCATTATTTCCTTCACCTTTAGGTGTTCTTTTACCAGCACAGCAACGCCACCGCCTTTCCTAATTTTTCTGTCCCGTCTCCAAATTGAGTAGCCCCTTGGGAATATGACCTCATTTAAAATTACATCTTCAAGTTTTGTCTCCGTGAGTGCAACAATGTCTGGTGTCTGCAGCTGTATTACATCACTTAACTCCAGTATCTTCGATCTCACTCCATCTATGTTGGTGTATGCAATCTTCAGGAACTTGTTCCCCCTCTCCTTATTCTTCACTCCCCCTCTCTCTATTGATTTTGTTGGTTTGCCTTTATGTACCACTTTACTGGTTTGCCTACCCCTATCACTTTGTAGAAAAAAGAATTTATTTCTTCTTCATTCCTGCTCTCATTTAAATGTTTTGCCTCGGCGAGGTTCAGTTTCAGCTTCTCTCTATCTTCTTTTGAAAGATCTCGTCTTAACGACCACCCTTTCCCATCCTCATCCCTTTGCAATTTTCTAGCATTCCTTAGTACTTCTTCCATCTGTTTGGCACCGTTTAGGGTGATCCTCAAAGGTCGATCTTTCCCTTTTACGTACCTGCCTATTCTCCTGTAGTCGCACACATTCTCTCTGTTTGTAAGACCTTCCACGAGGCCAACAATTTTATCTACTACTTTAGCTTCTTCTACAGCTCTTTCTGACCTAGATGTTATCGCCTTTTCTTTGCAGCCAAAAATGATCAGGGACTTACTCCGATCAACTGTGTTTTGCACCAACTTCGGGTTAGATGCCAATTCTTTCCTCACTTCTAGCCTAATGTTTGTTTTATCTTGGTTGCTGCAGTGTTTGACTTCCTTTACTGCTTCTTCTATTTTTTCCTTCTCCTTGGCCACTTGTGCATAAGTGAGTTGCATATCTTTCTTGCACTGTTCTATTCCCTGTGTAACTTCCTCCATCTGTGCTGACAAAAGCTGTTTCTCCTGTTGAATTTCCTTGCCTAACCTATTGTAGTCATTTATGTTTAAATTTACTTTAACTTCTTCCAAAGCTATTTTTAAGAGTTTATTTTCTTCTTCCATGGCTTTGCAATTTGTTTCCAATTGATTCTTATCCTTGCGCAAGTCTTTCACTAAACCCTCAAGACATAAAACTTTGCTATTCAAATGGTCATTACTTTCTTTCAATTTACTAATTATTTCTACATGAGAGTTCACTATAGTATCTAAATTTACCAACTTGTTATGTAGACTACTAATATCAATGCTTTCTTCATTGAATCCCTCAAAATCAAGCTCTGTTTTGTTTTTCCCCTTGCCAGTGGCCATCTTGAATGTTCTTCTCTGCACTGTAAACACTAGGGCAACTTTTTCTCATCTGATTTTTCACTTCCCTTAGCACTTTCCTGTTATCTCACCTATTTTTCAAGAGCACTATACCTTTATGTTCTCTGGGACACCACTCACTACCATCAACCTGTACTACAATACTTAGGATTGTTGAAATATGCTGGAGCTCCTCTGCTGCAAGTGTTGACCCTAGGGGTGTCACCTTTTGAATTTTGAATTTTGAACGAGTGTCCCTGTATGCGAGTTTTTCGGAATACGAGCAGGATTTCCTCGGAAAAAATGTCTCGGAAGGCGAGGGTTACCTCGGAACGCGAGTTTGTTGATACGCGTTCAGGGCGACCTAGCGCGTGGTGGTACGGCGATTGTCGCCCCTCCGCCCCTCAGTTTACCATTGTCTCCCGCCCAGTGACTATCCCTCCTGAATTCTTCACAAGGATTTACAGTTTTATGTCGATTTTTGACCATTTGAGCAAAAAAGTTGTTATTATATATCTCGCCATGGGTCTCAAGAAAGCCATTGATAAGGTTCAACCTAAGAAAATAGCTGTGAGTAGAGGTAGTAGAGGATGTCCCTTCTTCATTAAGAAAATGTGTGAAGTATGGGAAGAACAAAGTTTTGTTGAAAAAACTCACCCAGATAAAGCTGTGAGGCCGTTGCATTGAATAAATGAGTGAGTCTTACTACAGACAAGTGTTAAAACCCAAAACAACCTAGATTCTTAATAAGGCAACTCAGATAAAACGTGCCAGGGAGTGCACACCAGAAAGGTCCTCACTGCCTGATGTGATAATGGAAGGGGACTTCCCCTTCCAAACAGTAACACCTCTCCTCCTCCCCCCTCCTCACCATCTTCCATACGCCTACAGCATTCAACAGCAAGGTAAGTAATAACTTGAACATAGTTTTATAGGTTTATTTAGATGAATTAGGTATAAAAATTTAGTTTGATGTGGGTTTTGGGGTAGTCAGGAACGGATTAATTCATTTCCCATTATTTCTTATGGGGAAATTAGCTTCGGAATACGAGTTTTCGGAATACGTGCTGTCTCCAGGAACGAATTAAACTCTTAAACTGAGGTACCCCTGTATGTATGTATATCATATCACCTCTTTTTCTTCTGTCTTCTAGTTTTGGCATATTTAATGCTTCTAACCTCTCCTCGTAGCTCTTGCCCTTCAGTTCTGGGAGCCACTTAGTAGCATGTCTTTGCACCTTTTCCAGTTTGTTGATGTGCTTCTTAAGATATGGGCACCACACAACAGCTGCATATTCTAGCTTTGGCCTAACAAAAGTCATGAACAATTTCTTTAGTATATCGCCATCCATGTATTTAAATGCAATTCTGAAGTTAGAAAGCATAGCATAGGCTCCTTGCACAATATTCTTTATGTGGTCCTCAGGTGATAGTTTTCTATCTAGAACCACCCCTAGATCTCTTTCTTTATCAGAATTCTTTAAAGATTTCTCACATAATATATAGGTTGTGTGGGGTCTATGTTCTCCTATTCCACATTCCATAACATGACATTTATTAACATTAAATTCCATTTGCCAAGTGGTGCTCCATATACTTATTTTGTCCAGGTCTTCTTGAAGGGCATGACAATCATCTAAATTTCTTATCCTTCCTATTATCTTAGCATCATCAGCAAACATGTTCATATAATTCTGTATACCAACTGGTAGATCATTTATGTACACAATAAACATCACTGGTGCAAGAACTGAACCCTGTGGTACTCCACTTGTGACATTTCTCCATTCCGATACATTGCCTCTGATTACTGCCCTCATTTTTCTATCAGTCAGAAAATTTTTCATCCATGATAGAAGCTTACCTGTCACCCCTCCAATATTTTCCAGTTTCCAGAACAACCTCTTATGTGGAACTCTGTCGAAAGCCTTTTTTAGGTCCAGATAGATGCAGTCAACCCAACCATCTCTTTCCTGTAATATCTCTGTGGCTCGATCGTAGAAACTGAGTAAATTCGATACACAGGATCTTCCAGATCGAAAACCATACTGTCTGTCTGATATTATATCATTTCTCTCCAGGTGTTCTACCCATTTAGTTTTGATTAGGTTTTCCAATACTTTCACTATTACACTTGTCAATGATACAGGTCTATAATTAAGGGGGTCTTCCCTGCTGCCACTTTTGTAGATTGGAACTATGTTAGCCTGTTTCCACACATCAGCTACAGCTCCTGTAAACAGGGATGCCTGAAAAATCAGTTGAAGTGGAATGCTGAGCTCAGGTGCACATTCTCTCAGAACCCATGGTGAAACGCCATCTGGGCCAGCTGCTTTGTTCTTACCGAGCTCCTTGAGCATTTTTTCCACTTCGTCTCTAGACACCTCTGTGCTCTATGTTGTTCTTTGGAATTCTTATTGTGTCTGGTTCCCTGATGATTTCATTTTGTACAAACACACTTTGGAACTTTTCATTTAATGTTTCACACATTTCCTTTTCACTTTCCGTGAATCTGTTTCCCATTTTCAACCTCTGAGTATTATCCTTTACCTGCAATTTGTTGTTTATGAATTTATAGAATAGACCTGGTTCTGTTTTACATTTGTCCGCAATCCTTTTTTAAAAAAAAAATTCTGCCTCTCTCCTCACTGACGTGTAGTTGTTTCTCGCATCTTTGTATTGCTGGTATGTTTGGGGGTTTGGCCTCTTCCTGTATTGATTCCATTTTTGTGTCTTTTGGTCTCTGGCCCTCTCGCAATTTCTGTTGAACCAATCCTGTTTCCTAGTTTTGCATCTCTGTTTTGGTATAAATTTTTTTGTGCCTTTATCATATATTTCACAAAACTTGACATACATCTCATTCACTTCCTTGCCTAGCAACAAGTCTGTTCAATTATACTCACTAAAAAAATTTTCTAAGATTGCTATAATGTCCTCTCCTAAAGTCAGGTTTTTCAATTGCATCAACCTTCTTATTTTCTTCCAGATTATAACGCATTGCATACTTTATTCCCAAAAAGACATTGTCACTTTTACCCAAGTGTGTGTAATACAGTGTGTTACTGTGTAAATAGTGTGTGAAACTGTACATATTGTAATTTTAGTGAATTTTTAACAGGTAATATTACGACAATAAACATTTATTGTGGACATATTACTGACACGTGTATCACAGTTTCATGGAACATTATGAACGTTCTACTGTATACATATTGTAAAGGACACAAATATGCATCATATAAAATAAAAAAAAATAAAACCTCATTGGAAATACATAAAACAAATAATTGAAAATATATTTGTGGCAACACTCGGTGTTTGAATGGCCCGCGCGACCGTGGACCATCCCCCACAGCCAAAGTAAGTGGAATTTGGTATTTACTTTTACATAGACATGTTCAGGGAAGGGAATTTATCATTTTACGAAGAAAAAAGAATTTTTTGGGAACACTTTATTTCACGCTCACCGGGTGATTTTCACAATAAACTCGGCGCAGCACGGTGCTTAAGGGTTAAATTACCTTAGGAATATTGAATTCCACGAGTCAAGACCAGGGGATGAGTGCACGGGCATGTTGTCAGTTTATCTTTCAAAGTCTTTAGAGTTCGTGTTAAATGTCAGTTATATTATCTGCAGCTTGGATGTCATTTGTAAAGAAGCTGTCTGGATCTTCAACTTTCATGTTGTTTATTGGGGTGCTAAACATAGCCTCATACTGGCATCTTAGAATTTAACTAATTTCTTCGTTGTCCTCTATGTACATACCTTCAGTTGTAATTAAAGGTCCAATACTGGTGGAGCTTTTTCATTTTGATTTTGCGTATGTGAAAAAATATTTTGGAATTTTCTTTCTCTTGTATAGATACCGAGGAAACAGTACAACTCTGTTTTCAGCGAGCCACTAAACGCACTAAAGATTGATAACCCAAATGAATTTTTCATGGATTTGATACCAACATCAAATCATATATCAGACGTCACCCTATCCCCACTGGATTTTGAAGAAGCCATAAACAGTATGCCTATGCGCTCTGCACCAGGCCCTAATTCTTGGAATTCCATATTCATCAAGAACTATAAAAAACCACTATTGCAGGCCCTTCACATTCTTTGGAGACAAAGCCTAGATACTGGCCTTATCCCTGACATACTTAAAAACAGCAGAGATAGCACCACTCCATAAAGGAGGAAATAAGGCAGAGGCAAAAAGTTACAAACCGATAACACTAACATCACACATCATTAAAATCTTTGAGAGAGTGCTAAGAAGATCACAAAATACATGGAATCATAGTATCTCCAAAACCCCGGACAACATGGTTTTAGAAAGGGGCACTCTTGCCTGTCACAGTTGCTGGACCACTATGACATGACATTAGATGCCATGAAAGACAAACAAAATGCTGATGTAATTTACACAGATTTTGCAAAAGCCTTTGACAAATGTAACCATGGTGTTATTTCACATAAAATGCGTTCAAAAGGAATTACCGGAAAAATAGGCAGATGGATCTACAATTTCCTGACTAACAGAACCCAATGTGAAATAGTTAACAAAATAAAATCCAGTTCATCAATTGTAAAGAGCTCAGTCCCCCAGGGTACTGTGCTTGCTCCAGTACTTTTTCTCATCCTCATATCCGACATGGACAAGGACACAAACTATAGTACTGTATCATCCTTTGCAGATGACACTAGGATTTTCATGAGAGTAGACAACATAGAGGACATGGCAAACCTCCAATCAGATGTAAATCAGGTCTTTCTATGGGCTACAGAAAATAATATGGTGTTTAACTAAGATACGTTATAGCTCAAACACTACGGAAAAAATGAAAATATAAAAAGAAAAACCACGTACAAAAGTCAGTCAAATCATAACAGAGTGAAAAGGCAATGTAAATAATTTAGGTGTATTCATGTTGGAAGACCTTGCCTTCAAAGAACACACTGAAGTAGCCATCACAACTACAAGAAAAATGACAGGTTGGATAACAAGAACCTAAATAACACAATTAAGTAGCCGTCACAACTGCAAGAAAAATGACAGGTTGGATAACAAAACCCTTTCACACTAGAGATGCTATACCGATGATGATACTTTTCAAGACGCTAGTGCTCTCTTGAGTGGAGTACTGCTGCACAATGACAGCCCCTTTCAAAGCTGGAGAAATTGCTGACCTGGAGAGCGTGCAGAGATCCTTTACTGCTAGAATACATTCAGTAAAACATCTAAACTACTGGGACCGACTAAAGAGCCTAAATCTGTATTCTCTTGAGATACATAATGGGAAGAGGTGGGAAGAGATACATAATAATTTATATGTGGAAAATATTAGAGGGGCTGGTCCCAAACCTGCACACAGATATAACATTACATGAGACCAGAAGGCATGGCAGGATGTGCAGAATACCCCATTGAAAAGCAGAGGTGCAACAGGTACTCTGAGAGAGAACTCTATCAACATCAGAGGCCCAAGACTGTTCAACACGCTTCCACTACACATAAGGGGCATAACTGGCAATCCCCTCACAGTGTTAGAGAGAGAACTGGATAAGCACCTCCAAAGGATACCTGATCAACCAGGCTGTGATTCACACGTCAGGATGCGAGCAGCCGCATCAAACAGCCTGGTTGACCAGTCCAGCAACGAGGAGGCTTGGTCGACGATTGGGCCGCGAGGACGCTAAGTCCCAGAAACACTTCAAGGTAACGCAAGGTATAGCTTTCTGTTGCAATTCCATTTCCTCAAACTTGTATGATCGCTTCCAATGTCTGCTCTATTACTTCGGTCTCCCTGTTTAGATTTACTGTATTTTCTTTTCTTGTGGTAGTCTTGTCTGTTTAAGCATTTCCGTGATTTTTTCCTTCTGTACAGTTTTCTGTGTTCTCTTTCTAGAGTGGTCCTTTTTCTGGTCCTTCCTAGCAGGCACATACTTCAAGCATATCTTGTATGTTTCAGCTGTCAGTTGAGCTATTCCCTGTGTGAAAGTTTTGTCGCTTCAGATGGTGTCCTATTGAATGTTTGCAAGATCTATATATATATATTTTTTTTCCCCAGTTGATCCTCGTATTGTTGAAACTGAATTGATTGAATAACCCTTCTTGCTTGTTGCTTCTCTTGGCCCTACTACTGTTATTAATGTTAGTTTGCACTTCAATGAGCTTGTGGTCCGAGTATGTAGTGTCTGAGATTGTAATGTCACTGATTAGATCATTATTGTTTGTGAATATCAGGTCTAGTGTTTTTTTGTTCCTAGTTGGTTCTGTAATCTGTTGGTTAAGTTAGAATTTGTCACAGAATCTTAACAGTTCTCTGACCTGATTTTGATTATTTCCAGGTTGGTTTCCTGCTACGACATTATTGTTTGCCATTCTCCATCATAAACTGGGTAGATTGAAGTCTCCACGGAAGATAATATCTGGAACCGGGTTTGCTAGGTTATCAAGAATATTCTCTATTTTGTGCATCTGCTCAGTGAATTCCTCAACCATTGTATGTGGTGGTTCATGTATTATAATAATAATTAGATTTATTTGTTCTACCTTGATTCCAAGTTTCTCTACCACCTCATTGGATGCATTTAGTAGCTCTGTGCATACCAGATCCTTTTTTTAAATGATGAAAACTAATATAAATGCCAAGTACTGTATTTTAAAGTTCAGATTACAACACAGTATTGTATTATAAGTCTGGAACATATATAATAATACTGTATATAGTTTAGAAGTTGCTCTATATCGAGTGTGTGATTATCATTATAATCATAAAATTATCTACAGCGATTATCATTAAATCATAAAATTATATTTCTTGCCAATGTTCAAATCTATTTCTCGATGACATTCACAGACAAAACAGCAGCAAAGGCAAGGTTGCACGACACATCCTTTCAGTTGTGGCAGGAACAGTTACGTACAACAGAGATGTATGTATCACATTACTGTACATGTACTAGTACTGTATATGTACAGTACTCAATTACTGATATTTCAAACGTGTGTAAATTATGCTGAGTTATTCCACACATTATGTAAGGTGAAGTGAAATCATCTAACTCGAGCATCGCAGCCTTCTTCTGTACACGAGGAGTCAGCCCCTTGAGTGCACACAAGTCCACGGACCCAATGAACCCCGCTCACGGCCTCCTCTCTATGTGTACAAAAAAAAAAAACTCAGATATTTGTATTTTTTGTTGAATTTTCCTTACTTTTTGCATGCAAATGTATCATTTTATAAGAAATTTCTATCATTATTATTCGACGTAAAATGTTGTATCTACTGTATACCTATTGCATTTATTATATCTATTAGTTACATTTTCAATTAAGTGATCTCCAGCAGCTCAGCTGTGGAATATAATTGCAGGGTGGTGTAATGCTTTTCCTTATTGACCTCTTTAATTCGGCTTGAGTTATTATGCGATTTCCCTATTATTATTATAAGGACAAGAAAGTGCATAAATTGTATACATTACAGTACTATATATTATATGGCATTTTATTATTCCAGGTTGGAATTGCAATGAAATTATTTGATACAACCGCAAGTTTTGTAAAGCATTTTATTATATCCGTATTTTTTGCATACAGGCAGAGGTGCACCTTTAATGTAAGCTGCACACCAGAGTTAAGGTTACTTGCCAATGTTTAAGACGACTACATGCCCCAAAACATGTACACTTGATGTGCATGACAGGCGGCAGTGAGTGACAGGAGGCAGCGAGTGACAGGAGGCAGTGAGTGACAGGAGGCAGTGAGTGACAGGAGGCAGCGAGTGACAGGAGGCAGCGAGTGACAGGAGGCAACGAGTGACAGGAGGCAGCGAGTGACAGGAGGCAGTGTGTGACAGGCGGCAGCGAGTGACAGGAGGCAGTGAGTGACAGGAGGCAGTAACAAGAGGCTGTGAGTGATGGTAGGGGTGCACTCCTTCGATGGGAAGTTTCTCCTCCATAATGGGAAGAAGCCTCACCGCTCCACTCGGGTGTCCCAAATATTCCCGCAGGCCACCCCATTACATCACCGTGACATCCCACACGACAAAACATATAAAAACTAAAGTTTATCTTTAATTTTCATAAGGCTAGGTTAAGATGGGATAGGTTAAGTACGCAGAGTTTTAAGAGTAGCATTAACATAACAACAACACCTGCAACCCCCTTAACATCTCTGCCACCCCCCCCCCCCACCCCATGCAGTGCCACAAGGCACAGGCACGCCACCAGACCAGGCACAGGGTGGCTGAGTGCCTGGCAGTAATGAGGGGGGGGGTCACTGCCAGAGACAAGAGATGAGCAGTGAGGTAAAGGTAGGAGGTGGGAGGGTCCCCTGAGCCTCCATCTAGTGTCAGGTGTTCTGGCCTCAGTGTGGCTGCCTAACCTCTTCCCCTCATGCTCTAGGCCCACCTGGCAGCCCCAGCTGGCCCACCTGGCACCACCAGATGGCTCACCTGCCCGCACTACCTGTAATCATTACGCCGATTAACTATCAAATTCTTTCACCTCCAGAAACTGATCCGTGTCAAAGCTTGGTCCCAGGCGCCATGCACGGCGAGTTTGGCTGGCTGCGAGGGGCGTCACGCCCAGCCACCTCAACATGAGGCCACGCAGGGCCTCCAAGCAACAAGATAACCGATATACTCACGGGAATTGTAGCAATTATTAGTTAGGGTAATGTCACAAATCTCTCCATGGAGCCATATTGAATCTATCATGGAGAAATGGTAATGGAAGAGCGGCCGGCCGCTCCCAGTTATCCGGCTCTCTACCGGCCCCAACACCGGTATTGTTACTTCCTCACGCTACATTTACACCCGAACATCGTCAGAAATGTCTCTACGACAAGATTATGGAGATTATCAACTTTTTTTCTCCATTTTGGAGCGGGCAGGGATCGTGTGTGTAACGCCTGGTAAACAACACAGTTTAACCTGGCAAGTGTTAATTTATTGACCACTCAACTTTGTAAACATTCATATAAACATTATTATATATTATAATTTAGTGCTTCAAGCAACGATGCAAGATTAAGGAATGATTACTGTATGTTCGCGTATGTTCAGCTGGGAGTTTATAATCGAGGTGCTTATGTCGACAACTAACTTGTTCATTTAGAAAGAAATTGAATTGAATTTAGAACATTAATATTTGTTACAATACATTCGCACAATAATAAATTATCCGTATACCCTCCGTCATTATGCGATGCAGTGCAAAAATATACGTGAATTGAGAGACAATTCAATAACAAATGCTCAAGAAATGTGTAAATTATTAACTATAAAATTATCTGCCACCAGAAATTTTAGCCAAATTGACCTGAATTTATCTGAATAATTGAAGATTATTCAGGTAAATTCCTGAATATATATATATATATATATATATATATATATATATATATATATATATATATATATATATATATTTTTTTTTTTTTTATAGATAATAGGGAAGGGAGTACCACCTCTGGCTGGAAGAAGGGGGACCCATAGCCTCGGAGGAAACCACACATAACGCATTGGAGTGAATGTAGGTCCCCTCCAATACAGTTTCTGTGTGCTTTTCTCCTACCACCCCCTTCCCTTTTTTTTCCTTTATTGTGTATTTAAAGGTTACAAAACATACAAGACAAATGCCTAAAGGTTATGGATCTCTTGAAGCTCCTCCGCTTCTGGACAGGAACCGAGGACGCAGAAAGCGTTTCCCCTCTGGATCGCCACACTTAGACGCTGAAACAAAAAACTGGAAGCCCTTGGGTCTCTGGTGACGTCAATGAGCTTGGAACCCAATTCCTTGAGAAATCCCAAGGCACTCTTGCCCCAGGGGCCATGCGTCTCAGACGCTATGGGAACAAAGAGGTATTGACCTTCCAGTCGCCTGTACTTGAGTGATTTTGCTGTTTCCCTGTGGTTGGCCGCCCCACCTGCTTGATCAGCTCCGAAGTGTACATAGGTGTCAGCTAGGGTGGATACACATGTGTAGTCCCACACCAACTGTCTACAGTTGTATCCAGACCACGGTTGTGTGCGGTCGCTAGGTTGGCGCTCTTGGCGTCCGCTGATTGGTGGGAGGTGGAGGATTGCCCCACACTCTTCGTTTTTGCACGTGGTGATACAGGATATTGTGCATTTGTTCTCGATTATTGACAGCGTCGAAGAAATGGCTGAGGCGTTATGCCAAAGTGGTAGTGAGAAGGACAGACAAGATGATAATCGACCGTTTGAATTAGTAGTGAACAAAAAGAAACGGAGAAATAATAACAGACAGCGAGACAGTGAGAGTGACGATGAGATTGCAAAGAGACCAAAGAATGAGACCCTACTCAGCAAGACTCAAGACAAGCAAGACAAGACAAGAAGGAAGAGGCTGTTGTTCCCTACAACATGCCAATTGAATTTCCACCAAAAGCTAGAGTGGACGGTACGTCTGGCTAAACAATGTTTGGAATACGAACCACTTTTCAAGGAGGGTCTTCACCGGCCCTACATAACAGTTGGGACTGAACAGGCCGTGGAACACCTCACGACGGTTGGTTTTGAGAATGTAGTGATGGTTCCTCCAGAAGAAGGTATGTTGCACACAAAGATCATAGTTTTCAAGTTTCCAACTTATTTGGATCCTGACTGTCTTCTTCTTAACAATGATAATGTTGTCTGGGCAAAGAGGAACAGTGTTCGTGGTGACAAACGAAGCCAGGTTGTTGCCTTGGTAAAGGGTAAGGCGCCGGAGAAAATCTTTGTGCAAGGACTAGGCTATAGGAACGTTGCAAAATACGTTGAGGAGCCCATACTGTGCATGAAGTGTTCACGTTGGGGACATATGGCATGGAAATGCCAGTTTGACCCCAGGTGTCGGTATTGTGGGAAAAATCACGACTCGCGAGAGTGTAGAGTCAAGATTGAAAGAAGTGAAAAAATCATCCCATTTTGTTGCAACTGTCGAGGCAGCCACAATGCTGGTTCCTCTCTATGCCCCATGAAGCCTCATCTGAAAGAGACTAGAACGGGTCCTACAAGCAGGATAGATGTATCCTCGCAGCAAGGAAAAATTGTGCAAGAGGAACATGGAGGAAACAGTTGGAAGCCAACGGCAGCCCCTATGATCAATGTGTGGGAAAAAGGGACGGAGAAAGTAAAGGCGAGCTTAGGGAAAGTACATAATGCAGTGGAAAAACTGAAACCTTGTGACGACAAGGTTCAGGACAATATGGTCACCTCTGAGGTTGGTAATCAAATTTTGGAGTATCTAAAAAAACTAGATAAGAGGATTGACGCATTGGAAAAATTGGCTATGGAAGGTGGACGGGGTGAAGATGGTGGTGAAACAGGACATGTAATTGAAAGTAAAACGAGACGTGAAATGGAAAGTGAAACGTGCGTAGAAGAAAGTAATGATGTGCATGAGGTAACGATGATAGAGGATAGTCAGGAGAATACACTTTCTAGTAGTGTTAGCGGTGTTCAACCTCCTGTTGTGACAAATGGTGAAAGAACGGTTAAAGTAAAACGGGTTACAGAAATAACAAAGAAAATAGATATGAAAAATATTACCTTCGATGTTAGTAGTAGTTGTGAAGGTGAGGAGAAAGAAAAAATGTTACGGTGTTGAAGGAAGTTTCTAAGGTACTCTTGTATCTCATGGAATGTGACGGACAGGGCAAAGGTAGTTTTATTATTAATCATGGATGAAAGTAAATTGAGAATATTATCTTGGAACATTAATGGATTAAAAACTAGAGCGGTGGATGTACACTATTATACTCTTAGAGAGGATATTGACATGCCTCCCAACACCTTCCAAATGCCTCCCAACACCTCAAACCAATTCTATTTGCTGACGACACAACCTTCATTTACTCCAGTCCTGACCCTCTTGCTCTAAATGCCACAGTAAATACTGAGCTAAATAAAGTCCATCTTTGGCTAACTGCCAACAAACTCACCCTTAACATTGACAAAACCTTCTATATTCTGTTTGGAAATAAATCCTCTAGTCTTATAAATCTCAAAATAAACAATACCCAAATTTGTAACAAATTAGATGGCAAATTCCTTGGCATTCTCATTGACCACAAGCTGAATTTCCAGGGACACATTCTAAATATATCAAAAAAAGTTTCAAAAACTGTGGGCATTCTTTCTAAGATCAGATATTATGTACCCCGCCCTGCTCTGGTGACTCTCTATTACTCCCTTATCTATCCTTATCTCAACTATGGTATTTGTGCTTGGGGTTCTACTACCCAAAATCACTTACGTCCTCTAATTACCCAACACAAAGCCGCTATTAGAACAATATCCAACTCTGGCCCCAGACATCACTCGGTACCCCTACTCAAATCTCTTAATATGTTAGATATTAAGTCACTGCACATTCTCTCATGTGTATTATACATATTTAAAACGCTAAACTATAATGCCAATCCTGATCTTAAAAGCTTCATAGAAGGTTGTAACAGAACCCATGAGCACCACACCAGAAATAAATACAGTTTTGATATTCCTAGAGTACGTCTTAATCAAACTAGAAATGCTCTGCAAATCAAGGGGCCCAGAATGTGGAATGACCTTCCCAACCATGTTAAAGACTGTACCTCTCTCAACCAGTTTAAGATAAAACTAAACACTACCTAATAAATTCCCTGTAATCTACCTCACTCCTCTATTGTCAACCCATGTCTGTTATTTTCTTTTTTTTTTTCTTTTTTTTAATCAACACTGTTTGTCAACCTATTGTATTTGTGCTGCTTTTTCAGTCATGTTCCCCCTTTTTTTTTTATCTTTATTTGTATTTGTTCTCAACATCTTTTATTCTTTATGCTCAATTAGTATTAAGTTCTAGATATTAATGTTTTTTCTTGCCCGAAACGCATTGCGTAATAGTGGCTTTAGGCATTGTATGTACTAGCTCTATCTATATATCAATCCTTTAATGTAACATCACTTGTATGTATATACCTTACCTGAATAAACATCTGAATAAACATCTGAATCTGAATCTGAATCTGACATAGTAGCACTCCAGGAAACTGGGGATAGGGATGGTAGCATACTGAGGCTAAATGGCTATAGAGGCTTTCACTTATATGCTGATGGAGGAACTAGGGGGGTCTCATGTTATACAACAATACAATTTTATTTAGGTAAGGTACATACATACAATAAATTTTTACAAGGATTGTTTGACTTATAGGTAGAGCTAGTACATACAATGCCTAAAGCCACTATTACGCAAAGCGTTTCGGGCATGATAAACTTAAATGACAAGCTTAATACTAATTGAGCATAATGAGTAGAATGAAAACAAGAAATGAAAACATAGATGAAAAAGCAGCACAAATACAATTATGTCGACAAACAGCGCTCTTTAAAGAAAAAACAGACATTGGTTGACAATAGAAGGGTAAGGTAGGTTACAGGGAATTTATTAGGTATAGCTTCGCTTTTAACTTAAACTGGTTGAGAGAGGTACAGTCTTTAACATGGTTGGGAAGGTCATTCCACAATCTGGGCCCCTTGATTTGTAGAGCATTTCTAGTTTGATTAAGTCGTACTCTAGGAATATCAAAACTGTATTTATTTCTGGTGTGGTGCTCATGGGTTCTGATACAACCTTCTATGAAGCTTTTGAGATCAGGATTGGCATTATAGTTTAGTGTTTTATATATGTATAATACACATGAGAGAATGTGCAGTGACTTAATGTCTAACATATTCAGAGATTTGAGTAGGGGTACCGAGTGATGTCTGGGGCCAGAGTTGGATATTGTCCTAATAGCAGCTTTGTGTTGAGTAATTAGAGGACGTAAGTGATTTTGGGTAGTAGAGCCCCAAGCACAAATACCATAGTTGAGATAAGGATAGATAAGGGAGTAATAGAGAGTCACCAGGGCAGGGCGTGGTACATAATATCTGATCTTAGAAAGAATGCCCACAGTTTTTGAAACTTTTTTTGATATATTTAGAATGTGTCCCTGGAAATTCAGCTTGTGGTCGATGAGAACGCCAAGGAATTTGCCATCTAATTTGTTACAAATTTGGGTATTGTTTATTTTGAGATTTATTTGATTAGAGGATTTATTGCCAAACAGAATATAAAAGGTTTTGTCAATGTTAAGGGTGAGTTTGTTGGCAGTTAGCCAAAGATGGACTTTATTTAGCTCAGTATTTACTGTGGCATTTAGAGCAAGGGGGTCAGGACTGGAGTAAATGAAGGTTGTGTCGTCAGCAAATAGAATTGGTTTGAGGTGTTGGGAGGCATTTGGAAGGTCATTAATGTAGATGAGAAAGAGGAGAGGACCAAGTATGCTGCCCTGGGGAACACCAATGTTGATGGGTAGGGTGGGAGAAATTGTATTATTCACAGAAACATATTGGAGCCTGTCAGTAAGGTAGGATTTGAGGTATTGTAGGGAGTGTCCTCTGACTCCATAATGATGTAATTTAAGAAGAAGGTTTTGGTGGTTGACAGTATCAAAAGCTTTACGCAGGTCCACAAACAACCCAACAGGGAACTCATTTTTATCAAGAGCTGCATGAATCGAGTTAAGCATACTAATAAGTGCATCGTTAGTGCTTTTTTTGAGTCTGAAGCCATATTGGCAAGGGCTAAGTATATTGAGTTTGGCTAGATATGAGTAAAGCTGCTTATAGATTAGTTTTTCAAAAATTTTTGACAAGTTTGGCAGGATAGATATAGGTCTGTAGTTGTTAACATCTGTGAGATCACCACATTTGTGGACAGGCGTTACTCTAGCTTTTTTTATGTCAAAAGTACCATATCTGCCGAGATAACTGGAATCCCTCAGAGATATAGAGGTATTGAAAGTATTAGCTTGCGGATACAATTAAAGGACCGAGAGTTAAATTTCATTAATCTATACATCTCTGATAGCTCCCTTGATTTACGATACTTGCCAGATTCCTTCTTTTCTGAAGATACACTTGTGGTAGGGGATTTTAATGCCAGACATCCAGCTTTAGGATCAAGGGGTAAAGCAAATAGGAATGGTTGCAGATGGTACCAGTTTTTGCAGGAACATGAAGATGTTCAACTGCTGGGCGAGCCCTCTCCTACTCATTTGAGGGGAGGGAGATTATGCTTGTTTAATAAATGCTGAGGGCATAGAGGGGAATTGTCTTACTGTGGATGAAATGCTAAGTGATCATTTTGCATTACAAATACAGCTTAAACTAGATAAAAAGCATGCCTGCCTTCAGAGGAAAAGGTTAAAGTTTAATGAGGGAGAATTAAGGGGTCTTGTTGGCCATATTAAGTCTTGGTATGATACTTATAAGCCAGTTTCGGCAGAAGCATTTTATGAAGATTTAATTAAGGAGGTAGATGTATTTAATGCAACATTGAACCGGAAACCATCTAGTATAAAAAGGCATCCCCCAGAAAAGAAAATTATACACATGACAAGATGCTTAAGGGGTGGACATTAACAATGAGGAGAGCTCACAGGGATTGGAATAGGAATGGTAGGACTGAGGAAGGGAAGAATGCTTTACTGGCAGTTGCTAGGCTGTGTGGGGAGAAGAGAAAGGAAATTAGGAGCAAGTATTGGCAGGAATTTGCAGAGAAAGTTGGGAGTAACAGAAACTTGAAGGAAATCTGGCAAGACGTAAATAAAATAAGGGGTAAAAAGCACAATTTTGTTGCACATCCAGACCCGCAAGGAATTGCAAATGGGCTCGTAAATAAATGGGCGGAAGCTGCCAAACTTAGTTCATTACCCGCTGTAACGAGAGAGTCATTAGATTCTTGGAAAGATCTAAGAAAGGATTTTATACTTATAGCAGGTTACAGTGGTGATGTCACTTGCACAGGTATTACCAGAGAAGAACTAATAACGGCGATTAAAGTTGGGAAATCTACCGCACCTGGGGAGGATGGAGTAACTTATGAAATACTTAATGAACTTGCCATTATGACGAAAAGCCCACTTTTAGACCTCTTTAATATTAGTTATAAAGAGGGCAGTATTCCCAGTAAATGGAAAAAAGCTATGATCATCCCTATCCCTAAAGCCAATGGAGAGTACAGACCTGTGTCTTTAACCTCGTGTTTTTGTAAAATGATGGAGAGGATCATTTTAAATAGACTTTTATATATAATAGGTGATCAGCTGTCTAGTAATTTGTTCGGGTTCCTCAAAGGAAAAAGTACCTCTGATTGTATTATTAAATGTCTAGCTAATGAAAATGATTATTATAGAATTTTCATTGATTTACAAGGGGCTTTTGATAAAGCCAACAAAGAGGTTATTTTATATGAATTAGCTAGTCTTGGTGTTAAAGGGAAATTATTGCGCTGGATAGGGGATTATCTTTACGAAAGGAAGGCTCAGGTGTGGTATCAAGGTTGTATGTCAGGTGTGAGGTCTTTTGAACTCGGCACACCTCAGGGAGGAGTGTTAAGTCCCACCCTGTTTAATGTACTAATGAATAAGATAGCATCTGAGAGATACTCAAATGGGGTAACTCCGATCATATATGCCGATGATATTTTGTTTCAGGGCAAAGATATTTCAAAGGTTCAAACAGTGTTGGACAATTTCGGAAACCTGTGTCACCATATGGGACTGGTGGTTAATGAACACAAAACTAAGTTTGAATGTAGAAGTCGGAGCCCCATTGTTTTGAAAATAAACGATAAAAATATAGAGAGAGTTAATATATATAAATATTTAGGCATATATGTTGGATATACCCATGAGAGTTTGGAAGCTGAGATGAACAGACTGTTGGGTCAATGTCGGAAGAGATTACAACCTCTGAAGGCTTTGGCATGCTGTGGAAAGGGAGTGGGAGTCCCTGTGCTACGAATGTTATACTTGAGTACTGTAAGATCTCTTATTGATTATGCTGCACCTGTCGTTTCTTGTTTTGGTAAAGGTAGGATGGGCAAGTTGGAGAAGGTACAAAATGAAGCAATGAGAATTATCTTAGGATGCCCAAGAAATGCTATGATTGAGATAATGAGGATGGAGTTGAATCTGCAGAGTATTGGGGATAGAATTTCAGAGATAAATGTAGCCTCTGCCATTAGATTAATGAGAGGTGGGGGAGCTAATGCATTAATCCTCTCGGTTCAAAAGGTGGGAAGTAGTGAACAGTGTATGATGAAGAAGAGAGTATATATGAATAAATTATGTTATAATGTTATAAAGTATGATGTTATTACAGAGTGTGTTGCTGTGCCCAAGAGAAAATTTACACCACCATGGGAGGATTGTAATGTAGATGTAGTAATTACTCCCTTGCATAAGAAAAAAAGTATGTATGAAATAGGAGAGCTGAGGGCAACATATGATTGTATAATTAGAAAACTGCCTACAGAAAACACTCTACATGTATATTGTGATGGGTCAGTAGCTAGGGATGGGAAGGCAGGATGTGGAGTCTTGATCAGGGAGTACACTGACATCGGCACTGTATTTATTTATTTATTTATGCATATACAAGAATGTACAAAGGAATGTGAGGATACAAATATGGTAATTACAGTCTTGTAAAGCCACTAGCACGCGCAGCGTTTCGGGCAGATACTGTTATTGGACGCCGCTTAACTGACAATGTCTCTTCAACGCAGGCTGAACTCCAAGGTGTATTAGCAGGATTACAAGAAGTAGTCAAATGTGGTAAAAATGCTTGCTTCTTTATTGACAGCAGAGGAGCGTTAGAGTCTTTAAATAGCAGACGCCCAGTATATCAGAATATTGTGATAGAGTGTAGAGAGAATGTTAAATCCATTAACAAAAAACACGACCTTGAGAAGAAGTATAGGTTAGGAACCGTCTCCAAAGAATTCTCAAAGAATTACTCGTTATTGCTATCTAAAATAATTAGACGAGCCAAAACTAAACACTATGAAGATAAATTTACCCAAATAAAGAGCAACATTAAAAAAACTTGGAGCACAATTTCACAAATATTGGGATCAAAGAAGATTTTAAATAACAAACCAACACTCCTGTCCAATAACGATGGTCAGCTTTCAGCCGCTGACACTGCTCTTGAGTTCAATAGGTTCTTCTCTTCCATTGGGTCATCCCTTGCTAATGATATTCCATCTTCCAGTACTGATGTTAAGGACTATCTTACAGGTAACTATCCACAGTCTCTGTACCTAATGCCTACTAATTCCACTGATGTCAATGAGATAATCCTTTCCCTTAAAACCAAGTCTAGTGCCCTCGAGTAGATACCAACTTTTATTTACAAAAAAGCCTCCTGATCTTTAGCCCCTGCTATTGCTTTGCTCTTCAACAAGTCACTTGAACTCCAAACCTTTCCAGACATTCTAAAAAAAGCAAGAGTAACGCCTGTCCACAAATGTGGTGATCTCACAGATGTTAACAACTACAGACCTATATCAATCCTGCCTAACTTGTCAAAAATATTCGAAAAACTAATCTACTAGCAGCTTTACTCTTTTCTAGCCAAACACAATACACTTAGCCCTTGTCAATATGGCTTCAGACCCAAAAAAAGCACCAACGATGCACTTATTAGTATGATTAACTTGATTCATGCAGCTCTTGATAAAAAGGAGTTCCCTGTTGGGTTATTTGTGGACCTGCGTAAGGCTTTTGACACTGTCAACCACCAGGCTCCAGTATGTTTCTGTGAATAATACAATTTCTCCCACCCTACCCATCAACATTGGTGTTCCTCAGGGCAGCATACTTGGCCCTCTCCTCTTTCTCATCTACATTAATGACCTTCCAAATGCCTCCCAACACCTCAAACCAATTCTATTTGCTGACGACACAACCTTCATTTACTCCAGTCCTGACCCCCTTGCTCTAAATGCCACAGTAAATACTGAGCTAAATAAAGTCCATCTTTGGCTAACTGCCAACAACAAGCTTCACATTCTAAAAATTAAGAACATAAGAACATAAGAACATAAGAACAAAGGTAACTGCAGAAGGCCTATTGGCCCATACGAGGCAGCTCCTATTCTATAACCACCCAATCCCACTCATATACTTGTCCAACCCGTGCTTGAAACAATCGAGGGACCCCACCTCCACAATGTTACGCGGCAATTGGTTCCACAAATCAACAACCCTGTTACTGAACCAGTATTTACCCAAGTCTTTCCTAAATCTAAACTTATCCAATTTATATCCATTGTTTCGTGTTCTGTCCTGTGTTGATACTTTTAATACCCTATTAATATCCCCCCGGTTATGTCCATTCATCCACTTGTAAACCTCTATCATGTCACCCCTAACTCTTCGCCTTTCCAGTGAATGCAACTTAAGCTTTGTTAATCTTTCTTCATATGAAAGATTTCTAATTTGGGGAATTAACTTAGTCATCCTACGCTGGACACGTTCAAGTGAATTTATATCCATTCTATAATATGGCGACCAAAACTGAACTGCATAATCTAAATGGGGCCTAACTAGAGCAAGATATAGCTTGAGAACCACACCAGGTGTCTTGTTACTAACGCTGCGATTAATAAATCCAAGTGTCCGATTTGCCTTATTACGAACATTTATGCATTGATCCTTTTGTTTTAAATTCTTACTAATCATAACTCCCAGATCCCTTTCGCAATCCGACTTCGCAATCACAACACCATCTAGCTCGTATCTTGTAACTCTATCATCATTACCTAACCTCAGAACTTTACATTTATCAGCATTAAACTGCATCTGCCAATCCTTTGACCATTTCAAAACCCTATCTAGATCAACTTGAAGTGATAGTGAGTCCTCCTCCGAATTAATTTCCCTACCGATTTTCGTATCATCGGCAAATTTGCAAATGTTGCTACTCAAACCTGAATCTAAATCATTTATATATATTATAAACAACAGAGGTCCCAGGACAGAGCCTTGAGGCACTCCACTTACAACATTTTCCCACTCTGACTTGATTCCATTTATACTAACTCTCTGTTTCCTTTGGTATAGCCATGCCCTAATCCAGCTTAATATAGCACCCCCAATACCATGAGACTCTATTTTTTAATCAGTCTTTCATGTGGCACTGTATCAAAAGCTTTGCTAAAGTCAAGGTATACAACATCGCAATCCTTACCACTATCAACTGCCTCAACAATGCTAGAATAAAAAGATAACAAATTTGTTAAACATGAACGGCCATTTATAAAACCATGTTGCGACTCAATTATTAATTTATGTTTTTCAAGATGAAGACGAATTTTATTTGCTATTATAGATTCGAGTAACTTTCCCACAATAGACGTTAGGCTAATTGGTCGATAGTTAGACGCAAGTGATCTATCTCCTTTCTTAAAAACTGGTATCACATTAGCAACTTTCCAAAACTCTGGCACTCTGCCTGACTCTATTGATTTATTAAATATGGTTGACAGTGGGTCACAAAGCTCCTCTTTGCATTCTTTAAGCACCCTAGCAAACACTTCATCCGGCCCTGGGGATTTGTTTGGTTTGAGTTTTACTATTTGTTTAAGAACATCCTCCCTGGTAACTGCTAAACTCGTCAACCTGTCCTCGTCCCCACCCACATAGACTTGTTCGGCTGAAGGCATATTGTTAAGTTCCTCTTTAGTAAATACAGATACAAAATATTTATTAAAAATACTACTCATCTCTTCATCACTATCTGTTATTTGACCTGTCTCAGTTTTTAATGGACCTATCCTTTCCCTAGTCTTAGTACGATATAACTGAAAAAACCCTTTAGGATTTGTCTTTGCTTGCCCTGCTATGCGAACTTCATAGTTTCTTTTTGCTTTCCTTATCTCTTTTTTAACATTTCTAACCAGTTGTACGAATTCCTGTTCTAAAGTGACCTCCCCATTTTTAATCCTTTTGTACCAAGCTCTCTTTTTACCTATAAGGTTCTTCAAATTCTTTGTTATCCACTTTGGGTCATTAGTATACGATCTATTCAATTTGTATGGTATACTACGTTCCTGTGCTTTGTTTAGAATATTCTTAAATAAGTTATATATTGAATCCACATCGAAATCCCCATTTAAGTCACCTATCGCTGGGTTCATGTCTCGCTCCAAGACCGGCCCACACCCCATACCCAAGCCTTTCCAATCAATTTGACCCAAAAAATTTCTTAGGCTATTAAAATCAGCTTTTCGAAAATCTGGCACTTTAACAGAATTTTCTCCTACTGGTCTATTCCATTCTATGCTAAATCTGATTTCTTTGTGATCACTGCTCCCTAGCTCACTCCCTATTTCGATGTCATTAATTTGCGTTTCCCTGTTAGTTAACACTAAATCTAAAATATTATTTTCCCGTGTTGGTTCCTTAATGTGTTGCGTAAGAAAGCAATCGTCAATTAATTCTAGAAAATCTTCTGCTTCACTATTCCCTGTTTTGTTCAACCAGTTTATTCCGCTAAAATTAAAGTCACCCATGACATAAATACTGTTAGATCTAGATGCTCTAGATATTTCATCCCATAGATGCTTTGCTTCCATTCTGTCTAAATTTGGTGGCCTATATATTACTCCTATTATAATATTATTAGCTTTTTCGTTTAATTCAATCCAAATAGTTTCTGTGTGTGGCTCTGTTTTGATTCCCTCTTTGAGACTACATTTCAAATTGTCCCTAACATATATGGCTACTCCACCTCCTCGTCTAATATATCTATCTGTGTGAAATAGTTTAAATCCATATATTTGATATTCAGCTAATAGTTCTCTATTTTCTACATTCATCCACGTTTCGGTAAGTGCAATAATATCTATTTTTTCTGTGCAGACAAGAGCATTTAATTCGTTAATTTTATTTCTTAGACTTCTACTGTTAGTGTAATATACCCTAAGTGAATTGTTATTTTGCGGACCTTCTCTTTCCCTGATCGTTTTGCCAATTCCTTTCTCCCACAAACACATACTTTTATTACCTCCTTCCTCCAAATCAATTCCCATACCTCTATCTACTAACAGTTTAAACCCAAACAAACACCTCTAACCACTTCTTCTAGCGAGTTCGCAACAGCAACAACCCCAGCTCTCGATAGATGCACCCCATCACGAGCATACATTTCATTTCTTCCATAGAAGTGTTCCCAGTTGTCTATGAAAGATATTGCATTTGATTTGCAATATCTTTCCAGCCGGCAATTGACACCAAGTGCCCTCGATATCCATTCATTTCCCACTCCCTTTCTTGGAAGAATGCCACATATGATCGGGATTCCTCCCTTGCTCCTAACTAACTCTATGGCTGTTTTATACCTCTGAATCAGTTCCTCACTCCTGACTCGACCAACATCATTTCCTCCCACGCTAATGCAAATAATGGGATTGTTCCCATTACCAGCCATAATATCATTCATGTTGTTTATAATATCACCAATGCCAGCTCCGGGATAGCAAACCCTTAACCTGTTCCCCCTATCTCTAGCACAAAACGTTCTATCCAAATACCTTATCTGGGAATCTCCCACAACTAATGTTTGCTTAGGTACTTCCTTTACTTTCTGAGGGGCCTGCGCTTCCTTTCTCTTCGTTGCTTTCCCTTTTGCGCGATCCACAGTCTCTCCACAGCACTCGTCCTCCAAAACGTCAAATGAATTTGAAGTTGCTATGGCGTTTGAAGGCGTCCATCTTTGGCTAACTGCCAACAAACTCACCCTTAACATTGACAAAACTTTCTACATTCTGTTTGGCAATAAATCCTCTAATCAAATAAATCTCAAAATAAACAATACCCAAATTTGTAACAAATTAGATGGCAAATTCCTTGGCGTTCTCATCGACCACAAGCTGAATTTCCAGGGACACATTCTAAATATATCAAAAAAAGTTTCAAAAACTGTGGGCATTCTTTCTAAGATCAGATATTATGTACCCCGCCCTGCCCTGGTGACTCTCTATTATTCTCTCATCTATCCATATCTCAACTATGGTATTTGTGCTTGGGGCTCTACTACCCAAAATCATTTACGTCCTCTAATTACTCAACACAAAGCTGCTATTAGGACAATATCCAATTCTGGCCCCAGACATCACTCGGTACCCCTACTCAAATCTCTGAATATGTTAGATATTAAGTCACTGCACATCCTCTCATGTGTATTATACATATATAAAACGCTGAACTGTAATGCCAATCCTGATCTCAAAAGATTCATTGAAGGTTGTAACAGAACCCATGAGCACCACACCAGAAATAAATACAGTTTTGATATTCCAAGAGTACGACTTAATCAAACTAGAAATGCTCTACAAATCAAGGGGCCCAGAATGTGGAATGACCTTCCCAACCATGTTAAAGACTGTACCTCTCTCAACCAGTTTAAGTTAAAAACGAAGCTATACCTAATAAATTCCCTGTAACCTACCTTACCTCTCTATTGTCAACCCATGTATGTTTTTGTTTGTTTTTTTCAAATCAACGCTGTTTGAATGTAATTTTCTGTAATAATTTGTAATTGTATTTGTGCTGCTTTTTCAACAATGTTCCCCCCTCTTTTACCTCTATTTTTATTTGTTCTCAACACATTTTATTCTTTTTATCCATTAGTTTTAAGCTTTAGTCAGTAGTGTTTTTCCTGCCCGAAACGCTTTGCGTAATAGTGGCTTTAGGCATTGTATGTACTAGCTCTATCTATTAACCCAACAAACTTTGTAAAATCTCTTTATGTATGTACCTTTACCTAAATAAAAATTATTATTATTATTATTATTATTACATACATACATACATACATACATACATACATACATACATACATACATACATACATACATACATACATACATACATACATACATACATAAAAAAAAGGAAAAAGACTTGGGGGTTGATATCACGCCAGACCTGTCTCCTGCAGCACATATCAAGCGGATAACATCAGCGGCATATGCCAGGCTGGCCAACATACGAACGGCATTCAGAAACTTGTGTAAAGAATCATTCAGAACTTTGTATACCACATATGTCAGGCCAATCCTGGAGTATGCAGCCCCAGCATGGAGTCCATATCTAGTCAAGGATAAGACTAAACTGGAAAAGGTTCAAAGGTTTGCCACCAGACTAGTACCCGAGCTGAGAGGTATGAGCTACGAGGAGAGACTCCGGGAATTAAACCTCACTTCGCTGGAAGACAGAAGAGTTAGGGGGGACATGATCACCACATTCAAGATTCTGAAGGGGATTGATAGGGTAGATAAAGACAGTCTATTTAACACAAGGGGAACACGCACAAGGGGACACAGGTGGAAACTGAGTGCCCAAATGAGCCACAGAGATATTAGAAAGAACTTTTTTAGTGTCAGAGTGGTTGACAAATGGAATGCATTAGGAAGTGATGTGGTGGAGGCTGACTCCATACACAGTTTCAAGTGTAGATATGACAGAGCCCGATAGGCTCAGGATTCTGTACACCTGTTGATTGACGGTTGAGAGGCGGGACCAAAGAGCCAGAGCTCAACCCCCGCAAACACAACTAGGTGAGTACATACATACATACATACAGTACTTCCTATATCCATCTGGTTTGCAGTAGTGTACCCCATACAACTTTCAACGCAACATCGTTTTCTGTAGACATTCCAACACTCCATTTTCTTGACATTTTCAAAGCATACACTATTGTATATCATATTGATTAGAGACGCACCATTATTATATGTAATAATTAATAGTGCTTATTATTATTTACTGAGAACAACCAACATTTCTCAGAACAAAAGTAAGAGCCTTGAACAGAATGTATTTGATACATAATGTTCTAATAGCATGGACAATCGTAGCTAAAGTTTACAACACATGTGGAACTGGAAAAATATAATTTTTCCTGGAAGTATGCATGTTTTTTTGAGATATATAGAAGAGTTGTTACATTGTTGTAGAGCCACTAGTACGCGTAGAGTTTCGGGCAGGTCCCTGGAATACGATCCCCGCCGCGAAGAATCCTTGTTACAACCAAGTACACATTTTACTGTTGCGTTAAACAGAGGCTACAGTTAAGGATTTGCGCCCAGTAAATCCTCCGCGGCCAGGATACGAACCCATGACAGAGCGCTCGCGGAACGCCAGGCGAGTGTCTTACCACTACACCACAATCTAATTAATACTGAACCAATCATGACTATTCTGCTGTCTACGGCGATGGACAGGTAATTAATTGGTACGGCTATGGGACGTAAATTGGTACATGAGGAAGACTTAGTGCCTTGAAAAAATATAACTGGGAATATACCACATAGGTGCTATATACATTAGGAACATAGAGACTATAATCATTTAGTCCTCATTTAGTCCCATTATGTGTTGTCTTGTGCGAGAACTCCGTGGTGTTCACAGTCTCCGTGGTGTAGTGGTAAGACACTCGCCTGGCGTTCCGCGAGCGCTATGTCATGGGTTCGTATCCTGGCCGGGGAGGATTTACTGGGCGCAAATCCTTAACTGTAGCCTCTGTTTAACGCAACAGTAAAATGTGTACTTGGTTGTAACAACGATTCTTCGCGGCGGGGATCGTATTCCCATCCAATATGTTTCTGTGAATAATACAATTTCTCCCACCCTACCCATCAACATTGGTGTTCCTCAGGGCAGCATACTTGGCCCTCTCCTCTTTCTCATCTACATTAATGACCTTCCAAATGCCTCCCAACACCTCAAACCAATTCTATTTGCTGACGACACAACCTTCATTTACTCCAGTCCTTACCCTCTTGCTCTAAATGCCACAGTAAATACTGAGCTAAATAAAGTCCATCTTTGGCTAACTGCCAACAAACTCACCCTTAACATTGACAAAACCTTCTATATTCTGTTTGGCAATAAATCCTCTAGTCTTATAAATCTCAAAATAAACAATACCCAAATTTGTAACAAATTAGATGGCAAATTCCTTGGCGTTCTCATTGACCACAAGCTGAATTTCCAGGGACACATTCTAAATATATCAAAAAAAGTTTCAAAAACTGTGGGCATTCTTTCTAAGATCAGATATTATGTACCACGCCCTGCCCTGGTGACTCTCTATTACTCCCTTATCTATCCTTATCTCAACTATGGTATTTGTGCTTGGGGTTCTACTACCCAAAATCACTTACGTCCTCTAATTACCCAACACAAAGCCGCTATTAGAACAATATCCAACTCTGGCCCCAGACATCACTCGGTACCCCTACTCAAATCTCTTAATATGTTAGATATTAAGTCTCTGCACATTCTCTCATGTGTATTATACATATATAAAACGCTAAACTATAATGCCAATCCTGATCTTAAAAGCTTCATAGTAGGTTGTAACAGAACCCATGAGCACCACACCAGAAATAAATACAGTTTTGATATTCCTAGAGTACGTCTTAATCAAACTAGAAATGCTCTGCAAATCAAGGGGCCCAGAATGTGGAATGACCTTCCCAACCATGTTAAAGACTGTACCTCTCTCAACCAGTTTAAGATAAAAACTAAACACTACCTAATAAATTCCCTGTAATCTACCTCACTCCTCTATTGTCAACCCATGTCTGTTATTTTCTTTTTTCTTTTTTCTTTTTTTTAATCAACACTGTTTGTCAACCTATTGTATTTGTGCTGCTTTTTCAGTCATGTTCCCCCTTTTTTTTTTATCTTTATTTGTATTTGTTCTCAACATCTTTTATTCTTTATGCTCAATTAGTATTAAGTTCTAGATATTAATGTTTTTTCTTGCCCGAAACGCATTGCGTAATAGTGGCTTTAGGCATTGTATGTACTAGCTCTATCTATATATCAATCCTTTAATGTAACATCACTTGTATGTATATACCTTACCTGAATAAACATCTGAATCTGAATCTGAATCTATTCCAGGGACCTGCCCGAAACGCTACGCGTACTAGTGGCTCTACAACAATGTAACAACTCTTGTATATATCTCAAAAAACAAAAAAAAACCGGGTTGCTTCGTGCGCCTTTTCCTTGCATCTGCTGCCCCTATCATGTCGTCCCTGGCCATGTCCCTCTCAAGGAATACCTCTCTGTAATTCCTTGCATTTTACAGTTTGCTCTTGTTTACTAGTATGTCCTCTTTGGTGTGACAAAGGTGTCAAAGGTGTTTGACGTTTTGATGAGGAGTTTTGGTGTCCTCTTTAGTGTGTGGTCGTGTGACTGTGTGGGTGGTAGTGTGTGGTCGTGCGACTGTGTGGGTGGTAGTGTGTGGTCCACCAGTGACTGTGTTGGGTGGTAGTGTGTGGTCCACCAGTGACTGTGTGGGTGGTAGTGTGTGGTCCACCAGTGACTGTGTTGGGTGGTAGTGTGTGGTCCACCAGTGACTGTATGGGTGGTAGTGTGTGGTCCACCAGTGACTGTATGGGTGGTAGTGTGTGGTCCACCAGTGACTGTGTTGGGTGGTAGTGTGTGGTCCACCAGTGACTGTGTTGGGTGGTAGTGTGTGGTCCACCAGTGACTGTGTTGGGTGGTAGTGTGTGGTCCACCAGTGACTGTATGGGTGGTAGTGTGTGGTCCACCAGTGACTGTGTGGGTGGTAGTGTGTGGTCCACCAGTGACTGTGTGGGTGGTAGTGTGTGGTCCACCAGTGACTGTGTTGGGTGGTAGTGTGTGGTCCACCAGTGACTGTGTGGGTGGTAGTGTGTGGTCCACCAGTGACTGTGTTGGGTGGTAGTGTGGTCCACCAATGACTGTGTGGGTGGTAGTGTGTGGTCCACCAGTGGACTGTGTGGGTGGTAGTGTGTGCTCCACCAGTGACTGTGTTGGGTGGTAGTGTGTGGTCCACCAGTGACTGTGTGGGTGGTAGTGTGTGGTCCACCAGTGACTGTGTTGGGTGGTACTGTGTGGGTGGTGTGTGTGTCCACCAGTGACTGTGTGGGTGGTAGTGTGTGGTCCACCAGTGACTGTGTTGGGTGGTAGTGTGTGGTCCACCAGTGACTGTATGGGTGGTAGTGTGTGGTCCACCAGTGACTGTGTGGGTGGTAGTGTGTGGTCCACCAATGACTGTGTGGGTGGTAGTGTGTGGTCCACCAGTGACTGTGTGGGTGGTAGTGTGTGGTCCACCAGTGACTTTGTTGGGTGGTAGTGTGTGGTCCACCAATGACTGTGTGGGTGGTAGTGTGTGGTCCACCAGTGACTGTGTTGGGTGGTAGTGTGGTCCACCAATGACTGTGTGGGTGGTAGTGTGTGGTCCACCAGTGACTGTGTGGGTGGTAGTGTGTGGTCCACCAGTGACTGTGTTGGGTGGTAGTGTGTGGTCCACCAGTGACTGTGTGGGTGGTAGTGTGTGGTCCACCAGTGACTGTGTGGGTGGTAGTGTGTGGTCCACCAGTGACTGTGTGGGTGGTAGTGTGTGGTCCACCAGTGACTGTGTGGGTGGTAGTGTGTGGTCCACCAGTGACTGTGTGGGTGGTAGTGTGTGGTCCACCAGTGACTGTGTTGGGTGGTAGTGTGTGGTCCACCAGTGACTGTGTGGGTGGTAGTGTGTGGTCCACCAGTGACTGTGTGGGTGGTAGTGTGTGGTAGTGTGACTGTGTTGGGTGGCAGTGTGTGGTCGTGTGACTGTGTTGGGTGGCAGTGTGTGGTCGTGTGACTGTGTTGGGTGGCAGTGTGTGGTCGTGTGACTGTGTTGGGTGGCAGTGTGTGGTCGTGTGACTGTGTGGGTGGTAGTGTGTGGTGGTGGTCCACCAGTGACTGTGTGGGTGGTAGTGTGTGGTCCACCAGTGACTGTGTGGGTGGTAGTGTGTGGTCCACGTGTGACTGTGTTGGGTGGTAGTGTGACTGTGTGGGTGGTAGTGTGTGGTCGTGTGACTGTGTGGGTGGCAGTGTGTGGTCCAGTGTGACTGTGTTGGGTGGTAGTGGGTGGTCCACCAGTGACTGTGTGGGTGGCAGTGTGTGGTCGTGTGACTGTGTGGGTGGTAGTGGTGGTCCACCAGTGACTGTGTGGGTGGTAGTGTGTGGTCGTGTGACTGTGTTGGGTGGCAGTGTGTGGTCCACCAGTGACTGTGTTGGGTGGTAGTGGGTGGTCCACCAGTGACTGTGTGGGTGGTAGTGTGACTGTGTGGGGTGGTAGTGTGTGGTCCACCAGTGACTGTGTGGGTGGTAGTGTGTGGTCCACCAGTGACTGTGTTGGGTGGTAGTGTGTGGTCCACGTGTGACTGTGTTGGGTGGTAGTGTGTGGTCGTGTGACTGTGTTGGGTGGTAGTGTGTGGTCCACCAGTGACTGTGTGGTGGTAGTGTGTGGTGGGTGGTAGTGTGTGGTCGTGTGACTGTGTTGGGTGGCAGTGTGTGGTCCAGTGACTGTGTGGGTGGTAGTGTGACTGTGTGTGGGTGGTAGTGTGTGGTCCACGTGTGACTGTGTTGGGTGGTAGTGTGTGGTCCACCAGTGACTGTGTTGGGTGGTAGTGTGTGGTCGTGTGACTGTGTTGGGTGGTAGTGTGTGGTCCACGTGTGACTGTGTGGGTGGTAGTGTGTGGTCCACGTGTGACTGTGTTGGGTGGTAGTGTGTGGTCGTGTGACTGTGTTGGGTGGTAGTGTGTGGTCGTGTGACTGTGTTGGGTGGCAGTGTGTGGTCGTGTGACTGTGTTGGGTGGTAGTGTGTGGTCGTGTGACTGTGTTGGGTGGTAGTGTGACTGTGTTGGGTGGTAGTGTGTGGTCGTGTGACTGTGTTGGGTGGTAGTGTGTGGTCGTGTGACTGTGTTGGGTGGTCGTGTGACTGTGTTGGGTGGTAGTGTGTGGTCGTGTGACTGTGTTGGGTGGTAGTGTGTGGTCGTGTGACTGTGTTGGGTGGTAGTGTGTGGTCGTGTGACTGTGTTGGGTGGTAGTGTGGTGGTCGTGTGACTGTGTTGGGTGGATTAGTGTGTGGCCACGTGTGACTGTGAACTTGGGTGGTAGTGTGTGGTCTAAGTGACTGTGTTGGGTGTGTAGTGTATGGTCCCCCGTGTGACTGTGTTGGGTGTGTATTATAATATTAAGTGGTGTCTGTGGTCCTTTTAGTGACTGTGTTGGGTGGCAGTGGGTGGTACATCAGAGTGACTGTGTTGGGTGGTAGTGTGTGGTCCACCAGTGACTGTGTTGGGTGGTAGTGTGTGGTCCACCAGTGACTGTGTTGGGTGGTAGTGTGTGGTCGTGTGACTGTGTTGGGTGGTAGTGTGTGGGTGTTATGATCCCAGGCAGCCGAGAAACGAGTCTCCGCTTTGAGAATTATTCTATCAAGCCTGACCTGACTAGAAGGTCTAAGAAATATAGAGGTGAAGACACAGATGTAAAATAGTTGGTTGGAATTGATAAACAATTTCAGATTATAGGCAGTAAATAAGAAAATAGATAAATGACTGGTTAAGAGATGTGGATAATTTGCTGGAGGCGTGAGGCTCGCTTTTTGGGGGCTTTGACCTCAGTTGAGTACCAGACATCGCGAGGGGAAGGTGCGCTGTGTGAGCTCCTGTCAGAGAGGGACCCCTAGTGATATATCTCCAAGAGAAGGGAAGTGTGTAGACGTGCCAGCTGTGGAATCGAGCTGGGAACGTTGTGGTCTCAAGTCCTGGACGGCGAGGAGAGTTTATTAAGCCGCCCAGAGACATTTTCGTGGGCTGTGGGAGCGCCCTGACCAGACTCGCCAGAGGGGAGAACGCCCTCGACTAGACAATCTGTGGTAAGCACGATTTTAAGCCAGTCTATAGTGATTACTTGTAGTTGGTCGTGTGCCCAGCGACAGTAGCGAATGTTGATTGATAAGTTAGACATGTTTTGGTAAGGCAGGAAGCCTAAATAAGAGGACGGAGATGAGAGAGACAGCTGGAGGGACGAGCAGCATGTCCTCTCCCGTCGACCGCCTGAAGCCAACTGACTGGCGACGGAGGACCCTCTCAGAGTGAGGACCGCCGGGCAAGGCGGAGCATGGACCAGCCCAAACGGGGGAGTTCACTCTCACAGTATGTACTCACCTAATTGTTCACCTAATTGTGCTTGTGGGGGTTGAGCTTTGGCTCTTTGGTCCCGCCTCTCAACTGTCAATCAACTGGTGTACAGATTCCTGAGCCTACTGGGCTTTGTCATATCTACATTTGAAACTGTGTATGGAGTCAGCCTCCACTACATCACTTCCTAGTGCATTCCATTTATTAACTACTCTGACACTGAAAAAAATCTTTCTAACATCTTTGTGGCTCATCTGGGTACTAAGTTTCCACCTGTGTCCCCTTGTTCGTGTCCCACCCGTGCTGAAGAGTTTGTCTTTGTCCACCCTGTCAATTCCCCTGAGAATTTTGTAGGTGGTTATCATGTCTCCCCTTACTCTTCTGTTTTCCAGGGATGTGAGGTTTAGCTCCTTTAGCCTTTCCTCGTAGCTCAATCCTCTCAGTTCCGGGACGAGTCTGGTGGCATACCGCTGAATCTTCTCTAACTTTGTCTTGTGTTTAACTTTGTCTAGTGTTTAACTAATGTAGAGAGCAGATAGATGTTGGATGCACACATACTGTGTGGATTATTTCGTTTATGTGTTTAAGGGGAAACGTTTTTATTGGAGTGTCAATGGGTTGCAGGTTTGTCTTTGGGGAAGAAGTTGCTGTGAACTTCGAGCCAGTAGAGTGAGTTAGTGGAAGAGACTCCAAGACTGTGGACGGAGTAGTGTGCTCCGAGGAAGAGTAGCCCCCACAGTGGAAGAGTAGGACCTCGAGCTGTGAGGAGAAGCAGTGAAGAGGAGTGTCACGTGCTTCTGTAATACCAGTGGCGAAACTCCAGTTCTGTTCGAGGAAACTTCATGGTGTAGCAGCCAGGAGAGCTGTGGAGGACCCTGGTAGAAGTGGTGAAGCACCGTAGTTGCTCAAGGAAGACTTCATGGTGTAGCAGCCAAGAGAGCTGCGGAGGACCCTGGTAGAAGTGGTGAAGCACCATAGTTGCTCAAGGAAAACTTCATGGTGTAGCAGCCAAGAGAGCTGTGGAGGACCCTGGTAGAAGTGGTGAAGCACCGTAGTTGCTCAAGGAAAACTTCATGGTGTAGCAGCCAAGAGAGCTGTGGAGGACCCTGGTAGAAGTGGTGAAGCACCATAGTTGCTCAAGGAAGACTTCATGGTGTAGCAGCCAAGAGAGCTGTGGAGGACCCTGGTAGAAGTGGTGAAGCACCGTAGTTGCTCAAGGAAAACTTCATGGTGTAGCAGCCAAGAGAGCTGTGGAGGACCCTGGTAGAAGTGGTGAAGCACCATAGTTGCTCAAGGAAGACTTCATGGTGTAGCAGCCAGGAGAGCTGTGGAGGACCCTAGTAGAAGTGGTGAAGCACCGTAGTTGCTCAAGGAAGACTTCATGGTGTAGCAGCCAGGAGAGCTGTGGAGGACCCTAGTAGAAGTGGTGAAGCACCGTAGTTGCTCAAGGAAGACTTCATGGTGTAGCAGCCAGGAGAGCTGTGGAGGACCCTAGTAGAAGTGGTGAAGCACCATAGTTGCTCAAGGAAGACTTCATGGTGTAGCAGCCAAGAAGTGCTGCAGAGGATCCTGGTAAATAAACCCGGAAGAACCTGAAGAGATCAGGGTAGTGAACTTCCAGATGTGGAAGGGAAGTTCTAAATGATTACTTGTAGGGAGGTGATGGAGTGTTTGGTTGCCATTAGCGTGCAAGACGCAGTGAAAGGTGAGTGATTGTTTGCCATTCATGTGCTGAGGAGTGTTTTATACTGAAGTTTAGAGTTACAGTCGTAGGCTGGATTACCTACAGATGTATGTGTTCTAGGACTGATAGGGTGATCGATTGATCATTGTTGTGTATCAAGGAACATTTATACTGATATATTTATGTTATTGCATTCATACGCTGATTTTCCTTGTACATGTTTATAGATATATATATTCCCTTGCTGATAGTGCAACATTGTATTATAAGACGACCTACTTGAGGAGGTTGGTAATATTAGGTGGTGAATCAGGAGATAGAATACCACTTGATAAGCTGATGATAGAGTTCTGATGGTGTTGGAGTGCAACCTGACTGAGTGTAGAGTGTAGGATTCATTATTATTATTATTATTATAATATGTGTGTATGCATTGTGTATGTGCTTTGTCCAGTAAATGTGTTTAAATTTGCTGGTGTTTGCCCTTGTCCTAGTGAGGCTTCCCAGGATGTAGTAAAGAAGGAGAGAGAAAGAACCAAGAACCACTGCTGTGGACAGGGTAGGACGGAAAACTGATAAGTCAAAGGGGATTGAGGAGATCATATCACATAAGGAGAGAGTGGGGAGTCACAGCGGCTCGAGTGGGTGTGTGCACGTGACAACGAGGCTAAGTATTGGAGCCGCATCCCCTAAACGTGTGACGTTGAGCCCCTCTCCAAGAGCCAGAAGCGCCCAGTGTGATCTCCGGGTAAAGTAAAAACACTCTACCGAGTTGTGGGTTGGGTTGTCCGTAAAGAAGGATCAACGACGACAACACCACCAACCCACAAATGGTCCACCAGTGACTGTGTGGGTGGTAGTGCTCACCTAGTTGTATTCCCTAGTTGTGCTTGCGGGGGTTGAGCTTTGGCTCTTTGGTCCCGCCTCTCAACTGTCAATCAACTGATGTGCAGATTTATGAGCCTAGTGGGCTCTATCATACTTATATTTGAAACTGTGTATAGAGTCAGCCTCCATCACATCACTTCCTAGTGCATTCCATTTATTAACTACTCTGACACTGAAAATTATTTTTTTAACATCTGTGGCTCATCTTGGTACTAAGTTTCCACCTGTGTCCCCTTGTTCGTGTCCCACCCGTGCTGAAGAGTTTGTCTTTGGCCACCCCTGTCAATTCCCCTGAGAATTTTGTACGTGGTTATCATGTCTCCCCTTACTCTTCTGTTTTCCAGGGACGTGAGGTTCAGCTCCTTTAGCCTTTCCTCGTAGCTCATTCCTCTCAGTTCCGGGACTAGTCTGGTGGCATACCGCTGAATCTTCTCTAACTTTGTCTTGTGTTTAACTAGGTATGGACTCCAGGCTGGAGCTGCATATTCCAGGATTGGTCTGACATAAGTGGTATACAGGGTCCTGAATGATTCCTTACACAAGTTTCTAAAGGCAGTTCTTATGTTGGCCAATCTAGCATATGCCGCTGATGATATCCTTTTGATGTGGGCTTCTGGGGACAGGTTCGGTGTGATATCAACCCCCAGATCTTTCTCTCTATTTGACTCTTGCAGGATTTCACCTCCCAGATGGTACCTTGTGTTCAGCCTCCTGCTCCCTTCACCTAATTTCATTACTTTACACTTTCCTGAGTTAAACTTTAGCAGCCATTTTCTAGACCATTCCTCCAGTTTGTCCAGGTCATCCTGTAGTCTCTGTCTATATTCATCTGTCGTGATTCTTCTCATAATTTTTGCATCATCAGCAAACATTGAGAGGAATGAGTCTATACCCTTCGGAAGATCGTTTACATATATTAAAAACAGGATGGGTCCAAGTACTGAGCCCTGTGGGACTCCGCTGGTGACATCTCGCCACTCTGATGTCTCCCCCTCACAGTTACTCGCTGTTTCCTGTTGCTTAGATACTCCCTTATCCACTGGAGCACCTTCCCTTTTACTCCTGCCTGTTGCTCTTAACTTTTTTAACAGCCTTTTATGGGGTACTGTGTCAAAGGCTTTCTGGCAGTCCAAGGAAATGCAGTCTGCCCACCCTTCTCTTTCTTGCCTATTTTTTGTTGCCTGGTCATAGAATTCTATTAAACCTGTGAGGCACAATTTACCATCTCTGAACCCATGTTGGTGGTGTGTTACAAGCTTTTTCCCTCCAGATATTCTATGAGCCTTTTCCTCACGATCTTCTCCATCACCTTGCATGGTATACAAGTTAGGGAAACTGGCCTGTAGTTCAGTGCCTCGATTTTGCCTGTCACCCTTCTTGTATATTGGGACTACATTAGCTGTCTTCCAACTTTCCGGTAGGTCTCCTGTTTCCAGTGACCTGTTATACACCATAGAGAGTGGCACACTTAGTGCTTCTGCACCTTCTTTTAGTATCCATGGTGAGATTCTGTCAGGCCCAACAGCCTTTGTCACATTCAGCTCCAACAGATTCCTTTTGACCTCATCACTGGTGAGGTCAAAATCCTCCAAGGTTGCTTGGTTTTCCGCCTCCTCATTTAGTGCAGGGGCTTCTCCTTGTTCTATTGTGAAGACCTCCTGGAATCTCTTGTTGAGTTCTTCACACACCTCTTTGTCATTCTCTGTGTATCTGTTCTCCCCTTTTCTCAGTTTCATCACTTGTTCCTTCACTGCTGTTTTCCTCCTGATGTGGCTGTGGAGCAGCTTTGGGTGGGTCTTGGCTTTATTCGCGATGTAATTTTCATACTGTCTCTGCTTCCCTCCTCACTCTGAGGTACTCATTTCTGGCCCTCTGGTATCTCTCCCTGCTCTCTGGTGTTCTGTTATTTCTGTAGTTTCTTCGTGGTCTTTTACTGAGTTACTTCGCTACCTTACATTCCTGGTTGAACCTTGGATTCTTCTCCTGCTTTTCATTTTTCTCCTTTTGGACCGGGATAAACCTGTCTGCAGCTTCCTGGCAAGATGGTAACTTGGCTGTACAAGATGGTAACAACTCTTGTATATATCTCAAAAAAAACAATAATAATAATAATGTTAGATTAAGGACCTGCTTGAAACGCTGCGCGTACTAGTGGCTTTACAAGATTGTAAATACCATGCTATGTATTCTCACAAATCCAATGTACCTTCTTGTATCTAAATAAATAAATAAATTATACACATACATATACATACACACACATATATACGTACATATACATATATATACATACATATATTATTAAATATGACCGAAAAAGTAAGATTAATAATTCTAACACGAATTTTCTCTATCTTTCGTACATTTCTTTTCACTGTTGGTGGTAATTCAAAAATCAATTCTCCAAAATTCATTTTTATTTCTAGTCTGACGCGACACTTGAGCGCGTTTCGTAAAACTTATTACATTTTCAAAGACTTTAGTTTACACATACACAACTGAATAGAACTTACACATCTCCGATTTGTTTATATCTACATTTGAGTGAGGTGGATGGGGTGAGGTGGCATTAATAGGGTATTAATTTCATCAACACAAGACAGAACACGAAACAATGGGTATTGAATGGAAGTGATTGTAGAAAGCCTATTGGTCCATATTTCTTGATGCTTCTATATTGGAGCGGAGTCTTGAGGTGGGTAGAATATAGTTGTGCATTAATTGGCTGTTGATTGCTGGTGTTGACTTTTTAATGTGTAGTGCCTCGCAAACGTCAAGCCGCCTGCTATCGCTGTATCTATCGATGATTTCTGTGTTGTTTACTAGGATTTCTCTGGCGATGGTTTGGTTGTGGGAAGAGATTATATGTTCCTTAATGGAGCCCTGTTGCTTATGCATCGTTAAACGCCTAGAAAGAGATGTTGTTGTCTTGCATTCTAGGCGTTTAACGATGCATAAGCAACAGGGCTCCATTAAGGAACATATAATCTCTTCCCACAACCAAACCATCGCCAGAGAAATCCTAGTAAACAACACAGAAATCATCGATAGATACAGCGATAGCAGGCGGCTTGACGTTTGCGAGGCACTACACATTAAAAAGTCAACACCAGCAATCAACAGCCAATTAATGCACAACTATATTCTACCCACCTCAAGACTCCGCTCCAATATAGAAGCATCAAGAAATATGGACCAATAGGCTTTCTACAATCACTTCCATTCAATACCCATTGTTTCGTGTTCTGTCTTGTGTTGATGAAATTAATACCCTATTAATGCCACCTCACCCCATCCACCTCACTCAAATGTAGATATAAACAAATCGGAGATGTGTAAGTTCTATTCAGTTGTGTATGTGTAAACTAAAGTCTTTGAAAATGTAATAAGTTTTACGAAACGCGCTCAAGTGTCGCGTCAGACTAGAAATAAAAATGAATTTTGGAGAATTGATTTTTGAATTACCACCAACAGTGAAAAGAAATGTACGAAAGATAGAGAAAATTCGTGTTAGAATTATTAATCTTACTTTTTCGGTCATATTTAATAATATATGTCTACAGGAAAGACTGCTACCAAAATATACTAATATATATATATATATATATATATATATATAGCGAAAGTCAGTCAGTATGGGACATTCTACAATATAATGTTCAAGAGAGTGCATGTTTTCTCTTTCACAAAGTTGACACATTGTGTACTCGACATTTGGGTTTTGAGAAAGCTGCCAGATACGTCTATATCCCAGGCGTATTCTGGCCACTATAACATCACATTGCCGGGTTCTTGTTCTATTAGTCCCATATGTGAATGTCTCCTCACGATATCTATCATAATATTTAATGCTACAACTCTCAGGTCTTTGTGAATTTGTTAGGTCGGTGAGATTTTCATTAGATATTTGTTTAAGTATTCTCTTTGTCACTGCTAATGAAACACCCATATCAATTTCTACCACTGGTTTTCTGCAGGCTGTCTTAGCAAGCATATCAACAGTGTCATGCCTTGAGATGCCAACATGTGATGGTATCCATAGGAATTTAATTTCAAATCTGTTTTCTTTAGCAGTTAAAACATTCATTCGAATATCACTGACTATTTTCTGGGTGTCACTTAGCCAAATATCCCCAGTTTGCTAACTGTAAGTAGTAACTAAGTGATTGTAACCTATCCACCGTTGCCCACTGGATGGGGGGCGGTGTGCAGGACAAACATAAATTGTGACACTAGCTCTCCACATATGTCAGTTGCTTAATTTAGAACCTGTACTTGAGGTCGATCTCGAACCCATTGTTGATGTGACGACTTATATTGAATTTTGTAACTAGCTCATCAAGATTGTAACTTGCTTAGCTAAATGAATTGTGGGGTTCAGTCCCTGAGCCCATTATGTGCCTCTGTAACCCTTTCCACTACCGCCCACAAGATGGGTATGGGGTGCATAATAAATGAACTAAACTAACTAATTTACACTGTGTTGATACACCAGCAAGCGAAGTAGCCCTGGGTACCCTTCTTGTCCGTAAAATACCAGCGCATGAACACTATGATGTAAATGACTGAATCCAGGTAATAACCTATCATTCTTTGTCTTTTAATAAATATATAATAACCTATTTTTAGACAATAAATCTATAATATCCTGTATGTAATAAATCTATAATAAACTATATGCAATAAATCTTCATTATTTATTTTACGTAATTAAATGTACTATGATACTATAATTATTAGACATACATAAAAAGATAACCAAGAAGAATTATAATGTCTAGATAATGAGCATTGTAAAAGCTAACAGCAGTCTTACAACCGGAGGATGACAGTATGCTTAGTTTAGTTCATTTATAATGCACCCCATACCCATCTTGTGGGCGGTAGTGGAAAGGGTTACAGAGGCACATCATGGGCTCAGGGACTGAACCCACAATTTATTTAGCTAAGCAAGTTACAATCTTGATGAGCTAGTTACAAAATTCAATATAAGTCATCACATCAACAATGGGTTCGAGATCGACCTCAAGTACAGGTTCTAAATCAAGCAACTGACATATGTGGAGAGCTAGTGTCACAATTTATATGTTTGTCCTGCACACCGCCCCCCATCCAGTGGGCAGCGGTGGATAGGTTACAATCACTTAGTTACTACCTACAGTTAGCAAACTGGGGATATTTGGCTAATATTTCTGGTAGCAGATCATTTTGAATGAAATATTGACACATCGCTGGAACATTTGTTATAGAATTGTCTCTAAATTCACGTATCTTTTCGCACTCCATCACATAATGACGGAGGGTGTGCGAATAATTTTGTTGACACAGTTTACATTTGGTCAGGTCTACATCAGCAGATAATGAGAATTCCCAGAGATACTTGTAACCGAGTCTAAGCCGAGTAGTAGTAACATTTAGAAGTCTGCTGATTTTATTGGATGATCCATAGATGTGTGGCTCCTCTTGCATGATAGTATGATGATAGATGGAATTACTGGTGTCAATTTCACTTTGCCTCAGATCTACAAGATCTTGTTGAAGTTCTCGGTGTACTGCTACTCTCAGATTGCTCATTGACAAGCCAAGGTTACACTCAACGGCTCCTTTAAAGGCAGATTCTTTGGCTAACTTATCAGCTCTATCATGCATTCGGAGGCCAACATGAGATGGAGACCACATGAAATGGACTCTGTTACCATCCTTAATAATTTTGTTGTATTTGTGTCTAGCTTCGGACACGAGCATGTTACAGTTATGTCTTAAAGAGTTGAGAGCATTTAAGGATGATAAGGAGTCACTTACAATTAATGTATCAAGTTTTGAGACTTGTACACATTTCAGTGCAAGGATCAAGGCAAATAGTTCAGTCTGAAGGGTAGAGACCCAGTTGTTTATACGGACTCCCCACTCAAAGTATAGGCCATCGCCCATTGTCAGGACAACTGCACTTCCAGCTGCACCCGTGGTGCGGTGTAGGGAACCATCAGTGTATATAATTTGAGAGAGAGAATGCTCTGTGGACAGAGCATCAATATGGCTTAAGGCGTTGAGCTTTGCCTCAAGACGAAGCTTGGGCTGATCTCTAATTTCCTTCTTGGGTGGAAAGGGAGGGATTAAAACTGGAAAGGGTGTAACCTCCCACGGTGCAGGAAAGTACCGTTGTTGTTTCTCTTGGTACAAATCATGAACCTGATACATTCTGAGTTGAGTTCCAGTTTTTGTTATCCATTTGGAACAATGCTGATCTTCAATATAGAAATTCTGGAGGGCTTCTGTGCAAGGATTAGGATGAGTTAGCCTAAGCATTTTTATACCAATTTGACAGTTAATTTCAGTAACACGATCAACAACGCTCAGAATATTAAGTTCCTTTCTCATATTAATTATCTTTGTGGTACGAGGGCACCCAAGGATTATCCTCAAGGCTTCGTTCTGCAATTTTTCAAGCCCTCCAAGCTTTCTTTCAGGCATCAAAACAAGCAGAGGTGCAGCATAATCCACTAAAGATCTGATGTATGCAAAGTACATCATTTTGACAATTCTGACATTGGCACCATAGCCTGAGTGATAACCTGCAACAGCCCTGAGAGCTCGGAGCCTCTCTTTAAACTGACGACAGAGTCTGAATACAACAGGACCATATAGTGGCACCTCAAGGCCAAGGTATTTGAATCTGTTTACATAGTCAAGCTGGGAGCCATCAGACAGTTGCATCTTGCGAACAGCTCCTCCCTGCCTGGGTGGGCGCCGATTGTGTATCTTTGTTTTCTCTGCTGAGATAATTAAACCTAGGTCCTGACATGAGTCTAATACAGAGTTAAGAGTGTTCTGCGTGTTAGCATACCCAGTGGTGTGTAGCATTATATCATCAGCATAGCTAATGATGTGGACGTTGGGTTTGCTCGGTACAGAGTTTAACAGCGTGTTTTTATTAAGATATTGAATAAGGTAGGACTGAGGACACCACCCTGCGGGGTGCCTAGTTCAAAGTCTCTTGTTACACTTCTATGCCCCTGGAAAAATACAGATGACTTCCTGTTGGATAAGTAACCCCTGATCCAACAAAGAAGCCGACCACCAATATTCATTCTTGCAAGCTCACTCAAGATAACATGTCTATTTGCAATATCAAAGGCAGACTTAAGATCTAGGAAGGTGGTATATGACTTTTCAGTGTGCAGGGTAAGAAAGGTGGTGATGCAATGATGCACACTCCTTCCATGCATGAAGCCATATATCTGGGGGGATAGCATGGTTCTTATTCTATGGAGGAGACGGTTTAGGACCATTCTCTCGAATGTTTTGCAAATGCAGCTAGTAAGGGAAATTGGGCGGAAAGCATTCTCTTGATTTGGCTTGGGAATTGGAATGATTATACTGTTGGTCCAAGAGATAGGAAGTTCCCCAGTAACATAGCTCATATTATACAGCTCAAGCAGGGGATTCCCTGGTACTAAAGGGAGCAGACGCAATATGTCATAAGTGATACCATCTTCACCGGGGGATGTGGCTTTGCCTTTGTTTAGGGCCGCGAGTAATTCAAACTCAGTAAATGGCACGTTGCATTCATCTTCCTTGTGGAGCATGAAGTCAACGAGCCTTTCTCGATCTCCGTAACCAGCATTTAATCTGAACTGTATGTCTGGGGGAAGATTATTGAAGCTAGAGGTGGTTGCCCAAGCATCGACTAACTCGTTTGCTCTGTGTAGAGGGTGAGGGTGTGCTACTTGGCCGAGCTTATCGCCTTTAATTCTTTTAATATCCTTCCATGCCTGGCTGAGGGGGGTGTGAGAGTTGAGACTGTTAACAAAAGTTTCCCAGTTATCTTGCCTGAGCTCTGTCATGCGCTCCCTCGCCTTGGCTAGGGCTTTCTGAAAGAGCTTGAGCATTGCTGGCGTACGTGTTTCCCTATATGCAAGCCCAACTCGTCTGGCAGTGCGTTTCAAAGTACGCAGTTTGGGGTCATTGTAATAGGCATGGCGTTTATTACCTTTCATATCGTTGCGACTATTGGATGGTGCAGGGGGCCGACCTAAAGGGTCAGCAAACATCTGAATGCTCTGTACTAGACCGTCGTTAAATGTCTGGACTGTGGAGGGATCATAAGTGCTGTACCACTCTGACACATGAGCAACAAAGTCTTCACGTCGAGCAGGAGGAACACTGAGCCGTTTGCGTTTGAAAGTCCCACCGGGCAGGATAGTATCTCCTATACATAGAGTAGTCAATCTAGGGTGATGATCTGACAACAAATCTGTTACAATAGATGATGTGCACCAGACGTGAGAGACGTTGAAACCAACACAGAGGTCTAGAATGCCTCCACAAATATGCGTGGGTTCAAGGTCACCCACAATCTGCACATCTTGGTGACTATTTAGTAGCGACAGCAGTTGATTCCCGTTACCATTACTGAAGCGAGAGCCACCAATGTCCCTGTGTCTAGCATTGTAGGGAAGTGATATGAGAATAGACACGGGAGACATCTCCCGTCACGCAGGGTGCAGTCGCACCTCCACAGATCTCCAGTATCAGCTCTTGATACTGGTAATGGCTCAAAAGAGCCACGACTTACGGGCTATTCATACCCGTGCCACCTTCTGGGTGGCTTAATCTTCATCAATCAATCAATCGAGAATAGACAACATTACAATTTCCACAGTCAAGAATGTAGCACTCGGCGTAGGCAGTTCTAATAATCATCTCCAAGACGCCCCAGCTTCGACACAGAGCAGCCAGCAGACAGCAGACTATAGGACTGCATCCAGCTACAACACTTCCACAGAGCTCCGCGACTCCGGCCACACTCAGCTCTCTGCTCCAAGCTCCGTCTCAACGTCTACGACACTGCTGTATCCGGTGGGCGCATCCGATCCCACGATCGTCGTCGCCCCTAAATCAACACTACAACTGCTGTATCCAGGACTACTAAATAAATAGGAAACTCACTAAACACTGTATCTAATCTACCCAACAACTTAACATAATCTTACGTTACATTAGCTACTTAATTTAAAATTATATATTTAGAACTTGCCCGAAACGGTATGCGTGCTAGTGGCTTTACAAGAATGTAAACAAGTCTCTGTATTCTCATGAACCCAATGTACTGTACCTTCTTGTATATAAATAAATAAATAATTTTGAATTGAAATAAGTTTATTGAGGTAAAATACACACACAAAGGGATGAGGTAGCTCAAGCTATTCTCACCCCGTTCAGAACATCGTGTTAATACATACATAGACACACATCACAAGCAATAAACGTATTACCGAACATTGTGAGAGATAAACATATACATTCCTCCTTAATTTTGAATTTGAATATGAGATGTATGGTGGGTGGGGGGTGGGGGAGGTGTGACGTGAGCGTGACGTCAGTGTGACGTGTTGGGTGTGACTGGTGAGGGAACATTTTGGAGTGTTGTTGAGTGTTGTGAGAGAGCGCGGGGAGGATGGCGGCGGTGGTGGAGCTGCTGGTGGCGGGCACCCTCTCTCCTCACCAGCTGGTCCTCTGGCTCCATGGTCACCCTGGGGTAACACCTCACCCCTCACACTGTGTTGCCCCTCACACTGTGTCCCCCCCTCACACTGTGTTGCCCCTCACACAGTGTTGCCCCTCACACAGTGTTGCCCCTCACACTGTGTCCCCCCCTCACACTGTGTCGCCCCTCACACTGTGCTGCCCCTCACACTGTGTCCCCCCTCACACAGTGTTGCCCCTCACACTGTGTCCCCCCCTCACACTGTGTCGCCCCTCACACTGTGTCCCCCTCACACTGTGTCCCCTCACACTGTGTCCCCTCACACTGTGTCCCCTCACACTGTGTCGCCCCTCACACTGTGTCCCCTCACACTGTGTCCCCTCACACTGTGTCCCCCCTCACACTGTGTCCCCTCACACTGTGTCCCCCCTCACACTGTGTCGCCCCTCACACTGTGTCGCCCCTCACACACACACAGTGTGGGAGGGTCTTGGAGCGTCCCCCACACTGATCACATGTTGCTGTAGTTGTAGTAGGCTGTATACAGGCTGTAGGCCTAGCTGTATACAGGCTGTAGGCCTAGCTGCATGCAGGCTGTAGGCCTAGCTGCATGCAGGCTGTAGGCCTAGCTGCATGCAGGCTGTAGGCCTAGCTGCATGCAGGCTGTAGGCCTAGCTGCATGCAGGCTGTAGGCCTAGCTGCATGCAGGCTGTAGGCCTAGCTGCATGCAGGCTGTAGGCCTAGCTGCATGCAGGCTGTAGGCCTAGCTGCATGCAGGCTGTAGGCCTAGCTGCATGCAGGCTGTAGGCCTAGCTGCATGCAGGCTGTAGGCCTAGCTGCATGCAGGCTGTAGGCCTAGCTGCATGCAGGCTGTAGGCCTAGCTGCATGCAGGCTGTAGGCCTAGCTGCATGCAGGCTGTAGGCCTAGCTGCATGCAGGCTGTAGGCCTAGCTGCATGCAGGCTGTAGGCCTAGCTGCATGCAGGCTGTAGGCCTAGCTGCATGCAAGACAGGTAGGCCTAGGGGTCATGATAAGTGGAGACGACTCGCTCCAGCCTCATTGCCTTACTGTTTCTTCACTACTCCACTTGCCTTCCTTCTCCACTCACACTCTGGGGTCCCGAGGTCGATTCTCGCACCGAACATTTGTTGGGCGTGTTTACTTACACCTGATGCCGCTGTTCACCCCTAGCAGTAAATAGGTAGTGGAGATATAGGGTAAATAGGCATCCTTGGGGGGGGGGGTCAGTAGTCTGAGCTTCAGGGACCTCGATACAAGCTGTAAGTATATACTGCAGGCTTCCTGTCCCCGACAAGTGGAATAATCATTATATATTATATATATATATATATATATATATATATATATATATATATATATATATATATATATATGCAACTGAGAACTCATATATAACTGAGAACTCACACCCCACCCTCAGTTGCATATTGTCCTGGGGACCATTCAGGCTTGTTCGCATATATATATATATACAGTATATATAATATAAATATATATAAATTAATAAAAGTACAGTCATAGCTAGGCATTTCGACCAAGCTCATTTAATAATAGTTTACAATGTGTATTACCTGAATTTACCGCAAGTAAATATTGTCATGGGCTTATTTATGGTTGGGATGAGTTGGGTCGCGTTTCATTGGGTTGCTTAACTTGCGTCGGGTTAAGTTGGTTTTGGAATGTGTGGAGAACTTTTGGGTGTGGCATCAACAGTATCTGTGTCAAACAGTTGGTGTGTAACAGTTTTATTGGGACTAATGCAACACTTGTCTGAATAATGAGCTTGAGGGACGGGCCTACGGGGAGGGTAAGACCAGGGTTAGGTTAAGGACCTGCCCGAGACGCTGTGCGTGTCGGTGGCTTTGTAAGAATGTCAGAATGACAATCTTATTTAATCTCGCCAATCCATTGTACCTTCTTGTGAATAAAAATGATTTATTATTATTGTTACACGGGACACTTTGACAAAGCGGGTTTCTCGGCCAGGGCCGGGCAAGGGGCCAGGCTAGGCTGGACTAGCCTAGACTAAGTATGTGGGTTTAAGCCCCGGGGGTGAACCTGTGTTGTCTACAAATGTGACACATCCAGTACAAGTGTGTTTCTGAAGATGCTGCACATGATTAGTGGCTGTTTAACATTGTGAATATTATGCTATGCTTGAGTAAATGTTGCTCTTCTAACCTTGCAATATTTTTTTTATTTATTTATATATACAAGAGTTCTTTCATTCTTTCAAAATGATATGCATACAGTATGCATATCATTTTGGGCAAGTTCTTAATCCTGTGTTCCCTGGAATACGACCCCATAAAAAATTGATTAACAAGCAGGTACATATTTTACCGTTGAGTTAAACAGAGGCTACAGTTAAGGGTTGACGCCCAGTAAATTTTTCCCGGCCAGGATACGAACCCAGGACACAGCACTCACGAAACACCAAGCGAGCGTCTTAACCACTATACCATGGAGACTGCTAACAAATATTGCGTGCTGCAGTCCTTATGTGACTTACTGTTGACTTTGAGGGCCTGTGAGGCAATGTATAATTTGGATTACTGGCCTATGGGGCAGTGTTCCCTATTTGGATATTAGGGGAGGAAAATTTCAAATTATGGGGTGACCTATGACAAGTCGCCGGCTTCCTGTCCACATCGAGGCCACTAGGGTTAGTGGCCCTCTGGTAAATCAGGTAGTCGTACTGTTACCTCTTCATTGTGTTCTCTGTGGAATGTTGGCAACGAAGGCAACGTGTGTGTACGGAATGGTTTAAACAATTTGAAAGTCATATTGTGAATGTGAGATGACGTTTTAGTCCACTGTGGAGCCGTCGTCGTGTCACCGCTTGACAAGGGTCCACGACGGACTGAAATGGCATGACTATCACTTAATATGTATATGGGTTGCATTATTTGTTTCTGCCATGGGTATTGTGATATATTCTCTAAATTAGAACTCCAGCTTTCTTGAGGCATTTGTTTATAATAAGAATTTTTAATTATTATTGTAAATTGGCCATATTCCCCAGTTGAAGGAAACCGTCTAATGATTGTGACCTGTTCCAGAGCGGAGAATTAGAAGATTTGTCACCTTTAAGAGTGGAATTTGTACCAGTTTTCCTCAACTTCCTTCGTGATCAGTCGAGCGGGTGAGTATTGTGAAGACTGTTCAGTAGGACATGCCCCAGCCGGCAGGGCATGATTGACAAGTTATTCAACACATTGGGCATAATCTTATTGACGCAAACATACGATCCATAAATACTCATACACCGCCTAAGTCAAACAGAAACAAGAAACGAGTACCACTTAGTGGGCCAGCCAGAGGCTGGGCCCATGAAGGAATATTCCTGCAAAAAAAAAAAAAAAAAAAAGTGAAGCTTCCCAGGAAGGAAGCACCAAAGAATGGCTGCAGAGGATTCCCAGAAAAAAAGAGCTAAGTAAACATTAATGAAAACCCCCCCCCCCCCTATAATACTTTTCATAAAATTTTTATTATAAAATAACTGTACCTTGCTATGATTTCAGGACTCAACGTCCCCACGGCCCGGTCCTCGACCTGGCCTCCTCCCTTAGAAACTTTAATGTGTTACTTTTTTCTTGAGATGTGTGTTAAATATTTCCAAATATTTAATTTAAACATTAAAATATGAACCAAAGTATATGGCTGCTGTTGAAATAAGGCAAAGGAGCTCCATAACAATATTCATTTCTGTACAATACAGCATCTCTACTAGAGTCTCAGCAAATTGAATTAAAGATTCAGTTCTTATGTGCTTTTGGCCAAATCTTAGAGTTATCTTGAGATGATTTCGGGGCTTTTTTTTAGTGTCCCCGCGGCCCGGTCCTCGACCAGGCCTCCACCCCCAGGAAGCAGCCAGTGACAGCTGACTAATACCCAGGTACCTATTTTACTGCTAGGTAACAGAGGCATAGGGTGAAAGAAACTCTGCCCATTGTTTCTCGCCGGCGCCTGGGATCGAACCCAGGACCACAGGATCACAAGTCCAGCGTGCTGTCCGCTCGGCCGACCGGCTCCCTAATGGTCTTGTGATTTATGTGCTGGTTGGTCTTGTGTTCTATCGGTTAATTAACATGACGTCTAGTACTCGTCTAGTATTCTAGCACTTGGTAAAAAGCACAGATTAATACAGGACTAAAAGTTTGGATTTACTAGGGGTTGCTTATGTTGCATAAATGTACTCATTCTTTTACTTTATACTGTAAAAGAAAGTCCATAGTGGGGTAACACTCTGGACTTCCAGAGTTTGGATTTACTATAACTTTGTTTTACTATAGCTTTGTTTACTATAACTTTGTTTTTTAAGAGATCCTGAGCTATTTCGACACAATTTTCACCTTCATGTTCCACAGGTATATGAAAGTTTGGATTTACTAGGGGTTGCTTATGTTGCATAAATGAACTCATTCTTTTACTTTATACTGTAAAAGAAAGTCCATAGTGGGGTAACACTCTGGACTTCCAGCAGTCCGTAGTGGGGAAACATTGTCACATTTTCCCTGAACTTTAACAAAGCCTTTGAAACTCTGCCTCACAAACTATATTTTCTTTTTGCAGTGTGTTACAAGTCAACTTTCACTCTGGTACAACCCCTACCAAGCTTCCAAGCTCAGTTCGTGCAACTAAGTACATTTCTCCCGGCAAGAACCCCAGCCTCCGCATGCACACACGAAAGCCCTCCGTGTCCAAGGGGAAAACATTACAGTTCTTTGATACTGACATAAAGGTGAGTGTTTAGTGAACACTTATGTACTGTATAAACATAACACTTTCTTAAATTTGCTCTGGAATTAAACAAAATACGAAATCACGATAGTGACCAATCAGAGGAAAATTTTGAGGATCTGTTTACAACACTATGAAATAGACATGACAGGATGGATCTCATCAAAACTATTACAAAACTGAAAAGTTTGGAGGATGTTGATCCAGACAACTTCTTAAAAAGGTTAGATGTAACATAAACAAGGAGTAAGTTTCAAGCTCAACAAGCCACAATGTAGGACAAAAAACAGGAGATGCTTTTTCATCCATAGGGACATACTGCCAGCGTTCTGCCCTCATCAAGGCTAGTAGTGTTAGTTGCCCTCGGGTAAATTTACGTACGTATATACAATGATCTGCTCCCTCTACTTGCAATCAAGGATCGTGGGTCCAATCCCTCGAATGGAAGAGAAATGATTGGGCAACTTTCCTTTAACTTTATGCTTCTGTGAGTGCAACTCCATAGTCTCCTGAGACTGTTGGATGCCTACTGCTATGCTTCTATTTACCTAGCAGTACGCAAGTACAGTATTCGGGAGATTACTGTCGTGAGTTTCATCCTGAGGAAGGTCAGTAGTTGGCCGAGGGAAGACCTGGATAACCCCAAACACACACGCTTCCTATTCCTAACAACTCAATTATAACAATGTGTTTTTTTTTTTTTTTTTTTTTGTTAGGCATCTGAAAAAGGCATCTATGCTAGACATTTTATCAGGCAGAGCAGAGTGGCAGTGTGAGACTATATGTGGTGTGAGTGTGAATGATACTCATGACATTATATTGTGCACGGTTTGCTGGTAGGCTGCTTGTGGCACGCTTTGCCGGTCGGTTGTAAAGCATTTGAGATAATGTTGTTAATTTGGTGATGTGTGATGCTAGTGTGAGTGGTAGGTTGAGAGTGGCATGCAGGCCATTCAGTGTCATTAACTTTCATCTCCTGCAATACCTTAAGGTATTCTGTAGGCGAGTTTCTCCTTACCCCACGAAAGTGGGAAAGTGGGAACAATGATAGTATTAATGTAGCCCAATTTTTTCCAGAATACTTCATCAAATGTTCAAGATGTACACTCCTTGGATGTGGACCAGCTAATCCTTGAGTCGAGTTCTGCCCTCACTGCTTCTGTTGTCAACACAAGTCCCCCAGCCACAGCCCAATCCAGCACCTCCATTTCTAGTCCCAGTTGCCGCAGTAACCCGAGACAAGGAAGATACACATCAACGCCTCGTCGTAACGGGCAGGGCATCAGTCCAAAGTTTGACACTCCTACACTTTCACCTCCTGAACGACATCACCGTGGAAAGTGGCAGAGCTTGGATGGAGGGGATCATGGGGGTAAATGGGGCCATAGTAATGAGATAAAGCACAGTGAACAGAGACTCAGTCTGGGTGACTTTATCACAACCGATGTAAAGTTTAGCAATAAAAAGAAGAGTCCGTTGCCCAAGGAAAAAAATAGCTCGCCTGTTCGACGAGCAAGTGGGGGATGGTCACTTCGTCATCAAGAGATGCCTAAAATCTTAGATATCAGTGATGAGGAAGCTTTTCCAGTGGTTGGCAGCACTCCAGTTCAGGATAGACAGCAGAAACGTAGAATTAACCCGACACGAATTATGGCCAGTTCTGTACGTCAGCTGAACAGAACTTTTCCCTTTTCTCAGAGTTCCAAGGCAGTGTTTGGCATTCCACAGAGTCAGTCACCGAGTGATTCATTCATGGCTAGTGAAGAAGGTGACAACAAAAGTATGGAGAAAGAACGCGAGTTGCTGCGACAAGAAAGACTCCGATGGACAGAAGCTAGTAAAGATGCAAGTAGCAGTGGAAAAGTGAACAAATGTAGAGAGTCGCCTACAGGTCAGGTTTTGCCGAGATTGCCTGATAAGGCGAGTAACTATGTCCAAGCTTCTCCTGATCTTGTCAGTAACAGGAATTGTCTCGATATTCTTAGTGAAGTATATGCTGAACTTATATTATATAATATGGCACCTAGTGTTATGGTGGAATTACACTATCTGATACAGTTGCTGACAGTACGAGTGATCGTTGGTTCACAACCGGAAAATAATGAAAACTTGGACAAATTCTACCTTGGCACCACTCATAATTGCGTTTATTTTGCTACGAATGTGCTTTTATTGATAGCAGAACTTTTAAAGCTTTTAGACAAGGGAACACTCCGACTTTTATCAGAAAATCCACGCATTCAGCATTTTGCGGGTGACTTTCAGAGAAATCTGGTGTCATTTCTCGAAAATCCTCCACCATCACTTACGCTAAATCTTGCACCCAAGTCGCCTATTGGAGGAGTGTCGTTTCAGATGGACACTGACAACAGAAACAATTTCCCCAGTGATCAAGCATTTCATGTTTTCCGGAAGCAGAGGGATATGTTTTACGAGGTAAGAAAATCCATTCTTCGATAGGGCTGTCATATGGCAAGTGTAAATTCGGTATATAATTTTTATCCCAATTAATATAACCGTATTTTGAACCATATTATTATATATTTTGTAATCAAGTATTTATCTGCTTACAATCATAATAATAGAGCACTGATAATATTTTTTTTTTTGTAATCAAAATAATAATTATAATAATAATTCTAGAGAAACTTACTACAATACTATAGTTCTTGAAACAAGGCGAAGAAAAAGACCCAGTACATGTATAAGTGTATTATTAAACCCAATTTTTGGGTAGAAACCTACATCCTTTATCAGTGTTTGTTGTAAACAGTACAGAACCTTGTTTACAGCACCTTTATGAAGGACGCAGGTTTCACCCCAAATATTTTGTTTCGTAATACACTTGCACATGTATTGGGTCTTTACTTCATCGTTATATAATTAAGAATAATGATTGTCTTTAAATGTATTTGCAAACACTTAGTGTAGTTAGTCTTATTGGTAACAAGTTTCCATATTCATGACAGATGCTCCGAATTTGGGAAGAGAACCACCTCACTTGTGGCTGGTCGTACGGACAAGGTCTTGGGCCAAGGATTCGGCAGTTGTTGTCTCTTCGTCCAAACTCTGCAAACTTTGCACATTTTGCCCGTCTCTTCCAGTCGCAGCTGCTCAACATGTGTCAGGGTGACAATGACCAGTCCCACTGGCAGCACGATGCTGAAGGTATCGTAAGATGATGCAGTTCTCCCATTAGTAGGCACTGTTGCATCATACATCATAGTTGCCACATTCTCAGATGGTGGCATAGTTTACACTGTCTAGTACCTCCTATGCCCCAAGATGGGGTGCATCAAGGAGTCCCTCTCTGCATCCATGTTGGTTCTCTCTTGTATTACACAGTTGAGGAGTCCCCATCTTTTACAGTAATTCTGTTTGTGCACTTCATTATTTACTGCCTGAATTTCCAGGCAATGGCCTTGTCCCACTTGGAGGGGGGGGGGGGGAGCCCTGGCCCAGTTGGGGGGGGGAGTGTCTTTGCCCATTGGGGAGGTTACCTTACCTTACCTTACCTTTCCTAGGGAGAAGTTATTTTACCTTACCTTACATCCCAGAAAGCAGCCCATAACAGCTGTCTAACTCCCAGGTACCTATTTACTGCTAGGTGAACGGGCACATCAGGGTGAAAGAAACTCTGCCCATTTGTTTCCGCCTTCGCTGGGGATCGAACCCGGAACCTCAGGACAACGAGTCCCGAGCGCTGTCTGCTTAGCTGTCAGGCTCCCTGACAGCCAGGGAAAGGGAGTGCCCTGACCCACTGGGGGGGGAGTACCATGGTTGCATGCTCTACTTGCCTCTGAACCTCGGTGATGAACAGTAGGCCATAAGTTAGTGAGACATTTGTAGACTGTAATGTGCCGCACATGGTCACTATGGTCTTCATATCCACATTCTCAGCCTACCTAGCAATGACATACTGTTAGATTAACTGGATACACATAGCCCATGGTGTTAGTCACACTCTTCTGTTTCTCATTCATAGTAACTTCACATGGGGCCTGTATAATCTCTTTATCTTTGTGGTATTACCACATTGATACCCAATTGGAGTGTGATTGACATGTCAATTTTTGCCACTTTCTCCAACTTGACAAGACAGATGATGAGAGAGAGACAACTTGATCAAGGAGAAAATCCGAAATCTCTGGTGGCTGGAAGGATGATGTTGAAACACAGTATGACAGTGTTTCAGAGAGTGGCACAGAGAGTGAGTTCCCTTCATTTACCAGACTTTTGGACAAAGTGGAGAGCCGTGCAAGAAGGCTCATCTCCAGTCTTGACCAAGTCTGGTGGGAATGGTCTGAACATCAGAGCCTGCAACACTGTTGTGACATTGGTGGTCTCAACCTTCAACAGTCTCATGCTTGAAGTGCCATGCTCAAGAACATCACTTCATCATGTGTGTAATTACCTAAGTGTAATTACCTAAGTGTAGTTACAGGATGAGAGCTACGCTCGTGGTGTCCCGTCTTCCCAGCACTCTTTGTCATATAACGCTTTGAAACTACTGACGGTCTTGGCCTCCACCACCTTCTCACTTAACTTGTTCCAACCGTCTACCACTCTATTTGCGAAGGTGAATTTTCTTATATTTCTTCGGCATCTGTGTTTAGCTAGTTTAAATCTATGACCTCTTGTTCTTGAAGTTCCAGGTCTCAGGAAGTCTTCCCTGTCGATTTTGTCAATTCCTGTTACTATTTTGTATGTAGTGATCATATCACCTCTTTTTCTTCTGTCTTCTAGTTTTGGCATATTTAATGCTTCTAACCTCTCCTCGTAGCTCTTGCCCTTCAGTTCTGGGAGCCACTTAGTAGCATGTCTTTGCACCTTTTCCAGTTTGTTGATGTGCTTCTTAAGATATGGGCACCACACAACAGCTGCATATTCTAGCTTTGGCCTAACAAAAGTCATGAACAATTTCTTTAGTATATCGCCATCCATGTATTTAAATGCAATTCTGAAGTTAGAAAGCATAGCATAGGCTCCTTGCACAATATTCTTTATGTGGTCCTCAGGTGATAGTTTTCTATCTAGAACCACTCCTAGATCTCTTTCTTTATCAGAATTCTTTAAAGATTTCTCACATAATATATAGGTTGTGTGGGGTCTATGTTCTCCTATTCCACATTCCATAACATGACATTTATTAACATTAAATTCCATTTGCCAAGTGGTGCTCCATATACTTATTTTGTCCAGGTCTTTTTGAAGGGCATGACAGTCATCTAAATTTCTTATCCTTCCTATTATCTTAGCATCATCAGCAAACATGTTCATATAATTCTGTATACCAACTGGTAGATCATTTATGTACACAATAAACATCACTGGTGCAAGAACTGAACCCTGTGGTACTCCACTTGTGACATTTCTCCATTCTGATACATTGCCTCTGATTACTGCCCTCATTTTTCTATCAGTCAGAAAATTTTTCATCCATGATAGAAGCTTACCTGTCACCCCTCCAATATTTTCCAGTTTCCAGAACAACCTCTTATGTGGAACTCTGTCGAAAGCCTTTTTTAGGTCCAGATAGATGCAGTCAACCCAACCATCTCTTTCCTGTAATATCTCTGTGGCTCGATCATAGAAACTGAGTAAATTCGATACACAGGATCTTCCAGATCGAAAACCATACTGTCTGTCTGATATTATATCATTTCTCTCTAGGTGTTCTACCCATTTAGTTTTGATTAGTTTTTCCAATACTTTCACTATTACACTTGTCAATGATACAGGTCTATAATTGAGGGGGTCTTCCCTGCTGCCACTTTTGTAGATTGGAACTATGTTAGCCTGTTTCCACCCGTCTGCTACGATTCCTGTACACAGGGATGCCTGAAAGATCAGGTGAAGTGGAATGCTGAGCTCAGATGCACATTCTCTCAGAACCCATGGTGAAACGCCATCTGGGCCAGCTGCTTTGTTCTTACCGAGCTCCTTGAGCATTTTTTCCACTTCGTCTCTAGACACCTCTATGTGTTCTATGTTGTTCTCTGGAATTCTTATTGTATCTGGTTCCCTAAAGATTTCATTTTGTACAAACACACTTTGGAACTTTTCGTTTAGTGTTTCACACATTTCCTTTTCATCTTCCGTGAATCTATTTCCCATTTTCAACCTCTGAATATTATCCTTTACCTGCAATTTGTTGTTTATGAATTTATAGAATAGACCTGGTTCTGTTTTACATTTGTCCGCAATCCCTTTTTCAAAATTTCTTTCTGCCTCTCTCCTCACTGCCGTGTAGTTGTTTCTCGCATCTTTGTATCGCTGGTATGTTTGGGGGTTCGGCCTCTTCCTGTATTGATTCCATTTTTGTGTCTTTCGGTCTCTAGCCCTCTCGCAATTTCTATTGAACCAATCCTGTTTCCTAGTTCTGCATCTCTGTTTTGGTATAAATTTTTTTGTGCCTTTATCATATATTTCACAAAACTTGCCATACATCTCATTCACTTCCTTGCCTAGCATCAAGTCTGTCCAATTATACTCACTAAAAAAATTTCTAAGGTCACCATAATGTCCTCTCCTGAAGTCTGGTTTTTCAACTGCTTCAACCTCCTTATTTTCTTCCAGCTTATAACGCATTGCATACTTTATTCCCAAAAAGACATGGTCACTTTTACCCAAGGGAGGAAGGTACTGAATGTCAAATATCTCTTCCTCCTTCCTGGTAAATATCAAATCTAGCATGGAGGGAACGTCCCCTTCCCTCATCCTCGTAGCTTGTTTAACATGTTGATACAAGAATGTTTCCAGGATGAGGTCTACAAATTTACAGGTCCAAAAATCTTCTGTTTTAGCTTCATATGCTTCCCAGTCTATGGATTTCAAGTTGAAGTCACCGACTATCAACAGTCGTGATCTATCGTTATCCGCTCTCGCTATAATCTCTCTCATTATTGTTATAAGACCTTCACGTTTACTATCTAGCTCCTCCTTTGACCATGTGCTGCTTGGCGGTGGACTATATGCATTTATCATCATTAGTTTATCATCCTCATAGCAGATCTCTAGTGCTATTATGTCAACTTCTTGTGGATTGGCAGTCATTATTTCCTTCACCTTTAGGTGTTCTTTTACCAGCACAGCAACGCCACCGCCTTTCCTAATTTTTCTGTCCCGTCTCCAAATTGAGTAGCCCCTTGGGAATATGACCTCATTTAAAATTACATCTTCAAGTTTTGTCTCCGTGAGTGCAACAATGTCTGGTGTCTGCAGCTGTATTACATCACTTAACTCCAGTATCTTCGATCTCACTCCATCTATGTTGGTGTATGCAATCTTCAGGAACTTGTTCCCCCTCTCCTTATTCTTCACTCCCCCTCTCTCTATTGATTTTGTTGGTTTGCCTTTATGTACCACTTTACTGGTTTGCCTACCCCTATCACTTTGTAGAAAAAAGAATTTATTTCTTCTTCATTCCTGCTCTCATTTAAATGTTTTGCCTCGGCGAGGTTCAGTTTCAGCTTCTCTCTATCTTCTTTTGAAAGATCTCGTCTTAATGACCACCCTTTCCCATCCTCATCCCTTTGCAATTTTCTAGCATTCCTTAGTACTTCTTCCATCTGTTTGGCACCGTTTAGGGTGATCCTCAAAGGTCGATCTTTCCCTTTTACGTACCTGCCTATTCTCCTGTAGTCGCACACATTCTCTCTGTTTGTAAGACCTTCCACGAGGCCAACAATTTTATCTACTACTTTAGCTTCTTCTACAGCTCTTTCTGACCTAGATGTTATCGCCTTTTCTTTGCAGCCAAAAATGATCAGGGACTTACTCCGATCAACTGTGTTTTGCACCAACTTCGGGTTGTGTGTGTGTGTGTGTGTGTAATTACCTAAGTGTAATTACCTAAGTGTAGTTACAGGATGAGAGCTACGCTCGTGGTGTCCCGTCTTCCCAGCACTCTTTGTCATATAACGCTTTGAAACTACTGACGGTCTTGGCCTCCACCACCTTCTCACTTAACTTGTTCCAACCGTCTACCACTCTATTTGCGAAGGTGAATTTTCTTATATTTCTTCGGCATCTGTGTTTAGCTAGTTTAAATCTATGACCTCTTGTTCTTGAAATTCCAGGTCTCAGGAAGTCTTCCCTGTCGATTTTATCAATTCCTGTTACTATTTTGTATGTAGTGATCATATCACCTCTTTTTCTTCTGTCTTCTAGTTTTGGCATATTTAATGCTTCTAACCTCTCCTCGTAGCTCTTGCCCTTCAGTTCTGGGAGCCACTTAGTAGCATGTCTTTGCACCTTTTCCAGTTTGTTGATGTGCTTCTTAAGATATGGGCACCACACAACAGCTGCATATTCTAGCTTTGGCCTAACAAAAGTCATGAACAATTTCTTTAGTATATCGCCATCCATGTATTTAAATGCAATTCTGAAGTTAGAAAGCATAGCATAGGCTCCTTGCACAATATTCTTTATGTGGTCCTCAGGTGATAGTTTTCTATCTAGAACCACTCCTAGATCTCTTTCTTTATCAGAATTCTTTAAAGATTTCTCACATAATATATAGGTTGTGTGGGGTCTATGTTCTCCTATTCCACATTCCATAACATGACATTTATTAACATTAAATTCCATTTGCCAAGTGGTGCTCCATATACTTATTTTGTCCAGGTCTTTTTGAAGGGCATGACAGTCATCTAAATTTCTTATCCTTCCTATTATCTTAGCATCATCAGCAAACATGTTCATATAATTCTGTATACCAACTGGTAGATCATTTATGTACACAATAAACATCACTGGTGCAAGAACTGAACCCTGTGGTACTCCACTTGTGACATTTCTCCATTCTGATACATTGCCTCTGATTACTGCCCTCATTTTTCTATCAGTCAGAAAATTTTTCATCCATGATAGAAGCTTACCTGTCACCCCTCCAATATTTTCCAGTTTCCAGAACAACCTCTTATGTGGAACTCTGTCGAAAGCCTTTTTTAGGTCCAGATAGATGCAGTCAACCCAACCATCTCTTTCCTGTAATATCTCTGTGGCTCGATCATAGAAACTGAGTAAATTCGATACACAGGATCTTCCAGATCGAAAACCATACTGTCTGTCTGATATTATATCATTTCTCTCTAGGTGTTCTACCCATTTAGTTTTGATTAGTTTTTCCAATACTTTCACTATTACACTTGTCAATGATACAGGTCTATAATTGAGGGGGTCTTCCCTGCTGCCACTTTTGTAGATTGGAACTATGTTAGCCTGTTTCCACCCGTCTGCTACGATTCCTGTACACAGGGATGCCTGAAAGATCAGGTGAAGTGGAATGCTGAGCTCAGATGCACATTCTCTCAGAACCCATGGTGAAACGCCATCTGGGCCAGCTGCTTTGTTCTTACCGAGCTCCTTGAGCATTTTTTCCACTTCGTCTCTAGACACCTCTATGTGTTCTATGTTGTTCTCTGGAATTCTTATTGTATCTGGTTCCCTAAAGATTTCATTTTGTACAAACACACTTTGGAACTTTTCGTTTAGTGTTTCACACATTTCCTTTTCATCTTCCGTGAATCTATTTCCCATTTTCAACCTCTGAATATTATCCTTTACCTGCAATTTGTTGTTTATGAATTTATAGAATAGACCTGGTTCTGTTTTACATTTGTCCGCAATCCCTTTTTCAAAATTTCTTTCTGCCTCTCTCCTCACTGCCGTGTAGTTGTTTCTCGCATCTTTGTATCGCTGGTATGTTTGGGGGTTCGGCCTCTTCCTGTATTGATTCCATTTTTGTGTCTTTCGGTCTCTAGCCCTCTCGCAATTTCTATTGAACCAATCCTGTTTCCTAGTTCTGCATCTCTGTTTTGGTATAAATTTTTTTGTGCCTTTATCATATATTTCACAAAACTTGCCATACATCTCATTCACTTCCTTGCCTAGCATCAAGTCTGTCCAATTATACTCACTAAAAAAATTTCTAAGGTCACCATAATGTCCTCTCCTGAAGTCTGGTTTTTCAACTGCTTCAACCTCCTTATTTTCTTCCAGCTTATAACGCATTGCATACTTTATTCCCAAAAAGACATGGTCACTTTTACCCAAGGGAGGAAGGTACTGAATGTCAAATATCTCTTCCTCCTTCCTGGTAAATATCAAATCTAGCATGGAGGGAACGTCCCCTTCCCTCATCCTCGTAGCTTGTTTAACATGTTGATACAAGAATGTTTCCAGGATGAGGTCTACAAATTTACAGGTCCAAAAATCTTCTGTTTTAGCTTCATATGCTTCCCAGTCTATGGATTTCAAGTTGAAGTCACCGACTATCAACAGTCGTGATCTATCGTTATCCGCTCTCGCTATAATCTCTCTCATTATTGTTATAAGACCTTCACGTTTACTATCTAGCTCCTCCTTTGACCATGTGCTGCTTGGCGGTGGACTATATGCATTTATCATCATTAGTTTATCATCCTCATAGCAGATCTCTAGTGCTATTATGTCAACTTCTTGTGGATTGGCAGTCATTATTTCCTTCACCTTTAGGTGTTCTTTTACCAGCACAGCAACGCCACCGCCTTTCCTAATTTTTCTGTCCCGTCTCCAAATTGAGTAGCCCCTTGGGAATATGACCTCATTTAAAATTACATCTTCAAGTTTTGTCTCCGTGAGTGCAACAATGTCTGGTGTCTGCAGCTGTATTACATCACTTAACTCCAGTATCTTCGATCTCACTCCATCTATGTTGGTGTATGCAATCTTCAGGAACTTGTTCCCCCTCTCCTTATTCTTCACTCCCCCTCTCTCTATTGATTTTGTTGGTTTGCCTTTATGTACCACTTTACTGGTTTGCCTACCCCTATCACTTTGTAGAAAAAAGAATTTATTTCTTCTTCATTCCTGCTCTCATTTAAATGTTTTGCCTCGGCGAGGTTCAGTTTCAGCTTCTCTCTATCTTCTTTTGAAAGATCTCGTCTTAACGACCACCCTTTCCCATCCTCATCCCTTTGCAATTTTCTAGCATTCCTTAGTACTTCTTCCATCTGTTTGGCACCGTTTAGGGTGATCCTCAAAGGTCGATCTTTCCCTTTTACGTACCTGCCTATTCTCCTGTAGTCGCACACATTCTCTCTGTTTGTAAGACCTTCCACGAGGCCAACAATTTTATCTACTACTTTAGCTTCTTCTACAGCTCTTTCTGACCTAGATGTTATCGCCTTTTCTTTGCAGCCAAAAATGATCAGGGACTTACTCCGATCAACTGTGTTTTGCACCAACTTCGGGTTAGATGCCAATTCTTTCCTCACTTCTAGCCTAATGTTTGTTTTATCTTGGTTGCTGCAGTGTTTGACTTCCTTTACTGCTTCTTCTATTTTTTCCTTCTCCTTGGCCACTTGTGCATAAGTGAGTTGCATATCTTTCTTGCACTGTTCTATTCCCTGTGTAACTTCCTCCATCTGTGCTGACAAAAGCTGTTTCTCCTGTTGAATTTCCTTGCCTAACCTATTGTAGTCATTTATGTTTAAATTTACTTTAACTTCTTCCAAAGCTATTTTTAAGAGTTTATTTTCTTCTTCCATGGCTTTGCAATTTGTTTCCAATTGATTCTTATCCTTGCGCAAGTCTTTCACTAAACCCTCAAGACATAAAACTTTGCTATTCAAATGGTCATTACTTTCTTTCAATTTACTAATTATTTCTACATGAGAGTTCACTATAGTATCTAAATTTACCAACTTGTTATGTAGACTACTAATATCAATGCTTTCTTCATTGAATCCCTCAAAATCAAGCTCTGTTTTGTTTTTCCCCTTGCCAGTGGCCATCTTGAATGTTCTTCTCTGCACTGTAAACACTAGTTGGTGGTCCTTGTGATACTCAGTGGGGCTTGCACAAGCTTCCTGTTTGAGTGAACTGTCTGGAAACATTTGGGGTGGGATTGATGCTTTCTTCAGTGTTTTTCTAGCACTAGAATGACCCAACACAAATGTTTTAAACAATTCTTTTTGCACTGGTGTGGAGTAATTAACAAGTGCCATTGTTAGGGGGGGAGGGGCAGGAAGCTTCTACTTAAGCTTGTCAAGGTTCCCCTTGCTTGAATTGCTGACCCACAACAATTGCTTAACTACCTGCTACCTATTTACTGCAGGGTGAACAGAGGCATATGCTCTAATGAAATCCCCTTAGGCCAACTACTAACCTTTCCCAGGTTGCAACCCACAGCAGTTCCTTAACCCAGATCAAAGTTAATGTGCCCTCGTTTATCCTGCCCAGGGATTAAACCCGGGTCCGTCAGTGGTAAGCCGAGGACGTGCTAAACCCATGTGCTAACTTGTGATCCTGTCTAATGGGAACCTTCAAATGTTTTGCCACGGGGAGCATAAGGGTGTTTTAATCAGGATGGATATGTTGACATTTGCTCGAGCCTCCCATTGGACCTTCCTCATAGCCAAGACTTCATGTTTGTATGTTTGAGGTGGTTGGGTAAAGGTGTCTGGCAGTACACAACATTGGCAACGTTGTATTAGGACTGATAACATTGTTGGTGTCAATATTTTAGAAGATAGGCATTTGTGATGAATGTTTGTGAAGAGCAAGGTTTTGTGTTGATAATGTAGTTGTGTTAAGCCTTTGTTAGCTTTCCTGTTAGGTGTTTTTTATTATTATTAATCCAAGCTTTCAATACCTCAGACTTGGGCTTCCTCACACTCCTCAAAAAGCAGCATCCAGAGAAATACAAGCGACTGTACGAGCGTCTTGTGACTCCTTCCAAACTCGGGGGCCCGTGTCCCCCTCCCTCCTTCCCGGGGTCGCAAGAGTTCTTCCGAGACTTCATCGTAACGGCATCGAACTTTGTTTTTAACCAACATCTGAAGGATGTGTTTATCAGTCATATCCTGATGCTTAACGAACGAGAGTTCGTCGTTACGGAGCCGGAGGATGGAGGTAAGCACGTGATGCTCACTAGCAAACACTTAAGTATGATATCATTACAGTATTTTTGTTTATATTTTGGGACCAAACTGTTTGTTTTGAATCTTTATGAATGTGAATGTGTTGTTAAAATATATACTGTGTAAAATTGCAAGTTCTTATTTAAGCTATTTTTGATGACTGCATGCATTGATCAGCTTCATCAATTTTGCTGTTTGCAGACTGTATTGACAGTGCAGTTTATGGGGAAGCCCGATCTGTTGTGCAGAATCTTCGCATCTTGGCCAAATTCTTGGGTTTCATAGAATTTCTTCCATATCAAACTTTGGAACATATCCCAGAAAGTGTCATGGCAACTCATATTTCTCTACGGAGTAAGGTAAAGCTTGAATTGCATTTTTTTTTTTCTTTCTTTCTTTCTACCACAGACGTGGCCACACATTTACAATGCTAACCAGCATATATACATTTTCTTCTGTCTTCCATGGACAGGGTTAGAGATGTGTTAAACATTGTTAGTATTTTTTCTGTGAGGAGTCCCTATGGCTCCCTGGAGCTATTGGGCTAATGTGTGATATATTAGACCGGGGCATTAGTCTGGAGTTCAGCCTACTAGGGACCACGAGCCAGAACTTGGTCCCCTCAGAGAGGAGACCAAGGGAGAGGGCACCCAAGAGGAGAGGCACGGAGAGGGCACCCAAGGGAGCAATGGCCCTGAAAACCTCCCCCTGTGGTTGGGGTTTTTCCTTATATGCCTTCGACCGGGGTTAAGCTCCCAGAAAGGTAGGCATAACAAAACAAACCCCACATGGTAAGAAAATTACAACTAGAAACCAAAAGAGAGGCAGAACTCCCTCCAATCCCAATGAAACAAGCACACGTCACACTCCACCACCGCGCCGCTCGTCCGCATATCCTACCCCTTCCTGAGAGGGGGAGGAGGAAGCCCCAGACCTCCCTGCGTCGGCTACCTAGCACTCTAATTCATTTGTTAATGTACTCGTCTATTTGTACTTGCATAGTTGTGCTTGCAGGGGTTGAGCTCTGGCTCTTTGGTCCCGCCTCTCAACTTGTGGTCAGGGGCAGACATCCCTGGTCCTTTCAGTTCTTGTCTCGTCTGGCCTCGATTTCCAAGACGGTGTTTTACCTTCGTGGCAATATCTGCAATGTTGTGTGTGGTGGTCAGGTATCCTCATCAGTGCCAGGACTGCATGTGCTTAGGGGCATCCTTCCCTGGGTGCCCTGTGAGTACTGCCCTTGCGTGTTAGGGGTTCCCTTCCCTGGTGCGTTCGGGAAACCATTTCCGTAGGGTTTTTTGCTGCTTGGCATTTACCTGCCCTTGGGGCCAGCAAGGGTTTCGTGGCCCTTGTTTGGCTTTGGGTAGGGAGTAGTATCGTGCTGGTTGGGGCATCAGGGTGTTGTGCAACCTGCCTACCTACACAGCGGTCAGTTCCTTTTCCTCTGGAGTCATACTTTTGCAGGTTTTTTCTTTTGTTTTTATTTTTCTTGCCTGGTGGGGGTCTGCCTGGTGTGGCTATTGTTCTACTTATAATATTTTGGTTGCCTTCTGTTAAGCCGCTGTGATTGTACACATTTGCAGGGGTTTCAGTGTTTCTCTCCTCTTTGGTAGCTTTGGGTCTTTGGGTCGCCCGGGCTTCCCGTAGCAGTCGGCTTACGGGCCCCTGGGAAATTCTGTTGGGGCTCAGTGGACCTATGGGTGCGTCTGCAGAGTTCTAGCTTGCCTCGTGCGGGTTCGAAGGTTGCTGTGTGCCCCTGTCTCAGGGTGACAGTCTCCTCTTTTGCCTCCATCATGCTGCCTGTTGGGTCAACACTCCTTTGAACCAGAGTCTTGACAGTTGTGTTCTCTGCTTGTTCTTCAGTATTATTCTGATAATGATAGGGTACAGGCAGCATCTGCATTGTATGCTACGTTTAGGTTGCTGCAATGCGCTAGGTTGGTTTACCACCCAGATGCCCCACAGCTGCCCCGCTTTGGTTACTGGGACCCAGACCTGGACTTCAACTTTGGTTCAGTCCGTGCTCCCTGGTCCTTTCCCTGTTGGGTTCAGTCCGTGCTCCCTGGTCCTTTCCCTGTTGGGTTCAGTCCGTGCTCCCTGGTCCTTTCCCTGTTGGGTTCAGTCCGTGCTCCCTGGTCCTTTCCCTGTTGGGTTCAGTCCGTGCTCCCTGGTCCTTTCCCTGTTGGGTTCAGTCCGTCCTTTCCCTGATGGGTTCAGTCCGTCCTTTCCCTGTTGGGTTCAGTCCGTCCTTTCCCTGATGGGTTCAGTCCGTCCTTTCCCTGTTGGGTTCAGTCCGTCCTTTCCCTGATGGGTTCAGTCCGTCCTTTCCCTGTTGGGTTCAGTCCGTCCTTTCCCTGATGGGTTCAGTCCGTCCTTTCCCTGATGGGTTCAGTCCGTGCTCCCTGGTCCTTTCCCTGTTGGGTTCAGTCCGTGCTCCCTGGTCCTTTCCCTGTTGGGTTCAGTCCGTCCTTTCCCTGTTGGGTTCAGTCCGTCCTTTCCCTGTTGGGTTCAGTCCGTCCTTTCCCTGTTGGGTTCAGTCCGTCCTTTCCCTGATGGGTTCAGTCTGTCCTTTCCCTGTTGGGTTCAGTCCGTGCTCCCTGGTCCTTTCCCTGTTGGGTTCAGTCCGTCCTTTCCCTGATGGGTTCAGTCCGTCCTTTCCCTGTTGGGTTCAGTCCGTCCTTTCCCTGATGGGTTCAGTCCGTCCTTTCCCTGTTGGGTTCAGTCCGTCCTTTCCCTGTTGGGTTCAGTCCGTCCTTTCCCTGTTGGGTTCAGTCCGTCCTTTCCCTGTTGGGTTCAGTCCGTGCTCCCTGGTCCTTTTCCCTATTGTTCATCCTGCTCTTACTCCCCCCTGCTTCCAGCTCCCAAACGTCTGAGGGTTTCGGAGTCGTAGCAGGATTTTGTTGGTAATGAGAGACTGGCAGCTTCTGGGGCGGCCCCGTTCGGGATGGGGACAGAGGCATTTGAGCCGGTTCCTCCTACCGATGCTTGAGTCTCACCTGCAGGCCCCCTTCTTTTCACCCTTTCCCCTGGAATCTGCCTTTTCTTCAGTCGTAGAGGGTATGGAGGAATGCTCTGCCCTGGATCTCGGGGCTGGGGAGTAGTTGACCTGGGAGCCTTGGGTCCCCTTTGACCCCACGTGGGTGTTGGTGCCTTCTTAGCAGGGCTTGTTGTTGCAAGGGGGAGGAGTTTTCTTGTCGCCCTTTCCCTGTATGATTTGGGGTCGGCTCCTCCCCGGGTTTGGTTCCATGCTTCCTTGGGTTCCTTGCCTCCTTCTTTCCGGATGTTTTCTGCCTCTCGTCTCTTACTATGGAGGTTCGGGAGGCGCTTGCTGCTTAACTCCTGCAAGACCCAGGTTCTGCCTCCGATGGATCTGTCCTCATTTGAGTTTGGTTCTTCTTCCCTGTATTGGGTGCATTTGGAGGTTCCAGTCTTTTCCTTGCTGGCAGGACTGCCCATTCTTTTTGTTGGGGGTGTGCCATGTGTTCTGTCGGACACGCACGCTTGAATGGCAGGTTTACCGGGGGGTGGGGGGTGGGGGCGAGTTTGAGCGCCTTAATGCGTGCTTGTTCTTCCCCTGCACTTTCTCGGGATGTTGGCTTTGTGTAGCTGGATGTGCAGGTTCCTACCCTTTTGGCGTCCTATGTTTCTGAAGACTTGCGCGCCCATGGGCCTTTGGCTTCAATCTTGAGCTTCTTTTCCCTACTTGCGCTTCTTTTCCCTTCTTGAGCTTCTTTTTCCTTCTTGAGCTGTCTTTGGCCTGGCATGAGAAGGATGTGGAGGTGTTGAGTGCTGGGCCTTCGTCTGGTGTGCTGGCCTTGGTGGCTCGGGCGTCGGCTGAGCTGTTGAAGCTGTTTGCGCCTATCTTGAAGGAGGCGGTGTGTCTGTTCTTTGCTTCTCGCCTCGTGTGAAATCAGGCTGTGCTCGCTCTTTAAAATCCGCTTGGGCCATGGTTCATAGGTTTTCGTTGCTGTTTTGTCAATTGCTGTTTGTGGAGTCTTATCACGCAGTTTCTGCAGGCAGCTTTGTCTAGTTGTCGTCCTATGTCGGACTTGTGGTTTTCCGGGGCGGCCATTTTTGGCCTTCTTGGAAGGGTCGTTGCCAGGGCTCGGGGTTCTGCTGGTCGAGTTGGGCCATTAGTGCCAGCCTTGAGCCGGCGTCGTCTGGTCGGCACGGTGATCGCACTGTTCGCTGGTCAGCTTCTCATAAGGGGTGTCGGCCCTTTGCAGTTTGCCCGTTGACTGACCGATGAGGGGAGGCGCTCTGTTTGCTCGCGCTTGGTCCCACGATTTGTGGGTATTTTCAGTCGTGTCATCTGGCCTGTGGTGGCGTTAGGCGGCGGCTCCTCCTTCAGGGGGTTCAGGGCACTTGGGCTTGGTCGAAATGACCTCGTCCCTCGGATGGGTTTTTCGTCTGTTCCCAGAGTCAAAACGGGACTGTGCGGATCTGCGGTTCATTCTAGACTTGTCCCGTCTGAACCCCTGGATTCCTTGCTCCTCCTTTCAGATGACCACTCTGTCTCAAGTCCGGCCTCTTTTGGAGCCAGGCGCCTGGATGGTATCTCTGGACCTCAAGGACGCATATTGGCGCATCCCTATTCATCTGGTGTTCAGAGACTGGCTAGGTTCCGTGGTGGGGCATCAGGCTTACCGATTTCGTTGCCTTCCGTTTGACTTGACTCTGGCACTTCGTGTATTCGCACCACACCAGAACCAAACCAGAGGGATGTGGTTCTTTCCCAGCTCACCGGGTTCAGATCTGGCTGGGTCTTGTTTGAGTCATATGGATTGCTTCCATGGCTCCCTCCAGAGTTGTTGCTGCAGCTGTTTCTGGGGGCTGGTTCTGGGTCAATTGGTGGTTGCTCAAGCAATTTTGTGGAAGTTTGAACTTCGCCATGATGGTCTACCTTCTTGGATGGGTTTGGCTTCGGCGTCTGTTCATGTTCCTTCAGGGGGTGCCCCTTCAGCTTCTCTCGCGATCTCTTGGTTCATACTTTGGGGGTCTTGCGTCAGTTGCTACATTGCCAGCTTCCTCTTTAGGGTCTTTGGGGTTCAATGCCTTGGTGCCAATCTGAACCCCTTGCTCGACATGTTCACGGACGGGTCGTCTCTAGGCTGGGGCTCTGTGACCAGTGCTCACCAGGCTGGCTAGGGGCAGTGGGGTCCATCCTTCTGTTGGGTTAACAGCATGGTGAGAGTGTTAGTGGTGGTTTGGCTGTCGCTTTGGAGGGTTCGGGTTGCTCGGGGTTTGACCATCCTACTCCATTTGAACTGTTCTTCGGTGGTTCATTGCCTGAACCGTGGGGGTCCACTTTGGTCCTTGCCACTTTGGGGCTAGTTGCTTTGAGTGGCTCATCTGCTGGCTTCTCGGGTTTGACTCTGTGAGGTTCGTATCCAGGGAGTGTCCAACATCCTGGTGGACGGCCTGTCCCGGTTCGTGCCCACTTCCAAACTCCCGGAAATGGACCCCTTCATGTCAGCGTGGTCTCGGCATCTCCCGATCTATGTGGCACCCTTCCCTGACTACGAGGCTGTTGTGGGTGGATTCCTTTCGACAGGACTGGCCAAGGTGGGGTTACCTGTACCTCTTTCCCCGTGGTCCAGCTGTTGCTTCGGGTTCTGGCTCGGTTGGAGTCCTACCAAAGAGTAGTAGTCCTTGTGGCCCCTTGGTGGCAGGCCCAGCCTTGGATCCAGGTGCTGCTTGCTCGGTGTGTGAACCTGGGACGTTTTCCATCGCTCCACCTCTTCCAGCAGGTCAGACCAGTCCGGTACACGGCTTGTTCAGTCTTCTCCACTCTTCACATCTGGTCTTTTTGACGGGGGTTTATCACCATTTGTATGGTGATCAGCTGGCTTTGTCGATGGTGTCCCACCCGAGAGCTTCGTCTCGACGACAGTATGAAGTTTTCTGGCGTTCTTTCTTCCATTTTCTCTTTGTAGGTTTTTTCTATTTCTGAATGGGTTGTCTTGGATTTTTGGGGGACTGTCATTTGATGCCTAATACTGTTGCCTCATATCGTGCGGCGCTGGCAGTCACTCCAGCTTGCGTTCGGGATGGGTGTCACTTCTGCTCTGTTCCGTAAGCTTTCTCATGCTTTGTTTCACCTCCGGCCTGCTCAGGCACCGCATGAGCAGGCCTGGTCCTTGGACAGGGTGCTCTTCTATCTTTCCTCTCCTCGGTTTGTGGTGGCCCCTTTGGCTAAAGATTATTTTTCAAAGACTGTTTCTGTTGGCATTGCCCTCTGGGAGTCGGGTCGGTAAGCTTCATGTTCTCCTTCGGTGCAGGGGTTTCTGCTCTTTCGATCCTGGTGGTCAGTTTGCTTGGTTGCAGCCTTTGCCTTTTCTGGCAAAGAACGAGACTGCTGCTTTCTGGAGAGGTCCTTGGGTCATTAATGCTTGGTTGGTCAGGCCGGGGGTGCATCATGTGTTGTGTCCAGTTGCGGCTCTTCACCGCATCTGCGCACTTCGGCTTCGGTGGCCGGGAATGCACTTTGGGTTGATCCGGTTTCCCTCGTTCCCTGTTCCAGGGCTCGGGTCTCCCAGGTCGTCTACTGGTAAAGTTTAGCCAGCCTGTGGTCTATCCTCATGCCCATGACGTTAGGAAGTTTGCTGCTTTGACTACCATGTTTGGCAACATGTCTTGGGCTGATATTCGGGCGCGGGAATTTTGAAGGTCGAGCAGGGTCCTGGCCACTCATTATTTGGTTAATGTTCCTGCTTCTGGGCGTTCCTGTGTTGCTTTGGGTTGCAGATTGCAGCGAGTTGTCTCGACCTCGAGTTGAGGAGTATGTGGCAGCCGCCTCCGGGTATGTCCCTCTTTTCCTTATCTTTGGGTATATAGCTCCAGGGAGCCGTAGGGGCTCCTTGCAGAAAACCAGAGTTAAATGTAATGAAAATGCCATTTTCTGGGTGAGCCCTGGAGGCTCCCTGGCAACCCCCATCACTCCAGTGGGCAGTTTTTCGCGTTGTTTAATGCTTCTGAACTGAAGTGCTAAGTAGCCGGCGCGTTTAAGGGGAAACTGCACAGACAAATGACGTGGCGGTGGTGTGAAGTTTGCTTGGTTGCTTGTTTCCTTGAGATTGGAGGGAGTTCTGCCTCTCAATTTGATTTTTCCATAGACTAATGCCCCAGTTTAATATATCGTAGATTCACCCGATGGCTCCAGGGAACCTCCGGGGCTCAACCAGAAAATGGCGGTTCATCACATTCAACGCTGTTTTTTTTCCCATAGAATAACTACATGTTTATGAGCCTTTTTTTCCTGGTAATACAAAAATACATTAAACAAGTTTTGGAGTGAATGATTAACAAATTATTTAAGGGGTGTGTGTAATAGCTAACACACAACTTTGATTTAAACAAATATTAGACATATTTTGGGTGCTTGGAACTTGTAGTCTCCATCTTATAATGCTTTTCAGACATACATAAATTCTTCGAGAGCAGAAATGTTATTTATGCAGTATCCTCGGCAGTATTTATGCAGAGGATACATAAGGTATCATAGTGAGGACAGCAGAGGATACATAAGGTATCATTGTGAGGACAGCAGAGGATACATAAGGTATCATTGTGAGGACAGCAGAGGATACATAAGGTATCATTGTGAGGACAGCAGAGGATACATAAGGTATCATTGTGAGGTCACCAGAGGATACATAAGGTATCATTGTGAGGTCACCAGAGGATACATAAGGTATCATTGTGAGGTCACCAGAGGATACATAAGGTATCATTGTGAGGTCACCAGAGGATACATAAGGTATCATTGTGAGGTCACCAGAGGATACATAAGGTATCATTGTGAGGTCACCAGAGGATACATAAGGTATCATTGTGAGGTCACCAGAGGATACATAAGGTATCATTGTGAGGTCACCAGAGGATACATAAGGTATCATTGTGAGGTCACCAGAGGATACATAAGGTATCATTGTGAGGACAGCAGAGGATACATAAGGTATCATTGTGAGGTCACCAGAGGATACATAAGGTACCATTGTGAGGTCACCAGAGGATACATAAGGTATCATTGTGAGGTCACCAGAGGATACATAAGGTATCATTGTGAGGTCACCAGAGGATACATAAGGTATCATTGTGAGGTCACCAGAGGATACATAAGGTATCATTGTGAGGTCACCAGAGGATACATAAGGTATCATTGTGAGGACACCAGAGGATACATAAGGATTGTGAAGACACCAGAGGATACATAAGGTATCATTGTGAGGACAGCAGAGGATACATAAGGATTGTGAAGACACCAGAGGATACATAAGGATTGTGAAGACACCAGAGGATACATAAGGATTGTGAAGACACCAGAGGATACATAAGGATTGTGAAGACACCAGAGGATACATAAGGATTGTGAAGACACCAGAGGATACATAAGGATTGTGAAGACACCAGAGGATACATAAGGATTGTGAAGACACCAGAGGATACATAAGGATTGTGAAGACACCAGAGGATACATAAGGATTGTGAAGACACCAGAGGATACATAAGGATTGTGAAGACACCAGAGGATACATAAGGATTGTGAAGACACCAGAGGATACATAAGGATTGTGAAGACACCAGAGGATACATAAGGATTGTGAAGACACCAGAGGATACATAAGGATTGTGAAGACACCAGAGGATACATAAGGATTGTGAAGACACCAGAGGATACATAAGGATTGTGAAGACACCAGAGGATACATAAGGATTGTGAAGACACCAGGGGATACATAAGGATTGTGAAGACACCAGAGGATACATAAGGATTGTGAAGACACCAGAGGATACATAAGGATTGTGAAGACACCAGAGGATACATAAGGATTGTGAAGACACCAGAGGATACATAAGGATTGTGAAGACACCAGAGGATACATAAGGATTGTGAAGACACCAGAGGATACATAAGGTAGCATTGTGAGGACAGCAGAGGATACATAAGGTAGCATTGTGAGGACAGCAGAGGATACATAAGGATTGTGAAGACACCAGAGGATACATAAGGTAGCATTGTGAGGACAGCAGAGGATACATAAGGATTGTGAAGACACCAGAGGATACATAAGGTAGCATTGTGAGGACAGCAGAGGATACATAAGGATTGTGAAGACACCAGAGGATACATAAGGTAGCATTGTGAGGACAGCAGAGGATACATAAGGATTGTGAAGACACCAGAGGATACATAAGGTAGCATTGTGAGGACAGCAGAGGATACATAAGGATTGTGAAGACACCAGAGGATACATAAGGAAGACATAAGGTAGAGGGTGGGGGGGGGGGGAAGCAGTGAAGAGCTAATGACACTGAGGAATTACAGGCAGTAAAGCAGTTGCAAGCAACTATGACACTCGTTGAAAACATCTTTAAAAAAGTGGTAAGAAGTGTGATTGCAACATGTATTCAATCCTGGACAAGATGGGTTTAGAGCAGTTATGCTCCTGCCTCACAATTGTTGGTAATTCTATTATGTGGGTCCTGAAGCACAGTGGTCAAGGTCTTCAGCTCACAACTGAGCCGAGGACATTGAGGTTCAATCCCAGTGAGAGACAACTGGTTGGAGCATGTTTTCTTTCACCTTGTCTGTTTACTTAGCAGTGAATGTATGCTGAGGAACTAGGCAACTGTAGTGGGTTGCATCATGGGGAGGGAAGACCTGGATAAGCATAACTAGAGGCTTCCCGTCTCTCGAGAGTGGAGGTTGTCCGGTTTTGGAAGCCATGGGAGGCAATAGGAAGGATGATGTACACCATATACAGACTTTACAAAATGTTTGATAAATGTGATTATGGTGTAGTACCACATTAACAGGAATAACTGGCAAAATAGGAAGGTGGAACTTTAAACATATTGAAAAACAGAACCCAAAAAGTAACATAATCAAATAAGCATCCTCCAGCTGGATAAGCTCAGTTCCCCAAGGTGCTTTACTCACTCCATGCTCTTCCTCATTCTTGTGGCCAATATAAGCACAAACTATACCACCATGTCATCCTTTGCAGATGACACATATCTTGCTTGAGAGTAAAAACTGTAGCCGACCACACGTCCCACAAACTGATGAATATGGCCACATTTCTCCCATGCTCGAATTCAATCGAGCAAGGTCTCGCTCTACTAGATTCTGATGTTTGGACTTGAGCCAAAAGTCCTGTCATTCTATTCCACGTGGCTAGAATATGGGCATATTTTCCTTTTTCTCTGGAGTTTTCTTCCGGGTTCCCATGAACTCGGAGCCTAATGAACAATTTCTAAAATTTCTTACTGTTGGGATAAGAAGTCTATTGGCCTTATTAACACTATTGCGCGCCGTTCGTGCGCGCCGCAGAAATGACGTCATGCGTTGTTCGGTGCGAGCGAGCGTGCGGTGACACTAAAAAGTGTATACTCATTTCAGTTTTCTCACTTTGATTCTCGTGCTACATAGTTTGTTTTGGTATCATTGTGTTTGCAATAGAATTCCCTACAGGGGTATATGCATACAAGGTCCAAAAGCCCGCTGTGACTCCCCACAGCACAGCCTAAAGTTGGCAAATTACCCGTGAGCGTGAAAAATTGGTAAAATGTGTATATTGTACTCATTTCAGTTTTCTCGCCTTAATTCTTGTGCTATGTCGTTCGTTTTGGTATCATTGTGTTCGCAATAGAATTCTCTACAGGGGTATATGCATATAAGGTCTAAAAGCCCGGCGTGACTCCCCACAGCAAAGCCTAAAGTCGGCCAAGTTACCCATGAACGAGCACCAATTGGCAAATCTGCAGACTAATGTATATACTCGTTCAGTTTGATAACATAAATTTTCATGTTACGTGTTTCATTTTGGTATCACATTGTTCGCAAAATAGAGGCATATTTTAAAAATAGTCCCATAATAATAGAATAAATGGAATTATAACAAATTTTTTAACTTTTTGACGCTCATCACCACAAAATTTTTTATATATTTCCAGTGTTCTGACACCAATTTTCATGTTACGTCTTTTATATTGGTATCAAATTGTTCGCAATATAAAGTCGCGTATTTTAAAACTAATCCCATAGTAATAGAACAATAAATTGAATCTTGGCAAATATTTTAAAATTTGGACCACAAAAGTACAATATTTTTCTGACATCAATTTTCGCGTCACGTCCTTCAGTTTGGTATCAAATTGTTCGCAATATAAATGTGCGTATTTTAAAACTAGTCCCATAATAATAGAACAATAAATATAATTTTAACAAATATTATAACTTTTTGACACTTTTTGACGCTCATCACCACAAAATTATTTATATCTTTCCAGTGTTCTGACATCAATTTTCATGTTACATCTTTCATTTTGGTATCAAATTGTGGGCAGTCTGAAGGCGCTTATTTTGACACCACTCCCAGATTGATTGGATAAAATTTAAATTTTTAACAAATATTTTAATGAGTGACTCGAGATGGAGGCAACGGAGATGACTCGAGAGAAAAATGCATTACTACGGGGGGAGGCAATGGAGTGCGATAGTGTTAAGGTTCCCATAGTCCAACTACTGATCTCCAGGATGCAACCTAATGCAGTTGCTTAACACTTTTCTGGATTTTCGACTTGGAATTACGGGCGTTTTCCCTAACCGCTTGTCGGATCACGACGTAAATTTACGGTGCGGTTTAAAATATTTGTAAAAAATCCAGTTTAAATCCGATTGACTTGGGGTTTGTTTCAAACTCCGCGCCATGAAATTCCCGTTCTCTCGGGTAGGCTGCAAGTCACGTCGGCCTACTGGGTCACGTGACAGGCCGTGACCCAGTGATCCATCACGTGATCGGATCTCTCTCTCCTCGGCCGCCAAACTCGCACGTTTTCAAGGATTATTACCCGTTTGTGTGTGTTTATAACCCACTAAATTCATCAATAATGGATCCAGCACCAGGCCCAAGCGGTGTTTCGGCTACAGGAGCCTCAGAATCAAGTGGAAAAGACAGGATTACCGCCATCTATAGGAGGTTTGCTGGTATGAGGCTCACTCCCACCAAGATTCCCAATGTCTTGGATGCCTTTGATCAAGCTGAAAATGAACGAAGTGATGCAGAAGGTGAGGATGTAGAAGAAGAATTTGAAATTGGGGGCCGTAGACCCCTTGGGGATGACTCAACAGAGGATGAGACTGAAAGCCAAACTGAGGAGGAGGAGGAGGAGGGGGCGAGTTGCGGGCGACAAGCGAGTTGTCTCTATGATTACCAACCTACACAATGCAGACACAAAGAAAGTTCAGAAAAGAAAACGAGTTCGCAGGGCAGATGGAACAGTAAGACTACAGCAGGTTGTGGTGAACAAACCACAGGCAATTGTTGACTACAATAAGTTCATGAAGGGTGTTGACCACTTTGATCAAATGGTAAAGTATTACCATTTCGCCAGGAAATGTCACAAGTGGACCAAGAAAATAACATTTTATTTCTTGCAAATGGCATTGCAAAACGCTTATGCATTGTACAAGGCCAACACAGATGATCGAAGGAAACTAACTCTGCTCCAGTTCCATGAAGTTGCTATTTGGTCTTTATTGAAATTTGACAAGGCAGAGTGGCCTGCAACAACTACACCATCTCCACATCTAGTTCATGCTCCAGACATAAATGATGACACTGGTCCTGTGTATCCTGCTGCTGACCCGTCAACACCTGGCCCGTCGGGTGTGAGGCGCCCTCTCTTCACGTCTACACCTAGTGCTGAAGCTGAATCTGATGAAGATAATTCATATTCCACATTAGTGTTTGAAAACAATAGTGAGAGCGACGATTCAGACAGTAGTTTATTGCCAACCCAGAGACAACAGCAACGTGTTGTTATAGCAGAGACTCGCCTGAACTATAAATTGAAACATGAGCTGGTAAAAATCCCCAAACGTCGCAGGTGTGAAGTGTGTGCAAAGTCGGGTATCAGGAAGGAAACTCGTATAGCGTGCAAGACATGCGATGTTCCACTTTGCGTCATACCTTGTTACACCACTTATCACAGGAAAAGGGTGTATTGGGTGGACAAGAAATAACCACCCGCACCAGCTTCACTCCACCTAGGAACATCTGTTGAGCAACTTCAGGAATCAGTACCTGAAGGAGGTGGAGTGGAGATAAAATGCTCAACTTATTTTACTACAATCGTCTTTGCTTTGGTAAGTACACATAATTGTCTTAGATTGTTTCAGTATTGTAGTTTACTTTCTTAGGAATATTTTGATACCTAAATGAGAACTGTAGCACGAAAACTAAAGTAAGTATACACGAAACAAGAGAAACTTTTTTTGTGGGTGATGCAGGTGTTGCGGGTGTGAGTTGGAGTGTCAAGAGCGGGTTCCGGTTGTGTGTTTTCCGTCATCTCTACAGCTGTGAATTCCAAGGAATTGTATTTGATATGCATATGTCTTGTGTAGGGAATTTTATTCCGAACACTATACAAAAGAAAAAAAACGGTGTGAAACAAGTATAAACTTGAAAAACATGAGCAAAGTAAAAACTTTTGACGCTCACGGGTACAAACACGCGTAAGATTTTATTCCCCGCAAATTTATTTGATGCTGTGTTGGCCAACTCTACCCATGTTCTTATAGAACTTTCTATTGCGAACACATTGCTATAAAAATGAAATACGTAGCTCCAGATATAATGTCAGGACAGTGAAATAAGTATAAGCATTCAAAGCGCTGCATCACACCAGTGTCGTCGCTGCTGAAATCACGGCTAACGCTTCGCCCAGTTCCCACACTCGTGCGGGTCACCCGATACCATAATTAGACATTGATAGGCAAATGTCTGGGTGGGGAATTTTATTGCGAGTTCAGTGATATCAAAATGAGCGCTGTAGGATGACTGTGAGGCTGGCAACAAACGAAAGAGTATGAACATTTACTTCCTGTTTGGATGTCACGGCGAGTCATCTTCGTGTTTATTTACTTCGTGGTGGGATACCAAATGCTTGGGTGACATTTTATGCATATGATCTTGTAGAGAATTTTATTGCCAACGCATTGATACCAAAATGAAAAACGTAGCTCGAGAATTGATGTTAGGAGCGTGAAAAGATTATACACTTTTTTGTGTTTACGCTTGAGCGCCCAGAACGCCGCGCGCACAACCCGCTTTATTTTCAGCAAGTGCCGCGCGCACTAAAGTGTTAAATAAATTTTTTTACATCAGCAGAGTGACTTTTCGGCTATCACAAGACTTTTATTACCACGATGTATTTTAACGTTTTAATTTGCTCATTTCATTAAATTTTTATGTGTACCATTGGCAGACCTTGTCAACACTTTGTGTACTGTTAGATAATGATAATTAATATTGTCTTTACTAGGTATGTCCTGCGTTAAATGTGTGTGCTGCGTTAAGAGAGAGTGCCGTATCTGGTCAGCTGGTGGTTGCTGTAACATGGGTGGTGGAGTTGCTCAGTATGGTTGATCCTGTGGCCTTACATTCCCGACACTATCTCACAGTAGTCGTCACACTTATAGCTATATTCAAGCTTCTCTATGTTGTGAGGTAAGAGTATTAAAAGGCGTAAATGCAATAGTTTTACAAGTGAATGGTTATGAGGACTTAAGTGTACAAACATACTGAAACCGTATGATGAGATTAAACCCGGTTCTTGGAACTCCTCAGCAGGGCTGTGGAGTCGGTACATAAAGCCTTCAACTTTTACGTGGACAAAGCTTATGGTGCCTCCTACTCTGACTCCTCAATTTATTTATCAATATAGGGAATAATAAATATACAGTACTAATTGTTTATTTCCTATATTGATTGAAAGCATGTGACTTAATCTTGACCGCCACCACCACCTCGCTCCCTGAAGGTCCCCGCACATCTCCTATGCCAGGTGAGTATGATGGGCTCACTATTGCCCCATGCTGCTTGGAACTTTTTGTTCCGAGTAGCTGAATCTAAAACAGCAGCTTAAGCTTGCGTTGCTGTACTTTTGAACATTCCATTTTGTCCAAATTGGCTTCAAAGGTTTAAATTTTCACTTGAACTTGAAGCAGACGAGTCTGAATTACCAGTGCTCCTAGCTTCATCCAGTGGTTCTGGTGTTTCAGGCAGTGCTTGGAACTGTTTATGCAAATTGCTACTTTATAGTTCCTGTTTTCCTGTAGAAATGTTGTCATTACTCAATTAAATACAGTTATTTGAGACAAACAATCCTTGTGTGTTCAGAAGTACTCCAGGTTGCAATCCTTGTTACCATGTCGTTGTCTAGTCGCTAGAAGTGTGTGCGTGGGAACACCCACCGCATAGGTTCGAACCCTCATCCCTGCTCCTACGGATTATCTCATCGATGCAGTCACGTTAGTGTGATTACTCTCTGTGAATTGACACTGTGACTTGTGCATGCATCCATTTTAATAAAGACAAAATGTTCCTTCAAACTTTTTCAACGTTCTTCACAATTATCAATTGCCTTATACTTTCTTTCTACAAAGAAATGCCAAGAATTTTGAGCCATATCTCTGTTTAAGCCTAAAATGGCTGGATGTGAACAAAAAGGAGAGAGGTACTGTTTTTCACTGCCATTTTTAATGATGTGATTTGTTAAGTTGTCTGGCATCATTGTTACAGGAACTGTGTCAGATGTAAAGAATGTTGGTAGTTGTGTTCGTCTTCCAGTAGACTTCTGATCTGTTTACCCCTGAAGTAGATGGAATGTTTTTATTGCAATGTTTCTCACTCAAGGCTTCTCACACTTCACGATGAAAATGCTACAAGTGTCTCTTAAATTTAATGCTCTTCCAGGTGCATATTTATCACAACGGCTAAAACTACAAGTTTTTTCTTTGCACGCTTTTTCACAATAACTTAGACACGTTTCCCATCTTGTGTTAGTATAAAGTGTTCAGAAACACCTGACTATGTTGGCACTTTTTCTGGATGTGTCCCTCCTTCCCTTCCCTACTGGCAGCTCCCTGAAGCCATCTTGCCGAAATATTTCCACATTACGTGGTCACATCAGTCGTGGAAGTTGTTTGGTGTACTGGGGACTAGACCTAGAACCTGGTCTTACCTTTTACAAAGGTGCAGGGAGTGGGTGACAATCTGTTACTACACTAGAAAAAGCCTCCAGATAGTCAACGAAGCTTTACAGACAACTGCAGGCTTCACAGAAAACAAAACCTCAAACTTGCTAAACAACTCTGCAAACAATGCATGCAGAACAAGGGATTCATTTTAACTCAAAACTTGTTAGTACAGTACTTTTTTTTTTTTTTTTTTTTTTTTTTTATAGATATATACAAGAGTTGTTACATTCTTGTACAGCCACTAGTACACGTAGCGTTTCGGGCAAGTCCTTAATCCTATGGTCCCTGGAATACGATCCCCTGCCGCAAAGAAAAGTTTTTTCATCCAAGTACACATTTTACTGTTGCGTTAAATAGAGGCTACAGTTAAGGATTTGCGCCCAGTAAATCCTCCCCGGCCAGGATAAGAACCCATGACATAGCGCTCGCGGAACGCCAGGCGAGTGTCTTACCACTACACCACGGAGACTGCTTAAATTACTGATTATCACCACCAGGTAACAGCACCTTCCTATCATCTTTTGCAGACGACACGAAAATCAGCATGAACATTACTTCTGTTGAAGACATTGATAAACTAGAAGCAGATATAAAGTATTTGACTGAGCAGCAGAAAATGACATGATTTTTAACAGTGATAAATTCCAGATACAGTGTACTTAGATATAGTAAATATGAAGACCTTAAATAAAATATGAGCTATAAAATGCAATAAAATCTGACCACAGTAGGAAAGCAGCAAGTTAAGGATCTGGGAATAATGATGACTGATGACAACATTTAATGAACATAACAAAGCTAATTAGCATCAGCTAGAAAAATGATAGGATGGATTACACTGCCTCTAGTGTTGTAGTTCATCAGATTGTGGGCATGCCTTCTGTTTCACGGTAAGTGTCCACTAGCCTTGGAATTTGTTGTCCTGCCACAGTAATTTGCTTTGTATATTGTTTCTGTATTTTAGTATTTGCTTCATGTTTGTTTTCATTCTGGCTTGTTGTGTGGGCTTGGCTCTTGCTGCATTTTGGGCTTCATGAGCTCAGAGTTTTCTTCCTTGAGTACTCACAAATGTTGTCCTTGCACAGTTACTTTCTCTGGTGTGTTTGCAAGTTTGTCCCTGAGAGGCCTAGCCACTTGTAGTGTCTCATCTTGGGCTAATCACGGATCTCTGATTTCTGTTTGGCCTCTTGGCTGAAGGCCTTGTTTGGTTTGTGGTGAGGCATAATGGAGTTTGTGTGCTTGTTTATACAGTACGCCGTGGTCATCCATTGTAGTCTAGTTTGTCTGGCTGTGGTTGGTGACTTCTTCCAGCAAGTGACTGCAGTCTGTATGGTGTCTGCTTAATCACCTTCTGACCCTGGGAATCCACAGCGGGTCTTTGACGTGCCCATTGTGGATTGGCCCGTTGAGCCTACTTTCGCCAAGTCAAAGTTTGAGGTGTGTTCATTGTCTTTGCTGTCAGACAATGATCATTCATTCTGCCCCTGCCATGCTGCTTGTTGGGTCGGTGACACCTATGACCCAGTCCTGTGAGGTTTGTTATTGCTAGGTCTCTGCTCTTACAGATTCCACTTCCCAATTGGAGGCTTTTCAAGCAGCTGGCGCTTTGCAAGCGAGGTTTGTTCATGTTAGGTGTTTGGGGAACCCAGAACTTTAGGTGCTGTTGGCCTCCAGCTGGACTCCCGTCTTCACCTCCTCTTTCTTCACCTCCTCTTTCTTCACCCTGTGGATGTGATTTACCCTGCTTCTGGTCTACCCCCCTCCCACTCCCACTTGAGCATTTGAGGGTTTTGGAGTTGTCAGGGTTTAGCTCAGGGTGTAACTTGTCCTTCTCCAGTGGTGGTGCAGACACCTTCCTATCTCAGATGTTGGGCGAGGACTTTGGCTCTGCCTCAAAACTTTCGTGGCAGCTTCTGAGCCTGAGGAGTGCCCATGGGGGCCTTTCAGCCATTTAAGGACTTTCGTTCCCCTCCGTGGAGGATCGTTTGCTGCAAGGGGATAATTCATGTCCTCCCTCCATGTATGTGTTGGATCACTCGCCTGCTCTCCCTCAGGTTTGGACTTAGGTCCCATTTAGCATTTCAAAATCGTCGTATTTCTAGAGGTTTCGGTCTTCCTATACTGGGCCGTCTGTGGTCTGCGTGGAGTTGCTTCGGTATCTCCCACAGAATGCAGACCTTTTTCCATGATGGACCTGGCCTCTTTTTAGTATAGATCTGCCTGGGCTTAATGATTGCAGTATGAGGTCTTAGGGTCATCTTGGCTGGCTGACAACCTTTTCTTTTCCTTGGGGGCTTGTCAGGGGTTGTGTTGAACCTGCATACCTGATTGGTGGGTGGTTAGCTCCATCTTGCAGGTGTTCCTGGGTGGTGCTTGTTTTGCTCCAGTCTTGAGCTGGCTGACTGCTCCAGCATTTCCCGAGAATGTTGACAAGTGGCAGCTCCATGTGTAGTTTCCTGTGCTGCCTGGGGCCTTTATTACAGAAGACCACAGGGCATGTTTTCACTTGCCAGTGGTCTTGCATGTCTGAGCCCTTGTGGAGGGGGCTTTCTGAGCAACTCCATGCAGATGTGGCATTACTGGGATCCTCTTTGGGTGCAGAAGCATTGTGTCCTGCAGTTCTGGCCTTGGCAGCCTTGCTGAAGATGAATGCCTCTCTCCTTCAAGAGTTGGTGGCAACATTTTATGCAGCCTGCCTTGTGTGTCGATGGGCTGAGTTGGCATGTTCTATAGATTCAGACAGTTTGGCTGCCTCTCCATTACACCTCTCCTCTTTTTCTGGGGATGCTGTTGCCACAGGTTGATTCCATAGTGACTTTTTCATGCTATTCAATTGATCAAATGCTTGATTCTTGGGGTTCTGTTCCCTTTTGGAGGCAGTCTGGTCGGGTGGGGACCTCGCCTGCTGGTGGTTGAGAGTAGGTCGTCATGTGGGTCTCATTCCCAGGCCGTTGTTTCCCGAGGAGGGTTCCTCCTCTGCTTGATGTCACAGAACTACATGTCGTGGAAGTCTGGTTCTTGCTCAGGGTTTCTACATATTTCCTGGCAGTGGCAGTAAAAAGTTGCCTGGCACTTGTTTCGCCTCTATTTGTATATTCTTCGACTTTTCAGTTTTCGACAGATCGGTCAGGTGTGTTCTATCCTTTTTGTTGTTGTTATTTCTTGATTGGTATCTCATGATTAATACTGTTGCCTCATCGTTTGGTATTGGTGGAGCCACTGTTGCTTTTATTCGGTGTCGACACCTCCATGCTACAATTTCTCTAGTTGTCTAATGCATTTTTCACTTCTGGCCTGCTCATGCTTCTTATGAGCTGTTCTGGTCTCTTGACAGGGTTTGTTTTTCTTGCCTCGCCTTGGTTTCCGGTTTTCCCCTTCAGTTCATTTTTTTTTTTAAATAAAGTATTCTTGTTAGCGCCCACTTCTGTCTGTAGGGTTCAGAAGATTCAGGCTCTTCTCTGGAGGTGGGGTTCTGTTCCTTTGTATCTGGTGGGTGGTTTATTCATTTGCAGCCTTCTCTTTCTTTTCTGCATGTGACGAATGATTTGGCAGGCTTCCAGAGGAGTCCGAGGTGAAGGCTGCTTCCTTGATTTGGCCTTGGGTGCATCATTTGTTGTTTAGTGGTGGCTCTTCACAGCTATCTCTGAGCCACTGATTCTGTCTTGGTGGATGCTTTGTTGGTTGATCCCACCGTTTCCTTGGTTCTCTGTTCCAAGGCTCACATTTCTCAGATTGTCTGGAGTATCATTAAGTCTACCTTTGGGGCCCATGAAGTTCATAAATAGCGGCTTTGGCTGCAGTCGTCTTCTGACGTGTCCTGGACTGATATTTGGGCTCGGAGGTTTTGGCGTTCTAACAGGGTTCTGGTGGCTCAGGTATTTGGTCAGTGTTAATGGTCCCAATTGGCAGTGTGTTGCTTTGGACCATATCTCCTGGCCTGGTTTCTCTTCGTTGTCCTAGTGCCTCCCGTCTCTCTTCCTTCCTGGTAAGTGTTGTTTTTGTTCTCTGTGGTTAGTTTCAGGAAGCTACTTGATGCCTCCAGAAACTCCACCTTCTGGAACTCGTTGATTTTTGGTGGCTCCGTGATTCACTTCCCCTCCAGGTTTGTTGGTTCGTTGTTGGGTTCATCAGCAGCTCCAGACAGAGGGTTGGGGCTAGGCCACCTGGTAGTGATAATTGTACTAATGAGTTTCAAGTTGGCCAGCGTGAATTTTTTGTTCTGTGTGAATCGTTTGCAGAGATGTTTGGCAGTTTTATGGCTTGGTTTTCTGTGGACCGTCCAGATGTTCTTAAACTGACTTTCTGCAGGCTCTTTCTGGTGAGGTGGCCAAGCGTCGCCTGCTCCCTGCACTGATCGGTACCTCTCCTAATGTAATAAATATCCTGATAATATAACCTGAAAAATACATCAAATTATTATCGTTAAATAGGAAATGTTATATCAATATTAGTTTAAATTTATTAGCAGTCAGAATTGGTACATTTTTACCGATTCTAATAACTCAAGAACTGCTTCAGACTCTTGACTCCAATACTCAGACTCCACAGCCCTGCTCCTCAGGCATTTGCACTACCAACTGGACACTGGAGTTTGATCCCATTGTACGGCTTCAATAATTTCTCACATGTATGAAGTTCTCATGATTTCATTGTGCACTTGAATGCATTATATACATAGTGTAGATTTAATATCTAATACTGTATATCAAAATAGGAATAAAGTTAAATTGTCTGATACAACTAAGCATTTTTTACCGTTTCCAGACCAGAGAACTCTGCTGGGTGTCCAAGCTGTGCTTCTCAGGTCCCTGTGAGAAGTTTCTCACCTTTAAATAGTCTTCTTTTGAAGCTACTCCTTGGCTGGCTATTTGATCTGCCAAACTTCCCCGATGGGTTGTTCTTTGTTGATGTGGGAGAAGCAGATATTGATCATATGGAGTATAGCAAAACTCTACAAGTTCTTAATGACAATTACAAGTACCTGTGCCTTCCTTGTTTAAGGATGCTGTTAATTCCCTCTCATAAAGAGCTGAACAAAAGTATGCTGGTTGATGCAAAATCTAGACAGAGGGAGACGTCTCCCGTTAGATGTCTTTCCCCTATAAAAGGCACGGCACAAGCGCTCGCAAAAACGCTTTCAAAACAATTATTACAAGGTAACATCTTTAATATGTGCTCTCTTGATTATTTTTCTCTAAAAATATCTTAAAATGCAACAGTACTGCAGTGCAAAAGCTGCTTAAATACTTCTTCACACACAAACGTTTTCCCTTCCCTGCAGGACCATTGTCACCAGCTAAAACTCCCTCCAAGTTCTTGTTGGTGAGCATGCTGGAGAGTCCGCTGGTGACGCCCCAGAAAGCAACCGACACCCACATTGTGGACCGACGCATGTATCGTCTAGATACAATAGATTTTGTTGACCATCAGGTAATAATACCAGACAATGTGATACTAAATAGTTTGAATAAATCTACAAGGGCCGTGATGAGGCTTCAAAATTACGTTTTCTTATATGGCTCATAACTTATGTTTGAAGAATCGTTCAAAATAATCAGTTGTTTATTTTGAAAGCGAGCGATTGTGGGTGAGAGTGGGCGAGTGTTGGGGGGGGGGGGTGAGAGTGGGCGAGTGTTGGGGGGAGTGAGTGGGGGTGAGTGTTGGGGGGTGAGAGTGGGCGAGTGTTGGGGGGGGGGGTGAGTGTAATTACCTAAGTAATTACCTAAGTGTAGTTACAGGATGAGAGCTACGCTCGTGGTGTCCCGTCTTCCCAGCACTCTTTGTCATATAACGCTTTGAAACTACTGACGGTCTTGGCCTCCACCACCTTCTCACTTAACTTGTTCCAACCGTCTACCACTCTATTTGCGAAGGTGAATTTTCTTATATTTCTTCGGCATCTGTGTTTAGCTAGTTTAAATCTATGACCTCTTGTTCTTGAAGTTCCAGGTCTCAGGAAGTCTTCCCTGTCGATTTTATCAATTCCTGTTACTATTTTGTACGTAGTGATCATATCACCTCTTTTTCTTCTGTCTTCTAGTTTTGGCATATTTAATGCTTCTAACCTCTCCTCGTAGCTCTTGCCCTTCAGTTCTGGGAGCCACTTAGTAGCATGTCTTTGCACCTTTTCCAGTTTGTTGATGTGCTTCTTAAGATATGGGCACCACACAACAGCTGCATATTCTAGCTTTGGCCTAACAAAAGTCATGAACAATTTCTTTAGTATATCGCCATCCATGTATTTAAATGCAATTCTGAAGTTAGAAAGCATTGCATAGGCTCCTTGCACAATATTCTTTGTGGTCCTCAGGTGATAGTTTTCTATCTAGAACCACTCCTAGATCTCTTTCTTTATCAGAATTCTTTAAAGATTTCTCACATAATATATAGGTTGTGTGGGGTCTATGTTCTCCTATTCCACATTCCATAACATGACATTTATTAACATTAAATTCCATTTGCCAAGTGGTGCTCCATATACTTATTTTGTCCAGGTCTTCTTGAAGGGCATGACAGTCATCTAAATTTCTTATCCTTCCTATTATCTTAGCATCATCAGCAAACATGTTCATATAATTCTGTATACCAACTGGTAGATCATTTATGTAGACAATAAACATCACTGGTGCAAGAACTGAACCCTGTGGTACTCCACTTGTGACATTTCTCCATTCCGATACATTGCCTCTGATTACTGCCCTCATTTTTCTATCAGTCAGAAAATTTATCATCCATGATAGAAGCTTACCTGTCACCCCTCCAATATTTTCCAGTTTCCAGAACAACCTCTTATGTGGAACTCTGTCGAAAGCCTTTTTTAGGTCCAGATAGATGCAGTCAACCCAACCATCTCTTTCCTGTAATATCTCTGTGGCTCGATTATAGTGTGGGTGAGTGTTGGGGGATGAGAGTGGGCGAGTGTTGGGGTGGGGGTGAGAGTGGGCGAGTGTTGGGGGGGTGGTGAGAGTGGGCGAGTGTTGGGGGGGTGGTGAGAGTGGGCGAGTGTTGGGGTGGTGGTGAGAGTGGGCGAGTGTTGGGGTGGGGGGGTGAGAGTGGGCGAGTGTTGGGGGGGGTGAGTGTGGGCGAGTGTTGGGGGAAGGGGGTGAGAGTGGGCGAGTGTTGGGGGAAGGGGGTGAGAGTGGGCGAGTGTTGGGGGAAGGGGGTGAGAGTGGGCGAGTGTTGGGGGAAGGGGGTGAGAGTGGGCGAGTGTTGGGGGAAGGGGGTGAGAGTGGGCGAGTGTTGGGGGAAGGGGGTGAGAGTGGGCGAGTGTTGGGGGAAGGGGGTGAGAGTGGGCGAGTGTTGGGGGAAGGGGGTGAGAGTGGGCGAGTGTTGGGGGAAGGGGGTGAGAGTGGGCGAGTGTTGGGGGAAGGGGGTAAGAGTGGGCGAGTGTTGGGGTGGGGGTGAGAGTGGGCGAGTGTTGGGGGGTGAGAGTGGGCGAGTGTTGAGGGGGTGAGAATGGGCGAGTGTTGCGGGGGGGGGGGGTGAGAGTGGGCGAGTGTTGGGAGGGGTGAGAGTGGGAGTGTGTTGAGGGGGGGGTGAGAGTGGGCGAGTGTTGGGGGGGGTGAAAGTGGGCGAGTGTTGGGGGGGGTGAGAGTGGGCGAGTGTTGGGGGGGGGTGAGTGTGGGCGAGTGTTGGGGGGGGGTGAGAGTGGGCGAGTGTTGAGGGGGGGGTGAGAGTGGGCGAGTGTTGAGGGGGGGGGGTGAGAGTGGGCGAGTGTTGAGGGGGGGTGAGAGTGGGCGAGTGTTGGGGGGTGAGAGTGGGCGAGTGTTGGGGGGTGAGAGTGGGCGAGTGTTGGGGGGGGTGAGAGTGGGCGAGTGTTGGGGGGGGGTGAGAGTGGGCGAGTGTTGGGGGGGGGTGAGAGTGGGCGAGTGTTGGGGGGGGGGTGAGAGTGGGCGAGTGTTGGGGGGGGGGGGGGGGTGAGAGTGGGCGAGTGTTGGGGGGGGGGGGGTGAGAGTGGGCGAGTGTTGAGGGGGGGGTGAGAGTGGGCGAGTGTTGAGGGGGGGGTGAGAGTGGGCGAGTGTTGGGGGGGGTGAGAGTGGGCGAGTGTTGGGGGGGGTGAGAGTGGGCGAGTGTTGGGGGGGGGTGAGAGTGGGCGAGTGTTGGGGGGGGGTGAGAGTGGGCGAGTGTTGGGGGGGGGGTGAGAGTGGGCGAGTGTGGGGGGGGGGGGTGAGAGTGGGCGAGTGTTGGGGGGGGGGTGAGAGGGGCGAGTGTTGGGCGGGGTGAGAGTGGGCGAGTGTTGGGGGGGGGGTGAGAGTGGGCGAGTGTTGGGGGGGGGGGTGAGAGTAGGCGAGTGTTGGGGGGGTGAGAGTGGGCGAGGGTTGGGGGGGGGGTGAGAGTGGGTGAGTAAACTTCCAGGGATGTGAAGTTTAGCCTCCCTGTAGCCTTTCCTTGTAGCTCATACTTCTCAGTTTTGAGAATAGTCTGGTGGCATACCTCTAAATCTTCTCTAACATTGTCTTGTGTTTAGCTAGGTGTGGACTGTATGGCTGGAGCTGTATTCTCCTGGATAGGTTTGACATAAGAGGTATAAAGGGTCCTGAATGATTCCTTTCACACGTTTCTAAAGACAGTTCCTATGTTCCAATCTAGCATATGCCGCTGATGATATCCTTTTGGTGTGGGCTTCTGGGGACAGGTTCGGTGTGATGTCAACCCCTAGATCTTTGCCTCTATTTGACTCTTGCAGGATTTCACCTCCCAGATGGTACCTTGTGCTCAGCCTCCTGCTCCCTTCGCCTAATTTCCTTACTTTACACTTTCCTGAGTTGAACTTTAGTAGCTATTTTCTAGACCATTCCTCCAGTTTGTCCAGGTCGTCCTGTAGTCTCTGTCTTCATCTGTCTTGATTCTTCTCACAATTTTTGCATAATCGGCATACATTGTGAGGAATGAGTCTATTCCCTCTGGAAGATTGTTTACATATATCAAACAGGATGGGTCCAAGTACTGAGCCCTGTGGGATTCCGCTGGTGAAATCTTGCCACTCTGATGTTTCCCCCCTAACAGTTACTCACTGTTTCCTATTGCTTAAATACTCCCTTATCCACTGGAGCACCTTGCCTTTTACTCCTGCCTGTTGCTCCAACTTTTGTAACAGCCTTTTATGGGGTACTGTGTGAAAGGCTTATAGTCTTTCAACGGAAAACCTGAATTTTGTTTGTTTTTTGAAGCGAATAATTTAATTCTTTTGATTATTGACAAACTGTTCTGTACCCGTTTCTTTTTACTAAATAACATTTAGAATATGATCTATTTCAGATGATTACAATCTGCTGTCCATTTATAAGTGAACTGAAGAATTTGTTGAGTGATTACTGGCTGGGCGTGAGCTGCAACAATGCAAATAGTTATCGGAAAATAACTCCACTTTCTGCCTGTGACAGAACATCTTCGACTCAATCACAGCTGCAGCTCCAGGTAATTGATGTTACAATATTTATGTACTTACCTTTATACTGGTTAACCCTTAAAGTGTGCATCACGTCATATGACGTGTTAGACGTTGTTTCAGTCAACTGCACATCACGTCATATGATGTGTTGGAGTACTACGCAAGATTTAAACGGCCCGCGGATACACGGGGGTTCACCACACCTTCATCAGGGCTCTTGTAAACAGACGCCATTTTTTTTTTAAATCGTGGGCCAAACTCTCGGGTGTTATTGGCCTCAGTATTGAGTGAGCAACCAAGCTTGACGCACGCAGCATGAGCTAACAGCACTGCTGTTCAGCTTGTGACCACAGCATCGCCTAAAAATGCCAAAATATACTTGTTCATGCTATTATGTAGCGATGATATTATTACAGAATACCCCTGACTGTGATAAAACTGACCAGGGTTCTGATAATAGCAGGATTGTGGTGATATTTAGTGCTGTGCGCCATGAAGGGAGGAGTAATGCTGTGGGAGGGAGGGTGGTGGCGATGTCTTCTGACTGTGTGGCCACCTTTTATTGACTGCACTCACCATACCAGCTTAGTGGTTCGCTATGGTGAACACAAATGTTGATACTTATATATAACGTGCGTATAGAGGGTATAAACAGCAAGAGAAGGTTGGGAGCCGCCATTTTGGTGAGGGCGGTGGCGTCGTCTGCACGACGCCACCGCCCTCAACACCGTCGTGCAGACGACGGTGTTGTTTACTGGTTACCACGATGGTCTTTGGGCACCATACCAGTTTTTGTACAAGTATGGTGAATAAAACGGGTAGGTATTTATATATAATGTGTGTATATAGCGTAATAACACCACACAGTATTGTTGGAGGAGAAATATTAGTGCGTCTGGCCTTGTGGGCGGCAGCCATCAGTTGACTGTGTGAGGTCCTACGTCTTTGTGCCTTTACTCACCATACAAGCTTAGATGTACAGTTATGGTGAACAAAACATGTAGATACTTATATATAACGTCTGTATATAGTGAATTATAGAAAAAACAGTATTGTGGGAGGAGAAGGTGGGTGAGTCAGATGACTGGAGGGAGGGCGGGAGTGGCTGGCTGGTACACGGCGGTCACTCCTCATTACTTTTTGACTCATAATAGCTACTTAGTGGTTCGTTATAGTGAACAAAACATGCAGATACTTATATATAACCTGTGCTTATAGTGTAATAACCGACAAAGTATTTGTTCACTGATTGATGAACATAATTGAATCAACAATATGTACACCATATTTTTGAGTACAGCAATGATTCACTCATTTTATTATATAAATATATCAAACTACACACTATTGAATAATATTACAGCAAAAAAACTATGAAAAATCAATCAGAGACATTGAAATAATTAGGTAATTATCTCTCTGTGGCAACTCCGGCCTGATAGCTTGCGAGCAACAGACCGCCTGGGACGCACGCTGAGTCAGCGCCTATAATTTGCCAGACTTCCCCGCCCTATAGCAGGCAATATATGCCACTTACGATTTTTTTATTATTTTTCCCGTGATCAGTGAACACAAATTGACAGGTTAGGAAGAAAAAATATTTTTTTTTTTCAAAATGACATGCGCCTGTGGGGATGACAGGATATTAGACCCCGAGCATGTTAAGGGTTAATGCATAGCCAGTACTGTATCATCTTTATACCTCCATAACCCTCACACTGCTCCAGTTGTGTTAACCCGCGCACTGCTCCAGTCGTGTTAACCCTCGCACTACTGCAGGCGTGTTAACCCTCACACTGCTCCAGGCGTGTTAACCCTCGCACTGCTGCAGTCGTGTTAACCGTCACACTGCTCCGGGCGTGTTAACCCTCGCACTGCTGCAGGCGTGTTAACCCTCACACTGCTCCAGTCGTGTTAACCCTCGCACTTCTCCAGTCGTGTTAACCCTCGCACTGCTCCAGTCGTGTTAACCCTCACACTGCTCCAGGCGTGTTAACCCTCACACTGCTCCAGGCGTGTTAACCCTCACACTGCTCCAGTCGTGTTAACCCTCGCACTGCTCCAGGCGTGTTAACCCTCGCACTGCTCCAGTCGTGTTAACTCTCGCACTGCTCCAGGCGTGTTAACCCTCGCACTGCTCCAGGCGTGTTAACCCTCACACTGCTCCAGTCGTGTTAACCCTCACACTGCTCCAGTCGTGTTAACTCTCGCACTGCTGCAGGCATGTTAACCCTCGCACTGCTCCAGGCGTGTTAACCCTCGCACTGCTCCAGGCGCGTTAACCCTCACACTGCTGCAGGTGTGTTAACCCTCACACTGCTCCAGGCGTGTTAACCCTCACACTGCTCCAGGCGCGTTAACCCTCACACTGCTGCAGGTGTGTTAACCCTTGCACTGCTGCAGGCGTGTTAACCCTCGCACTGCTGCAGGCGTGTTAACCCTCACACTGCTCCAGGCGTGTTAACCCTTGCACTGCTCCAGGCGTGTTAACCCTTGCACTGCTCCAGGCGTGTTAACCCTCACACTGCTCCAGGCGTGTTAACCCTTGCACTGCTCCAGGCGTGTTAACCCTCACACTGCTCCAGGCGCGTTAACCCTCACACTGCTGCAGGTGTGTTAACCCTCGCACTGCTGCAGGCGTGTTAACCCTCGCACTGCTCCAGGCGTGTTAACCCCTCACACTGCTCCAGGCGTGTTAACCCTCACACTGCTCCAGGCGTGTTAACCGTCACACTGCTCCGGGCGTGTTAACCCTCGCACTGCTGCAGGCGTGTTAACCCTCACACTGCTCCAGTCGTGTTAACCCTCGCACTTCTCCAGTCGTGTTAACCCTCGCACTGCTCCAGTCGTGTTAACCCTCACACTGCTCCAGGCGTGTTAACCCTCACACTGCTCCAGGCGTGTTAACCCTCACACTGCTCCAGTCGTGTTAACCCTCACACTGCTCCAGGCGTGTTAACCCTCGCACTGCTCCAGTCGTGTTAACCCTCGCACTGCTCCAGGCGTGTTAACCCTCGCACTGCTCCAGGCGTGTTAACCCTCGCACTGCTCCAGGCGTGTTAACCCTCACACTGCTCCAGTCGTGTTAACCCTCACACTGCTCCAGTCGTGTTAACTCTCGCACTGCTGCAGGCGTGTTAACCCTCGCACTGCTGCAGGCGTGTTAACCCTCGCACTGCTGCAGGCGTGTTAACCCTCGCACTGCTGCAGGCGTGTTAACCCTCGCACTGCTCCAGGCGTGTTAACCCTCGCACTGCTCCAGGCGTGTTAACCCTCACACTGTTCCAGGCGCGTTAACCCTCACACTGCTCCAGGCGTGTTAACCCTTGCACTGCTCCAGGCGTGTTAACCCTTGCACTGCTCCAGTCGTGTTAACCCTCACACTGCTCCAGGCGTGTTAACCCTTGCACTGCTCCAGGCGTGTTAACCCTCACACTGCTCCAGGCGTGTTAACCCTCGCACTGCTGCAGGCGTGTTAACCCTCGCACTGCTGGAGGCGTGTTAACCCTCACACTGCTCCAGGCGTGTTAACCCTTGCACTGCTCCAGGCGTGTTAACCTTTGCACTGCTCCAGGCGTCTTAACCCTCACACTGCTCCAGGCGTGTTAACCCTCACACTGCTCCAGGCGTGTTAACCCTCACACTGCTCCAGGCGTGTTAACCCTCACACTGCTCCAGGCGTGTTAACCCTTGCACTGCTCCAGTCGTGTTAACCCTCACACAGGTGAAGCTGGAGGAGGCAGAAGTCACACTGCAGCAACCTCCTGGAAATATCGAATTACCTAAGTATTGGGAACAGGTTGAGGGCTACAGTGGTGTCCCAGGTTACATAAAGGTTCAGGGAAGAGTAAAAGCAAATAAAATACAATAAACAAGTAAAACTGAGTGAAAATAGTCGAGTGGAAAAGTTTGTTTTGGTCTAGAACAAAATCAAAGATGGCCGCCGCCACCACCCCCACTGAGAAGGTAGACACACCATCAGATGATGGTTTCAAAGGATTCTCACCACAAGATATAAGGAAAGGAGGTGTTCTTGGCAGGTTAGAGATAATTGAGGACATGCAAAAGAAGTATGAAGAAAAAGTGCTTAAATTAGAAGAGGACAATGGAGCTCTTTGGAGTGAGCTTTGCACTCTAAAAGGGAGTATGCTTCAACAAGGTAAGATTATTACTGCATTAACAGACAAGGTAACAAATCAGGAGGAGCAAATCAAGGAACTAGTGAAAGAAAATGAGGCATGGAAAGTGAAGTGTGGTGACTTTGAAGAAATAAACAAGAAAATAGACTCATATGGTGAACAACTCCAAGCAAGCCTAAGGGCTAACATAGAGTTAGGTAAGGATCTCCAACTGGAAACTTCACTGACAACTCACATAGAGGAGGTGAATAAAGAACTAGAAAAGTATAAAGAAGAAATAAAAGCGACATATGCTCAAGTTGTAAAAGAGAAAGAGACTATCAAAGAAGTGTGTTCGGAAGTCAAAACCAGAAATGACCAACAAGAAGCAGAAATTAGGCAAGCAATTAGGAAAGAACTGGTTACCAACAGTAAACTGGTACAAAACACTGCAGATAGAACTAAGTCCATAATCATTTTTGGATGTTTAGAGAAGGAAATTTCATCTAGGGTGGACCGAGCGGCAGAAGAGATGAAAATCATAGAGAAAATAGTAGGTTTAGGAGAAGGCTCAAAGGAAAATGTCAGTGATTTTAGAAGAATAGGAAAATATGAGAAAGAAAAGAACCGCCCCTTAAGGGTGACCTTTAATGGAGTGAAAAACATGATGGAAGTGCTAAGAAATGCCAGGAAACTGCAGAGAATGAAAATGAACTTAATTGAGGCAAAACGGCTAAATGGGGATAGAAATGAAGAAGACAGAAATTCTTTTTTTTACAAAGTGACAGGGACTGGAAAGCTTGTGAAATGGTACATAAAAACAAAGCAACAAGATCAGTAGTGGAAGGGGGAGTAAAGAGCAAAGGAAAAGGGAACATGTTCCTGAAAATTGTATATACCAACATAGATGGAGTGAGGTCAAAAACTTTGGAGTTGCAAGATATAATCCAGCTTAGGGTCCCAGATATTGTTGCATTATCAGAAACGAAACTTGAAGGAAATATAATAAATGAAGTCATATTCCCAAGAGGCTACTCAGTTTGGAGACGTGACAGGAAAACTAGGAAGGGAGGAGGAGTGGCTGTACTGGTGAAAAAACACCTGAAGGTAAAAGAGTTAATATTTGAAAACCCTCGAGATATTGACATAATGGCATTGCAGGTCTGGAATCAGGATGATAAGCTGATAATTGTAAATACCTACAGCCCACCAGCAAGCAACACATGGACAAAGGAAGAACTGGATGACAAACGAGAGGGCCTCATAATGGTCATGAGAGATATTATTGTACAAGCAGATAAAGATAAATCACGACTGTTGATACTGGGGGACTTCAACTTTAGAGCAATAGACTGGGAGGCCTATGAAGCAAGAACGGAGGACTTTTGGACATGCAGATTTGTGAACCTCATTCTGGAGACATTCTTGTATCAACACATAAAGCAAGCCACAAGAATGAGGGAAGGAGATGTACCGTCAGTACTGGATCTAGTATTCACCAGGAAAGAAGAAGAGATTTTTGACATCCAGTACCTTCCTCCCTTGGGAAAGAGTGATCACGTCCTGTTAGACATTAAATATGCTTTAAGATATCATCTAGAAGAAAATGGGGACATTGAAACAGTTGATAAACTCGATTTAAAGAGAGGCAACTATGGGGAACTTCGAAATTTTTTTAATGAGTGTAATTGGACAGAATTGTTGCTAGGCAGGGAAGTAAATGAAATGTATGCCAAATTTTTAAAACTATACGAGGAAGGCACACAAACATTCATACCAAAACAGAGATGCAGGACCAGAAAACAGGATTGGTTCGACAGAAATTGTGAGAGGGCAAGAGACCAAAAGACACAAAAATGGAATCAGTATAGGAAGAGGCCAAACCCCCAAACATACCAGCGATACAAAGATGCGAGAAACAACTATACAGCAGTAAGGAGAGAGGCAGAAAGAAATTTTGAAAAAGGGATAGCAGATAAATGTAAAACAGAACCGGGCCTATTCTACAAATTCATAAACAACAAATTGCAGGTAAAGGATAATATCCAGAGGTTGAAAATGGGAAACAGATTCACGGAAAATGAAAAGGAAATGTGTGAAACATTAAATGAAAAGTTCCAAAGTGTGTTTGTACAAAATGAAATCTTCAGAGAACCAGACACAATAAGAATTCCAGAGAACAACATAGAGCGGATAGAGGTGTCTAGAGATGAAGTGGAAAATATGCTAAAGGAGCTCGGGAAGAACAAAGCAGCTGGCCCAGATGGCGTTTCACCATGGGTTCTGAGAGAATGTGCATCTGAGCTCAGCATTCCACTTCACCTGATCTTTCAGGCATCCCTGTGTACAGGAATCGTAGCAGACGTGTGGAAACAGGCTAACATAGTTCCAATCTACAAAAGTGGCAGCAGGGAAGACCCCCTCAATTATAGACCTGTATCATTGACAAGTGTAATAGTGAAAGTATTGGAAAAGCTAATCAAAACTAAATGGGTAGAACACCTGGAGAGAAATGATATAATATCAGACAGACAGTATGGTTTTCGATCAGGAAGATCCTGTGTATCGAATTTACTCAGTTTCTATGATCGAGCCACAGAGATATTACAGGAAAGAGATGGTTGGGTTGACTGCATCTATCTGGACCTAAAAAAGGCTTTCGACAGAGTTCCACATAAGAGGTTGTTCTGGAAACTGGAAAATATTGGAGGGGTGACAGGTAAGCTTCTATCATGGATGAAAAATTTTCTGACTGATAGAAAAATGAGGGCAGTAATCAGAGGCAATGTATCGGAATGGAGAAATGTCACAAGTGGAGTACCACAGGGTTCAGTTCTTGCACCAGTGATGTTTATTGTGTACATAAATGATCTACCAGTTGGTATACAGAATTATATGAACATGTTTGCTGATGATGCTAAGATAATAGGAAGGATAAGAAATTTAGATGATTGTCATGCCCTTCAAGAAGACCTGGACAAAATAAGTATATGGAGCACCACTTGGCAAATGGAATTTAATGTTAATAAATGTCATGTTATGGAATGTGGAATAGGAGAACATAGACCCCACACAACCTATATATTATGTGAGAAATCTTTAAAGAATTCTGATAAAGAAAGAGATCTAGGAGTGGTTCTAGATAGAAAACTATCACCTGAGGACCACATAAAGAATATTGTGCAAGGAGCCTATGCAATGCTTTCTAACTTCAGAATTGCATTTAAATACATGGATGGCGATATACTAAAGAAATTGTTCATGACTTTTGTTAGGCCAAAGCTAGAATATGCAGCTGTTGTGTGGTGCCCATATCTTAAGAAGCACATCAACAAACTGGAAAAGGTGCAAAGACATGCTACTAAGTGGCTCCCAGAACTGAAGGGCAAGAGCTACGAGGAGAGGTTAGAAGCATTAAATATGCCAAAACTAGAAGACAGAAGAAAAAGAGGTGATATGATCACTACGTACAAAATAGTAACAGGAATTGATAAAATCGACAGGGAAGACTTCCTGAGACCTGGAACTTCAAGAACAAGAGGTCATAGATTTAAACTAGCTAAACACAGATGCCGAAGAAATATAAGAAAATTCACCTTCGCAAATAGAGTGGTAGACGGTTGGAACAAGTTAAGTGAGAAGGTGGTGGAGGCCAAGACCGTCAGTAGTTTCAAAGCGTTATATGACAAAGAGTGCTGGGAAGACGGGACACCACGAGCGTAGCTCTCATCCTGTAACTACACTTAGGTAATTACATTGTTGGCCTCGTGGAAGGTCTTACAACCATAGAGAATGTGTGCGACTACAGGAGAATAGGCAGGTACGTAAAAGGGAAAGATCGACCTTTGAGGATCACCCTAAACGGTGCCAAACAGATGGAAGAAGTACTAAGGAATGCTAGAAAATTGCAAAGTGATGAGGATGGGAAAGGGTGGTCGTTAAGACGAGATCTTTCAAAAGAAGACAGAGAGAAGCTGAAACTGAACCTCGCCGAGGCAAAACGTTTAAATGAGAGCAGGAATGAAGAAGAAATAAATTCTTTTTTCTACAAAGTGATAGGGGTAGGCAAACCAGTAAAGTGGTACATAAAGGCAAACCAACAAAATCAATAGAGAGAGGGGGAGTGAAGAATAAGGAGAGGGGGAACAAGTTCCTGAAGATTGCATACACCAACATAGATGGAGTGAGATCGAAGATACTGGAGTTAAGTGATGTAATACAGCTGCAGACACCAGACATTGTTGCACTCACGGAGACAAAACTTGAAGATGTAATTTTAAATGAGGTCATATTCCCAAGGGGCTACTCAATTTGGAGACGGGACAGAAAAATTAGGAAAGGCGGTGGCGTTGCTGTGCTGGTAAAAGAACACCTAAAGGTGAAGGAAATAATGACTGCCAATCCACAAGAAGTTGACATAATAGCACTAGAGATCTGCTATGAGGATGATAAACTAATGATGATAAATGCATATAGTCCACCGCCAAGCAGCACATGGTCAAAGGAGGAGCTAGATAGTAAACGTGAAGGTCTTATAACAATAATGAGAGAGATTATAGCGAGAGCGGATAACGATAGATCACGACTGTTGATAGTCGGTGACTTCAACTTGAAATCCATAGACTGGGAAGCATATGAAGCTAAAACAGAAGATTTTTGGACCTGTAAATTTGTAGACCTCATCCTGGAAACATTCTTGTATCAACATGTTAAACAAGCTACGAGGATGAGGGAAGGGGACGTTCCCTCCATGCTAGATTTGATATTTACCAGGAAGGAGGAAGAGATATTTGACATTCAGTACCTTCCTCCCTTGGGTAAAAGTGACCATGTCTTTTTGGGAATAAAGTATGCAATGCGTTATAAGCTGGAAGAAAATAAGGAGGTTGAAGCAGTTGAAAAACCAGACTTCAGGAGAGGACATTATGGTGACCTTAGAAATTTTTTTAGTGAGTATAATTGGACAGACTTGATGCTAGGCAAGGAAGTGAATGAGATGTATGGCAAGTTTTGTGAAATATATGATAAAGGCACAAAAAAATTTATACCAAAACAGAGATGCAGAACTAGGAAACAGGATTGGTTCAATAGAAATTGCGAGAGGGCTAGAGACCGAAAGACACAAAAATGGAATCAATACAGGAAGAGGCCGAACCCCCAAACATACCAGCGATACAAAGATGCGAGAAACAACTACACGGCAGTGAGGAGAGAGGCAGAAAGAAATTTTGAAAAAGGGATTGCGGACAAATGTAAAACAGAACCAGGTCTATTCTATAAATTCATAAACAACAAATTGCAGGTAAAGGATAATATTCAGAGGTTGAAAATGGGAAATAGATTCACGGAAGATGAAAAGGAAATGTGTGAAACACTAAACGAAAAGTTCCAAAGTGTGTTTGTACAAAATGAAATCTTTAGGGAACCAGATACAATAAGAATTCCAGAGAACAACATAGAACACATAGAGGTGTCTAGAGACGAAGTGGAAAAAATGCTCAAGGAGCTCGGTAAGAACAAAGCAGCTGGCCCAGATGGCGTTTCACCATGGGTTCTGAGAGAATGTGCATCTGAGCTCAGCATTCCACTTCACCTGATCTTTCAGGCATCCCTGTGTACAGGAATCGTAGCAGACGGGTGGAAACAGGCTAACATAGTTCCAATCTACAAAAGTGGCAGCAGGGAAGACCCCCTCAATTATAGACCTGTATCATTGACAAGTGTAATAGTGAAAGTATTGGAAAAACTAATCAAAACTAAATGGGTAGAACACCTAGAGAGAAATGATATAATATCAGACAGACAGTATGGTTTTCGATCTGGAAGATCCTGTGTATCGAATTTACTCAGTTTCTATGATCGAGCCACAGAGATATTACAGGAAAGAGATGGTTGGGTTGACTGCATCTATCTGGACCTAAAAAAGGCTTTCGACAGAGTTCCACATAAGAGGTTGTTCTGGAAACTGGAAAATATTGGAGGGGTGACAGGTAAGCTTCTATCATGGATGAAAAATTTTCTGACTGATAGAAAAATGAGGGCAGTAATCAGAGGCAATGTATCGGAATGGAGAAATGTCACAAGTGGAGTACCACAGGGTTCAGTTCTTGCACCAGTGATGTTTATTGTGTACATAAATGATCTACCAGTTGGTATACAGAATTATATGAACATGTTTGCTGATGATGCTAAGATAATAGGAAGGATAAGAAATTTAGATGACTGTCATGCCCTTCAAGAAGACCTGGACAAAATAAGTATATGGAGCACCACTTGGCAAATGGAATTTAATGTTAATAAATGTCATGTTATGGAATGTGGAATAGGAGAACATAGACCCCACACAACCTATATATTATGTGAGAAATCTTTAAAGAATTCTGATAAAGAAAGAGATCTAGGAGTGGTTCTAGATAGAAAACTATCACCTGAGGACCACATAAAGAATATTGTGCAAGGAGCCTATGCTATGCTTTCTAACTTCAGAATTGCATTTAAATACATGGATGGCGATATACTAAAGAAATTGTTCATGACTTTTGTTAGGCCAAAGCTAGAATATGCAGCTGTTGTGTGGTGCCCATATCTTAAGAAGCACATCAACAAACTGGAAAAGGTGCAAAGACATGCTACTAAGTGGCTCCCAGAACTGAAGGGCAAGAGCTACGAGGAGAGGTTAGAAGCATTAAATATGCCAAAACTAGAAGACAGAAGAAAAAGAGGTGATATGATCACTACGTACAAAATAGTAACAGGAATTGATAAAATCGACAGGGAAGACTTCCCGAGACCTGGAACTTCAAGAACAAGAGGTCATAGATTTAAACTAGCTAAACACAGATGCCGAAGAAATATAAGAAAATTCACTTTCGCAAATAGAGTGGTAGACGGTTGGAACAAGTTAAGTGAGAAGGTGGTGGAGGCCAAGACCGTCAGTAGTTTCAAAGCGTTATATGACAAAGAGTGCTGGGAAGACGGGACACCACGAGCGTAGCTCTCATCCTGTAACTACACTTAGGTAATTACACTTAGGTAATTACACTAAACACAGATGCCGAAGAAATATAAGAAAATTCACTTTCGCAAATAGAGTGGTAGACGGTTGGAACAAGTTAAGTGAGAAGGTGGTGGAGGCCAAGACCGTCAGTAGTTTCAAAGCGTTATATGACAAAGAGTGCTGGGAAGACGTGACACCACGAGCGTAGCTCTCATCCTGTAACTACACTTAGGTAATTACTGCTGCAGGCGTGTTAACCCTCGCACTGCTACAGGCGTGTTAACCCTCGCACTGCCGAAGGCGTGTTAACCCTCGCACTGCTCCAGGCGTGTTAACACTTTCGCACTCTGGGCGCTCAAAAAAAAACAATACCCCAGATGCTTTCGGCACTTCGCACGCCTACGCGGTAAGACCGAAAAAGTGTACACTCTTTTGACTGTCCTGACAATAATTGAAGGCGCACGTATTTAAATTTGGTATCACTGTGTTCGCAATGAAATTGTCTATAAGAGCATACCTATAAAATGCCGCCCAAGCATAAGGAGTATTAACACCAAATAAAAAATATGCAGATCACTCGCCGAGAGCGGCAAACAGCAACAAAATGTTTCCACTCTCTTAATGGTTGCGAAGCCTACAGTTGTCCTACATCACTAATTTTGGTATCATTGGAATCACAATAAAATTCTCTACACGGACATATGCATATGAATGTTTAATGTAGGTAATTGCCCACCCGCAAGATTGTGTGAAGTGGAGAGTAGTTAGCCGCGAGCGCACTGGCGAAAACACAGAGGGGAAATCATGCTTGGAAAGTTTATACATTTATACGTTTCCTGACCCTACTTTTCTATGTACGTATTTCTTTTTTATACCAATGTGTTCGCAATAAAATTTTCTATAAGATGAAATGTATAACAATTGTACAAAGCATGTGTAAGAGAAGCGCCAAATATAGAACCACATCGCTCAGTATGCGTTCGCGGCAGAAACGAACGCATTGTTTTCGTTCGTTTGATGTTTGTCATGTTTATACTTGTTGAAACATTTTATAATTTGTATGACAGTGATCGCAGTAAAATTCCCTACACAGACATATACGTAACACATACAAATATTTCCCACGTGTTGGATATATCAACGGCTAAAGGGAACTCACTGCCACATGCCTGCCACACCCCCAAACATACTTTGTGTATTTTTTTTTTACTCATACTTTACTCTTTACTTTTTTTACTCTTTTTTTTTTTTACCCACTTCACGTAATTGTTCTGTTAGGCTTACCGAGTTATAGTAGTTATCCATATGCAAATGATAACCCTTGTTGACTAGGGGCGCCATCAACCCCATCACGGTATCCACTGTCGTTTTTCCAATTCCACAATACACATCAAATTTATATATGTAGCCTGATTTCCCTTCGGCCAACATATAAAATTTTACACCATATTTATCAGGCTTGTTGGGATTGTAGACCTTGAAAGAGAGGCGGCCGTGCCATCCCATTGTACCCTCATCGAGACTCAATTCTTTTTTGGGGATATATACAGATTCAAATTTTTCTGAAAATTTTCGGTGAGGGAGAACGGGAATTTCATGGAGAAAAATCTGAGAGTATCCCCATCCATTTCGGCTAGAAAATGGAATTTATAGAAATATTTTTTCGATGGACTACAGGCGTAGTCTGTTATGCGGAATCGTAAGAAAAAACGGTGACGAGCTATGTCTAATCTAAAGCGCAAAAGTGTTAACCCTCGCACTGCTCCAGTCGTGTTAACCCTCACACTGCTGCAGGCGTGTTAACCCTCGCACTGCTGCAGGTGTGTTAACCCTCACACTGCTGCAGGCGTGTTAACCCTCGCACTGCTGCAGGCGTGTTAACCCTCACACTGCTCCAGGTGTGTTAACCCTCGCACTGCTCCAGTCGTGTTAACCCTCACACTGCTGCAGGCGAGTTAACCCTCGCACTGCTAACTAGCTAACATAGAGTTAGGTAAGGATCTCCAACTGGAAACTTCACTGACAACTCACATAGAGGAGGTGAATAAAGAACTAGAAAAGTATAAAGAAGAAATAAAAGCGACATATGCTCAAGTTGTAAAAGAGAAAGAGACTATCAAAGAAGTGTGTTCGGAAGTCAAAACCAGAAATGACCAACAAGAAGCAGAAATTAGGCAAGCAATTAGGAAAGAACTGGTTACCAACAGTAAACTGGTACAAAACACTGCAGATAGAACTAAGTCCATAATCATTTTTGGATGTTTAGAGAAGGAAATTTCATCTAGGGTGGACCGAGCGGCAGAAGAGATGAAAATCATAGAGAAAATAGTAGGTTTAGGAGAAGGCTCAAAGGAAAATGTCAGTGATTTTAGAAGAATAGGAAAATATGAGAAAGAAAAGAACCGCCCCTTAAGGGTGACCTTTAATGGAGTGAAAAACATGATGGAAGTGCTAAGAAATGCCAGGAAACTGCAGAGTGATGAGGTTGGCAAATCTTGGTCAATAAGACAAGACCTCTCCAAGGAAGACAGAGAAAAGCTGAAAATGAACTTAATTGAGGCAAAACGGCTAAATGGGGATAGAAATGAAGAAGACAGAAATTCTTTTTTTTACAAAGTGACAGGGACTGGAAAGCTTGTGAAATGGTACATAAAAACAAAGCAACAAGATCAGTAGTGGAAGGGGGAGTAAAGAGCAAAGGAAAAGGGAACATGTTCCTGAAAATTGTATATACCAACATAGATGGAGTGAGGTCAAAAACTTTGGAGTTGCAAGATATAATCCAGCTTAGGGTCCCAGATATTGTTGCATTATCAGAAACGAAACTTGAAGGAAATATAATAAATGAAGTCATATTCCCAAGAGGCTACTCAGTTTGGAGACGTGACAGGAAAACTAGGAAGGGAGGAGGAGTGGCTGTACTGGTGAAAAAACACCTGAAGGTAAAAGAGTTAATATTTGAAAACCCTCGAGATATTGACATAATGGCATTGCAGGTCTGGAATCAGGATGATAACCTGATAATTGTAAATACCTACAGCCCACCAGCAAGCAACACGTGGACAAAGGAAGAACTGGATGACAAACGAGAGGGCCTCATAATGGTCATGAGAGATATTATTGTACAAGCAGATAAAGATAAATCACGACTGTTGATACTGGCGGACTTCAACTTTAGAGCAATAGACTGGGAGGCCTATGAAGCAAGAACGGAGGACTTTTGGACATGCAGATTTGTGAACCTCATTCTGGAGACATTCTTGTATCAACACATAAAGCAAGCCACAAGAATGAGGGAAGGAGATATACCGTCAGTACTGGATCTAGTATTCACCAGGAAAGAAGAAGAGATTTTTGACATCCAGTACCTTCCTCCCTTGGGAAAGAGTGATCACGTCCTGTTAGACATTAAATATGCTTTAAGATATCATCTAGAAGAAAATGGGGACATTGAAACAGTTGATAAACTCGATTTAAAGAGAGGCAACTATGGGGAACTTCGAAATTTTTTTAATGAGTGTAATTGGACAGAATTGTTGCTAGGCAGGGAAGTAAATGAAATGTATGCCAAATTTTTAAAACTATACGAGGAAGGCACACAAACATTCATACCAAAACAGAGATGCAGGACCAGAAAACAGGATTGGTTTGACAGAAATTGTGAGAGGGCAAGAGACCAAAAGACACAAAAATTAAATCGGTATAGGAAGAGGCCAAACCCCCAAACATACCAGCGATACAAAGATGCGAGAAACAATTATACAGCAGTAAGGAGAGAGGCAGAAAGAAATTTTGAAAAAGGGATAGCAGATAAATGTAAAACAGAACCGGGCCTATTCTACAAATTCATGAACAACAAATTGCAGGTAAAGGATAATATCCAGAGGTTGAAAATGGGAAACAGATTCACGGAAAATGAAAGGGAAATGTGTGAAACATTAAATGAAAAGTTCCAAAGTGTGTTTGTACAAAATGAAATCTTCAGAGAACCAGACACAATAAGAATTCCAGAGAACAACATAGAGCGGATAGAGGTGTCTAGAGATGAAGTGGAAAATATGCTAAAGGAGCTCGGGAGGAACAAAGCAGCTGGCCCAGATGGCGTTTCACCATGGGTTCTGAGAGAATGTGCATCTGAGCTCAGCATTCCACTTCACCTGATCTTTCAGGCATCCCTGTGTACAGGAATCGTAGCAGACGTGTGGAAACAGGCTAACATAGTTCCAATCTACAAAAGTGGCAGCAGGGAAGACCCCCTCAATTATAGACCTGTATCATTGACAAGTGTAATAGTGAAAGTATTGGAAAAGCTAATCAAAACTAAATGGGTAGAACACCTGGAGAGAAATGATATAATATCAGACAGACAGTATGGTTTTCGATCTGGAAGATCCTGTGTATCGAATTTACTCAGTTTCTATGATCGAGCCACAGAGATATTACAGGAAAGAGATGGCTGGGTTGACTGCATCTATCTGGACCTAAAAAAGGCTTTCGACAGAGTTCCACATAAGAGGTTGTTCTGGAAACTGGAAAATATTGGAGGGGTGACAGGTAAGCTTCTATCATGGATGAAAAATTTTCTGACTGATAGAAAAATGAGGGCAGTAATCAGAGGCAATGTATCGGAATGGAGAAATGTCACAAGTGGAGTACCACAGGGTTCAGTTCTTGCACCAGTGATGTTTATTGTGTACATAAATGATCTACCAGTTGGTATACAGAATTATATGAACATGTTTGCTGATGATGCTAAGATAATAGGAAGGATAAGAAATTTAGATGATTGTCATGCCCTTCAAGAAGACCTGGACAAAATAAGTATATGGAGCACCACTTGGCAAATGGAATTTAATGTTAATAAATGTCATGTTATGGAATGTGGAATAGGAGAACATAGACCCCACACAACCTATATATTATGTGAGAAATCTTTAAAGAATTCTGATAAAGAAAGAGATCTAGGAGTGGTTCTAGATAGAAAACTATCACCTGAGGACCACATTAAGAATATTGTGCAAGGAGCCTATGCAATGCTTTCTAACTTCAGAATTGCATTTAAATACATGGATGGCGATATACTAAAGAAATTGTTCATGACTTTTGTTAGGCCAAAGCTAGAATATGCAGCTGTTGTGTGGTGCCCATATCTTAAGAAGCACATCAACAAACTGGAAAAGGTGCAAAGACATGCTACTAAGTGGCTCCCAGAACTGAAGGGCAAGAGCTACGAGGAGAGGTTAGAAGCATTAAATATGCCAAAACTAGAAGACAGAAGAAAAAGAGGTGATATGATCACTTAGTACAAAATAGTAACAGGAATTGATAAAATCGACAGGGAAGACTTCCTGAGACCTGGAACTTCAAGAACAAGAGGCCATAGATTTAAACTAGCTAAACACAGATGCCGAAGAAATATAAGAAAATTCACCTTCGCAAATAGAGTGGTAGACGGTTGGAACAAGTTAAGTGAGAAGGTGGTGGAGGCCAAGACCGTCAGTAGTTTCAAAGCGTTATATGACAAAGAGTGCTGGGAAGACGGGACACCACGAGCGTAGCTCTCATCCTGTAACTACACTTAGGTAATTACACTTAGGTAATTACTGCTGCAGGTGTGTTAACCCTCACACTGCTGCAGGCGTGTTAACCCTCGCACTGCTGCAGGCGTGTTAACCCTCGCACTGCTGCAGGCGTGTTAACCCTCGCACTGCTCCAGGCGTGTTAAGGTTTACTGCTGGCTTGATGAGGTATTTGTTGGCATCTTCAATAGGCTGACATCTTATGGTTTATTGTTTATACTGTATTACTACACAAGCTACTCCCAGTCTATGCAAATATTGGTAACCTGCTGCACGGCATAGCTTCTCAGCATGTAGGGTATTTTAAGGATACTATGGAAACATTTAGTTTGTTGCAGAACCAAGATTTATGTTACATAAAAATGGAGTATTGAGAGGACAGCAATTTTTGTGCATGAGTGGTCCCTGTGGGTATTGTGGAGGCATACCTTGCGGTTACCTTATCTACGGCAACATGTCATAACTCAACTTACCTTATACATACCTTGACGTGTATCCAAGTGATCCATAACCCAATGCAGGCTCTAAACTGCTTCATCATGGACCTTTGCTTCTCCTTGTCCTGTCATTTTAGTTGGAGAGGAAGATGGAAAATTCCTCTATCTGCTAGCAGAAAATCCGCTCGGTATAATGTGAAGCAGAAAACAAAATTTGTGATGCTTTTTACAAGTAAATCTTTGATTCGATTGGGAAAACCTTTTACTGTATCACTCTGTTAACGGCTGTAAAGACCTTGTGGTTCCGCCTCATACCACCACTTGATGGTGGTAGAATACATGGAAACAGGATCGGGAAAAGCAGCAGCCCTCACTGTGGTCTTGGTCACCCTATGTTCCCTGGCAGGTCTGGACATAAAGGGAGGGCATACAATGAAGGGAAGAAGCACTCAAAGTAGTGCTTCATTACTCTGAAGCTTCCCCTCGGTTGTGTCTCGAGTCAACAACCTGGTAAGGAAGACATTACAGTGTTCATATTACTGTAGCCAAATTGATGTATAAGGGAGGAAACTTGTCCGAGCAGTATGCATATTAAAGGAGAGAGGGTCATGGGTGCAGGTGACAAACTCAGACTGACTATTGAAGACTGCAAGCTTGGAACAGCATTTGTGTAGTGGATAGATAGCCGACCACACAACTGTAAAGATAGCCGACCACACAACTGTAAAGATAGCCGACCACACAACTGTAAAGATAGCCGACCACACAACTGTAAAGATAGCCGACCACACAACTGTAAAGATAGCCGACCACACAACTGTAAAGATAGCCGACCACACAACTGTAAAGATAGCCGACCACACAACTGTAAAGATAGCCGACCACACAACTGTAAAGATAGCCGACCACACAACTGTAAAGATAGCCGACCACACAACTGTAAAGATAGCCGACCACACAACTGTAAAGATAGCCGACCACACAACTGTAAAGATAGGACACACTAGGTAGATTAAGGGCAGCAAAGATCTGGTTTGAACCTCCCTGACCCCGTCTCTCCTGAGGCTGGGTATCTGGAAATATAATGATGAAGAATGCAATTAATGTTGCTGACTACTCTCTCTCCCCCCCCCCCCCCTTTTCTTTTCTGATCCCTCTCTCTCTTTTAACCCTTAAGCTGCTAAGGGGTCCTGAGGAGATTTACACCCCTGTGCACAAGAACAAAATTCTAAAAAAATCATTTCGTCTTCTAAAAATGTTAATTTGTGTTCCCTGAGCATGGGAAAAAAATATTGCAAGTGACATATTTTGGCCGCAATAGACCGAGGAAGTCTGGCAAATTGTGGGCGTTGACAGAGCGGTCGTCAGAGCCGGTCAGCGTCACTCGAGCTGACAGGTGGGAGTTGCCACAAAGATATTATTATCTAATTATTTCAATGTCTTTGATTTTTTCTTCATTTTTTTTGCAGTAATATTATTCAATAGTGTGTATTGTGATATATTTATATAATAAATGGGGTGACTCATCGCTATACTCAAAAGTATGGTGTGCATATTAGTGATTCAATTACTATGTTCATAAAACAACAAACAAATAGTTTTGTTATTACTGTACACTCTATACAGAGGTTATTTTTAAGTATCTGCATGTCTTGTTTCTCCATAACGAACCACTAAGTTGGTATTGAGAGTCGAAAAGCAACAAGGAGTGGCTGCCACACACCAGCCAGCCACTCGTTGCCTCTCCCTGAACAACGCCTCACCCACCCACTTTCTCCTCCCACCATCCTGTTTTAAGTTTTATTCACAATATACAGACGTTATATATAAGTATCTACACGTTTTGTTCAACACAACTGTACAACTAAGCTGATAGTCAGTTCAGGCACTAAGAGTCGTCGCTACACTGTCAGCTGGCGGCTGCCTCCCTCACTCATTCAAAGTCACATGTACTAAATTTCTTCCCCAACAATACTGTTTGCAGTGTTATTACACTACATACACATATTATATATAAGTATCTACGTGTTGTCTGCACTGTAACTGTACACCTAAGCTTGTAGGGTGCCCAAAGAGCATAGTGGCCACCCTCTACACAGCTGGACAAGTCATGCAGACGACGCCACCTCCGTCACCCAAATGGCTCCTCCCAACATAATCCTTTTGCTGTTATTACACTAATACACACATTATATATAAGTATCTACATTTGTGTTCACCATAGAGAACCACTGAACTGGTATGGTGAATGCAGACAATAACAGGTGAGCACGCAGTCAGTAAACGATGCTGTCTCCCTCGGTCCCTCAGCATCACTCCTCCCACAGCGCTAATTATTACAACAATCCTGCTATTATCAAAACCTGCTATTTTATCACGGTCAGGGGTCATCTGTAATAATGTCATCTCTAAATAATATCGGTTATATATTTTGACATTTTCTGGCGATGCTGTGGTCACAAGCTGAACAGCAATGCTGTTTGCTCATGCTGCGTGTGCCAGCCTTTGTTGCTCTAACAGTACTGTGCCTCTCACACCTGAGAATATTGCCCATGATTTTTTTTTTTTTAAATGGTGGTGTCTGTTTACAAGAGCCCTGAGGAAGCTAATGTGAACCCCGTGTAGTCGCGGGCCATTTGAATCTTGCCTGGCACCCTATGGCGTATATATATGCCATGCGCAGTTTAAGGGTTAAAGTATGCTGGTTGTGACAAGTTCATTGGGAATAGTATTCCCTCACACAACTTGATGTTTCGCTCTGTCCAGGACCATTATCATCACTTACAGTACTCTACTTTATTGTCAGAGGTGTAGGTTGGGAGTCTAATTTTCAACCACATTATTAAGACTTACTCTCTGCAATAATATTAATGGTCATAAATGAACACACTACAAGTTATGTCATCCCACCTCTGGACATTATTTGAAATGAGCAGAAGATGTAGAAAGGATGAGCTGTGGTAGTGTTACATGCTTGATGTAGACGATGTCATCTGGTGTGGAAGAGCTGTTTTTACCTCACCTTCATATTTATTCATTTGTCACCATCGCTAGGCAAAGGTTAATCACTAGTATAACAATATTGGGAGGACATATTAACAGCAATATGCATAAAAGTTAATGTTTTACAGACCAAACCTAAGCATCTGTGTTAGTCATCTGTGCAGGAAATAAACTCCTAATATTCTATTGTCCCATCGTCTGGCACACTGCATTTAATTTTGTAAAAGACCATTTTGGTTGGTGTATGGTGAGAAAACTGAAATAGTTCCAGTCCCAAAAATGTTATCATAAGAGGTTTTCAGTTCATAGTTTCTTGGATGAGAGACAAACTCTAAATACAGAATGTATTTGAAATATAGATACTGTAAGTTGTTTTTATTGGTACAGTTGTACAAGTATAGTAAATTGTCTAATCTCTCTCAACATTATTTTATCAACAGCTACAATTAGAAGACAACTTCTTCCACAACCAACACTCATCAGTTCGCAAAACTACCGACTTCATCATCGAACGCGTATCTTCAAATGTCATCAAGAATATTCGCACCAAGATCATCCCGGAACAACGAGAATCTGCTTTAGAAAAGGTTAGTCGATAAAGATGTATGCTGTAGAGCGTGTCATGAAGGTTACCTCCTTGATAGTAAGAAAAGCGACACGGCATGATAAGTTGTGGCTGTAAGTTAGCTCGGAGCCACATTGCCCATAAGACGTTTCCTACACCTTCCTTTCCTTTTGAGTAATGTATAACTTATGGGGTAATTATGGCTCTTAATTATTTTAGTTAGCCATGGAGATGATCTATTTTAATAGAGATATTAACCCCAAAAGTGCTTGTGAGTACTTAGGGTGTTGTTGTCCTGAGCTGCAACAATAATCCCCAGCAGGTGGAGCTGAGAGGGTGGAACTATCTGCTGGGTGGCACTGAGAGGGTGGAACTGTCTGCCAGGTGGTGCTGAGAGGGTGGAACTGTCTGCCAGGTGGTGCTGAGAGGGTGGAACTGTCTGCCGGGTGGTGCTGAGAGGGTGGAACTGTCTGCTGGGTGGTGCTGAGAGGGTGGAACTGTCTGCTGGGTGGTGCTGAGAGGGTGGAACTGTCTGCTGGGTGGTGCTGAGAGGGTGGAACTGTCTGCCGGGTGGTGCTGAGAGGGTGGAACTGTCTGCCGGGTGGTGCTGAGAGGGTGGAACTGTCTGCCGGGTGGTGCTGAGAGGGTGGAACTGTCTGCCGGGTGGTGCTGAGAGGGTGGAACTGTCTGCCGGGTGGTGCTGAGAGGGTGGAACTGTCTGCTGGGTGGCGCTGAGAGGGTGGAACTGTCAGCCGGGTGGTGCTGAGAGGGTGGAACTGTCTGCCAGGTGGTGCTGAGAGGGTGGAACTGTCTGCCGGGTGGCGCTGAGAGGGTGGAACTGTCAGCCGGGTGGTGCTGAGAGGGTGGAACTGTCTGCCGGGTGGTGCTGAGAGGGTGGAATTGTCTGCCGGGTGGCGCTGAGAGGGTGGAACTGTCAGCCGGGTGGTGCTGAGAGGGTGGAACTGTCTGCCAGGTGGTGCTGAGAGGGTGGAACTGTCTGCCAGGTGGTGCTGAGAGGGTGGAACTGTCTGCCGGGTGGCGCTGAGAGGGTGGAACTGTCTGCTGGGCGGTGCTGAGAGGGTGGAACTGTCTGCCGGGTGTTGCCGAGAGGGTGGAACTGTCTGCCGGGTGGTGCTGAGAGGGTGGAACTGTCTGCCGGGTGGCGCTGAGAGGGTGGAACTGTCTGCCAGGTGACGCTGAGAGGGTGCAACTGTCTGCCGGGTGACGCTGAGAGGGTGCAACTGTCTGCCAAGGGGCGCCAGGAGGGTGGAGCCGTCCATCAGGTGGCGCCAGGAGGGTGGAGCCGTATACCAATTCCAGGTCCCTGAATACAATGTGGGTCAACTCCAGGCATCCAGTCGAGCACAAATCTGGGAATGCTGAACAAGGGCAGACCTAGCTTAAAAATGGCAGCTGAATGATAAGCTTTTATTTCAGAAGCAGGACTCGGGATTGTAGGTGTCACTAACCCGGCAGGCAGCATGGTGGAGGCAGAAATAATTATTGTTTCAAAATAGCGAACCGACAAACATCCCTCAAACTCGCAAATAGCAAGAGCAGCATTGATGGACAGATCCGTCAGAAGCACTTCAAAAACTTTTAGTGGAATTACCACAGCCTGAAGGAAATTAGCCAAAGAGGACAACCAGCCACTGAAGATGCTCACCGGAAGAACAGTCATGGAATGCAGCCACAAATACTGCTATGGCATGCCGTATGAACAAGCACATAAGCCCAACTGAAATGAATGCCCCCCAGCCATGGGTATAAGCAGAGGAGTTGAAAACTTTTGAATCACCTGAGGTAAGGCACTCCTTCCCAGTAGCCTAGGCTTGAAAGGATGAATTCCTGAACACTCAAATTTTTGTGAGATTCAGTGAAGAAAGCATTGATATAACCAGTCTACACAAGAAGTTGGTAAAATTAGATACTATAATGAACTCATGTAGAAATAATTAGTAAATTGAAAGAAAGTAATGACTATTTGAATAGCAAAGTTATATGTCTTGTGGGTTTAGTGAAAGACATGCAAGGATAAAAATCAATTGGAAACAAATTGCAAAGTAATGGAAGAAGAAAGTTAACTCTTAAAAATAGCTTTGGAAGAAGTTAAAGTAAATTTAAACATAAATGACTACAATAGGTTAGGCAAGGAAATTCAACAGGAGAAACAGCTTTTGTCAGCACAAATGGAGAAAGTTACACAGGGAATAGAACAGTGCAAGAAAGATATGCAACTCACCTATGCACAAGTGGCCAAGGAGTTGGAAAAAATTGAAGAAGCAGTAAAGGAAGCCAAACACTGCAGCAACCAAGATAAAACAAACATTAGGCTGGAAGTGAGAAAGGAATTGGCATCAAATCCGAAGTTGGTGCAAAACTCAGTTGATCGGAGTAAGTCCCTGATCATTTTTGGTTGCAAAGAAAAGGAGATAACATCTAGGTCAGAAAGAGCTGTAGAAGAAGCGAAAGTAGTAGATAAAATTGTTGGCCTCGTAGAAGGTCTTACTACCATAGAGAATGTGTGCGACTACAGGAGAATAGGCAGATACGTAAAAGGGAAAGATCGACCTTTAAGGATCACCCTAAACGGTGCCAAACAGATGGAAGAAGTACTAAGGAATGCTAGAAAATTACAAAGTGATGAGGATGGGAAAGTGTGGTCAGTAAGACGAGATCTTTCAAAAGAAGACGGAGACAAGCTGAAACTGAACCTTGCCGAGGCAATACGTTTAAATGAAAGCAGGAATGAAGAAGAAATCAATTCTTTTTTCTACAAAGTGTTAGGGGTAGGCAGACCAGTAAAGTGGTACATAAAGGCAAACCAACAAAATCAATAGAGAGAGAGGGAGTGAAGAATAAGAATAGGGGGAACAAGTTCCTGAAGATTGCATACACCAACATAGATGGAGTGAGATCGAAGATACTGGAGTTAAGTGATGTAATACAGCTGCAGACACCAGACAGTGTTGCACTCTGTCTGGAGACAAAACTTGAAGATGTTATTATAAATGAGGTCATATTCCCAAGGGGCTACTCAGTTTGGAGATGGGACAGAAAAATTAGGAAAGGCGGTGGCGTTGCTGTGCTGGTGAAAAAACACCTAAAGGTGAAGGAAATAATGACTGCCAATCCACAAGAAGTTGACATAATAGCACTAGAGATCTGCCATGAGGATGATAAACTAATGATCATAAATGCATATAGTCCACCGCCAAGCAGCACATGGTCAAAGGAGGAGCTAGATAGTAAACGAGAAGGTCTTATAACAATAATGAGAGAGATTATAGCGAGAGCGGATAACGATAGATCACGACTGTTGATAGTCCGTGACTTCAACTTGAAATCTATAGACTGGGAAGCATATGAAGCTAAAACAAAAGATTTTTAGACCTGTAGATTTGTAGACCTCATCCTGGAAACATTCTTGTATCAACATGTTAAACAAGCTACGAGGATGAGGGAAGGAGACGTTCCCTCTATGCTAGATTTGATATTTACTAGGAAGGAGGAAGAAATATTTGACATTCAGTACCTTCTTCCCTTGGGTAAAAGTGGCCATGTCTTTTTGGGAATAAAGTATGCAATGCGTTATAATCTGGAAGAAAACAAGGAGATCGAAGCAGTTGAAAAACCTGACTTCAGGAGAGGACATTATGGCAACCTTAGAAATTCTTTTAGTGAGTATAATTGGACAGTCTTGTTGCTAGGGAAGGAAGTGAATGAGATGTATGTCAAGTTTTGTGAAATATATGATAAAGGCACAAAAAAATTTATACCAAAACAGAGATGCAGAACTAGGAAACAGGATTGGTTCAACAGAAATTGCGAGAGGGCCAGAGACCGAAAGACACAAAAATGGAATCAATTCAGGAAGAGGCCAAACCCCCAAACATACCAACGATACAAAGATGCGAGAAACAACTACACGGCAGTGAGGAGAGAGGCAGAAAGAAATTTTGAAAAAGGGATTGCAGACAAATGTAAAACAGTACCAGGTCTATTCTATAGATTCATAAACAACAAATTGCAAGTAACGGATAATATTCAGGGGTTGAAAATGGGAAATAGATTAACGGAAAATGAAAAGGAAATGTGTGAAACACTAAACGAAAAGTTCCAAAGTGTGTTTGTACAAAATGAAATCTTTAGGGAACCAGACACAATAAGAATTCCAGAGAACAACATAGAGCACATAGAGGTGTCTAGAGACGAAGTGAAAAAATGCTCAAGGAGCTAAGTAAGAACAAAGCAGTTGGTCCAGATGGAGTTTCACCATGGGTTCCGAGAGAATGTGCACCTGAGCTCAGGATTCCACTTCAACTGATTTTTCAGGCATCCCTGTTTACAGGAGTTGTAGCTGATGTGTGGAAAAAGGCTAACATAGTTCCAATCTACAAAAGTGGAAGCAGGGAAGACTCCCTTAATTACAGACCTGTATCATTGACAAGTGTAATAGTCAAAATATTGGAAAAAAATAATTAAAACTAAATGGGTAGAACTTCTGGAGGAAAACGATATAATATCAGACAGACAGTATGGTTTTCGATCTGGAAGATCCTGTGTAACGAACTTAGTTTTCATGATCGAGCCACAGAGATTTTACAGGAAAGAGATGGTTGGGTTGACTGCATCTATCTGGACCTAAAAAAGGCTTTCGACAGAGTTCCCCATAAGAGGTTGTTCTGGAAACTGGAACATATTGGAGGAGTAACAGGTAAGCTACTAACATGGATGAAAAATTTCCTAACTGACAGAAAAATGAGGGCCGTAATTAGAGGCAAGGTATCGGATTGGAGGAATGTCACAAGTGGACTACCACAGGGTTCAGTTCTTGCACCGGTAATGTTCATTGTCTACATAAACGATCTACCAGTGGGAATACAGAATTACATGAACATGTTTGCTGATGATGCAAAGATAATAGGGAAGATAAGAAACTTAGATGATTGTCATTTCCTGCAAGATGACCTGGACAAAATAAGTATATGGAGCAATACTTGGCAAATGGAATTTAATGTTAATAAATGCCATGTTATGGAATGTGGAATTGGAGAACATAGACCCCACACAACCTATAAATTATGTGAGAAATCTTTAAAGAATTCTGACAAAGAATGGGATCTAGGGGTGGTTCTAGATAGAAAACGGTCACCTGAGGACCACATTAAGAGCATTGTGCAAGGAGCCTATGCTACATTTTCTAACCTCAGAATTGCTTTTAAATACATGGATGGCGAAATACTAAAGAAATTGCTCACGACTTTTATTAGACCAAAGCTGGAATATGCAGCGGTTGTGTGGTGCCCATATCTTAAGAAGCACATCAAGAAACTGGAAAAGGTGCAACGACATGCTTCTAAGTGGCTCCCAAAACTGAAGGACAAGAGCTACAAGGAAAGGTTAGAGGCATTAAATATGCCAAAACTAGAAGACAGAAGAAATAGAGGCGATATGATCACTACGTACAAAATAGTAGCAGGAATTGATAAGATTGATAGAGAAGAATTCCTGTGATCCGGAACTTCAAGAACAAGAGGTCATAGGCAGGCGATGAGTCACAATAACGTGGCTCACGTATCCCTCTAGAGTATGGAGTGATGGAACTGTCGAGCTCTGGAGGAGTTCACATCAGATTCCTAGGGTCGCCTTTCCGAGAATGACAAGATGGAGCTCAAAGCGAGACGACTGAGCACACTCCTCGTATCCCTCAAGTTAAACCTTTCTCACAGAGCACCATTTAGAATGCAGTTTCAACCATATGCATGCATTTAATTGGTGTGGTCTGGTCAACAAGAGGTCATAGATTTAAACTAACGAAACAAAGCTGCCGGAGAAATATACGAAAATTCACTTTTGTAAACAGAGTGGTAGACGGTTGGAACAAGTTAAGTGAGAAGGTGGTGGAGGCCAAAACCGTCAGTAATTTCAAAGCGTTATGTGACATAGTGCTGGGAAGACGGGACACCACGAGCGTAGCTCTCATCCTGTAAATACACTTAGGTAATTACACACCAGAGAAAGCAAATCTATTGGTACAGGGAGAGTGCTATTGAGCTCTTGAGGGAAGAGATCCTCGGCCCATACAGCCTGAAGCACAAAGTGAGCCTAGTTATCATAACAAGCCGAATAGAAAACGTGCTCATGAAGCAAACATGAAACTTAAATAGACAAGCAAATGGCCCCTCGGGACAAAGTGCAAAGGCAGCCAGCACTTAGAATAGGAACACAAGGACCTGCTATTAACGACCGAGGAGCACTACAGTGATGTTGATAACACTGTATCAGCAGCAGAAATGGCCTGAGAGTGTTGGCAGAGGGGTAGGGGGCTTTGGGCTTCCAGGTGGTGGTTATTGGGACAAACAGGTTCGAGCTGGATTTGAATGTTCTGATTTTTGTTTTAAGTTGTCGGAAGAGCTCTTTAGCTGCTTTGAGGAGGCTTTTCTGTGCAGCTATGTGCAGCTAGGCTAGGTCAGGCATGCATGCTGTGACAGGGGTTATCAACAAATAGAATACCTAGAGCAATGACAAGATCTTGAGGAGATCTTGCCAGATACATGTTATGTCTGATCTCTACTTGGTGGTGCAGGAAAATCAGTGTAGTTGGTTTATTAAAATAATTAATTTTGATAGGGGCTAGTTACAACGCAGAGGATACGTTTGTGGGACCGATCCAGCAAAGGTCTGCAATATGAGGGAGAAAGGAATTTTTCAAACACAATGTGCTTAACATATGAATTAATTCACTAAAATAGAATACAAAACAAAAATATATGTAGAAATGGAAATAAGGATAATTGTCTATTTTAAGAGGTCATCGGCAAATCTAGACACAGTATTCTCTCTTGCTAATGATACAGTACCCAGGTGATGTAATGCAATCACTGGTTTTCAAACACAAACCAGTGCTGTATGCAAGCGACAAGTTGTTTGGGAAATTATTTGCATGCACAATAAAACTGGCATGTGTTGTAAAGGCAGGCATACACCTCGCAGGGGTCCTGCTAGAAATGGCTGCACCAGATCTCAACAAGAAACACCACTTCAGCTCACCTGGGTCACATGTAGCGCCACAAAAATGTAAGCAATAGTGTACGCAAATAATTAGTGGGCTTACTCATCAGCCGGCTCATACACACACACTTATACACGCACATTTCTTATTGGTATCTTGGTGAATGGAGCCCCCCACACTGTATCTTCTCAACTGACACATGGGAGTTGAACAGATCACAGGAGTTACGCTTAGAGTATGGAGTGATGGAACTGTCGAGCTCTGGAGGAGTTCACATCGGATTCCTAGGGTCGCCTTTCCGAGAATGACAAGATGGAGCTCAAAGCGAGACGACTGAGCACACTCCTCGTATCCCTCAAGTTAAACCTTTCTCACAGAGCACCATTTAGAATGCAGTTTCAACCATATGCATGCATTTAATTGGGGTGAACTCTGGCCTTCACTGATGTGACTGGGAAAGGGTTACCAAAATATTAGTGAGGGTCATGTTAGCAGTACCTACCTGATTACCTGCCACACTCAACAGCTAAACTTGCGGGCGGGCGGGGGAGGGGGGGAGACTTCCCCATGATTATACAGGTGAGCTGTATAAATTGCCATGTGCTAGTATAACCAGATGTCATATGTCATTATGCATACAATTTCTGAACTGCTGTTGTGATCTCTGAACCATAGACACCTGACAGGAGGTACTCGTGTCCTAGGATAATGGTGAAAAACCAATGCTTAATGCCTTGCACAGCACAGCACAGCACAGCACAGCACAGCAGCATGAGGTACAAGTCTAGCTGAGAACTTTTCACCCACAGCTTCATTGACTTTCTAGATGCTTTCCCAGTGGGGTGGTGGAATGTCATTTACTCTCTGCACCTTTATGAGAGGGACCAAGTTCTGACTCTGGTCTACCCGGTGGGCCAAACAAAACTGCCACGGTTGATGTGACCTAGTAGCTAGGAGCAGTCTTGGCGAGACAGCTTCAGGAAGCCACCAGAGGACTCCCTCAGAAACTTCTTTTGAATGTATATAATAAATCTAGATCATTTAAGATGGCTGCCATTGGTGAATAATGATTGCTAAAAATATTTAATGATTGTTTTACATCTCCTATTTTCTATCTGTTTCTATCAGTTAAAAGAAGTTATTGAGGATCGGATGCAGAATAACCCTTTGTGTGTGGAGCGTACAAGAGATACCGTACAAAAGCGTCTAGTGGAACTGAGTCAGGAGATGACCATGCAGATGAAGACTCGGTGCTTCCAACTAGCTCAGCAACAGTGCACAGAGCAGATCCTCCCAGCTTTTTCATTACTTCTTCCCGAGGATATCTCCCCGCAGGTACGTGCCAGCCTCCTTTGTCAGAATTTGGCTATAAATTATAGTAGTTATCCTCGGTAAGGGGGCGAGGCGAGTGTTGTCGTACAATGTGAAACTGAATTTTTCCTATGGCATCATTCCTGGTGAACATGCATAACTGATATATATTACTTAAAATTTGTGATTAATAATATGATGCAAGGTAGGAAAATTGAATGCATAAAATTATAAATAATATTTTGGGTGATGCAACAAGGTAACCCACAATGAATGAGGCTCCTTTAAATTACTCTTTCAAATACAATACAATACAGTAAATTAAAATGGTAATTAAAATGGACCCCGTGTAGGTAGTCACCACATGTTTCCCCAAGACAGTCATGCCCCAGTGCAGCGGGAAGATTTGTGAATGCTTGAGATGCCTGGCTATAATTGGGGGATGGTTTCCCCTTGTCGGGGACAGGAAGCCTGTTGCACTAGTGCATCCTCAATTCAACGAATTGTGTGGGACCAACCCAAATTTGTTGCAGTGAGGAATTCGTTGCAATTGGAGATGCCTCCAGGAGGCCCAAATATGGGCCTCCTGGGGTCATCGAACGAACACCGGGAAATCTCAAAATGAATATGAAGTTGGGGCTTTGGGAAAGGGGCCATTCCCAAAGCCCCAATGCTTTCTTGTAACGTGTCCAGCTACGGAAATCATTTAAAATGTGATCGGAGCCATATTAACTTTCCTGTCCCCGGCACACGTTCCCTAGCCTACCTCTAGATGCGCCGAGTGTTTCCTGGGAGCTCGCGGCCAGACTCAAATGTGTATACTCTTTTCTCAGTTTTCTCACCTCAATTTTCATTTTGGTATCTTTTTGTTCACAATAGAATTCCCTACAGGGATATATACATACGAAGTCAAAAAGCCCAGCATGCCACCCTCACAAAAAACTCAAATCGGCCAAGGGTTACCCGTGAGTGTGCAACCCCCACCAAAATGTGTGTACTTTTTTCGGGATTCTCGCCTCAATTCTCGTGTTACGTCGTTCATATTGGTATCTATTTGTCTGCAATTGAATTCCCTTCAAGAGTATATGCATATACAGTCCAAAATCACAGTGCACCCCCCCCCCCCTCTCCTTCAGCAAAGGAGAAAGTTGGCTAAGAGTTAGCGGTGGGCGAACACGCTTTTGCTCACCCGCTACACCTGCACACAAATGTGTGTAATCTTTTTAGTTTGATAATGTCAATTTTCGTGTTATGTCATTCATTCTGGTATCAATTTGTTTGCAATAGAATGCTTTACAGGGAAAAAAAGGCTGTACTTACTACCCAATGATGTTTGTAGACCTTGAGTTGAGCATTAGGCTGAACTACTCCACCGTCTCGAGGAAACTGTTTCCTGAAGCTGCTCAACCGATGTTTTATAGGTGGAGTGGATGGTGGGTAAGCATTACTGCTTATCCATCCAGCATGTCCTCTTGCGATGGTACAAGCCAGAGCATGGTGCAGCACACAGTGCCCCATCACACGACTTGCACTTATATTTGGTGTCCTTCCTTTTACAATTTTTGTAGCAAAAATGGTTCGCATCCAGCCCTTTCTGGATGTGAAATAGGGAATGGTTCAAGTTCCTGTTCAAATGTTCTTGTTTATCAACAATACGAGGGTTTCTCCTAGCAGTAGCAGCAGAAGGAATAATCTGACTCTCGTCTTCTGAGTCAGACGATGATTCGTCATGTGGAGGTGAAGATGGGAATAGTGGCCGCCTCACACCTGATGGTCCGGGTGTTGCAACATTGTCACCAGTAGATGTGCTCCCATCGTCATGTCCATCACCAGCATGTCTGATGTTCTCATTTTGGAAAGGACACTTCTTAGTCAAAATTCAGCAGTGACTAATGATGACTTCATGGAACTGTAGCAATGTGAGTTTCTTTGTATCGGTTGTGTAGTACTTGTATGATACAAAAGCATTATAGATAGACATTTGCATAAAGTAGAACGTGATTTTCTTCGTCCACTTGTGACATTTCTATGTGAAATGATAATATTTGTCCATTTGGTCAAAGTGATCAACATCTTTCATGTTATTGTAGTCACAGATTGCATTTGGTTTGTTCAAAGTGACCTGTTGCAATGAAGATGCTCCGTCTGGTTTGCGTACACGTTTCCTTTGTTGCACTTGTTGTGTATCTGCATTGTGGCAAGTTGTGATGAGTGAAATAGCTCGCCTATCTTTCTACAGAATTGTCGTTGTCTTCCCAGTTCCTGCATACACCTCAAAATCATAGATGTAACCACTTTTTTGATTCAGCTAGCATGTACAGCTTCACTCCATACTTATCGGGTTTATTTGGATTATAAACCTTGAAAGCTAGCCGGCCCCTCCATAATTTGTACTTTCACCCAAACAGATTTTTCTGAGGAATGTATGTTTTCTGTGGGGAGCCCCTACGGCTCTCTGGAGCTTATCGGTCAAATGTATGTTACGTTAGAACGGTACATTAGCTATGGAGTTCAGACCTACCAGGGACCAGCGCCAGAACTGGCCCCTTCAGAGAGGTTTCAGGGAGCAATGGCCCTGAAAAACCCCATTATGGTTGGGGTTTTTCCTTATCTGCCATCGACCGGGGGGGCCTCGGACCTCACCGCGCCGGCTGCCTTCAGTTCGTAAGCTAGTGTCAGCCGGGATAGACGCTTCTCTGTCCTCAAATTCCTGGGCGGTGTTTGCCTCGTGTGGCATTCTCTGCTGTCTTTGTGTAGTGTGCAGTGGCCAGGAGTACCTCATCAGTGCCAGGGCTGCATGCACTTAGGGGTTTCCTTCCCTGGTTGATACCTGGTTGATAGCTGGTTGATGGGGTTCTGGGAGTTCTTCTACTCCCCAAGCCCGGCCCGAGGCCAGGCTTGACTTGTGAGAGTTTGGTCCACTAGGCTGTTGCTTGGAGCGGCCCGCAGGCCCACATACCCACCACAGCCCGGTTGGTCCGGCACTCCTTCGAGGAATAAATCTAGTTTCCTCTTGAAAATGTCCACGGTTGTTCCGGCAATATTTCTTATGCTTGCTGGGAGGACGTTGAACAACCGCGGACCTCTGATGTTTATACAGTGTTCTCTGATTGTGCCTATGGCACCTCTGCTCTTCACTGGTTCTATTCTACATTTTCTTCCATATCGTTCACTCCAGTACGTTGTTATTTTACTGTGTAGATTTGGTACCTGGCCCTCCAGTATCTTCCAGGTGTATATTATTTGATATCTCTCTCGTCTTCTTTCTAGTGAGTACATTTGGAGGGCTTTGAGACGATCTCAATAATTTAGGTGCTTTATTGCGTCTATGCGTGCCGTATATGTTCTCTGTATTCCCTCTATTTCGGCAATCTCTCCTGCTCTGAAGGGGGAAGTGAGTACTGAGCAGTACTCAAGACGGGACAACACAAGTGACTTGAAGAGTACAACCATTGTGATGGGATCCCTGGATTTGAAAGTCCTCGTAATCCATCCTATCATTTTTCTGGCTGTCGCAATATTTGCTTGGTTATGCTCCTTAAACGTTAGGTCGTCAGACATTATTATTCCCAAATCCTTTACATGCTGTTTACCTACTATGGGTACATTTGATTGTGTTTTGTACTCTGTATTATGTTTAAGGTCCTCATTTTTACCGTACCTGGAATTTATCACTGTTAAACATCATGTTATTTTCTGATGCCCAGTCGAAAACTTTATTAATATCAGCTTGAAGTTTTTCAATGTCTTCAGCCGAGGTAATTTTCATACTGATTTTTGTGTCGTCTGCAAAGGATGATACGAAGCTGTGACTTGTATTTTTGTCTATATCTGATATGAAAATAAGGAAAAGCAGCGGTGCAAGAACTGTACCCTGAGGTACAGAGCTTTTAACTGCACTTGGACTAGATTTTATATGGTTGACCGTTACTCGCTGAGTCCTGTTTGACAGAAAACTGAGTATCCAGCGTCCTACTTTACCGGTTATTCCCATTGACTTCATTTTGTGTGCTGTCACGCCATGGTCACATTTATCGAAAGCCTTTGCGAAGTCCGTGTATATCACATCAGCATTCTGTTTTTCTTCTAATGCCTCGGTGACTTTGTCGTAGTGCTCAAGTAGCTGTGAGAGGCACGATCTTCCCGCTCGAAATCCATGTTGGCCTGGGTTGTGAAGGTCATTGGTCTCCATGAAATTGGTGACCTGACTCCTAATCACTCTCTCAAATACTTTTATGATGTGCGATGTTAGTGCAACTGGTCTATCATTCTTTGCCAATGCTTTGCTCCCTCCCTTGTGTAGAGGGGCTATGTCTGCTACTTTAAGTGCATCTGGTATCTCCCCCGTGTCCAAGCTCTTCCTCCACACTATACTGAGTGTCTGTGCTACCGGCATTTTGCATTTCTTTATAAATATTGAATTCCACGAGTCTGGACCTGGGGCTGAGTGCATGGGCATGTTTTCAATTTCTCTTTCAAAATTTAGTGCACTCGTGTTTATATCAGTTATATTTACAGGGGTTTGAATATCCCACATAAAGAAATTGTCTGGATCTTCCACCTTCATGTTGTTATTGGAGTGCTAAACATGTCCTCATACTGCTTTTTTAGGATTTCACTAATTTCTTTGTCATCCTCCGTGTATGAACCTTCACTTGTACGAATAGGTCCAATACTGGCAGTGGTTTTTGCTTTTGATTTCGCATATGAGAAGAAATATTTTGGATTTTTCTTTATTTCCTGAATTGCTTTCTGTTCTAACTGCCTTTCTTCAGTTTCATATGAGTGTTTCAATTTCCACTCGATTTCTTCAATCTCCCTATTCAAATTATTCCTTCTTTGACGGGAAATTCGTGTCTGCATAAGCAGTTCCGTTATTTTTTTTCCTGCATTTATAGTGTCGTCTGCGTTCTCTTTCTACGTTAGATCTCTTTCTGGCTTTCCTCAAAGGAACATGTTTCAGACAGACTTGATACACTTCTGAAGTCAGTTTTTCTATTCCTTCTGTAGGACTTGTATTACTTAGAACAGTTCCCCATGGAATGTTTGTAAGTTCCCTGTTTATTATCTCCCAGTCTATCCTTTTATTATTAAAATTGAATTTACTGAATAGCCCCTCTCGCTTTATCAACGTTTTAGGTCTATTCTGAGTATTGATGGTCGTTTGCACTTCAATGAGCTTGTGATCTGAGTATGTGGTATCTGATATCGTAATGTCTCTGATAATGTCTTCATTGTTCGTAAAGACCAGATCTAGAATATTTTCATTTCTCGTTGGCTCCGATATCTGCTGATTGAGTGAAAATTTGTCACAGAATCTAAGTAGTTCTCTAATCTGTGGTTGGTTAGGTCCTGATAGATTTCCTGGTATAATATTATTGTTTGCTATTTTCCACCTGAGACTAGGCAAGTTGAAGTCACCTAGGAAGATAATATCAGGTATCGGGTTCTCCAAATTATCAAGGCTATTCTCTATTTTGCTTATCTGTTCTGCGAATTCCTCAGCCGTTGCATCTGGCGGTTTGTATATTAGAATAATCACTAAATTTATTTTCTCTATTTTTAATCCCAGTACCTCTACCACCTCATTTGTAACGTTTAGGAGCTCCGAGCATACAAGGTCTTCCCTAATATACATACCCACTCCTCCATGTGACCTAATTTTCCTATCACACCTGTATAGGTTATATCCTGGAATCCAGATCTCACTGTCCAACAATTTCCCTGCATGGGTTTCTGTGATAGCTCCAAATACTGCATTTGACTCCGTGAGGAGGCCATTTATGAACTGTACTTTGTTGTTTGTTCTTGTTTTCAGTCCTTGTATGTTGGCAAAGATGAATGAGGTTACTCTATTAGTGATAGTTTGAATGGGAGACTTTTTCGGCAAGCCTATTATGTGTGGACATAATGAGTTTGTTCTGACCAGTACTGATTTTTGTAGGGCAGTTGTCTGTCGTAGTTGTAGTTCTCTTTCGGTGGGTAATTGTATCTGTAATTCTGGAACGCAAGTGGATCTGGCATCCAGTTCCATACACTCTCCATACTGCTCCTTTTGAATTCTCTGTCGGTCTGGTATAAAAAATTTATAGAGTTTCCTCCAATTTCATTATCCTGCTTGCCACTCTTTATGTAGCGTTCCGTGCCTTTCACGTGAAAGTGTGGGCAGCTGAGGTCATAGCATTTTCTGTCCTCCAGTGAGGTTTGGCACATGTCAGGATGGAAAAACCTACATATTGATCCAAATCGACACTCACCTTTCCTAAGCATATTTAAACATTTTTTGGGATGTCGGTAACTGCATTCTAATCCTTTCTTATTACCAGCATATCTATGTCTGCATATGCCCTTTGCATAAAATTTGCATAAGTCTGTCCTTCTGTTCTGAATTGCTCTATCGGGAACCGTCATAGTGTCTGTACCGATCGAGCTGTCAGTGCTGTCTGGTACACTTTCTAGTTTACTGTCATCTACATCCTGGCCTACTGAGTCAGAGTTAACAACTTCCTGAGTTTCAGCCTCGGTTTCATCCCTGACTATAGCCTCCGCCTCTGGTATATTAGAATTGTTGTTCCTTTCCCACTCCTTCTGGATGGCTGGTAGGCTTCCAATGAATGATGTTTTCTGATCATGCGTCATGTTATCTAGAAGGTTTTTTAGGATATTCCAAGCTGGCAGGTCATTTTTACACACCCAGAGCAAGTGGCCAGCTCTCAGTGCCGTAGTGTTACTCACTCCTGTACAAGCCGAATGGAATCTAGTCTTACAGATATAACATTCAATTCCCGTTACCTTCGTCTTTAAGGAGTTGTTACAGTGGCCACAAATTTGTTTATTTACTCCCATTTTTCCTTGTTTTGTTGTATATATCTATATATTTATAATATTATATGTATATTGTATATTTGTAACAATATATATGTTTATTTGTTCTACTGTATGGTCAGTACTTATTGCACGGTCGAGAGTGAGGGTCCCTAAGCGCCCTGTGAGTACTGTCCCTGCGTATCAGGGTTATCTTCTCTGGGGCGTTCGGGAATCCCTCCCGTAGGGGTTCTTGCTGCTTGGCATTTGCCTCGCCCTTGGCCAGCTGGGGCTTGGGGCCCTTGTTTGGCCTTGGGTAAGGAGTGGTGGTGTGCTGGTTAGGGCGTCAAGGTGTTGCGTGTCCTGCCACCTAAGCGGCGACCGGTTCCTGTTGCCTCTGGGGACAGTGTACTTTTGCAGGGTTTTTCATTTTTGTTTTTGTTTATCTGGTGGAGGTTCTGCCTCGTGGGTATAGTTCCCCTGATATTGTTTTGGTGACCCTTTGCTAGGACCCCGTGCTTGTACACGTCACAGGGGTTTTCAGTGTTATCTACCCTTGTTGTTTGGGTTTCTTAAGCAGTTAGCAACACCTTGCCCGAGCTTCCCGTAGTTGTTACCCTACGAACCCTGGAAACCCTTGTCGGGGCTCAGTGGACCCATGGATGCGTCTCCCGAGTTCCAGCCTGCCTTGTGCGGGTTTGAAGGTTGCAGTGTGCCCATGTCTCAGGGTGACAGTCACCTGTTTTGCCTCCGTCATGCTGCCTGTTGGGTCAACGACACCTTTGACCCGGAGTCTTGCGAGTCATGTTCTGCTTGTGCTCCAGTTTTACTCTGAGGATGTTCCTGTTAGGGTACAGGTAGCATCAGCGTTGCATGTTAGGTTTAGGTTATTGCAACGCGCTAGGTTGGTTTCCCACTCGGATGCCCCGAGGCTGCACCGTTTTGACTTTAGGGACCCTGACCTGGGGGTGTTCGACTTTGGCTCCTGCTGCGCCCCCTGGTCCTTTCCCTGTGGTTCTTTCTGCACCTCCCTCCCTCCCCTCCCCTCCTGTGTGTCCGGCTCCAAAACGTCTGAGGGTTTTCGCCTCGGCACAGGGTTTAGTTGGTAATGAGACTCGGGCTGCCTCGGGGGCTGCCACATCTGGGTCGGGGACGGAGGCATTTGAGCCGGTTCCTTCTGCCGAGGCTTCTGGGTCCCACCAGGAGACCCCTTCTTGTCTGCCTTTCCCTTGGACTCTGTCTTTTCTTCAGGGGTAGAGGGTTTGGAGGACGGCTCTGCCCTGGGTCCCGACGTGGGGGATTCTGAGGCTGGGGAGGAGTCAACCTGGTGGCCTTGGGCCCCCTGTGACCCCGCTTGGGTGCTTTTGCCTTCCTCATGGGGCTTATTGTTGCAGGGGGAGGGATTTTCTTACCCCCTTCACTGTATGAGTATGATTTGGGTTCGGCTCCTCGGGTTCAGTTCCGGGCGCCTTTGGGTACCTTGGATCCGTCTTTCCAGAGGTGTTTTACTTCCCGTATCTCCGCAAAGATGGCTCGGGAAGCTCTTGCTGCTTACCTCTTGCGAGACCCGGGTTATGCCTCTGAAATGGATCCGTCCTCGTTTGAGTTCGGTTCTTCTTCCCGTTTTTGGGTGCGTTTGGAGGTTCCGGAGTTTTCCTGGCTGGCAGACTGCCCTTTCTTTTTGTTGGGGGCGTGGCATGGGTTCTGTCGGACCCGCACGCTTGATTGGCGAGAAACTTCTGCTTTTATGCAGGTTTACCTGGGGGCGAGTTTGAGCACCTTAATGCATGCTTGTTCGCTCCCGTGCTTTCTCGGGATGTTGGCCTTTTCCAGCTTCACGTGCAGGTTCCTCAGCTTTCGGCTTCATTGGTTGCGGAGGAGTTGTGCGCCCATGGGCATTTGGCTTCAGTCTTGCATTTCTTTTCCCTTCTCGAGCTGTCTGCTGCTTAGCTTGAGGAGGATGTGGGAGCGTTGAGTGAAGGGCCTTCGTCTGGGGCGCTGACTTCGGCAGCTAGGGCGTCTGCTGCACTGTTGAAGCTCTTTGCGCCCATCCTGAAGGAAGTGGTGTCTCTGTTTTTTGCTTCTCGCCTTGCGTGCCGTCAGGCTGTGCTCGCCCTCTCTTTGGAATCCGCTTGGGCCCTGGCTCTTAGGTTTTCATCTCCGTTTTGTCCGTTGCTGTTTGCAGAGACTGGGGTGTCTCAGTTTCTGCATGCGGCTTCGTCTAGTTGTCCTATGGCGGACTTGTTGATTCTCCGAAGCGGTCGTTCTCGGCAGTTTCGGAGGGGTCGTGCCAGGGGTTCCGCTGGTCAAGGTGGGCCATTGGTGCCAGTTTCTGAGCCGTTGTTCCCTTCGGGGCCAGCATCGTCTGGTCAGCGCGGTGATCGCCCTGTTTGACGTTTGGATTCTCATAAGGGGCGTCGGCCCTTTCGCGGTTTGCCCCGTTGATGGGGTGATAGGGGGGGGGGAAGCTCGCTCTGTTTGCCCACGCTTGGTCCCACGATTTGTGGGCCTTTTCGGTCGTGTCATCCGGCCGACGGTGGCGTTGGGCGACTCGTCCTCCTTGGTGGGGTTCGGGGCTAATAGGGCAGGTTTCTTCCCCTGCGCTTCGTCAAGTCGTCTTGGAGTGGGTGCGCTTGGGCATGGTTGAAACGACTACGTCTCTCAGGTGGATTTCCCATTTGTTTCCAGTGCCAAAACAGGACTGTGCAGATCTGAGGTTCATTCTGGACTTGTCCCGTCTGAACCCCTGGATTCTTTGCCCCTCCTTTCGGATGACTACTGTCTCGGGTCCAGCTTCTGTTGGGGCTGGTGCCTGGATGGTGTCCCTGGACCTCAAGGACGCCTATTGGCACGTTCCTATTCATCCGGGGTTCAGGGGCTGGTTAGGTTTCATGGTGGGGCATCACGCTTACCGTTTTCGATGCCTACCTTTTGGCTTGAATCTGGCACGTCGCGTTTTCACGCATCTGACCCGGGTTGTGGTGACCCGTCTGTGTCTTCTAGGGATTCGGGTTTTGGCCTACCTCGACGACTGGCTTGTGTGGGCTCCCAGTTGGTCAGCTTGTCTGCTTGCCAGGGATATGGTTCTTTCGCAGCTTGTCAGGTTCGGGTTCCTGGTGAACTGGAGGAAGTCCCATCTGGTTCCGTCCCAGGTTCGGACCTGGCTGGGTCTTGTTTGGGATTCTCAGACAGCTTCCTTGTCTCTTCCTCCAGAGGCGTTGCTGCGGCTGCGGGACTGCCGTTGGCTGTTTCTGCGGGGGTCCCGGCTCACTTGGCGTTTGCTCGAGTGGTTGTGCGGGAGTCTGAACTTCGCCGTGCTAGTCTACCTGCCTGGTCGGGTTTGGCTTCGGCGTCTGTTTTGGTTCCTTCGGGGACGTCCCTTCCACCTTTCTCGCAATCGTTGGGTTTATTCTCCGGGGGCCTTGTGTCGGTTGCTGCGTCACCGGCTTCCTCTTTGGGGTTTTCGGGGTTCAGTGCCTTGGCGCCTTCCCGAGCTCTCGCTCGATGTGTTCACGGACGCGTCGTCTCTCGGCTGGGGCTATGTGACCAGTGCTCATCAGGTAGGCCAGGGACGGTGGGGTTCGTCCTTCCGTCGGGCTTACAGCACAGTTCGGGAGTTCGCGGCAGTCTGGTTCGCGCTTCGGAGGGTTCCGGTCGCTCAGGGATCGACCATTTGCCTCCATTCATTCAATGAACCTCCAGTGGTTCATTGCCTGAACCGTGGGGGTTCTCTTCGGTCCTTGGCTCTTTGGGGTTGGTCCCTTCGAGTGGTTCGTCTGCTGGATTCTCGGGGTTTGGCTCTTCATGAGGTTCATGTCCGGGGAGTGTCTGGTTGAACCGGGGAGAACGTTCTGGCGGACGGTCTGTCACGCTTCCATCCCCCTGTCCACAGAGTGGACGGTTGACGACGACTCGTTTCGTTGGATCTGCCAGACGTAAGGTCTCCCAGATGTGGACCTCTTCACGTCGGCGTGGTCTTGGCGTCTCCCAATCTATGTGATGCTCTTTCCTGACTGCGAGGCGTTCGCGGTGGATGCCTTTCGGCAGGACTGGTCGAGGTGGGGGTTACCTGTACCTCTTCCCTCCGGTCCAGCTGTTGGTTCTGGTTCGGTTGGAGACATTCCCAGGGAGAGTAGTCCTTGTGGCCCCTTGGTGGCCGGCCCAGCCTTGATTTCCGGTGCTATTGGCTCGGTGCCCAAACCCGGGACGTTTCCCGCTGCTCCGCCTCTTTCAGCAGGTCAGCCCAGTCCGGTACAGGGCTGGTTCGACCTTCTCTGCTCTTCGCGTCTGGTCTTTTTGACGCGGGTGTATCACCAATTCTATAGTGATCAGGTGGCTTTGTTGATGGTGTCCCACCTGAGAGCTTCGTCTCGGCGATAGTATGAAGTTTCCTGGCGTTCTTTTCGCCATTTTCTGGCTCTTCGTAGGTTGTCTTTTCTTTCGGATCTGGTTGTCTTGTCCTTTCTTTCTTGGCTTTTTCAGGACCGTCATTTGATGCCTAATACTGTCGCCTCGTATCGTGCGGCGCTGGCGGAGCCGCTCAAGCTAGCATTCGGGGTGGACATCACATCCGCTCTGTTCCGTAAGCTTTCCCGTACTTTGTTTCACCTCCGGCCTGCTCATGCGCCTCCTGAGCCGTCCTGTTCCTTGGACAGGGTGCTCTCCTATCTTTCCTCTCCTCTGTTTGTGGTGGCCCCTTCGGTTCCGAATTATTTTTCCAAGGCTTTGCTTTTGTTGGCATTGGCCTCTGGGTGCCGGGTTGGGGAGCTTCATGCTCTCCTATGGCGCAGGGGTTTCTGTTCTTTTGGTCCTGGGGTAGGTTTGTCCATTTGCAGCCTTCGCCATCTTTTCTGGTGAAGAACAAGACGGCTGCTTTCCGGAGGGGTCCGCGGGTCATTGATGCTTAGTTAGTTCGGCCAGGGGTGCATCATGTGTTGTGTCCGGTTGCAACACTTCGCTGTTATGTGCGCTTCAGCTGGGGTGGCTGGGGATGCGCTTTGGGTTGATCTGGTTTCCCTCGTTCCCTGTTCCAGGGCTTGGCTCTCCCAGGTTGTCCGCAGGGTTATTAAGTCTAGCCAGCCTGCGGTCTATCCTCGCGCCCATGATGTTCGGAAGTTTGAGGCTTTGGCTGCCGTGATTGGTAACATGTCTTGGGCTCGTATTCAGGAGCGTGGATTTTGGAAGTTGAACAGGGTCCTGGCCGCCCGTTATTTGGTGAACGTACCTGCTCCTCGGCGTTCTTGTGTTGCTTTGGGTCGAAGGTTGCAGCCAGTTGTCTCGACTTCGCGTTCAGGAGTTTGTTGCCGCCTCCTCCCCGGGTAAGTCCCTATTTCCTTCTCTTTGGGTATGTAGCTCCAGGGAGCCGTAGGGGCTCCCCACAGAAAACCAGCGTTGAATGTAATGAAATGCCATTTTCTGGGTGAGCCCCGGAGGCTCCCTGGCTACCCTCCCTCCCTCCCAGTTGGCGGGGTTTTTTCGCGTTGGTTGAAGCCTAGTTTCCAAACTGAAGGCAGCCGGCGCAGTGAGGTACGCCCTCCCCCCCCCGTTCCCTCCCGGGGAGGGGAGGACTGCGAGCACGACCGGCGTGGCAGTAAATTGATTGTTTCCTTGGGAGTGTAGGGAGTTTCTACCTCTGTTCCTTTTTTGTTGTAGTTTTTTACCATGTGGGGTTTGTTTTGTTATGCCTACCTTTCTGGATGCCTAACCCCGGTCGATGGTAGATATGGAAAACCCCCAACCATAATGGGTTGCAACACTTTCCAGGGCCATTGCTCCCTGAAACCTCTCTGAAGAGGCCAGGTTCTGGCTCTGGTCCCCGGTAGGTCTGAACTCCATAGCTCATGTCCCGGTCTAACATAACATACATTAGCCCGATAAGCTCCAGGGAGCCTCCGGGGCTCACCCAGAAAATGGCGTTTCATTACATTCAACGCTGGTTTTTTATTTATTTTTGAGATATTCCTTGAATGTTTTAACTTTGATTAGTCTGTCTTTATTGTCTTTGGGAATGGCATTATTGTTGTAGGTATGAAAATACCTTGCAATCAATTCATATTGTTTTGTTGTCATAAAAGTATTGAAACAAGGTGTACATGCCACAGTTTACCTGTTTGCCAGTACATTGTCATCACTGGCAACGTCATATTGTGCATCAACATTCAGTCCCAAATATCTGGTAAGCTCTTTTTACACTCAGTTCATCCCACTTATTGCTTGGGGTGCTAGAATCATTGTAGTTGCTTTATGATGCATACAAGTTTGTTTCATTTACTAAATATTGCAACAAATCTCGTGTAATAAATAACTGTAAAAATCCAAGAAGAGTGATTGGTAATGATAGTCAAGCCTGGTGTTGCAGTAAAGCTTTCTTCAAATGGAGGAGTATTGTCAGTTGACCAGGATTGACCAGAACATTGCCGTTTCCTAGGTGCGGTACAGCCATGTGAGCCTCTGGCGATATGAGCATCAAAATCATTACTCTCCTCACTTTTAATCTCATCCTCGCCTGCTGTTTCAGTTTCAACAAACTCATTGCCGCATGGCCCATGACAGATAACGGGAAGGCATTGGCACAAAGTTTAAAACATGTCCCAAAGTGATAGGATAAAAATTTAATTAGAACAAATTTATTAAATTTGGACGTCGGCTACGTCCCTCCCGAACATCCGCAGTTAATTGCGGACGTCATGTTGGTCCCTCTCGAACGAAAGTGTTAAGAGTTACCATTCATACCCTAATGTTTCCCACACACTATAGGCTAATTTCATTAAGGAAATCTTTAATTTTAACCTATAATGATGAGCAACTTTCCCATCAGTCTGTGAACTGTGCCCCAACCTCCTAAGCAAATCTGCACATCCCCCACTTCAGCGAACAAGAGTTCGTTCGCAGAATCGGGCAAGTAAATCCGTCCTGGAAAGTGTGCATTCCAACCAGAGATTCCTCGAATCGAGGTTCGTTGAATTGAGGCTCTACTGTATACGGGGGTTTCCTTACAGATTAACGGCTTGCCTTCCCCAATCACACTGTATACCACACCAAGTCATGCTGTATACCACCAACAGTTGCACCATATACCGCACTCACAGATGTGCTGTATACCGCAACCATTGTTGTGGTATTCAATATCAGATTTATTATCATTAATTTATTATATTAAAATTTACATTTGTATTTGCACTTCATAAATTTTGCATGTAGTAAACTAGTATTACCATTGTGCTTGTGTAGGGAGTGGAGGCGTGTCGAAGGTTGGTGAGTCGTTGTAGCCAGGAGAAAGTGGCTTCGTGGGTGCAGTCTCACCTCACTCCTGCACTCTTCTCCAAGGACCTCGCAGCAGATAGTGATCGTCTTCTTCGTCAGGCTCAGAAAGTGGCAGATATACAAGCTGTAAGTTCATAAGTGGGTTGTTGTTATTCATGTCTTCATAAGTGGGTTGTTGTTGTTCATGCCATGAAGTTTTAATCAGTGGTAATGTCTGAGCAGTTTTAACACAGGTGGGTATAGATGGGTTCAGACTCCTGTTAGCAGATATAGAGCTTTCTCTTCATACAGTTCATTTTAAACCTTACCCTACTTTACCCCGGTACATGACTGGCCCATAAGTTTACAACTAGGTTCCTATTTACTCCTAGTTGATCAGGGGGGGAGTCAGTTTGTTGGTGTATGGTCAACCCTCGTTGCTCAGGGCGCAGATCTTGCCAAAATCACTGGGTTTGGTGGGGAGGGGGGGGGGTGATACTGGGCATGATGAGCATGCTACCACTTAAAGAACAAGAGGTCATAGATTTAAACTAACTAAACAAAGCTGCTTTAGAAATATAAGAAAATTTATTTTCTCAGTGGTAGACAGTTGGAACAAGTTAGGCGAGAAGATGGTGGAGGCCAAAACCGCCAGTAATTTCAAACCGTTACACAACAAAGAGTACCGGGAAGACGGGACACCACGAGCCTAGCTCTAATCCTGTAACTACACTTAAATAATAACACTTGGGTAATTATCACTGGTAAACCAGAGTTCCAGAGTAGCTATAGAACCAGTCTTGCTACGTTTACACACCCTCTGTATTTCTGTATGATGAAGGAAGGAACAAAAGTGAGAGAGAAACCAAATGCAGGGGTAAAGGTACTGTACTAGCATCAGCTTAACATAGCCGACCTTGCGGCGTGCTATGAAGACAGGATCACAAAGTTGAAGTATGGCTGTGTGATAATCATTAACACTATCGCGCACCCCACGAGCGCGCCGCAGACTTTGACCTCATGGCCCCAATGGTGCGGGCGAGCGTGCGGCGACGCCTAAATGTGTATACTCGTTTCAGGATTCTCACCTTAATTCTGGTGCTACATCGTTCGTTTTGGTATCATTGTGTTCGCAATTAAATTCCCTGCAGATGTGTATGAATATAATGTACAAAAGCCTGGAGTGCCTCCCCACAGAAAAGCCTAAAGTTACCCGTGAACGAGCACCAATTTGTACACTGCAACCTAATGTGTATACTCGTTCAGTTTGATTACATCAATTTTCGTGTTACGTCTTTCATTTTGGTATCAAATTGTTCGCAATAAAAAGGCGCGTATTTTAAAACTAGTCCCATAATAATAGAGCAATAACTGGAATTTTTACAAATATTTTAATTCTGGAAGCTCATCATCACAAAATTATTTATATCTTTCCAGTGTTCTGACATAAATTTTTGTGTTACATCTTTCATTTTGGTATCAAATTGTTCGCGACGTAAAGGCGCGCATTTTAAAACTACTGTAGTCCCAACATAATAGGACAATAAATAGAATTTTACCAAATATTTTAATATTTTGACCAAAAACCTATTTATAATCATATAAATGTTTGGACATCAAGTTTCATGTTACATCTTTCATTTTGGTATCAAATTGTGCACATTCTAAAGGCGCTTATTTTGATACTATCCTGAGGTCGATTGGATAAAAAATGAATTTTATACAAATATTTTTGTAGTGGACGCAAGTCCGGTCCAAAGTTAGGACTCAGGAGAAAAATAATGGACGCGAGTCCGGTCCAGAGTGACCGATAGTGTTAATAACACTCTTACTAAAGCTTTATGCCTCTTGTATGTCATGTACAACTTTGTCGTCATCTGTTTGATATGGTCACTTGACATGCTTTGCCTGCTATTGCACTATCATAATATCTTGCTTTCTGAATTTGTTTTCTGGGCTCTTCCTCTCTCATTCACCTTCAACCTTGCTATCATATATTTCTCTCATTTTTATTGTATATGGCTATATACACTTGGCTTGAGTCATACAGTGAAATCTCATAACTCTTATTTAACCCTTTTGCCCGGTAACGACGCAGCATTGCATCATTTTTTTAGTTGAAGCATTCCTGGTAACGATGCAGCATTGCGTCGGTTTCGGCGGCAAATTGGCGGCGGCTTCGGGAGGGGCACACAGCTGTTTTGGATATTATATGCATATACTCTTGTAGGGAATTTCATTGCGAATACATTGATACCAAAATGAAAGACCTAGGACCAGAATTGAGGTAACAAAGTTGAAAACAGTATACCCATTTTATTAGCACTCGCTGGGATTATGCTCCGTCACTTTCTGTTTGCTGTGGGTGGTACGCCTGGCTTTTGGACTTTATATTTGCATATACTCCTGTAGGGAATTCTATTGCGAACACAATGTTACCAAAATGAAAGACCTAGGACGGGAATTGAGATGTCCAAAGTGAAGAGAGTGTACACATTTTATTGCTCTTATGAGCTCCCAGGTAACACGCACTCACTTTCTCTGTTTGTTGTGGATGGTACGCCGGGCTTTTGGACTTTATATGTCTTTAGTCGTGTAGAGAATTCTATTGTGAACACAATGATACCAAATTGAAAAACCTAGGATGAGAAATGAGATGACAAAGTAGAAACGAGTATACACTTTTCAGTATTACCTCGCTCTCTAATGTAATGAGAGGCGCCTTGGGATGGCGAAGTGCTCTCTTTCCGGCCCACATTCATCTGGTCGGCGGGTGGAGCGTGCTGCGGTTTTTGACTTCATATGCATATGCTCTTGTTGGGAATTCTATTGCGAACACAATGATACCAAATTGAAAAACCCTGGACTAGAATTGAGGTGACAAAATTGAAGAGAGTATACACTTTTCAGAATTACCGCGCGCTCCGGCGTTTCACGGGAGCGCGCGGTAACGCGGAGCGAAACGCAGTGAGCGCCACGAAAGGCAAACACCGCCTAGGAAACTGAGGCCAGAGAAGTGCCTATCCTGGTTGACATTAGCTTACGAACTGATGCTAGGCAGCCGGCGTGGTGAGATCCGGGGCTCCCCTCCTTCCCCTCTCGGGGCGGGGAGGGCTGCACGGACAATCGACGCGGCAGTAAAGTATGATGTTTGCTTGTTTGCTTGTTTCCTGGGATTGTAGGGAGTTTCTACCTCTCTGTTCTGTTTTCTGTTTTAGTTTTTACCATGTGGGGTTTTTGTTATGCCTATCTTTCTGGGTGCCTAACCCCGGTCGATGGCAGATAAGGAAAACCCCAACCACAAGGGGGTTTTCCAGGGCCATTGTTCCCTGAAACCTCTCTGAAGGAGCCAGGTTCTGGCGCTGGTCCCTGGTATGTCTGAACTCCTTAGCTAATGTCCCGGTCTAATATAACATACATTAGCCCTATAAGCTCCAGGGAGCCTCCTGGGCTCACCCAGAAAACGGCGTTTTATTACATTCAACGCTGGTTTTTTGCGGCTCCACCTTTTTCAGCAGGTCGGGCCAGTAAGGTACCATGCTGATGCTCTTCTGCTGTTCGCATCTGGTTTTAATAATGCGGGTGTATCGCCACTTGTATGGTGATAACGTGGTTTCTCTGATGATGTCCAAACTGTGGTCGTTGTCTCCGTGACAGTGTGAAGTCTCCTAGCGGTCTTTCTGCCATTTCCTTTCCTTTTGGGGGTGTTGTTGGTGTCTGTGAAGGTGGTTTTGCCCTTTCTTTCTTGGCTCTTTCTGTGGAGAGTCCTTTTGGCTTCCTGGAGCTATACTGGGCTGATGTGTGTGTATTAGATTGTGGCAACAGTCAAGCAATGGAGTTCTAGGCCTACCGGGGACCATCACCGGAATCTGGCACCTTTAGAGAGAGGCATGAGAAACATTGGCCTATAGACAACCCCCATGTAATTGTAAACAGTCTGTCTGCCATCTACAAAGTCAGGCACCCAGAAAGGTAGGAATTCCTAAACAAACTACAGCTGGTTAAAATTTGCTAAGTGAAAGCTGAACTAGCAAGCAGAACTCCCTAATCGACAACAAGCAAACAAGCACGACCTCACCACAACCGCCGTGCTGTTATCTGCGCAGCTTCCGTCCCCCTCCCTGGGAAGGGGGAGCCCCAGCCCCCGTCACGTCAGCTACCCAACCTTAGTTCAGAGGCTGTTGTGTTTGATGGTGGTCGATCGACTCTGGCTGCATCCTTTTGTGCAGTGCTGTTCATAGCGGTGTTCTACTGTGTGATGGTGAGCGAGCCAGGAGTAACTCAAGAGTACTGTATGAAAATGAAACATACTGTATGAAAACATACAAACAAACATACTGTATGAAAATCAGTATGAAAATTACCTCGGCTGAAGACATTGAAAAACTTCAAGCTGATATTAATAAAATTTTTGACTGGGCATCAGAAAATAACATGATGTTTAACAGTGATAAATTCCAGGTACTCGGGTACGGTAAAAATGGAGACCTTAAACATAATACAGGATACAAAACACAATCAAATGTGCCCATAGTAGGAAAATAGCATGTAAAGGATTTGGGAATAATGATGTCTGACGACCTAATGTTTAGGGAGCATAACCAAGCAAATATTGCGTCAGCCAGAAAAATGATCGGATGGATTACGAGAACTTTCAAATCCAGGGATCCCATCACAATGATTGTACTCTTCAAGTCACTTGTGTTGTCCCTTCTTGAGTACTGCTCAGTACTCACTTCTCCCTTCAGAGCAGGAGAGATTGCTGAAATAGAGGGAATACAGAGAACATATACGGCACGCATAGACGCGATAAAGCACCTAAATTATTGGGTTCGTCTCAAAGCCCTCCAGATGTACTCACTAGAAAGAAGACGAGAGAGATATCAAATAATATACACATGGAAGATACTGGAGGGCCAAGTACTAAATCTACACAGTAAAATAACAACGTACTGGAGTGAACGATATGGAAGAAAATGCAGAATAGAACCAGTGAAGAGCAAGGGTGCCATAGGCACAATCAGAGAACACTGTATAAACATCAGAGGTCCGTGGTTGTTCAACATCCTCCCAGCGAGCATAAGAAATATTGCCGGAACAACCGTGGACATCTTCAAGAGGAAACTAGATTGTTTCCTCCAAGGAGTGCCGGACCAACCGGGCTGTGGTGGGTATGTGGGCCTGCAGGCCGCTCCAAGCAACAGCCTAGTGAACCAAACACTCAAAGTCAAGCCTGGCCTCGGGCCGGGCTTGGGGAGTAGAAGAACTCCCAGAAGCCCATTAACCAGGTATCAATCTGGTACTGGGGCTGCATGTACCTCGGGCCATCTTTCCTAGGTGCCCCTTGTATTTTAGGGTTATCTTCCATAAGCCCTTCGCGAGACTACCTCCACGTGGTTCTTTTGCTGCTTGGTGATTGTCTGCCTTTGGGGTCAGCTGGGGTTGTTCTTCTTCCTGTTTAATCTTGGGTAGGAGGTAGTATCGTCGCTGGCTGGGGTGCATTTTCTTTGCCTTGTGTGATGGGTGTCTGCCTTGTGTTGTTATAAGTCCACTTGTATACTGGTGGCCCTCCTCTAGGCCCCCGTGATTATACACGTTGCAGGGGGTTCAGCTTTTAGTTTGATTGCTTGGTAGTTCTGGGATAACTAGTTAGCAGTACCTTGCCTGGGCTTCCCTTAGCAGTCAGCCTAAGGGCCTTGGAAACCTCCATTGGGGCTCCTTGGAGTGATGGAGGAGTCCTCCGAGTCCCACCTCATTTTGTTCGAGTTTGAGGTTGCTCTGTTCCCTTGTCTCAGGGTGACAATCACTGTCTTTGCCTCTGCCATGCTGCCTGTTGGGTCAATGACACCGTTGACCCAGAGTCCTGCGAGTGATATGTTCCTTGCTGGTTCTCCAGTTCACCCAGTCCAATAATACTGTTGATCGGGTGCAGGCAGCATCTGCATTGCATGCATGGTTTAGGTTGCTGCAACCCTCTAGGTTAATTGACTTTCTGGATCCACTACGACTGCCTCGCTTTGGTTATAGGGACCTTGGCTTGGAGGGTGTTAGCCGCCTTGACTTTTGTTTTGTCCGCATCCCCTGGTCCTTCCCTGCTGTGGTTCATCCTGCTCCCCTGCTTCCAATTGTCTGAGCGTTTCGGAGTTGGGGCAGGGTTTTATTGGTGGTGAGACTCGAGCGGCCCCGGGGACTGCCCTGTCCGGATCAGCGGCGGAGGCATTCAAGCCTGTTCCTCCTGCCGGGGCTTTTGAGTCATGTTAGCAGGCCTCCTTCATCCCTGCTTTTCTGGTGGACTCAGCCTTTTCTCCAGAGGCAGAGGGTTTGGAGAACAGCTCGGCCCTGGGTCATGATGTGGAGGATCCCAGGGCTGGGGAGGACTTGACTTGGGGGCTTGGGTCCCGTTTGTCCCCACTTGGGTGTCGGTACCCTCGGCGTGGGGATTGTTGTTTAAGGGGGAGGGGTTTTCGTATTCCCCTCTCCATGTACGAGTTTGGTATGAATTCTGCTCCTCCCTGGATTCGGTTCCGGGTTCCTTTGTGTTCTTTGGTTCCTTCCTTCTAGAGGTTTTAGGCTTCCTGCATCCCGCCTCGGGAGTTGCGGAAGGCCTTATTGGCTTACCTCCTGCGAGACCCGGATTATGCCTCGATAATGGATCCTCCTCCTTTTGAGTTTGCTCTTCTTTTCCTTACTGGGTGCATTACAAGGTGCCGAAGTTTTCCTGGCTGGCGGACTGCCCTTTCTTTTGATGTGGGCATGGCATGCATTTTGTTGGATCTGCACGCTTGAGTGGCAGAAGTTGATAATGGTCATTCAGGTTTACCTGGGGGGCAAGTTTGAGCACCTCGATGGGTGCTTGTTCACCCTTGTCCTTCCTCGTAATATCGGTCAGGTTTCTGGAGGGCGCCCAGGTCACGAGGCAGTTGCTCGAGGGTTTGTGCGGGTGTCCGAACTTTGCCATGTTGGTTTACCCGCCGGGCGTGGTTTGTCTTCGTTGGCTGTTCTGGTTTCTTTGGTAACATCCCTTCCACTTCTCTCTCGATCGCTGGGTTCGGCCTCCGGGTGCCTTATGTCGGTTGCTGTGTTGCCGGCTTCCTCTTCTGGTATTTTCAGGGTTCAGTGCCTTGGCGCCTACCCGATCCCTCGCACAATGAGTTCCATGACATGTCATCTCTTGGCTGGGGCTTTGTGTCCAGTGCTCATCAGGCCGACCAGGGGCGGTGGGGTCCAAACTTCCGTTGGGCCCACAGCACGATGCTGGAGTTCGCGGTCATGTGGATGTCGCTCCAGAGGGTTAAGTTTACTCACAGATCGAAGATCCGGCTAAATTTGGATTGCTCCCCAGTGGTTCATTGCCTGCACTGCGGAGGTTCTATGTGGTCCTTGGCTCTTTTGGGCTTGTTGCTTTGAGTGACTCGGTCTGCTGAGTTCTCAGGGTTTTGCTCTCCTGGGCATTCACTTTGGGGGGGGGGTTTCCAACGTCCTGGCAGACAGGTTGTTACGGTTCATTCCCCTGTCCACGGAATGGACGGTTGACGCTGTCTCGTTCAATTGACTCTGCCAGACGTTAGGGTTCAGAGGTGGACCTCTGCGTGTAAGCGTGGTCGGCGCCCCTTGTTATGGGTGCCCTTCCCCGACTGCGAGGCCGTCGGGGTCGATGTCTTCAGGCAGGACTGGTCGAGGTGGGGTTACCTGTACCACTTCTCCCCGGTTCCACTGTTGCTCTAGGCCCTAGCTTGCTTGGAGACTTGCCAAGGGAGAGTAGTCCTCTTGGTTCCTTGGTGGCCAGCCCAGCCTTGGTTTCAGGCGTTGCTTGCTCGGTATCTGAACCCGAGTGTCTTCCTGTGGCTCCGCCTCTTTCAGCAGATCGGCCAGTCCATTATGTAGCTGGTTCGATCTTCTCAGCCTTCTTCGGGTATATCTGATCATGTTTTGTTTGTATGGAGCAGGTGGCTTCAGTGATGGTGTCCCACCTGTGGGTCTCGTCTCGGTAGCAGTATGAAGTTTCCTGGCAGTCCTTTCATTATTTCTTGTCCCTTCACAGGTTTTCTTCAAGTTTCGGATTGGGTTGTCTTGTCCTTTCTGTCTTGATTGTTTCAGGACCGTCATCTCATTCTGAATACTGTCGCCTCGTATCGTGTGGCACTGGCGGAGACGCATCAGCCTGTGTTCTGGGTGGATGTTACTTCTGCCTTGTTCTGCAAGCTGTCTCGTGCATTGTTTCACCTCCAGGAGCCGTCCTGGACGTTGGACCAGGTGCTCTCATTTCTCTTCTCATTGGTTTGTCGTGGCCCCTTCGGTTAAAGATTGTTTTGCGAAGGCTCTTTTTCCTGTTGGCATTAGCTTCTGGGGATCAGGTTGGGGAGCTTCATGCTCTTCTCCGGCACAGAGGTTTCTGCTTCTTTGGTCCTGGTGGTAGGTTTGTTCGTTTGCAGCTGTCTCCTTTTTTTCTCTGGCGAAGAATGAGACTGCTGCTTTCCGGAGGGGTCCTTGGGTTGTTGATGCTTGGTTGGTTCAGCCAGGGGTGCATCATATGTCGTGTCCGGTTTGGGCTCTTAACCATTACATGTGCGCCATGGTGTCCGTGGCCATGGACGCGCTTTGGGTTGACTCGGTTTCCCTTCTTCCCTGTTCCAGGGTTCGGGTCTCCCAGGTTGTCTGCAGGGTTATTCAGTCCAGCCAGCCTGCGGTCAATCTTCGTTCCCATGACATTCATAAGTTTGCTGCTGTGTTGGCTGCCGTCTTTGGTAACGTGTTTTGGCACTGACATTCGGGCACTGGGTTTTTGGAGGTCGAACAGGGTCCTGGCTGCTCGCTACTTCGTCAGTGTTCAGGCCCCTAGTCAGGCATGTCGCATTGGGTTGGCGGTTGCAGCCAGTTGTCTCGACTTCGAGTTGAGGAGCAAGTGGTGAACGCTTCCCGGGTAAGTCTCCTTGTATTATCTTTGGTCAAGTGGCTCCAGGGAGCCGAAGGGACTCCCTGCAGAAAACCAGTGTTGAATGTAATGAAACGCCATTTTCTGGGTGAGACGCAAAGGCTCCCCGGCAACCCTCCCTCCCTCTGATTGGCGGTTTTCACAGTTTTTTTGACATCCAGCCACAGAACTGAAGGTATGGATAGCCAGCACGGGGGTCTGGAGCTCGCCTTTTCCAGTCCTGGGGGAAGGAGCTGCACAGACAATGGTGCGGTGGTCAGTGTGACATCATACTAGTTTGCTCGTTTTTTGTTTGGTGAGTTCTGTCCAACAGTTCGGCTTTCAGTAGCAATATTTTAACCAGATAGGGTTTATTTCGGGATGCCTACCTTTCTGGGTGCCTGACCCTGTTGATAGTAGACATAGAATGCTTCCAACCACATGTGGGTTTCTATCGGCCATTGCTCCTCGTTTCTCTCTGAAGGGGGGCTAGGTTCTGACTGGTGGTCCCCGGTAGGCCTAAGAACTCCATTTGCTTGACTGACGCCAGGGTCTAATACATTCATATCAGTTCACATAGCTCTGGGGAGCCTCCGGGTCTCACCCAGAAAATGGAGTTTCATTACATTAAACGCTGTTTTTTTTTTTTTATTGTTATGGTGTGGGATATTAACTACTACTGTTGATCACGGTTGCCCTGTTGCATTAGAACTAGAAACACGGCTGCTCGGTTACCATGGATAATTGACTGACTGGCCGCTTAAAAAATTGTTTTAACACTTTCGCGCTCCGTGGAAACTCGCGGTTGACAGGGGGAACGTGGCCCCTCCGTGCGGGTAAGCGCGCGGTGACACCCAAATGTGTATACTCGTTCCAGCTTTCTCACCTTAATTCTCGTGCTACGTCGCTCGTTTTGGTATCATTGTGTTCGCAATTAAATTCTCTACAGGTGTGTATAAATATAATGTCCAAAAGCCTAGCGTGACTCCCAACAGCAAAGCGTAAAGTCGGCAAAAACGCACAAAATCAGTAACATGTGCATTCTCGTTCCATTTTTTTACCTTAATTCTCGTGCTACGTTGCTCATTTTGGTATCATTGTGTTCGCAATTAAATTCCCTACAGATGTGTATGAATAAAATGTACAAAAGGCTGGAGTGCCTCCCCGCAGAAAAGCCTAAAGTTACCCGTGAACGAGCACCATTTTGTACATTGCAACCTAATGTTCAACTCGTTCAATTTGATAACATCAAATTTCGTGCTACGTCGCTCGTTTTGGTATCAAATTGTTCGCAATAAAAAGGCGAGTATTTTAAAACTAGTCCCAGAATAATAGAGCAATAACTGGATTTTTAACAAATATTTTAATTCTGGACGCTCATCATCACAAATTTATTTATAACTTTCCAGTGTTCTGACATAAATATTTGTGTTACATCTTTCATTTTGGTATCAAATTGTTCGCAATAAAAAGGCGCGCATTTTAAAACTAGTCCCAAGATAATAGGACAATAAATAGAATTTTAACAAATATTTTAATATTCGGACCATAGGCCTATTTATAATATTTCAAGTGTTTGGACATCAAGTTTCATGTTATATCTTTGATTTTTTGTATCAAATTGTGTGCAATCTAAAGGCGCTTATTTTAAAACCACTACCAGATTGATCTGATAAAATTTAAATTTTTAAAAAATATTTTAATGAGTGACTCAGTACTGCGTCGTTGGAACACATTCAGTAGAAAAATGAGTGACGAGATAGTCAGTCTGTGGAACCTCAAAGTGTTAAGTTATAATGCCCTAGACTAATACAGGTATATCGCATGTCAGTCCGATAGCTCTGGGAAGCCTCCGGGGCTCGCCCAGCAAATGGTGTTTCAGATGAACTGGCAGATGTGGTGGCCACACCTAGTTGCTTTTTGACTTGCAATATCAACTTAGTGATTTGTTATGTTGAACAAAACATGCAGATACTTGTATATAACCTGTGTATATAGTATAATAATCGACAAAGTGTTTGTTTATTGTTTTATGAACACAATAATTGAATCAATAATATGCACACCATAATATTGAGTACAGCGATTAAATATATCATACTACACACTATTGAATAATATTACAGCAAAAAAATTAAGAAAAATCAATCAGACATTGAAATAATTAGGTAATTATATCTTTGTGGCCACTCCTGCCTGACAGCTGGGGCTGAGCAGACCGCCTCGGATGCTTGCTGAGTCAGCGCCTCTTGTTTACCAGACTTCCCCGCCCTATAGCGGCCAAAATATGCCACTTACAATTTTTTTTATTATTTTTCCCGTAATCAGGGAACACAAATTAACAGTTTAAGAAGAAAAAGATTTTTTTGTTTTTTTTTGTTATGCACCTGCGAGTGACAAAGGGCAATTAGCCCTTAGCAACACAAGGGTTAATTTGCAGCCGGCTCCTCCTTGATGCTTGGTCGGTTTGGCCAGGGGTGTATCATGTGTCCTGTGCCCATTCAAACACTACCCTAGTGTTTCAATAGGGTACTTGGTTAACCCTTAAACTGCGCATGCCGTATATATACGCCCTGAGTAATATGTCCCATGGTGCGCATGGCATATATATACGCCATAGGGTGCCAGGCCCAATTCAAATGGCCCGCGGCTACACGGGGTTCACAGTAGCTTCCTCAGGGCTCTTGTAAACAGATGCCATTTTAAAAAAAAATCGTGGGCAATATTCTCAGGTGTGAGAGGCACAGTACTGTTGGAGCAACCAAGGCCGGCGCACGCAGCATGAGCGAACAGCATTGCTGTTCAGCTTGTGACCACAGCATCGCTGAAAAATGTCAAAATAAATATATAATTGTTATTATTTAGCGATGACAATATTACAGATGACCCATGACTGTGATATAAATAACCAGGGTTGTGATAATAGCAGGATTGTTATAATAATTAGCGCTGTGGGAGCAGTGATGCTGAGAGATGGAGGGAGACAGCATCGTTTACTGACTGTGTGGCTAGCTATTATTGTTTGCATTCATCATACCAGGTCAGTGGTTCTCTATGGTGAACACAAATGTAGATACATATATATAATGTATGTATTAGTGTAATAACAGCAAAAGGATTATGCTGGGAGGAGCCATTTGGGTGACGGAGGTAACGTCGTCTGCACGATTTGTCTAGCTGTTTAGAGGGTGGGCCACTATGCTCTTTGGGCGCACTACAAGCTTAGGTGTACAGTTACGGTGCATAAAACATGTAGATACTTGTATATAATATGTGTATATAGGGTAATAACACTGCAAACAGTATTGTTGGGGGAGAAAGTTTAGTGTGTGTGACCTTGAATGAGTGAGGGAGCCGCCAGCCGCCATCTGTGTATAGCGACGACTCTTAGTGCCTGAACTAACTATATCAGCTTAGCTGTACAGTTGTGGTAAACAAAATATATACATACTTATATATAACGTCTGTATATAGTGTAATAACACCACAAATGGTATTGTTGGGGGAGAAAGTTTAGTGCGTGTGTTGAGGGAGTGGCAGCGAGTGGCTGGCTGGTGTGTGGCGGTAACTCTTCATTGCTTTTCGACTCTCAATACCAACTTAGTGGTTCGTTATGGTGACCAAAACATGCAGATACTTATATATAACCTGTGTATAGAGTGTAATAGCAGCAAAACTATTTGTTTATTGTTTTATAAACATAATAATTGAATCACTAATATGCACATCATACTTTTGAGTATAGCGATTATTCACCACTTTTATTATATAAATATATTACAATACACACTATTATTTATTTCTGGGGGGAGCCCCGTCGGCTCCCCGGAGCTTTACCGGCTGATATGCTAATGTCAGACTTTGGCATCAGTCATGTGTATGGAGTTCTAGGGCCTACCGGGGACCACGGCCAGAACCTGGCCCCCTCAGAGAGGCAAGGGGAGCAATGGCCTATAGAATCCCCCGTGTGGTTGGAAGCATTCTATGTCTGCCATCGACCGGGCCAAGCATCCAGAAAGGTAAGCATTCCAAAACAAACCCCTATTCTGGTGAAAATTGCTACCTAAAGCCAAACTAGTGGATAGAACTCTTCAACAGAAAACAAGGAAACTAGTATGACGTCATACGTCACCGCGCCGCTGTCTGCGCAGCTCCCCCCTCCCCGGGAGGGGGAAGGGGGAGCCCCAGACCTCCCACGCCGGCTATCCACCCATCAGTTCTTCGGCTGATGCTATAGGCAACGGTTATGTGCTCCGGCTCCAGTGGTTGTTTCAGCACTGTACCTAGAGTGTGGTGTCTGTTTTCTAGGTGGTGCGTGAGCCGGGAGTGATTCTCCAGTACTCGGGCTGCATGCGCCTAGGGTTCCCTTCCCTAGGTGCCCTGTAAGTACTGCCCTTGGGGCTTGGGGCCACCTTCCACAAGTTCCTTGGGTCCTGCCCCTGCTTGGCCGTTTACTGCTTGGTTTTCGGCCGCTCTTTGTGTGCTCGGGTGTTCTGTCTCCCTTGTTCGCCTTAGAGTAAGGGGCAGTTTTTGCACTGGTGGGGCGCAGGGTACTGTGCAGCTTGTCTTTACCAATCATAGCGGCCGGCTCTGTTCCGCTTGGGTACGCTGTCCTCTTGCGGGGTTTTCTTTTTCTTTTTGTTTATCTACCTGGTGGGGGGGGGGGGTCTGCCTCCGTTCTTGCCCCTTGTGTCCCTTGTGTTCTGAGTATTTTCTGGTGGTACCCCCTGCTAGGTCCCCGTGAGTGTACACGTCCCGGGGGTTCAGCTCTTAGAAAGTTGTTTGGTAGCTTTGGGTGCCGGTTAGCAGTACCCTGCCTGGGATTACCTGAGCGCGAGTCCTCTTATAGTAAACGCTCGGGACCCTGGGAAACCCCTGGGGGCGCGCGGGTCCGATGGATGTGACCCCAGAGTCCCCCCGTCGCTTCCAGCGAGTTTGAGGGTTGCTCTCACCCTGTGTCTCTGGGTGACTCTGTTTTGCCTCCGTCTGCTGCCTGTGGGGTCGGTGACACCTTCGACCCGGAGTCCTGCGAGTTTGGTTGCTCGTTGTGGCTTGGTTACCCAGTTGTGCTAACAAAGCGGGTGCGGGCAGCAGGGGCGTTGCACTTGAGCCTTGGTGGTGGCAACGTTCTCGTGGTTTCCTCCCCGGGAGCCCCGGGGCTGCCCCGTTGTAGTTCGTTTTGGGACTTGGGGGTGTTGGTTGCTTCGGTTCCATCCATGCCCCCTTGTATTTCCCCTGGATCACCCTTCCTGCCTGCATTTGGTTCCTTACCGTCTGTGGGTTCGGGGCGGGGTTTTTGATGGTGTTGAGACTCGGGCAGTCTCGGGGAATTCCCCTTCCGGGGTAGTGACGGGGGCATTTGAGCCTGTTCCTCCAGCCGTGTTGTATGAGTCTGCCAGTGGGCTCCCTTCCTTATCTTGAGGTTATCTTGAGATGATTTCCGGGCTTTTTAGTGTCCCCGCGGCCCGGTCCTCGACTAGGCCTCCACCCCCAGGAAGCAGCCCGTGACAGCTGACTAACACCCAGGTACCTATTTTACTGCTAGGTAACAAAGGCATAGGGTGAAAGAAACTCTGCCCATTGTTTCTCGCCGGCGCCTGGGATCGAACCCACGACCGCAGGATCACAAGTCCAGCGTGCTGTCCGCTCGGCCGACCGGCTCCCTCCTTAGTGTTTTCACGGCTGCCCCGGTTTTCTGGTACGGCTGGGGGAACGGCCCCTGGGGCCTGTCGTGTAGGTTCCCGGGGCTGGGGAGGGGCTGACTTGGGGGGCCTTGGCCCCGTTGGACCCCGTGGGGTTTTTTATCCCTCTCTAGGGGCTGGCTTGTGGTTACGCGGAGTGGGGTCTTTCCTCCCCACTCACCGTATGTGCTGTTGGGCGTCGGCCCCTCCCCGGGCTCGGTTCCTTGGCCTTTGAGTCGGTTGGTTCCGTCCTGTGGGTGGATGTTTCCTCCCACCCCTTTTTGGGACGGTGTTTTCGTCATGTTTCCCCGTTCGATGGGGTTTGTGTGTGACTTCTGATCTCGGGTGCGCCTGCGCCTTCGTGTGCCTTCGGGACTAGTGTTGGCTTCTGTGTTCTCGAGGGTACGGGAAGGTTTTTCGCTACTTCCCGCATTATTGGAACGTCTGTCGGCTCCTCGTACTTGTCGCCCGGTTGGGCTCCTTGTCGCCCGGTTGGGCTCCTTGGCTCCTTTTTGGGCTCTTTGCTTCTTTGGCCGGTTTTATTGTTCCTGCTTCCTCTTTTTGGCTACTTTTCTCGTGCAGTAGTCCTGGCTGGCGCCTTCCCGCAGAGAGGGTGTGCGGTTCGGCCAGCGTGTTATGCGCATGCGCCGTGGAGTTTGTTTTGGTCTGGGCGGTGTTTCAGTGCTGGTGTTTTGCGCCCTTTTTGCTACAGTGCTTCGCCTCTCGTTCTTCTCCCTGGCTGCGGTATGTGCCCCTTCGTGCCGGGGGTGTCCTGGTTCCCAGTTGTGGGGAGGACACCGCGGTTTTCCCTGTGTCATGGGTGTGGACCGCCTCCTTCGCCTCTCCCTGCTCTCCTGCGGGTCCGGCAGGGTCCGGCTCTGGCGTCTTCACCTGGCGGTGCTCCCTGGTTCTTCTGGGCACGGTTGAGTCGTGTCAAGTTCGTGCCACCGTTCGCCAGGTGAGTTCTGCGGTCTGGCGTCTTTTGGCCGGGCGCTGGATGCGGAGTTGTTTATATACCTGTCTTTATTTAGGTATTTTTGTACGACTGAGACCGTTCGCACACCAGTGACTGTTCCTTTTTCAACCCTTCCTGTCCCCCTCATGTGCATGTCCAACCCATGCTGGAGTCATTCAGGGGACCATCCTTTTTAATGTTGTGGGGTGTGGGGGTTGTAGGGTTGGTTCTGTACTCACCTGGTAAGGCTCCTGGCTGTGCTTGCAGGATTTGAGCTCTGGCTCTTGGGTCCCGCCTATCTGGTAGAACTTGCGGGATAGTACCAGTGGAGTGCAGTGGTGCTATTGGCACATTTGGGGAACACTGTATTACCATCAGAGGTCTGTGCTTGTTACACGACCTACTTGCGAGCATAAGCCTTCTTGCTGGTTCGTCCGTGGACTTCCAGGGCACACTAGCCTGTTTTCGTATGGCAGTTCCGGCCCGTCCTGGTTGTGGGGGTATGTGGGCCGGTGGACTGCTCCTAGCAGCTGCCTGGTGGGCCACCCTCTGGCCGGTCTAGCTTGGCCTTGGGCCGGGCTTGAGGTGTGAAAGAGCTCCCAGTACCTCATCCAGCAGGTATCGAGCGGGGTTTCTCCGCCGTCGGTCGCCTGGTGCAGGTTTCTGGGCCTGTGGGGTTTTGTCGTGTCTCCGTTGGCCCTGTCTGGAGTCTGCCTGCTCCGTTCTCTGCCTTTGCAGAAGGGAGTTGCTATTTACATGTTGCGTGTTGCAGTGGTGCCTGTTGCTGCTGCTGCACGTGTGCATTGGTACTGTGTTTCACGGTGGCGTGTCCTTGTTCCTGTGTTCGGTTGTGGAGTGGCACTTTGCTGCCGTTTTGTGCCTGGGGATTGCGTGGGGGTTTTTCTGTCCCTGCCTGATTGTCCACCCCTGGTTGTTCTCCTGGGGTTTTTGTGCTTCTGCTCTTTCTTCCTGCCTCCTCTGCAGCAGGGGTGTTCTGCGTGTGTTCTTAGGCGTTTGTCAGCCTGTGTCCTGTGATGTGCTTCCTTGTCTCGGTCTATTGCAGTTGTTCGTACCCCTTGGTTCGGGTACTGTTCTGGCGGCGACCCTTCCGCCTTCTTTGGTTTCCTAGCTTGCCCTGCCGGTTGGTTTTTTTGGGGGTCTTGCGATGTCTCGCGTCGGACCCGTCGTTTCTGAACTCCTGGCGGGCTTGCATGCTTTGGGGAGTTTTCCTGTTCGGCAGACGTTCCATCTCCTTGTGCCGCCTGGGTTTCGGTGGTCGCGCCCGAGATCTTCCCGCGGCTCCGCCTTTTCCTGGGCTCGAAGGGGCCTTGTCGGGGCTGCTTATGTTCTGCCTTGCGGTCTCGCCTCCGGTTGGTGGTCGGGTGGCTTCGTGGTAGGTGTCCCACCTGCGTGCTTCTCTTGGCGGCAGTATGGGGTATTTTGGCGGTCCTTCCTTTTCCTGTCCCTTCTTAGGTGGTTACTCTTGTTAGCTTGGTTTACTCTCGGCTTGGTTTTCTGGTGGGGGTTGGGGGCCGTCGTCTTGCCACATACTGTCGCCTCTTTTCGTGCGGCGCGGGCGGAGCTGTTTCAGCTTGCTTTCGGTCTTGGTGTTGCTTCTGCACCGTTAGTCAGCTGTCTTGTGCGTCGTTTCACCTCCGGCCTGTTCGTGCGCCGCCTGCACCATCCTGGTCTCTGGTCAGCATGCTCTGTCTTCTCCTCGGTTGGTAGTGCCCCTTCGGTTCCGGTGTGTTTTTTCGTCGGCTCTTTCCTTTTGGCCTTTGCCTCTTGGGGTTGAGTCGCTGAGTTTTCTTGCTCCTTCGGTTTTAGCGTTTTGGTTGTTCGGCGGCAGCAGTCTCCATCTTTTCTGGCGCGGGGTAGGGCTGCTGCGTTCTGGAGGGGTCCAGGGTTTGTTGGTGCTTCGTTGGTCGGGCCGGGGGTGTGTCGTTTTTTGTGTTCAGTGGCGGCCCTCCACTGTTGTTTGCGTGCCACGGTGTTTGAGTCCGGAGCGCGTTTTGCGTTGATCCGGTTCTGTTCTTCCCAGTTCGCGGGTGATAGTGTCCCGGGTGGTCAGCCGTGTTCTTGCGGCTAAGCTGCCTGTGTTCTTCCCTCATGCCTGTGTTCTTCCCTCATGCCTATGGCGTTCGTGGTTTCGCTGCTCTCGCTGCCGTCTGGGCGACGTGGCCTTGCGATCTTTCGGGCATGGATTTTTGGTGTTCGTGCAGGGGCCTTGCTGCTCGTTGTTCTCGTGTTGTTCCCGGGACTTTTCGGGGCTGTGGCGCCTTGGGTTGGCGTTTGCTGCCGGTTGTCTCGCCTCCTTGGGGGGTGCGTGGTGTCCGCCTCCCGGTTCTGTCCCTTTGACCTTCCTCTGTGGGTAGTTAGCTCCGGGGAGCCGACGGGGCTCCCCCCAGAAAACCAGCGTTGAATGTAATGAAACGCCATTTTCTGGGTGAGACCCGGAGGCTCCCCGGCAACCCTCCCTCCCTCCGGTCGGCGGTTTTTCGCGTGTTTTGACATCCAGCCTCAGAACTGATGGGTGGATAGCCGGCGTGGGAGGTCTGGGGCTCCCCCTTTCCCCTCCCGGGGAGGGGGGAGCTGCGCAGACAGCGGCGCGGTGACGTATGACGTCATACTAGTTTCCTTGTTTTCTGTTGAAGAGTTCTATCCACTAGTTTGGCTTTAGGTAGCAATTTTCACCAGAATAGGGGTTTGTTTTGGAATGCTTACCTTTCTGGATGCTTGACCCGGTCGATGGCAGACATAGAATGCTTCCAACCACACGGGGGTTTCTATAGGCCATTGCTCCCCTTGCCTCTCTGAGGGGGCCAGGTTCTGGCCGTGGTCCCCGGTAGGCCCTAGAACTCCATACACATGACTGATGCCAAAGTCTGACATTAGCATATCAGCCGGTAAAGCTCCGGGGAGCCTCCGGGTCTCACCCAGAAAATGGCGTTTCATTACATTCAACGCTGGTTTTTTGGTAGTTAACTTCAGGGGTTAACTACAAGGGGCTTCTACCAGAAAACCAGCACTGAATGTACTGGAATGGCAGTTTCTAGGTGAGCCTTGGTGGCTCCCTGATTCTCCCTTTCTCCCCCTTTTCCTTCCAGGTCATCAGTTGGAGAATTTTCAGAGTGCATCGGCTCCAGAACCGAGGGCTTGAGCCAGTGGACAGTGAGAGCCCTGCACCCCTTCTTCACCAAATGAGTGGGAGGGGCGGGGCAAACGAGTGCATGCTTGTTCCGAGAAATTTTCACTCATTTGTTTATACTGTATTGTTGGCCGAGTTTGTTCGGCGGGATGCGAGGCTTCAGTTTCTTTGGGCCTAGTGGTGATCTATATTGGTTTGCTGATGTTCAGGATGCTCTTCCTGGTGAGGTGGCGGAGTGTCACCTGCTTTTTTTGCCTCTGAGTGCACTGCACTCTTGCTCTGGTAACTCAGTAGACCAAACTGAACTCCACAGCTGATGTGATCCAGTAGTTAGGGGCCATTTCAGTGAGATAACTTCAGGGAGCCACTAAGGCTCACCCAGTAAAAGGTGTTTCATTACAACCAATGCTGTGGTTTTATCACTGCTGTATTCCCACCAGATGTGTGCGCCGAGATTGTCATGTACGTGGTTGTATGAAATATGTTTTACAACTACAGTAAACATCTTTTAATATGAATATCTCCTTTTTATTTCCAGACAGCATTGCAGGCCTCCTTGAGCGATGCATCACAGACCAACCTCGACTCCTCAGACGTGTCGGGATCCTTGGGGCCTGAAAACTCTCTTCCAAGTCTCTCATCACTTTCACTCATTGATTATTCTTTGAATTGTAAGTACCAGACGTATATTGAATTGTAAGTACCAGACGTATATTGAATTGTAAGTACCAGACGTATATTGAATTGTAAGTACCAGACGTATATTGAATTGTAAGTACCAGATGTATATTGAATTGTAAGTACCAGACGTATATTGAATTGTAAGTACCAGACGTATATTGAATTGTAAGTACCAGACGTATATTGAATTGTAAGTACCAGATGTATATTGAATTGTAAGTACCAGACGTATATTGAATTGTAAGTACCAGACGTATATTGAATTGTAAGTATCAGATGTATATTGAATTGTAAGTACCAGACGTATATTGAATTGTAAGTACCAGACGTATATTGAATTGTAAGTACCAGACGTATATTGAATTGTAAGTACCAGATGTATATTGAATTGTAAGTACCAGACGTATATTGAATTGTAAGTACCAGACGTATATTGAATTGTAAGTACCAGATGTATATTGAATTGTAAGTACCAGACGTATATTGAATTGTAAGTACCAGACGTATATTGAATTGTAAGTACCAGACGTATATTGAATTGTAAGTACCAGACGTATATTGAATTGTAAGTACCAGACGTATATTGAATTGTAAGTACCAGACGTATATTGAATTGTAAGTACCAGACGTATATTGAATTGTAAGTACCAGACGTATATTGAATTGTAAGTACCAGACGTATATAATGTTAATAGTTCTTATAAGCTTGAGCAAAAATGTTGAGATGACGATCCTATATGAAGATGAAAAATCTACTAAGAGCAAAGACCTCGGTAGTCTGAAAATGTTTGGTATTACAAGAATAGATACAAGCATAGTTCATCGCTAAAATGAACCACACTGAGGTATATTAACCCTCAAGCTGCTCCTGGCTATTTGGCCTTTGTCACCCAAAGGCTTGGGTGACAAAGGTGCATAAAAAATTAAAATTCTATTTTTTTTTATATATATATAAACCTGTGAATTTGTATTCCCTGATCACGGGAAAAATAATAAAAAAATCGTAAGTGGCGTAATTTGGCCGCAATAGGGCGGGGTAAGTCTGGCAAAAAAGAGGCGCTGACTCGGCAAGCATTGGAGGAGTTCTGCTTCACCACAGCTGTCCAGCGGGAGTTGTCGCAAAGATATAATTACCTAATAATTTCAATGTTTCTGATTTTTTTTTTCTGTAATATTAATCAGTAGTGTGTAGTGTCATATATTTATATACTGTAATAAAATGTGTGAATCATTGCTGTATTCAAAATTATGGTGTGCAAATTATTGATTCAATTACAGTACAACGTCGATTCAACGCACTGTATGGGACCAACCCCAGTGCGTTGGAGTGTTGCAAGAGGAGACCTTCAGGAGGCGTTTGCGTCAGTGTGTCTCTTTTCTTGTACACAATAAAAATGCATTATCATATTATATACTGTACCTATATATTATTACCCTACTAAAAATACTGTGTTACATTTGTTATTTACCTTATTGTTGGAGTTATGTCCATCTTGAAGTCTCATGGAGTTGTGAATGCTGTACAGTAAATACATACTGTAGTGTATTATACAGTTAACACTGTGTTGATTAAGTAGTTCTGCTGTATGTTGAGTACTACAATACAGTTTATGAAAACTATTGTACACTAAAATTACTGCAACTTTAATTTTAACACTATGTACACACTTAATTTTAACACTGTACACACTTAATTTTATCACCTGTTCTAACTGTTCACGCCATACAAGATGTTTTTAGATGTTTGCATCAGCTTTGCTGGTGCTCGCTACTGCTGTGACTTCAGCTGATTTTGAGCTGGTGCTGGCTGCTGTTGTACCAGTGCTGGGTACGGCTGTTCTTGTGTTGGGTACGGCTGTTCTCGTGCTGGGTACGGCTGTGCTCGTGCTGGGTACGGCTGTGCTCGTGCTGGGTACGGCTGTGCTCGTGCTGGTTGATTTTCTGCTACAAGTTCTTGCAAAATATTGCTTCATTTTCTGTGGAGAGCCCCTTCGGCTCCCCGGAGCTATACCGGGCTGATGTGTGCATATTAGACTGTGGCAACAGTCAATCGAAGGAGTTTAGGCCTACCGGGGACCAGAGCCAGAGCCTGGCCCCCTCAAGAGAGGCACAAGGAGCAATGCCTAAAGACACCCCTGTGTAATTGGAAGCAGTCTTTGTCTGCCATCTACCAGGTCAGGCACCCACAAAGGTAGGAATTCCAAAACAAACTACTGCTGATCAAATAAATTCCAAACCAAAAGCCGAACTAGCAACAGAACTCCCCAATCAGAACCACGGAAACAAGTATGACGTCACCACAAACGCCGCACATCCGTCTGCGCCTCCCCCCCCCCCCCCCCCCCCCCCCGGGAGGGGGACGGGGGTCCCAGACCTCCACGCTGGCAACTCTCCTCAGTTCAAGAGGCTGTTGTGCTGGTGACGATCGATCGCTTTGGCTCCACTCTTTGCGCAGTGCTGCGGTACAGTGTTGTTGCTCTGTTTTGGTGGTGTGTGAGCCAGACGTAACCAAGAGTACTGGGGCTGCATGCACCTAGGGGCACCTTCCCTAAGTGCCCTGTAAGTACTGCCTTTGTGGCTTCAGGGTTATCTTCCATGAGCCGTTCAGGAGCAGCTACCTCCGTGTGGTTCTGTCGCTGCTCTGTGATTGCCTGCCCTTGGGGGTTCAGCTGGGGTGGTTCTTACTCCTGTTTTCCCTTGGGTTAGGAGGTAGTTTTGTCACTGGCTGGGGCGCGAGGTACTGTGCAGCTGTCTGATATATGCATAGCGGCCGGTTCAGTTCTGGAGACGTTATGCTTTTGCGGGGTTTTTGTGTTTTATTTTTTTGTTTTGCCTGGCAGGGGTCTGCCAGGTGTGGCAGTAGGACCACTGGTAGGTTTTTGGTGACCCTCCACTAGGTCCCCGTGCTTGCACACGTCGCAGGGGTTCAGCTTTTAGATTGTTTGCTTATTAGCTCTGGGATAACCGGTTAGCAGTACCTCGCCTGAGATTTTCCTTAGCAGTCAGCCAAAGGGCCCCTGGAAACCCCCATTGGGGCTCAATGGTCCAATGTAGGAGACCTCTTGAGTCCCACCTCATCTTGTGCAAGTTTGAAGGTTGCTCTGTCCGCTTGTCTCAGGGTGACACTCACTGTCTGCCTCCACCTTGCTACTTGTTTGGGTCAGTGACACCTATGACCCGGAGTCTTGCGAGTAGTGTTCTTTGCTTGTACTCCATTCACCCAGTCTACTGAGACTGATATTTGGGTGCAGACAGCTTTAGCGTTGCATGCATGGTTTAAGTTGCAGCAATGTGCAAGGTTGGTTGCCTTTCTGGATGCCCCGCAGCTGCCCCGCTGAATTATACTGGTAGTGAGACTCGGGTGGCTTCCGGAATTGCCCCTTCCAGATCGGCGGCGGAGGCATTAGAGCCTGGTCCTCTTGCCGGAGCTTTTGGGCCATGCCAGCGGACCCCCTTCATCTCTGATTTTTCTCCAAAGGCAGAGGGGTTTGGAGGACGGCTTGGCCCCGGGTCTTGACGTGGAGGATTCTGGGGCTGGGGAGGAGTAGGCTTGGTGGGGCATGAGCTCCACTTGTCCTTGCTTAGGTGTTTGGTACCCTCGGAGCAGGGTTTGTTGTTACAGGGGGGGAAGGGGTTTTCCTTTCCCCCTCCCTGTACGATTTTATGAGCTCGGCTCCTCCCAGTGGGTTCGGGTCCGAGTTCCCTTGGGTTCTTCGATTCCCTCCTGGAGGTTTTTGGCTTCTGCATCCCACCAAGGAAGATGTGGGAGGTCCCTTGCGGCTTACCTCCTGCGAGACCCGGATTATGCCTCAATAATGAAGCCTTCTTTTTGAGTTTGACTCCTCTTTTTTCTTTATGGGTGCGTTACAAGGTGCCGGAGTCTTCCTGGCTGGCAAACTGCCTTTTCTTCTTTGGGGGGGGGGGGAGGAGGGGCTTGGCATTCGTCCTGTCGGAATGCGCACTTGAATGGCAAGCGTTGCCTATGGTCATTCAGGTTTTCCTGGGGGGCGAGTTGGAGCACCTCGAGGTGTGCTAGTTCGCTCCCGTCCTTCCTTATGATGTCGGCCAGGTGCGGCTTCACGTGCAGGTTCCCTCCCTTTCGGCATCCCTGGTGGCTGAGGATTTGTGCACCTGTGGGCACTTGCCTTCGGTCTTCCGCTTCTTTTCCCTGCTGGAGCTGTCTTTAGACTGGCTCGTGCTGAGTGTGGAGGAGCTGGGTGCCGAGCCAGGGTCCGGTGTGCTTGCTTCGGCAGCTTGGGCGCCGGCTGCTTTCGTGAAGTTGTATGCGCCGTTTCTGAGGGAGGCGGTGTCTGTTCTTCGCTTCTCGCCTCGCATGCTGACAGGCGGTGCTTGTCCAAATTTTCGAATCGTCTTGGGCCCTGGCTCTTAGATTTTCATCACCTTTTTGTCCATTGCTGTTTGCGGTGGTGCTTTTTCTGCAGGCGGCTTCGTCTAGTTGACAGCCTTTGTCGGACTAATAGGTTCTCCGGGGGGGGGCAAGCACGGGTCGTGCCAGATCTTGGGCTATCTTCATTTGTTGGAAGCCAGTAGTGTCAGATTCGAGGCCGGCGCAGTGGTAGCTCTTAGCGTCAGTTGAACTCTCATAGGGGTCGTCGGCCCTTTCGCAGGTTGCCCCATTGACGGGCAATTGGCGGGGGGGGGGGGGGGGGTTGGCTAGCGCTGTTTGCTCTGGGGGTCGGGTCGGGGAGCTTCATGCTCTCCTCCGGCGCAGGGGTTTCTGCTCTTTCGGTCCTAGTGGTCGTTTCGTTCGTTTGCAACCTTTTCCTTCTTTTATGGTGAAGAATGGGTCTGCTGCTTTCCGAAAGGGTCCTTGAGTTGATGCTTGGTTGGTTCGGCTGGGGATGCATCATGTTTTGTGTCCAGTTGCGGTTCTTCGCCCGTATCTGCGCGCCACGGCCTCTATGGTAGGGGACACGCTTTGGGTGGACCCGGTTTCCCTTCTTCGCTGTTCAAAGGCGCGGTTCTCCCAGGTCGTCCGTAGGATTATTCGGTCCAGCCAGCCTGCGGTCTATCCCCGTGCCCACGACGTTCGTAAGTTCGCGGCTTTGGCTGCTGTTTTGAGGAATATGTCCTGAGCTGACATTTGAGCACAAGGCTTTTGGAGGTCGACAGGTTCCTGGTTGCACGGTATCTCGTTAATGTTCCTGAGCCTTCTTGGGTGTGTAGCCTTGGGTTGCAGGTTGCAGCCATTTGTCTCGACTTAGAGTTGAGGAGCGAGTGACGACCGCCTCCCGGGTAAGTCCCTTTTTTTTCTTTATCTTTGGTTAGGTAGCTCCGAGGAGCCGAAGGGGCTCTCCACAGAAAACCAGCGTTGATTGTAATGAAGCGCCATTTTCTGTATGACAAGAAAAATAGGTGTTAGTGCAGTCTTTCTAGGCAGATAAAATGCCAGTCACATTAAAAAAAAAAGGCAAAAAAAAAAAAAGTTAAGACTGCAATTTGTCTTCACGGTGAAGTAACTGTAGGATAAGTCAGAGGGAAAATACATTTAAAAATACATTACTTTGAAAAAAAATGATGTTAAACAAATTACAAAACATGAAATAATATCCAGGCTTGGCTCTAATACAAAGTATGCAAAACAAACAAGATGAACAATCAAATTTATGTTACGTTAATGTGCAAATAAAATATGGTGCTAGAATACTATGGCCAGACTGCATAAACCTGTTACCATACCAAGATATGTCAACAGGTCTACTCAGTAGAGCACTCAGGAGTAATCTGAATCGTGGTGGGCTAGGTAGCCCTATATATATATGGAACAGCGGCAGTCCAGGTGGCACTGGTATTGTCTATAACTATGAACTGGCTCACGTTAACTGCTTGTTTTGGTCGATGGGGTGAGGTGGGGTGACGGGCCGTGGTGTAGGGGGGAGACTGATGGTACTGTCTAGATGTCTGGATAGTAGTTGTTGTTGCTCTTGTGGCTGTAGTTCTTGAATATATAGACGTGATATGATAGAATAGGTAATGATGGATTCTGAATCTCTTCCTAGAGATTTTACCATGAGAGCTCTCCCTCAAAGCCTACTCTTATTGCCTATTCAACTGCAGCGGAGTGTAGAATAGTAGGAGTGGACGAGTCCACCCCGTGGACTCGTGAAAGTGTGTCGGCGACGATGTTGTCCAAGCCTTGGATGAAGTAGATGGTGATGTTGAAGTTCTGCAGGTACAAGACCATCAGCATCATAGCATCATTGTCTATTAAGTGGTCCAAAATGATGTTGTGTAAATCAGTTTTAGTGGCTCCATGTGGGGCCGTAAGGTTGTACTCATTTACTAGTCAGCATCTCTGCCTTGGTGGCACGATGTAGTGTGGCCAATTCATCGTTTGGATTCTGTCTGAATGTGGAAAGACGAAACATAGTGAATGATAGCAAATATATGCAAGAGAATACCCAAGTGGATGTACCAAAATATGAAATGTCAGTGACAGGATGACGTGGCAACAGTAAACTATCCTGTTTAAACTAAATAGTCAAGGTTACAATTAACTTTATTAAGTGATCAAGAATGAAACTAAGTGTTTTAAGGAAGTAGGGAATCTTGTACCCGGTACTCTATATGACGAGGATAAGGGCAAGAGGGATCCTACTTGAATTGTGAGAGAATTGTCTCGAAGGTAGTCAAAAGATGTAGGGATTTCTTAACTTGTCTCTAAATGACGAGAACAAAGGTAAGAGGTTTCCTACTAAAACTAGATAGTACTTACAGAATTAACAATCTTTGTGCTCTGGAAAAGAATGTTAACTCCCTACCTGTGTAAGTACCATATCTGACCGACGCGTAGGGGTGCAAAGTGTCAATTAATGACGAGAACTGCTTGTAGGGGTCCCAACCTTACAGCATAGTCCGTGCGAGAGGAACTTGGGCCATCTATATCCTCCTACGTTCGGGTTGCAAAGATGTGGGTGTACTTGACCCGAAGACAGACCAAAGTACCAGGGTACCAAAAGGGGGTGATCTGTCTGAATAAGAACTCTCCTGTAGGGACGAGAATAAGGTGGAAACACAAGATGTAGCAAAGATTATGGAACAACCAATCACGAGTATGACTGTGGCCACAAGACACCACATAATCCAAAGTCATCCAACAATCATATAATGCTACATCTGGAAAGCAAACAGTATGAAGCACCATTAAAATTAGTCAAAGAATAAGAGTTCTGAAAAATTAAATTTGTAATAAAGCCAAGTACAGTTACCACAACTTTAAGTGAAGGGTCTAGAAGCATTACCTGAGTGAGGCTCCTAGGACAGGCCCACAATTTATATGACAAGAAAAATAGGTGTTAGTGCAGTCTTTCTAGGCAGATGGAATGACAGTCACATAAATAAAAAAAAAGTTAAGACTGCAATGTGTCTTCATGGCAAAGTAACTGTAGGATAAGACAGAGGGAAAAACATTTAAAAATATTTTACTTTGAAAAAAAATGACGTTAAATTACAAAACATAAAATAATATCCAGGCTTGGCTCTAATACAAAGTATGCAAAACAAAAAAGACGAACAATCAAATTTACGTTACGTTAATTAACACTTTCGCGCTCCGTGGAAACTCGCGGTTGACAGGGGGTAGGTGGCCCCTCCATGCGGGTAAGCGCGCGGTGACACCCAAATGTGTATATTCGTTCCAGCTTTATCACCTTAATTCTCGTGCTACGTCGCTCGTTTTGGTATCATTGTGTTCGCAATTAAATTCTCTACAGGTGTGTATAAATATAATGTCCAAAAGCCTAGCGTGACTCCCAACAGCAAAGCGTAAAGTCGGCAAAAACGCACAAAATCAGTAACATGTGCATTCTCGTTCCATTTTTTTACCTTAATTCTCGTGCTACGTCGCTCGTTTTGGTATCATTGTGTTCGCAATTAAATTCCCTACAGATGTGTATGAATAAAATGTACAAAAGGCTGGAGTGCCTCCCCGCAGAAAAGCCTAAAGTTACCCGTGAACGAGCACCATTTTGTACATTGCAACCTAATGTTCAACTCGTTCAATTTGATAACATCAAATTTCGTGCTACGTCGCTCATTTTGGTATCAAATTGTTCGCAATAAAAAAGGCGATTATTTTAAAACTAGTCCCAGAATAATAGAGCAATAACTGGATTTTTAACAAATATTTTAATTCTGGACGCTCATCATCACAAATTTATTTATATCTTTCCAGTGTTCTGACATAAATATTTGTGTTACATCTTTCATTTTGGTATCAAATTGTTCGCAATAAAAAGGCGCACATTTTAAAACAAGTCCCAAGATAATAGGACAATAAATAGAATTTTAACAAATATTTTAATATTCAGACCATAGACCTATTTATAATATTTCAAGTGTTTGGACATCAAGTTTCATGTTATATCTTTGATTTTGGTATCAAATTGTGTGCAATCTAAAGGCGCTTATTTTAAAACCACTACCAGATTGATCTGATAAAATTTAAATTTTAAAAAAATATTGTAATGAGTGACTCAGTATTGCGTCGTTGGAACACATTCAGTAGAAAAGTGAGTGACGAATTATTCAGTCTGTGGAACGCGAAAGTGTTAACACTTTGGTGCACCCCGCCCGCCACCCCTCAACTATACGATTTGGGTCCCAGCGTTTCATGGGAGCGCGCGTTAATTCCGAAAAGTGTATACTCTCTTCAACTTTGTCATTTCAATTCTCGTTCTACGAGATTAAATTTGGTATCGTTGTGTTCACAATAGAATTCTCTACAGCACTAAATGCATATAAACTCCAAAAGTCCGGCTAATTACCCGCAGCAAACAGAAAAAGTGCGAACGAGTTACCCAGGAGTGCACAAAAGCGATAAAATGTGTTCACTATTTTCACTCTGGTCACCTCAACTTTCGTCCTAGGACTTTCATTTTGGTCTCAATGGGTTCGCAATAGAATTCTCTAGAGGAACATTAGCATATAAAATAATAAACCTGGTCACGCTCCAACCGCCGACGAGTTGAAGACGGGCCACGCGTTAGCCGCGAGTCCGGAGGCGACACTTGTCACAACAGTGGAGCGAAAACACCTCCTGGCCCACCGCCTGCGGGCCACGAGGCGCCACAAAGAAAATGGGAAGACATCGGCGTGGATTTTAAAACAAATCCCCCAAAAATCGGATAAAAACCTGATTTTTCGCGATTATTTAAATTGGATGACGCAATGCTGCGTCATGCCCGTGATTACCGACAGTAAACGGATGATGCAATGCTGCGTCGTGTCCGGGCGAAAGTGTTATATTAATGTTCAAATAAAATATGGTGCTAGAATACTATGGCCAGACTGCATAAACCTGTTACCATACCTAGATATGTCAACAGGTCTACTCGGTTGAGCACTCAGGAGTAATCTGAATCATGGTGGGCTTGGTAGCCATATATATATATATGGAATGGCGGCTGTCCAGGTGGCGCTGGTATCGTCTATAACTATGAATTGGCTCAGGTTAACTGCTTGTTTCGGCCGATGGCATGAGCTCCCGGCGACCAGGTGAGGTGGGGTGACGGGCCGTGGTGTAGGGGGGAGATTGGTGGTACCGTCTAGACGTCTGGAAAGTAGTCGTTGTTGCTCTTGTGGCTGCAGTTCTTGAATATATAGACGTGATATGATAGAATAGGTGATGATGGAGCAGGCCGAATCTCTTCCTTTAGAGTTTACCGTGACATCTGGGTGAGACCCGGAGGCTTCCCGGCATCCCTCCCTCCCTCTGGTCAGCGGTTTTTCGCATTTTCTGATACTCAGCCTCTGAACTGAGGAGAATTTGTGGCGTGGAGGTCTGGGACCCCTTGTCCCCTTCCCGGGGAGGGGTTGGGGGGTTGGGCAGACGGATGCGTGGCATTTGTGGTGACGTCATACTTGTTTCCTTGGTTTGATTGGGAAGTTCTGTTGCTAGTTTGGTTTTCGGTTTGAAATTTATTTGATCAGCAGTAGTTTTTGGAATTCCTACTTTTCTGGGTGCCTGACCTGGTAGATGGCAGGCAAAGACTGCTTCCAATTACACAGGGGTGTCTTTAGGCCATTGCTCCTCGTGCCACTCTTGAGGGGGGCCAAGTTCTGGCTCACGTCCCCGGTAGGCCTAGAACTCTTTTGATTGACTGTTGCCACGGTCTAATATATACACGTCGGCCCAGTATAGCTCCAGGGAGCCTCCGGGTCTTACCCAGAAAATGGTGTTTCATTACATTCATTGTTGGTTTTTTGCATTAATACGGCACTATTAGTAAGACCCTGAGACATTTTGTTGTATAACAATACAGCTGTAGTCAATAAATAGTAAATTCCACAATTATTCTTCCACCGGCGGTTAAATACTGTACGTCATTCGCAGACAAAGCCAAGACCACCGGGTGCATACTGTACGAATGCAGACTAGGTTTATACGTACACCCTACAGTAGGCTGGTGTTTAAGCTAGATCCAGTAACATAAATTTTTTTCAAATATTCGATTTACATAAAATTATATAATTTTGGGTTATATATTTAGTTTAGCAACATTATTACAATAATAAGATCTATAAAAAAATACTTATTTTAGAACTGATTTAATTATTTTATTATTTCGAAGCCGTAGGTCACTGAACTGTGGCAACAAATTTGATCAAAACACGCATGGTGTTATGTGGACACGGATTAGACCCGTCCACTCACGCTGGAGTTATACCGCCAATAACATGAATAATTTCTCAAATAGCAAATACAGTGGAACCTCTATTAACGAGTTTAATCCGTTCTGGCACCGAGCTCGTTACCTGGAAAACTCGTCTTTGGAAACAAATTTCCCCATTTAAAATAAAGGAAATAAATTTAATCCGTTCCTCTCCCAAAAACATCCATACTTGTATGACTTTTTTTTATGTAAATATAATACTGCACATGTAAATATAAATGTTTTGTTGTAGTGTTTTAATATTTACTTTACCTTATGAAGAGTAGTTGCTGGCTTGAGGGAGACGATGGGGAGGTGGGAAGGAGGAGAGAGGTTATGGTGTGGAAGGAGAATCCACCTCTGAGTCAGGCGGACTCTCTCTTCTTGGGAATTTCACCCAAATTTCATTTCAAATGTCACACAAGGATGCGTTAGACCAGCACCAAATAAAAAACTATGTTGATTACACTCGTTGAGTCAACAATATAATAGTCTTACCACGAAGATACAATACAATGCTGTTTTCTCAAATAGGCAATGTGGTTATTAAAGAAAACGGAAATTTCATGGCAAACATGTATACAATCCCCAAGTCGATCGGATAAGAATTGGATTTTATAGAAATATTTGCTCAAATGACGCTTGAGCGCGGTGTTTGGGTGCATTCAAGAGAAAAAAAGTGGGTTACGTTCAAGCGACATATACCTGCGAAAGTAATAACACTTTCATAAAGTGTTATCACAAAGTGATAAATTAATTAAACATTTTCACACACTGGGTTGTCACTGCTTTATCAGGGCAGCTTTTCCAAGAATGCATTCAACTTTTCAAACATTCCAAACACTTCCCTGATCTCAGTGGAAGAGGCAGCATCCTCCCTTACCTCCTCATTCCCTTACTAATGGTGTAAATTGTTGATGAGGACCTGCCATACTTCCTTGTGAGATCAATCACACAGACACCACACTCATGCTTTGCTATAATTTCCTTCTTGAAATCCATAATAATTGTGTCTTTTTTCCTCTTGAAAACACTATCTTTAGCAAGCAGCTTCTTTGGAGACATCGTGTGTTACAAATTGTAGTCGCAAAACCACTAAAAACCCAAAGAAAAGCTCAAATAAATCCAGAGGGATGCTTGTCGTGTGAGATACAACAACAACACTGGCGTCGGAGGCGTCCGAGAATTTGCGAGAACCCGCGAGACGCTAGGAAGCGCCATGTGGTTTCACTCGTTAATAGAGGCGAGCTCGTCAATAGAGACAAATTTGCTGCGAGTGGCATGCTCGTTACTGGAAAAACTCGTTAATAGAGGTTCCACTGTATCTATCATATTACAGTATATTTTTGGTTTTATTTAGTTTAGTTTAATTAGGATAATAGAGAGTTATTAAAACACCAGTTTTAGAAATGATTTATTAATCTGAAACGTTCAAAGTCACGGGTCACTGAACTATGACGACACAGACGAAAGTGAGTGAAACCTCACTGTAAAGTGAGGTTTACTGTAGAGTATTCCCATATCTATCCACCCTCACTCATCTTGTTTCATCACAGAAAATGTGTATAAGAAGATTTCAACACATTAGTTAGCTATTCACGCTTCAGCCTTTAAATTAATTTACAAAGATATGTGTGCCACAAATCAGTGAACGAAAATCATTGAAACTCAGTCGTTCACTTGTGTGGACCACTCTAGCTGGTGTTTAGTTAATATGCTTTACTTGTTGTGTGGACCATTCTGGCTGGTGTGTGGTTCATATGGTTCACTTGTTGTGTGGACCATTCTGGCTGGTGTTTGGTTCATATGGTTCACTTGTTGTGTGGACCATTCTGGCTGGTGTTTAGTTAATATGCTTTACTTGTTGTGTGGACCATTCTGGCTGGTGTTTGGTTCATATGGTTCACTTGTTGTGTGGACCATTCTGGCTGGTGTTTGGTTCATATGGTTCACTTGTGTGGTCCACTTGTGTGATCCAACTTGTCTTATGAAGGAATTATTAATTGTAATCTGTGATAGAATGAGACAGTTTTCCACCACTCTATGAACTCTGTTCCAACATCGTAAGCTTATGGACCACTTGTGGTCCACTTGTGTGATCCAACTTGCCTTATGAAGGAATTATTAATTGTAATCTGTGATAGAATGGGAAAGTTTTCCACCAGTCTGTGAACTCTGTCTCGACATCGTAAGCAAATCCTAACATCCCCTGCTTCGGCGAACCATTGTTCGTCGAACCGGGTGAGTAAATCCGTCCTGAAAAGTGTGCGAACTAGCCGGAGATTCGTTGAATCAGGGTACGTTAAATTGAGGTTGTACTGTAATATGTTCATAAAACAATAAACAAATACTCTGTTGGCTATTGCACTATATACACAGGTTATATATAAGTATCTATATATTATATCATATGAGTATCTACTCATAACGAACCACTAAGTTGGTATTGCGAGTCAAAGCAGCAAGGTGTGGCCACCACATCTGCCAGTCAGCCTCTTGCTGCCACTCCTTCCCTCAATGACTCCTCGCTTCCCCACATCCTCCTCCCACCATACTGTTGTTGCTTTTATTCACTACATACAGACGTTATATATAAGTATCTACATGTTCTGTTCACCATAACTGTTCATTTAAGCTGGTATAGTGCCCAAAGAGCATAATGGCCACCCTTACACAGCATGAAGGTGTCGGGAAGATGATGCCACCCCTCTCACCAAAATGGCTTCTCCCAACACTCCTTTTGTTATTACACTGTATGTACACGTTATATATAAGTATCTACATTTGTGTTCACCATAGTGAACCACTAATCTTGTATGGTGACTGCATATGGTGACTAACAGGTGACCCACACACAACTAATGCTCCCTCCCTCCCTCCCTCCCTGGTTCAAGGCCAGACACACTAACATTCCTCCTTCAAGTATACTGTTTGTGGTGTTATTACCCTATATACACACATTATCTATAAGTATCTACATGTTTTGTTCACCATAACTGTTCAACTAAGCCAGTATAGTGCCCAATGAGCATAGTGGCCGCCCTTACCCGGCATGACAAGTCATTTAGATGTTGCCACCTTCCTCACCAAAATGGCTTCTCTCAACACTCCTTTTCCTGTCATTACAGTATATATACATGTTATATATAAGTACTGTATCTACATTTGTGTTCACCATAACGAACCCCACTAAGTTGGTATGCCGAGTCAAAAGGCAGCAAGGAATGACCTGCACACCAGGCAGCTGGCCCCTGGCCGCCACACCCTCCCTCACCTCACCTGACTCGCCAACATTCTCCCCCCACCATACTGTTCTGGTTTTTATTCACTATATACAGACATTATGTATAAGTATCTGCATGTTTTGTTCACTATAGTGAACCACAAAGTTGGTATAGTGAGTCCAAACAGTAAAAGGTGGGCAGAGTGAGTCAGCAGACAACTCTACCTCCCTCCCCCACTAAGATTACTCCTCCCACTACAGTGCTAATTATCACAACAATCCTGCTATTATCAGAATCCTGGTCATTTTGATCACAGTCCGGGGTCTTCTGTATTACTATCATCGTTAAATAATAGCATGTACATATATTTTTTTACATTTTTAGGCGATGCTATGGTCACAAGCTGAATAGCAGTGCTGTGAGCTCATGCTGTGTGCGCCAGCCTTAGTGGCTCACTCAGTACTGAGGGCCCAGTCCCACACCTGGGAGTGTTGCCCACGATTTTTTTTTAAATGACATCTGTTTACAAGAGTCCCGATGAGGGTGAGGTGAACCCTGTGTATCCGTTGGCCTTTTAAATCTTGCATTGTACTCCAACACGTCATATGACGTGATGCGCACTTTTGGGTATGTTACTTAACACGTCGTATGACGTCTTGCGCAGTTTAAGAGTTAATGAATGAGCCAAACTGATTTAGCATCCAGTAAATTCTGATTGGTTGAACCAAAAAATGTTGGGACTGTGTATTGAAGCTCATTTATGTGAGCTGTTGCTGTGTCTGTCCATCTGGACACATCCAGATAAGCTGTTGCTGTGTCTGTCCATCTGGACACATCCAGGTAAGCTGTTGCTGTGTCTGTCCATCTGGACACATCCAGGTAAGCTGTTGCTGTGTCTGTCCATCTGGACACATCCAGATAAGCTGTTGCTGTGTCTGTCCATCTGGACACATCCAGGTAAGCTGTTGCTGTGTCTGTCCATCTGGACACATCCAGGTAAGCTGTTGCTGTGTCTGTCCATCTGGACACATCCAGATAAGCTGTTGCTGTGTCTGTCCATCTGGACACATCCAGGTAAGCTGTTGCTGTGTCTGTCCATCTGGACACATCCAGGTAAGCTGTTGCTGTGTCTGTCCATCTGGACACATCCAGGTAAGCTGTTGCTGTATCTGTCCATCTGGACACATTCACAACACACCACCTAAGCCAAATCCAAAAAAAATCAGATATACTGTATTGGTATTTACCTTAATTACCTGAGAGCCATTCTATAGTGGCTGCAATGGGGACAGGAAGCTGGCAGCTTGCTAAAGGTCCCCCTCCCCCATTATTTCTAAGCATTTCTTCTACCTGGATTTTTAATTGAAGTATAGTAATGTGTTGAAATTTACTGTTTTGGCGGGTGGGCAGCTCCATGGGTTTACAACCCTGTGGGTGAAAAGGCATCTATTTTCTGTCCTATACAGAGGCTTGTTGAATTTGAAGCTGTTGCCCCTTATTGATATTACTGCACAATATACGACTTCTTGGGCTTCATGAGGATATCTTTCCTCATGATATCATTCATGAGTTTATACATGACGATAGATGTATACCAAAATGGTATAAATTTGGTTACTAACTTCAATTTACTGGCTCGTGTACGGTTTACTGAAATCTGCCATGATAAACGGAGAAATCTCTCTCTAGCTCAAACCATGGAACTAGTTAGCACCATACTGCATTTCATTGTTCTAAATAAATATACTGGGGTATGTGCATTTAGAATGCTGTAAAGGGATATTTGCATATAAGAACATAGAGTACTGTACTAGTTTAAGTCTCGCCTTTCTATACTTTCGACAAAAACTCAATAATTTTTCCCTCATACCTGTTTCTTTCAATGCTTTTGTCATGGATTGGCTCTGTTCTTGATCAGTATCCATCTGGAAGTCAATTTGCAGTGTTTATAAAGCTAGTAACAACAAATACCTAAGATAAAATAACCAGAATGAGGAAACTTTTTGACTCAAGGTTAGGCCGTGGCTGTCACGAGTAAGGCCATGAGCAGGGCCATGAGCAGGGCCATGAGCAAGGCCATGAGCAAGGCCATGAGCAAGGCCATGAGCAAGGCCATGAGCAGGGCCATGAGAACAGTGAGCCTCCAGCATGGGTGGGTGCCCATGGTGGGATCAGAATGCCATGTGGGGTATACAGAGAATGGGAACATGTTGGCACTCATTTTATAAGTCCCATAGTATTTGGACAATAAATGGAATTTAAAAAAAAATTTAATTAACGACACTGCGTCATCACGCATTCTCATAATTTGGCTTTTGTGATGGAATATGCAGGATCGAGCAGCGAAAGTGTTAAAATACATACTAAAATTGAGTTGTTTTATTCCTGATTAAAAACAAATATTGCATGGTGTGATGTTTCAATTATTTGGATTTAAATTTTCTGGACACCTCAAACCATGTGCTAAGGTAGTTTTCTTTTTCTCTTCCAAACAGCTTCAACAAATCAGCCAAGCCAAATAAGAATTATACCCAAGAAGGCTGTTAGTTGCAACGAGTGCTTGCCAGCACCTGCCGTGGAGCACGACGAGACGGTACCAGCACCGTCCCAAGTCCTAACTTCTCTCAAGGTCAGCTGATTACTGGCTCTTAGATAACTTTTACACCATAATAACATGTGCATAAGCTAATCTCTCATTATTTGTTGTATATTTTTATTTACCATATATATTAAAGAGTTCTTACAGTCTTGTAAAGCCACTAGCACGCATAGCATTTTGGGCAGGTCCTTAATCCTAATTTTCCCCGGAATACGACCTGCAAAATTGTTTAATTAACAACCAGGTACCCATTCACTGCTGGGTGAACAGAGGCTACAGTTAAGGATTGGTGCCCAGTCAATCCTCCGTGGCCAGGATATGAACTCGGGTCAAAGCGCTCACAAAGCACCGGGCGAGTGTTTTACCACTGCACCAAGGGGACTGCAATTCAAATTTATTACATTGGACTACTGCTTTGTTTGTGAAGAAGAAATTGTGTACATTTTTTAGAGCATCGTGAGACAGGTTAGTTTTACTGTACTGTTAACCCTTGTACTGTGAGTGTCAGACATGGGTCACATGCACCATATCTGACCCTAATATGTAAGTCAAATAGAGATGATTTAGAGTATTGTAATTACCTAAGTGTAGTTACAGGATGAGAGCTACGCTCGTGGTGTCCTGTCTTCCCAATATTCTTTGTCATATAACGCCTTGAAACTACTGACGGTCTTGGCCTCCACCACCTTCTCACCTAACTTGTTCCAACCGTCTACCACTCTGTTTGCAAAAGTGAATTTTCTTATATTTCTTCGGCATCTGTGTTTAGCTAGTTTAAATCTATGACCTCTTGTTCTTGAAGCTCCAGGTCTCAGGAAATCTTCCCGATCGATTTTATCAATTCTTGTTAATATTTTGTACGTAGTGATCATATCACCTTTTTTCTTCTGTCTTCTAGTTTTGGCATATTTAATGCCTCTAACCTCTCCTCGTAGCTCTTGCCCTTCAGTTCTGGAAGCCATTTAGTAGCATGTCTTTGCACCTTTTCCAGTTTGTTGATGTGCTGCTTAAGATATGGGCACAACACAATCGCTGCATATTCTAGCTTTGGCCTAATAAAAGTCGTGAACAATTTCTTTAGTATATCGCCATCCATGTATTTAAAAGCAATTCTGAAGTTAGAAAGTGTGGCATAGGCTCCTCGCACAATATTCTTTATGTGGTCCTCAGGTGATAGTTTTCTATCTAGAACCACCCCTAGATCTCTTTCTTTATCAGAATTCTTTTAAGATTTCTCACATAATTTATAGGTTGTGTGGGGTCTATGTTCTCCTATTCCACATTCTATAACATGGCATTTATTCACATTAAATTCCATTTGCCAGGTGGTGCTCCATATACTTATTTTGTCCAGGTCATCTTGAAGGGCATGACAATCATCTAAGTTTCTTATCCTTCCTATTATCTTAGCATCATCAGCAAACATGTTCATATAATTCTGTATACCAACTGGTAGATCATTTATATAGACAATGAACATCACTGGTGCAAGAACTGAACCCTGTGGTACTCCATTTGTGACATTTCTCCAGTTCGATACATTGCCTCTGATTACTGCATTACTGCCCTCATTTTTTCTATCCGTCGGAAAATCTTTCATCCATGTTAGAAGCTTATCTGTCACCCCTCCGATATTTTCCAGTTTCCAGAACAACCTCTTATGTGGAACTCTGTTGAAAGCCTTTTTTAGGTCCAAATAGATGCAGTCAACCCAACCATCTCTTAACTGTAAACTCTCTGTGGCCCGATCATAGAAACTTAGTAAATTCGATACACAGGATCTTCCAGATCGAAAACCATACTGTCTGTCTGATATTACATCATTTCTCTCCAGATGTTCTACCCATTTAGTTTTTATAATTTTTTCCAATATTTTCACTATTACACTTGTCAATGATACAGGTCTATAATTGAGGGGGTCTTCCCTGCTTCCACTTTTGTAGATTGGAACTATGTTAGTCTTTTTCCACACGTCTGCTACGATTCCTGTATACAGGGATGCCTAAAAGATCTGGTGAAGTGGAATGCTGAGCTCAGATGCACATTCACTCAGAACCCATGGTGAAACTCCATCTGGACCAACTGCTTTGTTCTTACTTAGCTCCTTTAACATATTTTCCACTTCATCTCTAGACATCTCTATATACTCTATGTTGTTCTCTGGAATTCTTGTTTTGTCTGGTTCTCTGAAGCTCTCATTTTGTACAAACACACTTTGGAACTGTTCGTTTAATGTTTCACACATTTCCTTTTCATTTTCTGTGTATCTGTCCCCCATTTTCAACCTCTGAATATTATCCTTTACCTGCAGCTTACTTTTAATGAATTTATAGAAAAGGCCTGGATCTGGTTTAGATTTGTCTGCTATACCGTTCTCAAAGTTCCTCTCTGCCTCTCTCCTTACTGACGTGTAGTTGTTTCTTGCATCTTTGTATCATTGGTATGTTTGGGGGTTTGGCCTCTTCCTGTAATGATTCCATGCTTGTATCTTTTGATCTCTGGCCCCCTCGCAATTTCTGTTGAACCAACCCTGTTTCCTAGGTCTGCATGTCTGTTTTGGTATGAATGCTTGTGCCTTCATCATATATTGTGTCAGATTTGGCATACATCTCATTTACTTCCTTGCCTAGCAACTAGTCTGTCCAATTATACTCAAAAAAATTTCTAAGTTCCCCATAGCGTCTTCTCTTGAAATAGAGTTTAACAACTGTTTCACTGTCCCCATTCTCTGCTAGGTTATATCGCATAACGTATTTAATGTCCAAGAGGACGTGATCACACATTCCCAAGGGAGGAAGGTACTGGATGTCAATTACCTTTTCTTCTTTCCTGGTGAATACTAGTTCCAGTACTGACGAAACATCCCCTTCCCTCATTCTTGTGGCCTGCTTGACGTGTTGATACATGAATGTCTCCAAGATGAGGTTTACAAATCTGCCTGTCCAAATATCCTCTGTTCTTGCCTCGTTGGCCTCCCAGTCTATTGCCTTAAAGTTAAAGTCTCTCAGTACCAACAATCGGGAATTATCTTTGTCAGCTCTTACCATGATCTCTCTCATGACCGTTATGAGACCCTCTCGTTTGTCATCCAGTTCTTCCTTTGTCCATGTGTTGCTTGCTATTGGGCTGTAGGCATTTAAAATTATCAGCTTATCTTGATTCAGGTGCTGCAATGCCATTATGTCAATATCTCGAGGGTTTTCAAGCATTAATTCTCTTACCTTCAGGTGTTCTTTCACCAGCTCAGCCACTCCTTCTCCCTTCCTAGTTTTCCTGTCACGTCTCCAAACTGAGTAGTCCCTTGGGAATACGACCTCATTTAAAATATTTTCTTCAAGTTTCATCTTGGGGGGAATGCAACAATATCTGGGACTATGAGCTGAATTATATCCTTCAACTCCAATATTTTTTATCTCACTCCATCTATGTTGGTATATACTATTTTCAGGAATATGGCCCCCTTCCCTTTGTTCTTTACACCCCCTTCCTTTAATGATTTTGTTGCTTTGTCTTTATGTACCATTTCACAAGCTTTCCAGTCCCTGACACTTTGTAGAAAAAAGAATTCCTCTCTTCTTCATTTCTATTCCCCTTTCAGACGTTTCGCTTCAATGAGGTTCACTTTCAGCTTTTCTCTGTCCTCTTTTGAGAGGTCTTGTCTTATTGACCAAAGTTTGCCATCCTCTTCATATTGTAATTTTCTGGTATTCCGAAGCACTTCTGTCATTTACTTCACTCCATTAAACGTCACCCTTAAGGGGAGGTTCTTGTCTTTCTCATATTTTCCTATCCTCGTAAAATCACTGACATGCTCCTTTGAATTTAGGCCTTCTCCTATTCCGACTATTTTTTCTATGATTTTCATCTCTTCTGCCGCTCGGTCCACCCTAGATGGAATTTCCTTCTCTACACATCCAAAAATGATTATGGACTTAGTTCTATCTGCAGTGTTTTGTACCAGTTTACTGTTGGTAACCAGTTCTTTCCTAATTGCTTGCCTAAGATCCGCTTCTTGTTTGTCATTTCTGGTTTTGACTTCGGAACACACTTCTTTGATAGTCTCTTTCTCTTTTACAACTTCAGCATATGTCTCTTTTATTTCTTCTTTATACTTTTCTAGTTCTTTATTCACTTCCTCTATGTGAGTTGTCAGTGAAGTTTCCAGTTGGAGATCCTTACTTAACTCTATGTTAGCTCTTAGGCTCACTTGGAGTTGTTCACCATATGAGTCTATTTTCTTGTTTATTTCTTCAAAGTCACCACACTTCACTTTCCACGCCTCATTTTCTTTCACTAGTTCCTTGATTTGCTCCTCCTGATTTGTTACCTTGTCTGTTAATGCAGTAATAATCTTACCTTGTTGAAGCATACTCCCTTTTAGAGTGCAAAGCTCACTCCTAAGAGCTCCATTGTCCTCTTCCAATTTAAGCACTTTTTCTTCATACTTCTTTTGCATATCCTCAATTATCTCTAACCTGCCAAGAACACCTCCTTTCCTTATATCTTGTGGTGAGAATCCTTTGAAACAATCATCTGTTGGTGTGTCTACATTCCCAGTGGTGGTGGCGGTGGCAGCCATCTTTGATTTTGTTCTAGAACAAAAACAAACTTTTCCAACTCAGCTATTTTCACTCGCCTTTTATTATTTACATTATTTTACTACTTACAAATTTCACCATTTGTGTAAGATTTAAAAGTCTCATATGTACACGGGGCTAATGTTAGCTTCCTCTGGCCTCCAGTAAACGTGTGCCATCTTGGGGGGAAAAAAAAATCGTGGGCATCTCTCCTGGAAATGAGGGCTTCATTGTTGAGAGGGTGACGACAGGTAGCGCATTCTGCAGCAGTTCACAGCACCACCACCATATCATGAACGAAATAAAAACTGCAACTATTTTGCTTGGATAGTGTCATAGAAGAGTCTGACTGATAGACAATGTACAAGGTTCAGATATGAGTGGCTTAGTCCCTGTGATGCGGTGGTAAGACATTAGCCCAGCACTTCGTGAATGCTGTGGCCTGGGTTCATATCCTGGCCAGGGAGTGACCAGACCTTAACTGTAGCCTCTGTTCACCCAGTAGTCAATGGTTGTTAAACGATTTGGCGGGTCGTATTCCGGGGAATGTTAGGATCAAGGACCTACCCAAAGTGTTATGAATGCTAGTGGCTGTACAAGAATATAAGAACTTTTGTATATATGAATAAATACATAAATATATAAACAGTGAATACATTGCTGGTTATGATCACCGCGGGAGGCAGATATTCGCACCACACAGCCGGGGTTACGTGCATCTACGCATTATGATATAGGACCTCATGTTCTTTTATAAATAAACTTGTGAAATAATGACAGTATTGATATTTAGGATTTAGTGACAGCCATGTGTGTTGGAAGCATTTTGCTCAGTCAGGTGATGTCGTTCTGCTGGTAGTGGGTTGTGCTATGCTGTGCTTGGATTTCATTCCTCCCTCACCAGACGACCTTACCTGAAGCACACCTGGAGAGGGTTCTGGGAGTTCTTCTATTCCCCAAGCCCTGCCTGAGGCCAGGCTTGACTTGTGATAACTTGGTCCAATAGGCTAACATGGTCCTTAATTCTAGGAGTAGAATAGGAATAATCTCCCTTCAACACTTCTCTTCAAATGCACAAAGAAATCACATTATCGTGATGTATCAATGAGAAAATTATTTTATCATTTTATCATCCCAGTTTACATTTTTTTTTTTAGCATGTCATGGTTGAGTTGTTTAGGGTGTGCATGCCTCAGAGTATCCAGTGTGGAGGTTCGAATCCTCATCATGGCTAATACTGTACTTATTTTCGCATACTATTGAATAATATTACTTGATAAAACAAAGAAAAATAAATCAGAGACATTGAAATAGTCAACCACACTATCGTGGAAAATAATCATTTGGTTCACTTGAGCAATAGGAGACTTGAAGTACCAACCCCACAGGCATGAGGCAGAAGCTCCGCTGACCAGTACACATCATCATACACGACATGTACTGGTCAAGGTAAAGGTACTGGTCAAGGTAAAGGTACTGGTCAAGGTAAAGGTACTGGTCAAGGTAAAGGTACTGGTCAAGGTAAAGGTACTGGTCAAGGTAAAGGTACTGGTCAAGGTAAAGGTACTGGTCAAGGTAAAGGTACTGGTCAAGGTAAAGGTACTGGTCAAGGTAAAGGTACTGGTCAAGGTAAAGATACTGGTCAAGGTGTTTCAGATGGCAGAGCACCATCCTCACTGTGACCACCTGTTCTCCAAGTTGTGGATTTCAAATTTGCTCCTGAACAACTTTGTTGCTTCCTGCTACAATTATGTATGCGATCATATCACCTTTGTGTGTCTTCTGTACATGTTTTATTACTTTCTGACTGCCTCTTGTCTCTATTCTATTTCCTTATTTTTATTCCATTTACAAACATTGGTTAATTTCTCACAGGACATGGTACGTACTGTAACGATTACACCCGCAGCACATTTATTGAACACAATTGGTGAGCAACAAATATGGACAGTATTGGAGGATGTCCGCAGGACTGTTGCAAAACGACAAGATGTAACGCTAGCGGTTTTTCGAGCGTTTGAAATTCTTACAGTGGACTTGGCTGTAGCTGTAGGTATGTATATTGTTAAATTATTATACATATATATTTACATGTAGAGAACATAAAGTTGAGAGTAAAATTTATTTAGAGATAGTGTTGTAACTTCTCATTGTATGGGACAGGAAACCATGCTTAAAAATGTTAAACCCTGCGGTAGTACTCTGGAGTGTTTAAACAACCCAAACATGCACAGACATCAGTATAAAACTGAATGGTGGGGGGGGGGGCTGAGCTGACCTGGGCCCAACTCCCTCCACCCACAAATGAGGGGTGGGGGGAGGGGCTCCCCCTACTAGCTGGGTGGTGGCTAGTTTCATGAAATTGTCGTTTTGTTTTCATTGTTTGGGAGTTCCTTTGGCAATGTTGAGGCTTCAGTCTTGTTTTAAATCATGCAGTAGTTTTTATTTGCTCATTTTTCTGAGTGCTTCCATGTGGGTGGCAAAGATGATAAACTGTAAATGTAAAGTGTTCATACACCATCGCTCCTTAGCCTCTCTGTAGAGGGGGGTCTGGTTCTGGCTCGTAGTGTACAGTAGGCCAGTAGAACTCAGCGACTGATGACTACTAGTAGTAGGGCATTAAATCGATGTGATAGCTTCAGGGCGCCTCCGGTAGTGTATCAAAAGACGAAGCGTCAAGAGGTAGAATTCTTGGACGACAGAGCCAGTGTGCAGAGGTAGTGTGTGTGTAACCCTGGTTTGGCTTCAGTGGAATCCTTGGGAACCCTTGTGCACTCGGTAGAATCCCAGGTTGCAATCCATTTGACCATGTTGTGGCCTAGTGGTCCAAGGCATCTACTTTGGAATACACAGAGCATAGGTTTGATTCCTCATTATGGCTCCTATGGATTTTCTCATTGCTACATCACCTTAGTGTGATTTCTCTGTGGAATTTATATAGGTATATAAAGTGTGTAAACAGTGTATATACAGGTCTCCCTGGGGGCCTGACAGCTGAGTGGACAGCACTTCAGATTCGTAGTCCTGAGGTTCCGGGTTTGATCCCCGGTGGAGGCGGAAACAAATGGGTAGAGTTTCTTTCACCCTGATGTACCTGGCCACCTAGCAGTAAATAGGTACCTGGGAGTTAGACAGCTGTTATGGGCTGCTTCGTGGGAGTGTGTAACAAAAAGAAGGCCTGGTCGAGGACCGGGCCGCGGTGACGCTAAGCCCCGAAATCATCTCAAGATAACCTCAAGTGTAATAACAGCAAAAACAGAATGTTTTATTGTTCAAAGCAAATAACATTTTCTGGGGGGGAGCCCCGTCGGCTCCCCGGAGCTTTCCCAGGTTGATATGCTAATGTCAGACTTTGGCATAAGTCATGTGTATGGAGTTCTTAGGCCTACAGGAGACCACGGCCAGAATTGGGCCCCCTCAGAGAGGCAAGGGGAGCAATGGCCTATAGAAACCCCTGTGTGGTTGGAAGCATTCTATGTCTGCCATCGACCGGGACAGGCACCCAGAAAGGTAAGCGCCCCAAAACAAACCCCTATTCTGGTGAAAATTGCTACCAAAAACCGAACTAATGGATAGAACTCCCGAACTGAAAACAAGCAAACTAGTGTGACGTCACACGTCGCCACGCCGCTGTCTACGCAGCTCCCCCCTCCCCGGGAGGGGGAAGGGGGAGCCCCAGACCCCCCCACGCCGGCTACCCACACCTCAGTTCTTGAGGCTGATGCTATAGTCGAAGGTCGTGTGCTCTGGCTCCGGTGTCGCTACTGCACTGTGCTTTGCGTGTGGTGTTTGTTTTTGTGGGTGCGAGAGCCAGGAGTTATCTTCAGTACTCGGGCTGCATGTGCCTAGGGCTGCCTTCCCTAGGTGCCCTGTAAGTACTGCCCTTGGGGCTTGGGGCCACCTTCCACAGGCTCCTCGGGGTCTGCCTTTGCTGGTTCGCTTTACCTTTTCGGCCGCCTGTTGGGCTCTTGGGTGTTCTGTTCTCCCTTGTTCCCTGCAGGTAAGAGGTTGTTTGCACTGGTAGGGGCGCGGGGTTACTTGATCTCGAGACTCGGGCAGCTTCGGGGGGTGCCCCTTCCGGGGGGGGGGGGGGGGGGGCGGCAGAGGCATTTGAGTCTTGTCTCCCGGCTGAAGCTTCTGGGTCTGACCAGTGGGACACCTTTCTTCCAGCTTCTACGGCTGCTCCGTTCTTGTCTTGTGGGGTCGGGGCTTGGGGAAGGACTCGGCCCTGGGTCCTGTGGTGAAGGACCTCCCCGCCAAACACACACCAAAACTACTACGTTGGTACAACGTTCGAACAAGTTTTAACACCTCCTAACCAGTTATAACAACCAATATAGCAAGTTGTAACAACGTTCTAATACGTCATAAACACGTTAAGCCAAGATGTAACAACTTTATTACAAGTTGTAACAAGCGGAAAATAGAGACAGTTTCGGTTTGTGTTTCCAGGGTCGAGGCTGGGGAGGGGCTGACTTTGGGGCCTTGGGCCCCGCTGGACCCCGCCTGGGTTTTTCTTCCCTCTGAGCGGGGCTTAGTGTTACAAGGAGTGGGGTTTTCTTTTCCCCCCTCTGCGTATGAGTTGGATTTGGTGTCGACCCCTCCCCGGGTTCGGTTCCGTGTTCCCCAGGTACGTTGGTTCCGTCCTTCCGGAGGTTTTCAGCTTATCACATCCAACCTGGTGTGGTGTGGGCGACTTTTGCAGGTTACCTTCTGCGTGACCCAGATTATGCCTCTGAAATGGATCCGTCCGAGTTCAGGTTCGGGACTTTGTTCCCTTTCTGGCTCCGTTACGAGGTTCCGGAGTCTTCCTGGCTAGCGGACTGCCCCTTGTTTGCTCTGGATTTCTGGCATTCCTTCTGTCGTTCCCGCACGCTGGAGTGGCGGGAAGCTTCCACGGTGCTTCAGGTTTTCCTGGGGGCGAGCTTGAGTACCTGAATGAGTGCTTGTTTGCCCCTGCCCTTCCCCGCGATGTGGGTGTTATTCAGCTCCATGTGCAGGTTCCCACCCTTTCGGTGGCACTCTTTGTGGAGGACTTGCGCGCCCGGGGCCTTTTGGTTTCGGCCTTGCGGTTCTTTTCCCTCCTGGAGCTGTCCTCGGATTGGCTCGTGGAGGATGTGAGGACGCTTGGGTCCGTCCTGGGGTCCGGCGCCTTGTCCTCGGCGGCGCGTTCGTCGGCTGCCTTGTTGAGGCTTTTCACGCCGATTTTGCAGGATGCGGTTTCCCTGTTTTATGCTTCCCGTCTCGCATGTCGGCAGGCGGTGCTGGGTTCCTCTGTGGAATCTGCTTGGGCTCTGGGTCTTAGGCGGTCTTCGCCTTTTTGTCATCTTCTGTTTGAGGAGTAGGCCGTGGCGAAGTTTATTCAGGCTACGTTGTCGGCTTGTCGTCCGATGGCAGACTTGTTGGTTTTCCGGGGGTCCCGGGGTGGATCTTCCCGGAAGGGTCATGCCAGGGCTCGGGGTTCCTCTCGTCGTGGTAGGCCACTGGTGTCAGGTTCGGGTTCGGCTCCTACTTCGGACCCTCCCTCGTCTGGTCGGCACGGTGTTCGCTCTGTGCCAGGTTCTGGGTCTCGTAAGGGGCGCCGACCCTTTCGCGGTGAGGTCAGGGGCCCCCCCTTCCCACTCTCAGGGCGGGGAGGGCTGCGCGGACGATCGGCGAGGCAGTAAAGTGTGATGTTTGCTTGTTTGCTTGTTTCCTTGGGATTGTATGGAGTTTCTACCTCTGTTTGTTTTTTTGTTTGTATCTTACCATGTGGGGTTTGTTTTGTTATGCCTACCTTTCTGGGTGCCGAACCCCGGTCGATGGCAGATAAGGAAAACCCCAACCACAAGGGGGTTTTCCAGGGCCATTGCTCCCTGAAACCTCTCTGAAGGGGCCAGGTTCTGGCACTGGTCCTTAGTGGGTCTGAACTCCATAGCTAATGTCCCGGTCTAATATAACATACATTAGCCCGATAAGCTCCAGGGAGCCTCCGGGGCTCACCCAGAAAATGGCGTTTCATTACATTCAACGCTGATTTTTTGTGTCTATGTTGTGTAGCTTCCGAGGATCAACAGCCCCGCAGCCCGGTCTCCGACCAGGTGTAGCTCTCCGAGGCCAGGCTGCCCGGTCTCAACAGCCCCCCGCAGCGACCAGGTGCCCAGTCCGACCAGGCTGCCCAGTTGGTCGTCGGGTCAACAAGGCTGCTCGCAGTCTGACGTATGAATCACAGCCTGGTTGATCAGGTATTCTTTGGAGGTGTTTGTCGAGTGCTTTCTTGAACACTGAGAGGCCGGACAGTTATGCCCCTTATGTGTAGTGGAAGCGTGTTGAACAGCCTTGGACCTCCGATGTTGATAGTTCTCTGAGTACCTATTGCACCTCTGCTTTTCAACGGGGGTATTATACACATCCTGCCATGCCTACTGGTCTCATGTGGTGTTATGTTGTGCATATGTTAGTAACATGAATATATTTGAGGATTCTGATGGTCTACACATTTTATTGTATAAATTTGTCAAAAAACGAGGGAAAAGCAATCAGAGAGATTGGAATAAATATGTAAACAGCATCTTGGTGGCAACTCCTGCCTCACTGCTGGCTCAGCAGAACCACTGCTAGATGAACGCTCTTGAGTTGTGATGTCATCACGAGACTTCCGGGCTTTTCTACGGTCAAAGTAAGTTACGGAATTTTGTTGGTATTATTTATCCCGTGATCTGGGAAAATAGTACAAAAATTTAATTTAACTATACTAGAAGGAACTTTCTGTGGAGAGCCCCTTTGGCTCCCTGGGGCTATACGGGGCTGATATGTCTATTTGACCATGGCAACAGTCAATCGATGGTGTTCTTAGCCTACCGGGGACCATGAAACAGAATCTGGCCCCTCAGAGAGGCACAAGGAAAAATGGCCTATAGATACCGCATGTAGTTGGAAGCAGTGTCTGCTGTCTACTAGGTCAGGCACCGAGAAAGGTAGGAATCCCAAAATAAACTACAGCTGGTTAAAATTTGCAAACCTAAAGAGCTGATCGAGCAGGCAGAACTCCCATCCGAAAACAAACAAGCAAGCATCATGTCACCACAGCTGCTGTCTGTGCAGCTCCACCCGTCCCCGGGAGGAGGAAGGCGGAGCCCCAGACCCCCCCCCCCCCCTGCGCCGGCTACCCAACCTCAGTTCTGTGGCTGTTGTTTTGGGTGGCAGGTAATTGACTTTGGCTCCAATCCTTGATCAGTGCTGTGCCTTATGGTGTTGCAGTGCGGTGTGGCAGCGAGACAGGTGTAATTCCAGATGTACTGGGACTGCATGTGCCTAGTGTCACCTTCCGTAGGTGCCCTGTAAGACTTTGGGGCTACCTTCCACAAACTGTTCGGGAACTGCCTCCACTGGGGTCTTTTGCTGCTTGGTGATTACCCGCCCTTGGGGTCAGCTAGGGTTTTTTCCTATCCCTGTTTGGCCTTGGGTAGGAGATAATATCATCGCTGGCAAGGGGAGGGGGGAGGCAAGGTACTGTGTAACTGTTTTATAATATGCATAGCAGCCGGTTTTGTTCCTCCTGTAGACGTTGTGCTTTTGCGGGGGCGTTTATTTTCTTTTGTTTTGTTTTGCCTGATGTGGGTCTGCTTGATGTTGTTATAGGACCACTTGTATTATATGGGTGGCTCTCCTCTAGTTTTCCCATGGTTGCATACGTCGCAGAGGCTCAACATTATATTTGTTTGGTAGTTCTGGGGTAATCGGTTAGCAATACCTTGCCTGGACTTCACTTAGCAGTCAGCCTAAGGGACCTGGAAACCCCCATTGGGGCTCATTGGTCCAATGGATGAGTCCTCAGAGTCCCATCTCCCTTCGTGCGAGTTTAAAGGTTGCTCTATCCCGTTTGTCTCGGGTGATACCATTTTTGCCTCTGCCATGCTGCCTGTTGGGTCAATGACACCTTTGACCCAGAATCCTGCAAGCTTTGTTCCTTGCATGTACTCCAGTTCACCCAGTCCACTGCTATGGATATTCAGGTGCAGGCAGCTTCAGCGTTGCACGCGAGGTTTAGGTTGCTGCAACGCGCTAGGTTGATTGCCTTTCCGGATTCCCCGAGGCTGCCCCGCTTTGGTTATAAGGAGCCGGACTTGGGGCGTTAGTCACCTCGACTTTGGTTTCGTCCGCACCCCACTGGTCCTTCCCTGCTGTGGTTTATCCTGCGTCCTCCCCTTCTCCCTTCTCCTGGTTCCCAAACATCTAAAGGTTTCAGAGTCGGGGCAGGGCTATTTTGATGTTGAGACTCGGGTGGCTTCGGGGACTGGCCCTTCTGGATCGGCAGCGAGGGTCTTTTGAGCCTCTTCCTCCTGCCGGGGCTTCCGGGTCGTGCCAGTGGACCCCCTTCTTTCCTGTGTTTCCGGTGGATTCTGTCTTTCCTCTAGAGGCAGAGGGTATGGAGGACGGCTCTGCCCTGATGTGGAGGATCCCGGGGCTGGGGAGGCATTGACTTTGGGGGTGGGGGGGGGCTTGGTCCACATTTGACCCTGCTTGGGTGTTGGTACCTGCAATGTGGGGCTTGTTGTTAAAGGGGGAGAGGTTTTCCTACCCTCCCCCCCTCTCTGTACGAGTTTGATATGAATTTGGATCCTCCCTGGGTTCGGTTCCGGGTTCCCTTAGGTTTCTCAGTTCCCTTTTTCTGGAGGTTTTCTGCTTCCCACATCCTGCCCAGGGAGGTGCGAGGGCCATTGCGGCTTACCTCCTGCGAGTCCCGGATTGTAGTGCTTGGGCTTTTCTTTTTCCTTCTTGGGCCCTTGTTCCTTCTGGGCAGGGATTGTTGCTGCATGGGAGTGGGGTTTTTCGTACCCTCATTCCCTTTATGAATTCGAGTTAGGTGTGGCTCACCCCCCCCCCCCCCTCCCTGTTCATTTTCAGGTGCCTTTGGGTTCCTTGGATTCGTCCTTTCGGAGGTTTCCTTCCTCTTGGATTTCTCCTGGGGAGGTTCGAGAGGCCCTTGGTATGTACCTCTCGCGAGACTCAGTTTACGCCTCTGTGATGGATCTGGCTTCGTTTGAGTTTGGTGGTTCTTCCCCATATTGGGTGCATTATGAGGTTCATGAGTCTTCCTGGCTGGCAGACTGCTCCTTTTTATCTCTTGGGGCTTGGCGTGGCTTTTGTCGTACCCGCACGTTTGAGTGGCGGGAGGTTTATTTAGTGATGCAGGTATTCTTGGGGGGGGGGGAATTGCTCGAGGTCCTCAATGAGTGCCTCTTTGCCCCTCCACTTCCTTGTGATGTGGGTGTGATGCAGTTGCATGCTCAGGTTCCCACTTTTTGGCTGCCTTGGCGGCTGAGACCTTCGGACATGCTGTCATTTGGCTTCGGTCTAGCGCTTCATCAGTCTTCCGGAGCTGTTTTTGGATTCTTTCGGAGTATGTGGGGGCGTTGAGTGAGGGTCCTTCAGCTGGGGTTTTTGGTTTTGGCTTCTGTGGCGTCGTTTGCCTTGCTGAAGCTGATTCTCCAAGAGGCGGTTTCTATTTTTTTTCTCCTCTTGCCTCGCTTGTCGGCAAGCCGTGCTGGCTGTGTCTTTGGATTCGGCTTGGGCCCTGGTTTGATCTAATTCGCCATTCTGTCCTCTGTTTGCAGAGGATGCCGTTGCCCAGTTTCTGTCGGTGTCTTTGGTCAGTTGCTGTTCTATTTCGAACTTGTTGGTGCTCTGGGAGGTGGGGGGGGGGGTCGTTCCCGGTCCTCTTGTTTGGGTCGTGCCTGGGCTCAGGCCTGTGGTTGGGGTAGGCCTTTGGTGTCAATTTCTGAGTCAGTGTGTTCCCCGGGGCCTACGTCGTGTAATCAGCGCGGTGTTTGCACTGTGCGGTGGTTGGCTTCTTGGGGTTCGCATCAGCCCTTACCACTCTTGACGGGGTGCAATTGACCTTGACCTTCGCCCCATTGGCGGGTGACCTGCAAAAGGGCCGACTGGCTCTTTGGGGTGGAGGCTCGCTCTTTATGCCTGCTTTTGGTCCCGCGATTCGTGGGCTTTTCGGGTCATCTCTTCAGGCCTTTGGTGGCATTGGGTGGCCTTTTTCCCCATTAGGGGGTTGGTTGGTTGGTTCATGGGGTGAGGGGGGTGGGGGGCAGGCTTCTTCTCCGTCCCTCTATCAGGTCATTTTGAAGTGAGTTCACTTGGGCATGGTCAAAACGATCTCTCAAGTGGGTTTCCCGCTTGTTTCCAGTTCCAAAACGGGACTGTGCGAATCTCGTGTACATTCTTGACATGTCTCATCCGAATCGGTTGATTCCATGTCCTTCTTTTCGGATGATCACATTGTCCCAGGTCCAGCTCGTTCTCAAGCAGGGCACTTGGATGATTTCCCTGGACCTCCTGGACGCTTTTTGGCAAGTCCCGATTCAACTGGGGTTCAGGTATTAATTGTGATTCAAGGTGGGTGACAAGCTGACTGCTTTTGTTGTCTTCTGTTCAGCTTGAATCTGGCACCTCGCATTTTCACGCGCTAAACTCGGGTCGTGGTGGCCCATCTGTGTCTGCTAGGTATTTGGGTTTTGGCCTATCTTGATGACTGGTTGGTGTGGGCTCCCTGCTGGTCTGCTTGTCTGCTAGCCAGGGATCTGGTTCTTTACCAACTTGCCGGGTTCGGGTTCCTGGTAAACTGCCAGAAGTCCCAGTTGGTTTCGTCCCAGGTTCGAACCTGGCTGGGCCTAGTATGGGATTCTTGGACTGCGTCCCTTTCTCTCACTTCTACAGCTCTGCTCCGATTGCAGTCCTGCCTTTGGCTGTTTTTTTAGGGGTAAAAGAGTCACTTGGCAGTTGCTCGCGCAGCTGTGAGGGAACCTGAACTTTGTTCTGGTGGTTTATTTGTTGGGCAGGGTATGACTTCGGAGGCTGTTCTGGTATCTTCCGAGCAACCTCTTTCGCCGCTCTTGCGATCGCTGGGTTCGATAACCAGTGTCTTTGCATCGGTTGCTGCGTCACTGGCTTCCTCTTCCCTGCTCGATGTGTTCATGGACGCTTCATCTCTCGGTTGGGGCTTTGTGATCAGTGCTTACCAGTCTGACCAGGGCCGTTGGGTGCTGTCCTTACGTCAGGCTCACAGGAGTTTGCGGCAGTGTGGCAGCCGCTACGCTGGATTCGGCTTCCTCGAAGCTCGGTGATCTGGCTCCATTGAGACTGCTCCTTTGTGGTTCATTGTCTAAACTGCGTGGGGTCCCCTCGGTCTGTGACTCTTTGGCACTAATTGCTTTGGGTGGCACTTCTGCCAAGTTCTTGGGGTTTAGCTTTATGTGCTGTTCACATTCAGGGAGTGTCTACTGTTCTGGCAGACGGTCTGTTGCACTTCATTCCTCTTTTCACAGAGTGGACGGTCGACGCTACCTCCTTCCTTTGGCTTTGCCGGACGTACAGGCGCCAGGAGGTGGACATCTTCACGTCAGTATGGTCTCGGTGTCTCCTATTGCACGTGGCGCAGTTTCCCAACTGCAAGGTCGTCACGGTAGATGTTTTTCGGCAGGACTGGTCGAAGTGGGGAGTTCCTGAACCTGTTTCCTATGGGCCAGCTGTTGCTCCAGGTCCTAGCTCACTTAGAATCCTATTGGGAAAGGGTTCTTCTCCTGGCTCAATGGTAGCTGGCCCAGCCTTGGTTTCAGGTACTGCCTGCTTGGTGTCCATACTGAGGCGTTTTTCCGTGGCTCCGCCTCTTTCAGCAGATCGAGCCAGTGAGGTACCTCGCTGGTTTGCCTTACTGTTCCACACTACGCGTCTGGTCTTTCTGACGCGTGTGTATTGCCATTTATATGGTGATCAGGTGGCGTATTTGATTGTGTCCCACCTGAGGTCTTCTTCACAGCAACAGTATGAAGTTTCTTGGCGGTCTTTGTCACTTTTTCTCTTAGGATGATTTTGTCAGTTTTGGACTAGGTTGTTTTGTCCTCTAATCTCTCTTGGATTTTTCTGGATCGGCCTATCTTGCCTAATACTGTTGCTTCATATTGCGCGGCACTGGCAGAGCCGCTCCAGCTTGCATTCAGGGTGGATGTTGCTTCCGATCCGTTCCACAAGCTTTCTCATGCATTTTTCACATCTGGCCTGCTCATGTGCCGCCCGAGCCTTCTTGGTCTTTAGACCATGTTCTTTCTTTTCTTTCTTCTTCTCGCATTGTTGTGGCCCCTTCAATAAGGGATTTCTTTTGAAAGGCCTTGTTTTTGTGTGCTTTGGCCTCTGGGGGGGCGGGTTGGGGAGGTTCAGGCTCTCCTCCGCGGGTTCAGTTCGTTTGGTCCAGGTGATCGTTTTGTTTGCAGCCTTTTACTTTTTTTCTGACAAAGAATGAAACGACTGGCTTCCAGAGGGGTCCATTGGTTGTGGATACTTGGTTGGTCTGGTGCATCATGTGTTCTGTCCGGTGCTGGCTTTACGCCACTACCTGCGGGCCACTGGTTCTGTGATGGTGGACACTCTTAGGGTGGATCCAGTTTCCCTGGTTTCCTGTTCCAGGGGCCCATGTCTCTCAGGTTGTCTGCAGTGTCATCATGTCAAAGTTCAGCCAGCCTGCGGTCTACCCTTGTACATGACATTCGGAAGAATGCTGCTCTCGCAGCGGTTTTTAGTAACATGTCTTGGTAGACATTCGGGTGCAGGGGTTTTGGAGGTCGAACAAGGTCCTGGCCGCCAGGTATCTAGTGAACTTTCTGTTTCCCTCCCGGCTGTGTGTAGCTTTGGGACGCCCGTCTTGGTCGTCTGTCTCTTCTTCGTCTTGAGACCTGTGATGCTGCCGCCTCCCGGGTAAGTCCGTCCTTTTACCTATCTTTGGATAGTTAGCTTCAGTTAGCTGATGGGGCTCCCCACAGAAAACCAGCATTGAATGTAATTATTACATTAATATTAAACCCATTCTATGGATTTAAAGTTGAAGTCGCCGACTACCAACAGTCGTGATCTCTATCCGCTCTTACTATAATCTTTCTCATTATTATGAGGTCCTCTCATTTATTATCCAGCACCTTCTTTGTCCCTGTGTTGCATGGTGGTGTGGACGGTGTGCATTTATGATTATCAGTTTTATCATCCTGATTGCAAATCTCCAGTGCTATTATGCCAACTTCTCGTAGCTTGGAAATCACTACAGGGTATTTCCTTTACATTTTAGGTGTTCTTTCACCAGTATGTCAATGCCTCCATCTTTCCTAATTTTTCTGTCCCGTCTCCAAATTGAGTAGCCCCTTAGGAATACAACCTCAATATAAAAGTACTGTATGAAACACTGTATCATCTTAGAGTTTTGTCTCTGTGAGTGCAACAATGTCTGGCATCTGCCACCACATTACATCATTTAGCTCAAGTATTTTTTTATCTAACTCCATTTGTTTAGCGTTATACAAATTTCAAGAACTCGCTCCCTCTCCCCTTGTTCTTTTCTCCCTCTTTCTCTTTTGGTTTTGTTGGTTTGCCTTTTTGTATCATTTGACAGCCTTGCCTACCCCTCGGGTGGCCTCGTAGCCTGGTGGATAGAGCGGAGGACTCGTAATTCTGTGGCGCGGGTTTGATTCCCGCACGAGGCAGAAACAAATGGGCAAAGTTTCTTTCACCCTAAATGCCCTTGTTACCTAGCAGTAAATAGGTACCTGGGTGTTAGTCAGCTGTCACGGGCTGCTTCCTGGGGGTGGAGGCCTGGTCAAGGACCGGGCCGCGGGGACACTAAAGCCCCGAAATCAACTCAAGATAACCTCAAGATAACCCCTGTCACCTTCCAGAAAAAAAAATTGATTTCTTCTTCGTCTCTGCTCTCATTTAGATGTTTTGATTAAAATATATAGGGGGTAGAAGAATAAAAGAACATAGAAAGGGTATTGGAAGGGGACCTAAAAATCCTCTGTAATGCATTGTGTGTCCTTTTCTCCAAGTCTAAGGGTCCCCTACTTGCAGCAAGAGGTGGTACTTCCTATGTAACTTATATATTTTATTTGTACTAATCTGTTGACAACTTTGCAGCTGCTTGTGTTCCCAAACTGATGAAGTCAGAGATTCAGAAGATGTTCGTGTCTTTATGGAGGCCATTGAAAGAGAAGGGCGTGATACCGAAGCCAGGATGCCTGGCTTCTGTCCTGTGTCCCCGTACAGTCATGCTAGTTGCTCAGAACCCTCGGGCCAACCACCAGAAATTAGCCTGGGGGCGGATGGAAGAATTCATCTCTTTGCTGATATCTAGCGAGCTTCTGTCTCCTGCAAGTGTCCTGGATCAATGTGTTGCTCTTCTGAGACACAGTTGGCCACAGGTAATACATCATCTCAGTTTTTGTATGTCTTGACCTAGAAACACAACATGTAGCTTTCCTTCAGAATGTCACCTTTCCCTGGTGGTTAGGAGTGAATATGAATTTTCTATTGAAGTGACTGCTTAACTTGAGAATGTGCTGTAGAAGTGAAGACCAAGCATTTCCAGAGGAATGAATGGTGGGTCCCTCAAGTTAGCCCCTTGGAAATGGATCCAAACATGAGTCGTATCAGCCCCAGGAGTCTTCAATAGGCTACCAGAGACTGCTGCCAGAACCTGGCCCTCTTGCAGAAGTGCAGGGCACAGGAGAGGCTCTATAATCACGCTCACTAAAGGATACGTTCAGAAAGTAAGCAAAGCAAAACAGACAACTGCAAGGTTTGCAGCAAGGAGAAATGAAGCAGCATATGACTGCAAACGTCCTAGAATCGACCTAGTAGTTGGTTTTAGTTACAGCTGGGAATGGCCAGGTAGCAGCACCCCGGGTGCTGTTGGCTCCCATGTCAACACTATTCAGTCCTTTGCACATTGTTGTACTTGTATGGACTGCTACTTGAGTCACCAAGCCTCTCTGCTCTCTAATTCCAGATAAGTGTTTGCCATCCTTTGGAGTCTGTCCCGTGGGGAACCCCATTGTGTAATCCAAGATTTTTGCTTCACATGTGTGTGTTTACAAGCCTCACTAGCTGTGTGGACTGTAGTAACTGTTCAATTTTATTGGCATGTGCCTAGGGCAGCCCTTCCCTAAGCACTTGTCTAATGATGCCTCTGCCATGACAGGGTGACTTCAATGGTGGGGTGTGGGAGTTCTACCCGTACAGTGTAGGGTGCCTCTTCCTGAGGAGTGCAAGGGTCATTGGCTCTTCTGTGAGGCTCTGAGGTTGGGGGGGGAGGGAATGCTGGGGAGTTTGTTGACTGAGGGAGAAGGGGTGCACTAGGGCTTACATGCTTGTACATACACCACACCCCTGATGCCCTTTGTAGCCGTGTTTATCCTGAAGGCTGTGTTCAGTGTCGATTCTTTCAGTGAGTGTCCCTAGTGCCTGGGTGTCCTGCTTGATCCTTACTGTCATGCCCTGGCAAACCTTGTGGGTCTTTGGTGTGGCTCATTATGGATTGACCCGCCTGTCATGTTCACAGAAAATAGTACCATCCGTTTTCTATGGGTGGCGGAGCAGACGCCAGAGAAGGTAAACAGAGCGTACAGGCCGCCCGCCAAGCTTGGTAGCTGCTAGTCATGTAATTGTGTATATACGTATGAAAGTTAGTAACCAAGAGATGGCTTTATATCAACCCCACAACCAAGACTTCCTCAGTAACACACAAACACCACACTGCCAAGCCCTGCACTTGATTCTTGAGAGTTTGAGGGATGTCTGTTGGTTTGACTACAAACCGATGGTTCCCTCTGCCACCTGTTGGATGGGTGTTAAAGAGGCACAATACAGCTTCAGAGAGGGAAAATCATGCTTAACAAACTTCACTGAATTTTGTAACAGGGTCACCAAAATAAGATAAGAGAAAGTAGTATGAATAGACTGCATCTTCCTAGGCTGCCAGAAAACTTTTGATACAGTTCCTCACTAAAGACTAATATACAAAATGGAGAGAGAAGTGGGGATATGAGGCAAGGCACTGGACTGGGCACAGGAGTACTTGACAGGCAGTAAACAAAGGAAACATTGTCAGCGAGGATGTGTCGGGCTGGAGAGGAGTGGAAAGTGGAGAAAAAGACCTGGGAGTAGACATAATCCCACCACTAATAACAGAAGCTCATGTGAACAGGATAACACCAGCAGCATATGGGAAGCTAGCAAACATAAGAATCAGAAAATCAATTGGAACATTGAGGTGACTTGAACCAGCAATCTGGGTACTCCCAACTGTGCACCTTACCCCTGTACCACAACATGACATAAGTTACACAACTTGGCATAATACTGAATCCACAGCAAGTCCAGAGGCTTCAATTGAAACCAGTCTTAAGTTGTACATATAATGCCATGCACTCTGGTGTAGGCAAAGTACTTCATCAGTTGTAAGCTCTAGCTTCAGAAAGACAAATAAATCACATGATATACTGTAAATTATGCGATTTATACTCTAAACAGTTTATACAAATAAACGTGATATACTGTACGTGATGTACAGGAGTGAGACAAAGTTAGAGAAGATTCAGCGGTATGCCACCAGGCTCGTCCCGGAACTGAGAGGATTGAGCTACGAGGAAAGGCTAAAGGAGCTGAACCTCACAACCCTGGAAAACAGAAGAGTAAGGGGAGACATGATAACCACCTACGAAATTCTCAGGGAAATTGACAGGGTGGACAAAGACAAACTCTTCAGCACAGGTGGGACACGAACAAGGGGACACAGGTGGAAACTTAGTACCCAGATGAGCCACAGAGACGTTAGAAAGAATTTTTTCAGTGTCAGAGTAGTTAATAAATAAAATGCACTAGGAAGTGATGTGGTGGAGGCTGACTCCATACACAGTTTCAAATGTAGATATGATAGAGCCCAGTAGGCTCAGGAATCTGTACACCAGTTGATTGACAGTTGAGAGGCGGGACCAAAGAGCCAAAGCTCAACCCCTGCAAGCACAATTAGGTGAGTACAATTAGGTGAGTACACAGCTTGGGGTACCCTGATCTATGGTTTGAGTCATCTTGGTGCTCCAGTTGATTTTCTCATTCATTTATATCATGTTAGTGTGATTTCTTTGTGTAAACATAAGAATGTTATGTAAGCAGCCCAACTTCAAAAGGTTTCCCAACGTCAAGAAAACGGTCAATATAAAGTATCCTCTCCTAACCTACCTAAGGACCCAAAACAGAAAACAGGACAGTGAGTCACTTTCGCGAGCCGCTTCCATTTTCTGGTACAGTGGAACCTCGGTTGACAAATGCCCCTCTTTACAAATTTTTTGGTTTACGAGCTCAATTTCTTCGTAAAATTTGACTCGGTATATGAGCTTTGCCTCGCTTGGCGAGTTTTTGATACATGTATGGGTCGACCGAATGCATGGTTCCTGGTGGGACAGGTGAGGTGCTCTTCAGTTTACCAGTGCCTCCCACCTAGTGACGATCGCGCTTGAATTCTTTGTGAAGAATGTAATTGTTTTTGTGATTTTTTAGGTTTCTGAACATAAAAATTATATATCATGCCATGGGTCCCAAAAAAGTTATCTTGAGGTTATCTTGAGATGATTTCGGGGCTTTTAGTGTCCCCACTGACAAAGTCAGTGGTAGAGTTCAACCAAAGAAAATGGTTGTGAGTAGAGGCAGTAGAGGATGTCCCTTCCTCATTAAGCAAATGTGTGCAGTAAGGGAAGAACTGCAAAGTTTTGTTGAAAAAACTCCCCCAGATAAAGCTGAAGCAAACATATACCTTTTTAATGACAATGTGATTCTCACGACAGACAAGTGTTAAAATGTAGGGATAAACAAGTGTGTTTAGAGAGATTGTTAGTAAGACAAGCAAGCAGTGAGCCACAACCTAGTGGTATGCAGGCAAAACATAGGGATATGTATACCAGAGAAGTCATCACTGCCTCATGTTATAATACTGTATAAGGGGACTCCCCTTCCAAACACTAACACCTCTTCTCCTCCCCCCTCCCCCCCACTGCCTCATGTTATAATACTGTATAAGGGGACTCCCCTTCCAAACACTAACACCTCTCCTCCCCCCCCCCCCCTCACCATCTTCCATATGCCAACAAGAGTCATCAATAGAGGTAAGCTATAACTTGTACATACTAAAGTAAAAAATATTAGTAGTAGTATGTATAAAATATATTTTCAAGTTAATATTTTTGAGGGTGTGGAATGGATTAATTCAATTTACATTATTTCTAATGGGAAAATTTGTGGGGGTTTACAAATTTTTGGTTTACCAACCGTCTCTGGAAACGGAATAAATTAAAAAATGAAGGTACCACTGTATAACAATTTTTGGCCTTCTGTAATGCATACGAGCGAAAAGCATATGCATTACAGGAGTGAGGCCTGTAATACATACAGACACCTCATGTATTACAGGAGTGTGGCCTGTAATACATACAGGCACCTCATGCATTACAGGAGTGAGGCCTGTAATACATACAGGCACCTCATGCATTACAGGGGTGTGGCCTGTAATACATACAGGCACCTCATGCATTACAGGAGTGAGGCCTGTAATACATACAGGCACCTCATGCATTACAGGAGTGTGGCCTGTAATACATACAGGCACCTCATGCATTACAGGAGTGTGGCCTGTAATACATACAGGCACCTCATGCATTACAGGAGTGTGGCCTGTAATACACACAGGCACCTCATGCATTACAGGAGTGAGGCCTGTAATACATACAGGCACCTCATGCATTACAGGAGTGTGGCCTGTAATACATACAGGCACCTCATGCATTACAGGAGTGTGGCCTGTAATACACACAGGCACCTCATGCATTACAGGAGTGAGGCCTGTAATACATACAGGCACCTCATGCATTACAGGAGTGTGGCCTGTAATACATACAGGCACCTCATGCATTACAGGAGTGTGGCCTGTAATACATACAGGCACCTCATGCATTACAGGAGTGTGGCCTGTAATACATACAGGCACCTCATGCATTACAGGAGTGTGGCCTGTAATACATACAGGCACCTCATGCATTACAGGAGTGAGGCCTGTAATACATACAGGCACCTCATGCATTACAGGAGTGTGGCCTGTAATACATACAGGCACCTCATGCATTACAGGAGTGAGGCCTGTAATACATACAGGCACCTCATGCATTACAGGAGTGAGGCCTGTAATACATACAGGCACCTCATGCATTACAGGAGTGTGGCCTGTAATACATACAGGCACCTCATGCATTACAGGAGTGAGGCCTGTAATACATACAGGCACCTCATGCATTACAGGAGTGAGGCCTGTAATACATACAGGCACCTCATGCATTACAGGAGTGTGGCCTGTAATACACACAGGCACCTCATGCATTACAGGAGTGTGGCCTGTAATACACACAGGCACCTCATGCATTACAGGAGTGTGGCCTGTAATACATACAGGCACCTCATGCATTACAGGGGTGTGGCCTGTAATACACACAGGCACCTCATGCATTACAGGAGTGTGGCCTGTAATACATACAGGCACCTCATGCATTACAGGAGTGTGGCCTGTAATACATACAGGCACCTCATGCATTACAGGAGTGTGGCCTGTAATACACACAGGCACCTCATGCATTACAGGAGTGTGGCCTGTAATACATACAGACACCTCATGCATTACAGGAGTGTGGCCTGTAATACACACAGGCACCTCATGCATTACAGGAGTGTGGCCTGTAATACATACAGGCACCTCATGCATTACAGGAGTGTGGCCTGTAATACATACAGGCACCTCATGCATTACAGGAGTGTGGCCTGTAATACATACAGACACCTCATGCATTACAGGAGTGTGGCCTGTAATACATACAGACACCTCATGCATTACAGGAGTGTGGCCTGTAATACATACAGACACCTCATGCATTACAGGAGTGTGGCCTGTAATACACACAGGCACCTCATGCATTACAGGAGTGTGGCCTGTAATACATACAGGCACCTCATGCATTACAGGAGTGTGGCCTGTAATACATACAGACACCTCATGCATTACAGGAGTGTGGCCTGTAATACATACAGACACCTCATGCATTACAGGAGTGTGGCCTGTAATACATACAGACACCTCATGCATTACAGGAGTGTGGCCTGTAATACATACAGGCACCTCATGCATTACAGGAGTGAGGCCTGTAATACATACAGACACCTCATGCATTACAGGAGTGTGGCCTGTAATACATACAGGCACCTCATGCATTACAGGAGTGAGGCCTGTAATACATACAGGCACCTCATGCATTACAGGAGTGAGGCCTGTAATACATACAGACACCTCATGCATTACAGGAGTGTGGCCTGTAATACATACAGACACCTCATGCATTACAGGAGTGAGGCCTGTAATACACACAGGCACCTCATGCATTACAGGAGTGTGGCCTGTAATACATACAGGCACCTCATGCATTACAGGAGTGAGGCCTGTAATACAGACACCTCATGCATTACAGGAGTGTGGCCTGTAATACATACAGGCACCTCATGCATTACAGGAGTGAGGCCTGTAATACACACAGACACCTCATGCATTACAGGAGTGAGGCCTGTAATACATACAGGCACCTCATGCATTACAGGAGTGAGGCCTGTAATACACACAGGCACCTCATGCATTACAGGAGTGAGGCCTGTAATACATACAGGCACCTCATGCATTACAGGAGTGTGGCCTGTAATACATACAGGCACCTCATGCATTACAGGAGTGTGGCCTGTAATACATACAGGCACCTCATGCATTACAGGAGTGAGGCCTGTAATACATACAGGCACCTCATGCATTACAGGAGTGTGGCCTGTAATACATACAGGCACCTCATGCATTACAGGAGTGTGGCCTGTAATACACACAGGCACCTCATGCATTACAGGAGTGTGGCCTGTAATACACACAGGCACCTCATGCATTACAGGAGTGTGGCCTGTAATACATACAGGCACCTCATGCATTACAGGAGTGTGGCCTGTAATACATACAGGCACCTCATGCATTACAGGAGTGAGGCCTGTAATACACACAGGCACCTCATGCATTACAGGAGTGTGGCCTGTAATACATACAGGCACCTCATGCATTACAGGAGTGTGGCCTGTAATACATACAGGCACCTCATGCATTACAGGGGTGTGGCCTGTAATACATACAGGCACCTCATGCATTACAGGTGCCTGTATGCATGTCTTTGTATTCTTCTTTGTAGGATAACAAGTTGTCTTGAGGTTATATTGAGATGATTTCGGGGCTTAGCATCCTCGTGGCCCGGTTCTCGACCAGGCCTACTTTTTGTTACACACTCCCAGGAAGCAGTCTGTAGCAGCTGTCTAACTCCCAGGTACCTATTTACTGCTAGGTGAATAGGGTCATCAGGGTGAAAGAAACTATCCATTTGTTTTTGCCTCCGCTGGGGATCGAACATGAAACTTTAGGACTACAAGTCCCGAGTGCTGTCCACTCAGCCGTCAGCTTGATTTAAGACTCCAAACAAGTAGGATGTAAAGTGCACACACTTCCTATATGAGATCATTACTTGAGTATACAGCACCAGCATGGAACTCTCACCTTGTGAAGCATAAACACAAACTTGAAATTCAGAGGTTTGCAACTTTTATATTTTTATTTTATTTATACATATGCAAGAGTTCTTACTCTTGTAAAGCTGCTAGCATGCATAGTGTATCAGGCAGGTCCTTAATCCAAATTTTTCCTTGGAATACGACCCACCAAATCGTTTAACAACTCGGTACTCGTTCATTGCTGGGTGAACAGAGGCTACAATTAAGGATTGGCGCCCAGTCAATCCTCCCCAGCCAGGGTACGAACCCAGGCCAAAGCACTCCCCAAGCGCTGGGCAAGGGCTTTACCACTGCGCCACTGGGACTGCTTTAGTACCAGAATTGGGAAAATTATTGGGAATTAAATAACTGGCGATGGCAATGATTCGATTTCCCAATGTCATCATCATCGCACACTGCACACAAACTGGAGCAAGCTAAGGTAGGTGGTGGTGGAGGCCAAAACCGCCAGTAGTTTCAAAGCTTTGTACAACAGAGTACCGAGAAGTCGGGACACCATGAGCGTAGCTCTCATCTGGTAACTACACTTAGATAATTACATTATCATCGCCAAATCATTGCCGACGGAAAATCATTGGGACGCTATGGGACTAGATTAGTACCAGAATTGAGAGGCCTCAGCTATGAGAACAGGTTGAGAGAACTCACCCTGACAACCTTAGAGGAGAGAAGAAATGTACAGGGTTATGATCACTACGTACATGATCTTGAGGGGTAACAGACAAAGCAGACAAATGAAGTTTCTTTAAATTAAAAAGAGGTAGGACAAGTAGATGTCAGTGGAAGCTGGACACACAATTGAGTCGAGAAGTAAGGAAGTTCTTGTTTCCTGTATGGGTGGTTGGCAAGTGGAATGCATTGAAGGAAGAGGTTGTTGAAACCAATTTCTTCTACAAATTTAAGAAAAAATGTGATGAAAATGTTAATGTTGAAAGATGTAATTAGCACGCCGAGTATGAATGGATAGGAGGCGAGGCACTAAAGAGCTAGATTCCCATATACTGTAGTCACAGATAGGTAAGCAGCCTCTACCGAGAGGCCTGCGATGTTTAAGTTCGCTGATCCTCTATTTTAGTAAAAGCCTGTCTTCTGTTTTTTGTTTTTTTTGTTTAGTGACAAAGCTCCACAGGTGGTAGCCCATTTTGGGTTCATTCATTTAGAAAAATGGAATGAATTCATTGGAAAAATTTAGAAAATAATTGGGTGATTAACCCTTGTGTGGTTCCGGGCTATTTAGCATTTGTCACCCACAGGCGCATACCAAAAAAAAAAAAAAAAAAAAAAAAATGTTTTTTCTTCTAAACCTGTTAATTTATGTTTTCTGATCATGGGAACAATAATAAAAAAATCGTAAGTGGCATATATTGCCCGCTATAGGGCGGGGAAGATTGGCAAAAAACAGGCGCTGACTCAGCGTGCGTCCCAGACGGTCTGTTGCTCCCAGCTGTCAGGCAGGAGTGGCCACAAAGAGATAATTACCTAATTATTTCAATGTGTCTGATTGTTTTTTTGTAGTTTTTTTGCTGTAATATTATTCAATGGTGTGTAATGTGATATATTTATATATTAAAATGAGTGAATCATCGTTGTTCTCAAAAATATGGTGTGCATATTGTTGTTTCAATTATTATGTTCATCAAGCAGTGAACAAATACTTTGTCAGTTATTACACTATATACACAGGTTATATATAAGTATCTGCATGTTTTGTTCACCATAACGAACCACTAAGTTGGTATTATGAGTCGAAAAGCAACGAGGAGTGACCGCCACACACCAGCCAGCCATTCACTGCCACTCACTCCCTCAACACCTCACTCGCCCACATTCTCCTCCCACCATACTGTTTTTGTTTTTATTCACTATATACAGACATTATATATAAGTATCTACATTCGTGTTCACCATAATGAACCACTAAGTTGGTATGCTGAGTGGCAGTGGCAGCCCGCCACTGGCTGCTACTTCCTCCCTCCCTCAACTCACCTGACTCACCCACATTCTCCTCCTGCAATACTGTTTTTGCTTTTATTCACTATATACAGACGTTACATATAAGTATCTACATGTTTTGTTCACCACAACTGTACAACTAAGTTGATATAGTTAGTTCAGGCACTAAGAGACGTCGCTACACACAGTCAACTGGCGGCTGCCTCCCTCACACATTCAAGGTCAGACGCACTAAAATTTCACCCCCAACAATACTGTGGTGGTGTTATTACCTCTATATACAGACATTATATATAAGTATCTACATGTTTTGTTCACCATAACTGTTCAACTAAGCCGGTATAATGCCCAAAGAGCATAGTGGCCACCTCTACCAACATGACAAATCATGCAGATGTTGCCACACCCATCACTAAAATGGCTTCTTCCCCACACGTCTTTTGCTGTTATTACACTGAATATACACGTTACATATAAGTATCTACATTCATGTTCATCATAACGAATCACTAAGTTGGTATGCTGAGTGGCAGCCAGTGGCAGCCCGCCACTGGCTGCCACTCCCTCCCTCACCTCGCCTCACCTGACTCGCCACCATTCTCCTCCCACCATACTGTTTTTGCTTTTATATACAGATGTTATATATAAGTATCTGCATGTTTTGTTCACCATAGCGAACCACTAAGCTGGTATAGTGAGTCCAGACAGTAAAAGGTGGTCACACAGAGTCAGCAGACAATGCTACCTCCCTCCCCACCAAGATTACTCCTCCCACTACAGCGCTAATTATCACAACAATCCTGCTATTATCAGAATCCTGGTCATTTTTATCACAGTCAGGGGTCTTCTGTAATAATATCATCACTAAATAATAGCAAGAACATGTATATTATGGCATTTTTAGGCGATGCTGTGGTCACAAGCTGAACAGCAGTGCTGTGAGCTCATGCTGCGTGCGTCAGGCTTGGTAGCTCACTCAATACTGAGGCCCTCACACCCAGGAATTTGGCCCACGATTTAAAAAAAAAATAGCGTCTGTTTACAAGAGCCCTGATGAAGGTGTGGTGAACCCCGTGTATCCGCGAGCCATTTAAATCTTGCGTAGTACTCCAATACATCATATGATGTGGAGCGCAAGTTACTGCAAGTCCCTGAACACATCATATGATGTGCTGCGCAGTTAAAGGGTTAAAAGCTTTAGATGTGGCAGAGTATGTTTGGCTAACAAAACCTAACCCATCAAATCTGAACCAATCCACTGAACTAACAGTGACTTTTTATAAGTGATAAATTTGTATTAGTGAAATGTTTCACTTATAGCTATAGGTTTTTCCATATAATTAATCTTTCATTTCTCCTTTTCAGGAAATACTTTCCGGAATATCTTCGTGCATCAAGGGAATCTCTCAAACAACTCTGAAAGAGAAGGGTTTTAAAGATGACGCCACTCTCCTGCAGATGCTTGATTGGGTTGGGTGGGCATGTGAGCAGATGGATGACTTTACAGAAGATATTTAGTAAAATAATGAGAATGGTCTTTTCACTTGCTGTGATAAGAACTATTACTCTCATGTAATAGAAAACTATCATTCTCATCACTATGTGGTGAGAAATAGTACTATTGTGATAGTACTATTTTTAGCAATACTGTACAGTATATATATATATTTGCCTTAGTTATACCTTCATTTTATGGAAAACGTGCATTACATTTCAGCGTACAGTAATGTATATTTCTGGTAATACTGTATTAAAATACATAAGAATAGCCTTTTATATGACCATGTTACAGCACATTTTATATCCACCTCCATAACACTTGTCTTCATGGTTCCTGTACTGAAACACTGGCACGCAAGAGCTTATTAATGCTGCCGTTAGTGAGAAAATAGCACTTGGGAAGGTTGTATACCAGTAATTATTGACGTCACTGTGGTATGGTGCAAGAAGCAACCTTGTCGTTAGAGAACTCGTCGAGTGAAATGGGTTAGATAAAAGTAGTAGATGAAGATAAGTAAATTATCAAAGAAAGCACCAAGCCGGAAAGGCTGTGTAGCACTATTAAATGTGCGGGATAATCAGAGGGCGCTAAATACACTATATTTATTGCCTTCATCTAAGCACACGGGGAAGGTGGGGCCCAGGAGCTAAGCTTGTCTCGGCATGCATGTCTGGGCGAGTGTACACACATACTCTTTATTTGCATTTCTTTATTTGTATTTTCTCTTCACATATTTTTTATTTGCATTTTTTTATTTGTATTTTCTTTTCACATTTTATTGCTGCATATAATAAGCAAAATCTTAAGTTAATTGCCTTATGCGATGCATATCGATGAACACAAGTTTATTGTAACAAATGTTCACTCTCGAGACTTTCTCCTGGCTCGTGCCCCTCACTCAGTTCTTCATTCGTAATTCCATAATTCTTAGCGAATGAAACTAACATCAAATTCACAATGTAAACTAACCTTATAATTTAGTTTTAAATAATCAATGACTTTCCACTGTTTAGCTCTTTATTTTTCAGCCATCTTTGAGAATCTTTAAAATTGCTTGGTGGTTAATGCTAAGATACAGTACAGTAGCATTCACAGCCACTTAGGTCTAGTGTTGTGTGGCAACATTTAATCACCCCAAAATGGGCCTCTTCTCGCGTTAGTGTAACTGGTGGCTTCCTTCTTGTACAGGTCTGTTTCCCTACAGTACGTATTGTGAGGCTATTGCTTTGGCTTCCTTTTGCCTGGACTGGTCTTAGTGGGGGTTACTTTATTTCTTCTCCCACTCCCTTCGCACCCGACAGCTGAGTGGACGCCTGACAGCTGAGTGGACGCCTGACAGCTGAGTGGACGCCTGACAGCTGAGTGGACGCCTGACAGCTGAGTGGACGCCTGACAGCTGAGTGGACGCCTGACAGCTGAGTGGACGCCTGACAGCTGAGTGGACGCCTGACAGCTGAGTGGACGCCTGACAGCTGAGTGGACGCCTGACAGCTGAGTGGACGCCTGACAGCTGAGTGGACGCCTGACAGCTGAGTGGACGCCTGACAGCTGAGTGGACGCCTGACAGCTGAGTGGACAGAGCCTCGGATTCGTAGTGCTGAGGCTCCGAGTTCAATCCCTGGTGGAAGCGGAGACAAGTGGGCAAAAAGTTTCTTTCACCCTGATGCCCCTGTTACCTAGCAGTAAATAGGTACCTGGGAGTTAGACAGCTGCTACAGGCTGCTTCCTGGGGTTCTGTAACAAAAAGGAGGCTTGGTCGAGGACCAGGCCACGGGGACGCTAAGCCCTGAAATAATTTCAAGATAACCTCAAGATAACCCCACCACCTCCCTCCCAGCCATTTCCCTAGTCCAGGTTTTCCTCTGGATGTTGTCCAGGAAGGAGACTTGCCCGGACTAGGTGATCCTTCTGGATCCTTGGATACTGGCTTTTCTGAGCCAATGTCTGTACCTAGGTCCTTATCTGTGGCTCTGCCTCTTTCTACAGTTCAGTCTGAAGACTTACCTTACTGGCTTAATGTTCTCCTCTGATCTATGCGTATGTCATTTTTGACACAGGTATATTACCTGTTGTGTGGTGTCCAGGTGGTAGCAGAGTTGTTGCATTCCCACCTACATCCTCTGTTGAGGCAGCGGTATGTGGTTTTTTGACACCACTGTACTTAATTTTTGTTGTCTGTCATTTTGTCTCCATTTCTGTCCTGATGGTTTTGTCTTTCTGGGGTTGGTTGTTTATCGATAGTCACGTGTACCTTATCTTGCCTCCTTTAATTGTTCAGTTTTGGCAGAGGCACTTTTGTTGGCATTTAGTGTTGATACTTCTTCAGTGTTGTTTCCCAAGTTATCTCGTGCATTCTTTCACCCCCGGCTGGATCATTCTCTGCCTGTGCTGTGTTGGTCTCCAGAGAGGGTGGTGGTGTTTTGCTCCTACCCTCAGTTCTTCCCTGCTCCTTTGGTCTGGAATACATTCTTTCATGTTCTGCTGATATTGGTCCTCAGTTGTGGGTGTTGCATGGGAGCAGCTTGATGTTCTCCTCTAGATGCATGGGTTTTGTTCTTTTGGCATTGGTGGGCGCTTTCTCTATTTGAGGCCACCTCCTATTGTGGCGAAGGTTGGGGAGGTTTGCTTGGTTGTTGATGGTTGGTTTGTCTAGCCTGAGGAGTGTCCTTTTTTATAGGGGCTCTTGGGGCATGAGTGTAATGGAGGTGTGCTAGGGTCCTGGTAGCTCAGTACCTGGTCTTTGTTCCTGGCCCCGTTGAACGCGAGTTGCCTTGGGTCGGATTTTCTGTGCCGGGTTCTCTTGCTCGAGTTTAGTGTTCGCTCTCCTTCCTGGTGAGTCCCATTTTTCCTTCTGCTCTATAGTTACCTTCAGGGAACCATTGTTCAGCTCCTTCAAAAAACCAACATTGAATGGTGTTGAATGTAATGAAATACCCTTTTCTAGTTAGGCCTCAGTGACTCCCTGGTCCCTTCCCCACCCCACTCACCACCGCTCTTTCCAGGTTTGTCAGTTGTTAGTTTTTCAGCTCCAGACTGAGGTCTGTTGTCATGGGAGCTGGGAGCAAAGATATACAGAGCCATATTCTTTCTGGATGCCTTGTCACCAAGACTGAAGGCATAACCTGTTGTCTGGAAAAGTGGTTCATCATCCTGAAAATCTAGGGGACAAAATAATAAATATGATGACAAAAGTTTAACAGTATTTTGTTTGTACTCTCCAGTATGAGAAGTTGTGATATGCAATTTAATCTTATTGTTGTTGATAGAGCATTGTTATTTAGATGGAAGAGGTGATGGTGGATGTTGTTGAGTTGAATGAAGTGGAGATTAATGGTATGAGGTGACCTCAGATGTTAAAATGTGTGTTTGCTGTATCACTTTCACTTCTAAACAAACAGTCATGGTGGTAGCTTTAGGCTTAATAATATTTGAGAGCATATTCTTCCTAACGCCATATTCAGCGCACACACACACAACACTTCTCGGGATTCCACTCTCCACCTTAAATATAAATATTTCAACTACAATGTCATCACTCACCTCTTTCCTTTACTTATCCCACTTGTTGAAGCTTTCACGAACACGATGCATTTAAAGCCGACATGGTGCACGGTTGTTCCTAGATTTTTTATACTGTGTATCCGACAAAATCACAGAATGAACACTCCACTCTCGTGAGAAATAAAAAATGTATCGTGAATCTGTAATATCACATGGGTAGAAGGCACTATAGTAGTGCCTCAAATGGTCACTTGGCAAACTAGTGCCATCTTCTCCCCCCCCCCCTCCCCCACCAGGCAGCGAGGCCTGACGGGTGCTCACTTCACGACAACTCGTACGTGTTGTTCACACTGCTCGCCTCGCCACTTTATCGGGCCATTTTATTTTGACTGTTCATCTCGGCAGTTTATCAGACACTCTTATTCAGACAAATTCAAAACAGGAAATGGCCATATCCAGATAAGTAGTGTCTAGAAAGTATGTGGCCCTCCCTCTTCTGAATGTTCTGAAGAACTGACCAGGTACATGCATGTGTAAGCATGTGACCACCACTTGATGAGTTAAAATATTTTTCACTACTCTGAACTGTTAGTGGTGGTGTGTGTGTGAGACATACCTGCTGGTCACTTGAAGTTCAATCACTAGATGGGCTGAAAGTTGTTAGCGCACACTGTATTGTATATGTGCTCTCCATTCATTAGGGTACGTAGAGGCATTTCTAAACTCCGGTGTAGTCCATGCACGCACACAAGCACAAATTAAATTATGGTACTACGAAATACAAATTAGTGATATTTTTTTCATCGCTGGGTAATAGCGGTAGTTTGAACCGAGAACATTTGAAAGTCTTTAATATATTTTAATACTACAGTATTAAGAGAGCTGCATAAAATTAAAAAGCTTGTGTAATTCAATATTTTATTATATCTGATAATGCAGAGCTGAAGAATTTAGTTTCCACTTTGACTTATTACTTTGGTTAATTCTTGCATTTGATTTTTGCTTGCATGGAATTTTGTCCTAATAATAAGGATAATTTTAATCTTGTTCAATTATAGGTGGACATACTAGTAAGCATAATGATTAGCAAAACAACTTTTTGGGGGGGCTTTTGGTAGAAAAGGAATAATAAATATAAACGCAGTTGCGATGTGATCTTTAACGTGGCGTCACTCCAGATGTGATCTTTAACGTGGCGTCACTCCAGATGTGATCTTTAACGTGGCGTCACTCCAGATGTGATCTTTAACGTGGCGTCACTCCAGATGTGATCTTTAACGTGGCGTCACTCCAGATGTGATCTTTAACGTGGCGTCACTCCAGATGTGATATTGAGTGCGGCAACAGTTGCTTATAACGGACATTAACCAGTTGTTTGTGATGCTATGTACAGGTATGTCATAGCAATATTTGCTAGTTAAAGTTTGATAAATATCTTTTATAATGGAATTGCAGTTAAGGTTATCTTGTGATCTTCACCCCCTAAATTGTTATCAGTGTTCTCAATGTGAAAATACAAAAAGTGTACAATAGTCCATAATATGTTTTGTTAGCATTTACTTATTGTTAACTGCAATTGCCATGATTATAATAGTATAATTTTGTTTAGAGTATGCTGACCAAATTTATGAAATGTAAATTTTATTTTAATATAATGTATTAATGAAGCATTATTCTATCTATATATTAGTTTGATTCGCATCCTCTTGGTCAGGTGATTTTTAACAGGTTTCTGCGAGAAATATTGCAAACAAAAGTACTGTACTTTGAGAGTGCCTCAGTGCAGTACACCTTCTGTAGCTTACCTGTAATACACATAAGGGATAAATGTGGGGTGAAACATAACAACATAAGAATAGAGGTAACTGCAGAAGGCTTATTGGCCCATACGAGGCAGCTGCTATCTACATACAAAGATTAATCAAGTGCAATTGGCCTGTTATGTTGAACGGTGTCTTCTGTGTTGGCATCGTTATGTTCTGGTCTTGTCCTTACTCTCATGGTGGGTAGAGTAAATAGTTCTGTGATTTAGGTGTCCATGGTAGGTTGTTCTATTCTTATGTGAATTGCTTCAAGAATTTGTAATCTTCTTGCATCTTGGATTTTGTCTATTATGCAGATAAATATATATATATATATATATATATATATATATATATATATATATGTCGTACCTAGTAGCCAGAACTCACTTTTCAGCCTACTATTCAAGGCCCGATTTGCCTAATAAGCCAAGTTTTCATGAATTAATATATTTTCTCTAATTTTTTTCTTATGAAATGATAAATCAACCCATTTCATTATGTATGAGGTCAATTTTTTTTATTGGAGTTAAAATTAACGTAGATATATGACTGAACCTAACCAACCCTACCTAACCTAACCTAACTTTATAGGTTAGGTTAGGTTAGGTTAGGTTACGTTAGGTCGAAAAGCAATTCATGAAAACTTGGCTTATTAGGCAAATCGGGCCCTGCATAGTAGGCTGAAAAGTGCGTTCTGGCTACTAGTACGACGAAAAATATATATATATATATATATATATATATATATTAATTCATGAAAACTTGGCTTATTAGGCAAACATATATATATATATATATATATATATATATAATACATATACATATACACCACAGGGGCAATAGTTGCCCCTGTGAAGTCGATAGAATGATTGGCTAAACTATGTACGACAATGCACTGGATTGCTGGGCTAACGAATAGCATATGAATGCTGTTTTAAACGCGAGGAAAGAGATTTACCTGTCTGGCCGATGTAAACACATGCACACTCATTACAAGGGATGGAATACACACAACCTGCTACAGACGAGGGCGAGTTCTTAATTAACATGGACTTAACTGTATTATCATTTTTGAATACTAGATTAATATTAAGGTTCTTCAGGGCTGGGGCTATGTTTAGTGTTCAAAAATGATAATACAGTTAAGTATATAGCACGTCAAAACAATATAACAATCATTTAACACGTATGGCACTTGGAGATATTAATAGGAGCTGCCTCGTATGGGCCAATAGGCCTTCTGCAGTTACCTTCTTTCTTATAATTCCTTTCCTCCACTTATTTTTGGTGGTCAGGTGATCTGCCCAGGCGGATATAAAGGTCTGATCAGCAATCTTATCTTCATTCTACTTTGCTCTGATGAAGGCGAATTAGCCGAAAACGCGTTAAGCATTTTCTATTTTTCACATGTGGTTATTCTGCATACTTGGATCAGTGTTTTTGTGATCATTGTTGCATATATATATATATATATATATATATATATATATATATATATATATATATATATATATATATATATATAAATATATATGTCGTACCTAGTAGCCAGAACGCACTTCTCAGCCTACTATGCAAGGCCCGATTTGCCTAATAAGCCAAGTTTTCATGAATTAATTGTTTTTCGACTACCTAACCTACCTAACCTAACCTAACCTAACTTTTTCGACTACCTAACCAAACCTAACCTAAAAAGATAGGTTAGGTTAGGTAGGGTTGGTTAGGTTCGGTCATATATCTACGTTAATTTTAACTCCAATAAAAAAAAATTGACCTCATACATAATGAAATGGGTAGCTTTATCCTTTCATAAGAAAAAAATTAGAGAAAATATATTAATTCAGGAAAACTTGGCTTATTAGGCAAATCGGGCCTTGCATAGTAGGCTGAGAAGTGCGTTCTGGCTACTAGGTACGACATATATATATATATATATATATATATATATATATATATATATATATATATATATATATATATATATATATATATATATTGTCGGGGTTCACCCCTACATAAGAGGGGGGGGGGGGAGTAACAGTCTACTCAATGTCACTCACTGTAGCCCTGCGGGTCTTCACTCTATCCTCGCGGCGCCACTGTATGCCAGGAGAGTATCCAAGTCAATCCCAACCGGCCTCTGATCGAGAATGAGTAGGAACACAGCTCGTACTCTCCACAGCTTGTGTGCCCGCCCCGACACAAGGCTCTACTACTAACCACAAGGTTGCCAACTGGTGTTTCCCGTATCCAGTAACACGTCAGTGGTTTTGTTGAATTGTGGTAGCAGTGGCAAGGACACACTCAATAGATCTGATATCAGGCAGGTATTTATTTCTGTCACTCTTTCCTTTCAGGTATTATATAGCCACAAGAAATATGGAGGGGATGATATAAACACCAAGGTATTTTGTATTTTACTTAAAACTCATTTAAAGACATCACAAGATTATATCAATAAGCAAACAGCTGTTTCAGGCGGAAGTCGCTCGTTCCCACATATAATCATGAACTCGCCAAGCCGGCAATGCTCCCCCTCACGTCAATGTCAAAATCAGCTGGGCGGCTCCCACCGTGCGAATGTTCGTGTACTTGCTTGCCTGGGGTGTGACGCGCCTGTTTCTTTAAATTCTCAAAGATCACTAGAAGTTCGAACACACAATATTTGCGACAATAGGACGTAAATACTTCGCTGCACTGATCTTGAGCTCAATCAAACATTTCTATATTAATGGACGCAATAATTCACTATCATGGTATTATACACTGCCCTTCATTTAATGATAACGTATGCAGGTATATATCACTGGAGTTCTCAGTAATTCCTTTCGTGGGTGATAACACAATTAATCACTACACACATGAATGATTATTCAATACACAAGCATAGACATATATATATATATATATGTCGTACCTAGTAGCCAGAACGTACTTCTCAGCCTACTATGCAAGGCCCAATTTGCCTAATAAGCCAAGTTTTCATGAATTAATTGTTTTTCGACTACCAAACCTACCTAACCTAACCTAACCTAACTTTTTCGGCTACCTAACCTAACCTAACCTATAAAGATAGGTTAAGTTAGGTTAGGTAGAGTTGGTTAAGTTCGGTCATATATCTACGTTAATTTTAACTCCAATAAAAAAAAATTGACCTCGTACATAATGAAATGGGTAGCTTTATCATTTCATAAGAAAAAAATTAGAGAAAATATATTAATTCATGAAAACTTGGCTTATTAGGCAAATCGGGCCTTGCATAGTAGGCTGAGAAGTGCGTTCTGGCTACTAGGTACGACATATATATATATATATATATATATATATATATATATATATATATATATATATATATATATATATATATATATATATATATATATATATATATATATATATATATATATATATATATATATATATATATATATATATATATATATATATGGATGAATCATAGACATCAATAATGGTAATAACATAGTTACTGGGCACATAGCCTAACTCCAAATACTGGCATATTTATATATATATATACTCTCTCAATAACTGATCATATTAAAGTCTCATGAAAGACATTATCAACATAGTAAATTCACCAATTACTCCGGGTGCCTGCACACACCAATAATAGTAATAAATTTCGTGAGTACTCTATATAGTCCCACTCTGCACACTGGTGCCTTACTGTGACACGGGTGAGCCTTGCTCACGACATACAAAATACTCTGGCTAAATAATATAGCTGACTAAAGGGGAATTGGGAGGGAAACTAGAATCACCTACTTCCACCTATCCTCCGGTGAGAGTTGAGTTGTAGCTCCTGGTCCAGGCTCCTGCCTTGTGTAGGGAACGCCCCCACACACATCCTGTCGCGTCCTCCAGGAACTCAATCAACGTCCCACCATAAGCGCGTCGTCTCCGTGCTTTTTCACTGCAGGTCCGTGCTCCTCCTCGACTTCTTGTAGGGTTGGAGTCGGTCTCCCGGCTGTCAACTTCTCCTCCCAGCTATGGCTGCCTGCCTACATCTCGGCTGCAGTCGTTCGGATTCCCGAATAGTTTTCTTCTTCCACTGCTTCCCGGTGGCTTGGTCCAGCCACTACGCCGTCACAAACGGGTAAACTGCCTCAGACGTCGCATACGTCACTGCACAGACTTCACTTCTTCTTGCACAGTACCTGTCCTGGAGCACTTGTTGCTCAATATCCCGTCGATTCCCTCTCTGGTCCAACACATGAACGAAGGAAGACCTCACAGAGTACTTGCAGACTACTGGTGACGCGTAAGATCCACGGGAGTGGCGTATTACTGCCAGATTGACAGGATCAACCTTCACACATCCGCCCACCTTGACGTGTCGTGTCAGACTGATTCCCTCCGGAGGATTGGCCCAGCCACTACGTCATCACTGTGAAGCTATCAGCCGTCGCATACGTCGCTGCCTAGACTCCACTCTTGCACAACACCTGTTCCTGGAGCACTTGTTGCTCAATATTCTGTCAATTCCTTCTCTGGTCCAACACATGAATGAAGGAAGACCCCACAGGTGATGGCAGACCACGGGTGATGCGTAAGTCCTCCGGAGACGGGGTAAACTGTCCAACTGACAGGACCCCCCAGAGCACGTCCGACCTTGACGTGCTGTCTTAGACTGATGGCGCCAGCGCGGCGCGATGACCGGACCCCCTTTCCTTCGTGACGTCATATTCGCCATGGGAGGTTTTCATTGGCTCCCTGTGCCACGTCGCTGTCGGTGACCAATCTGGTGTCACTGACGTCACACAGTTTTGGCGGCAAAACAGAAGAGCCAGCGCCATATTGGCTTCCTAAAGGGCCTAAACCACAGGCCAAAATACTCTTCTTTTATCAATTTCTCGGCACATCGAGAACACTACATTCTCCCACATATATCAAACTGTTGCCTGCGACGTAGAGAACGCTCGGGTAAAGTGGACATGACTCTTACAGCAGGTGTGGGAGAAATATAAGGGGGGAACACCGTCACATACCCCTCCCCTTAAAATAAGAGTCATGTCTGGTTAGTGCATACAGGACAGGGCATCTGCTACTACGGTGTCTTTCCCTCGGATGAGTTTGATTTCCAACTAGTATTCTTACCGCCAATGCGAGATGCTCCTTACGTATCCGTTGACCGTTCTCACGGTCACTCCTGATGTCCATTGTTCCTTCAGCATGGACAGAGGACTTTGCACCCCTCGTCCATACACCAGCTGGAAAGGTGAGAAACCTAACGATCCTACCACTGCGTTACGCATGGCAAACAAAGCAGGGCATACTGCTTCATCGATACACTCAGTTCCCTGCTCTGTGCAGAACACCCTCATCAGCATGCCGTCCTGTATGTAACAATGAGTGGCCCTCTCAGGACCAACGCGTCCTCCATTGGCCTCATGAATCAATTCGGGGGACTATCTGCTGCAGCTCTCCAAGGCGAGTGTGGTCCACTCCGAGAGAACTGGCGAGGGTCACCTGCAACTCACCATCCAGGCTGCCTTCGCCCTCCACTCGTTCTCCGGGTCCCATGAAGAGGTGATCGATTCCCAGGCTGTCGGACGTCTCCTCGTCAGCCCTATCAGATCCACACCCTCCGTGTCCGTCGCACTGCCTCGGCATCACAGCACAAACCGGGAACGCCGCCGTGCCAATTCCTTTCTCGCCCCCACAGGCGTCTAACACTCCGCCTGTCTCCTCATAGTGCTCTATGCACTCCTTGCCCTTCACGAGATTCGGGAGGACATATCCTCCACATGCGTCATTTCCCAAGATGACTTGTGCCTCCATCTTGGGCATTGATGCACAGATCCCCACCACAAGGGTCTGACAGCCATAATCAGAATTCAGAGTCACCTGGTGTAGGGGCATCCTCACTGGGCCTCCCACAGTGGTCACACTCGCCACCCCCACACTGGTACTCTCGTAACCCTCGGGGAACAGGGTTTCGCTCACCAGGGTAAAATCTGCCCCAGTGTCTCTTAATATCTTCACCGGGATGGGGTCTGCGTCCCCCATCCTTACGGTTCCCTCACACACGAATGGGTGAACTCTTTTCTCCCCACTCAGTACGGGTTCATCCCGCACCCACTCGGCCATCTGGTCCTCGACCCTCACGAAAGCAACGTTCCCCCGCTGCTCAGGGTGTCTGCATTCCCGCGCGACGTGTCCGAATATTCCGCAGTTGTAGCAGCGGATCCTTCTTCTTCTGTGGATCTTCCTCGCGCCATTCATCGACCCCTCCATTTCGGCAACAACTCTTGAGCTCTCAGCTTGGGACTTCTCTACCGGCTCCACAGCACTCTTTGAGCCTCTCCTGTCTCCACTCGAGAGGTGGGACTCAGGAGAACTCGCTCCCGTCCTCCATCCGTCCGTCCTTCTATATCTTCTACCACATCCGGAGTGTACGGGCGATCGGCGCTGTCCCTCTCGGTGTGGTCGCAGGGCTTCTTCCAGCATGTCAGCTCTGTCGGCCGCGGCTCTCAGGTCCTTAATATCCGCCTCCTTTACTCTAACCCTGATCTCAGGAGAGAGCACGGACATAAACTTCTCCATGACCATTAGCCTCTTGACCTCCTCAGCCGACTTCGCTCCTTCAGACTCCAGCCACTTAAGGAACTTCCTCTCCATGTCCCTCGCCGTCTCCGCATAAGATTTTCCTGGCGAACGGGTACATTCCCTGAATCTCTTCCTGTAACATTCCGGCGTGAGCTTGAAAGAATGGAACATAGCTCTTTTTACAGCATCGTAGTTGGTACACTCTTGGAGGTCGAGCATATTGTAGGCTTCACGAGCTTCACCGGTGAGTCTACCCTGAACCAGCTCCGCCCACTCCGCCCTCGGCCACCTCTTCAAAGTAGCAACCCTTTTGAAGTGGTCGAAGAAACCTTCAGCTTCGTTTGGTACAAAGACCGGCAAATCTCGCTCCCTCACTCGGCGGTCTTCCTGCTGTGGCGGAGCGGGTGGAGCTAGCCCTAGCTCAGCTCGCTTCAGCTCCACATCCTTGTTAGCTTCTATCTCCTGTTGTTTCAGCCTAGCTTCTCGCTCGTGCTCCTCTCGTCTTAGCTGTGCTTCTCGCTCTTGTTCTTCCCTGCGCAGCTGTGCCTCTCGCTCTTGTTCTTCCCTGCGCAGCTGTGCTTCTCGCTCTTCTTTGCGCTGTTGTGCCTCCGCTTCTCGCTCTTCTTTGCGCTGCTGTGCCTCCGCTTCTCGCTCTTCTTTGCGCTGCTGTGCTTCTCGCTCCTCACGCTTCAGCTGTGCTTCTCGCTCCTCACGCTTCAGCTGTGCTTCTCGCTCCTCACGCTTCAGCTGTGCTTCTCGCTCCTCACGCTTCAGCTGTGCTTGTTCACTCCTCACGCTTCAGTTGTGCTTCCAGTTGCAGCATCATTATCTCCAGCTTAGCGCTGCGCCTGCTGCCGCTGGATCCTCTGCTGCTTCCACCAATGCTCAGGTGTTCTCCCATACTGGCAGGTGTTTGTGGCCGTTCCTCCCCCAAAGCTTCGTCTCGTGCCCTGAGCTGTGCCATGATCTCCAGTCTTCTCTCTCCCACTTTGGAAGATCTCAGCTTTATCCCAAAATGGTCTGCTATCGATTGTAGCTGTGCCTTGGTGCACTCCTCCAGCACCTGCTCACATCTAGTGTCAATGAACCTTGTTACTTTATCATCCTCCATCTTGTGCTATGAGTGATAACCTGCACCTGATACCTAATACCACTGCAAAGTACCACAACTGCAACCTTTATCTTGATCGTAATCCTGGCGAGGTCGCCAATGTTGGGATTCACCATAAGAGGGTGAGCAACAGTATACACAAGGTCACTCACCGTAGCCCTGCGGGTCTTCACACTATCCTCGCGGCGCCACTGTACGCCAGGAGAGTATCCCAGTCAATCCCAACTGGCCTCTGATCGAGAATGAGAACACAGCTTGTACTCTCTACAGCTTGTGTGCCCGCCCGACACAAGGCTCTACTATTAACCACAAGGTCGCCAACTGGTGTTTCCTGTGTCCAGTAACACGTCAGTGGTTTCATTCAATTGTGGTAACAGTGGCAAGAGCACACTCAATAGGTCTGATATCAGGCAGGTATTTATTTCTATCACTATTTCCTTTCATGTATTATATAGCCACAAGAAATATGGAGGGGATGATACAAACGCCAAGGTATTTTGTGTTTTACTTAAACACATTTACTTAGACATCACATTCGTATATCAACAAGTAAACAGCTATTTCATGCGAAAGTTGCTCGTTCTCACAAATAATCATGAACTCGCCAAGCTGGCAATGCTCCCCCACACGCGTCAATGTCAAAATTAGCTGGGCGACGTCCCTCTCACTGCGTGATCTCTCACTGCACTTGTTTGTTAGCAAAAGACACCTGTTTCTTTAAATTCTCAAGGATCACTAAATGTTCAAACACAATATCTGGGACAATAGCAATAGAACGTAAATACTTCGCTGCACTGATCTTTAGCTCAATCAAACATTTCTATATTAATGAACACAACAATTCACTATCATGGTATAACACACTGCACTTTATTTAATGATAACGAATGCAAGTATATATTACTGGAGTTCTCAGTAATTCCT
>NC_059576.1:6249082-6499082 GCF_020424385.1 Procambarus clarkii | reverse complement strand
AAATACATTAGTCTTTGGACTTTATCATCATAAAAACATCTTATATAAATTAACTTAATTATCAATATTAAAGTAGAGTAAATGTGACCCTTCTATCACTTTCTGACATTTGGACAATGTAAGCCAGGCATCAGGGTGAGGAAGGGGAACCATTGTTGTGTCACCTCCGAGACGTGTGGAGCAAATTTGGCTCCTATCATATCTGGACAATGTCGGCCAGGCGTCAGTAGTATGGAGTGTTAGACATTGCCATTGTTGATACTAGACCAGAGGCACACGGGAGCAAATACGGCTCCTGTTAATTTTACTTGGACGAAGTGTTATGGAAACCAGTGGTGTACCATTATCACATGCTGTCAACAAATTCAAGTTAAGTGTTCTTTCCGAAACCCATTATCTATCATTAGTGGCCATTAATGTCATTGGGTAGGGTTACCCGGTTAGAGCACGACATAGCCTCAAACTAAAGGTAATTAAGCCAGGTCTTTATTGTTCCATGTATAGTGTTTTCTCTGATATAGCTTGTCATATATAGGTATCTGGCTTTACAGCTAGCGCCCTTTTGACAGGTCAAGACGAGGAAGCAAGATTTTGTGCACCAGTTACTGGGTGATGGAAGCTACCTCAAAGAGGATAATTTGGTGTCTACACCCTAGTTATACCTGGTGGACTAACCTGCTGTACTATAAGATAAGGAACCTTTTCAATGTATGTAGTCTATTACTGTAGTTTGATTGGCTGCATATATAAATTTAATAAACCCCCCTAATGTGTAGAGGATCGATTTGTGAGATTATGAGATTATTGCAGAAATACAGTCCACTTATCATTATACAAATTGCTATCGAAGTATATAAATTAACGTAAATATAAATTCATATAAATTAAATAAATATAAATCTCACAGGTCGGTTCCCACATATATATATATATATATATATATATATATATATATATATATATATATATATATATATATATATATATATATATAATATATATATATATATGTCGTACCTAGTAGCCAGAACGCACTTCTCAGCCTACTATGCAAGACCCGATTTGCCTAATAAGCCAAGTTTTCATGAATTAATTGTTTTCCGACTACCTAACCTACCTAACCTAACCTAACCTAACTTTTCGGCTACCTAACCAAACCTAACCTATAAAGATAGGTTAGGTTAGGTTAGGTAGGGTTGGTTAGGTTCGGTCATATATCTACGTTAATTTTAACTCCAATAAAAAAAATTGACTCATATATAATGAAATGGGTAGCTTTATCATTTCATAAGAAAAATTTGAGAAAATATATTAATCCATGAAAACTTGGCTTATTGTTACATACATGTTACATACATTTACATTACATACAAGAGTTGTTACATTCTTGTACAGCCACTAGTACGCGTAGCGTTTCGGGCAAGTCCTTAATCCTATGGACCCTGGAATACGATCCCCTGCCGCGAAGAATCGTTTTTTCATCCAAGTACACATTTTACTGTTGCGTTAAACAGAGGCTACAGTTAAGGAATTGCGCCCAGTAAATCCTCCCCGGCCAGGATACGAACCCATGACATAGCGCTCGCGGAACGCCAGGCGAGTGTCTTACCACTACACCACGGAGACTGCTGTAGACAAGCAAATCGGGCCTTGCATAGTAGGCTGAGAAGTGCGTTCTGGCTACTAGGTACGACATATATATATAATATATATATATATATATATATATATATATATATATATATATATATATATATATATATATATATATATATCATTGAATATGACCGCATATTCTGTATTTATTATTTTCTGGTTTAGGGCTTCTATCCCTCTAACTATTTTCTTAGCATTAGGGCTTAATTGAAATAGGAGTTCTCCAAAACTCATTTTCCTACTTTTAAGGTGAAGAAAAGAAGTGATTTACTATAGAGTGTATTACACTTATTTGTATAATTTGCACAACGTTTCGAACCTCCATGGTTCATTCTCAAGTGAAAAGAAATTTCAGGTTTGGTTGATTTTATACCCGCACTGGGTCAGGTGATAAGACAATAAATTTGAAAACATGGGGGGATACATTAGAACATAAGAATAGCGGTAACTGCGGAAGGCCTATTGGCCCATACGAGGCAGCTGCTATCTACATACAAAGATTAATCAAGTGTAATTGGCTTGTTATGTTGAACGGTGTCTTCTGTGTTGGCATCGTTATGTTCTGGTCTTGTCCTTACTCTCATGGTGGGTAGAGTAAATAGTTCTGTGATTTGGGTGTTCATGGTAGGTTGTTCTATTCTTATGTGAATTGCTTCAAGAATTTGTAATCTTCTTGCATCTTGGGTTTTGTCTATTATACAGGTATTTTTGTTCAACATTTCTCTTGTTAGAGTGATGTCATGGGCTTGTCTCATGTGATTCCTGGGGGCACCGGATTGAAGATGGCATGTCAAACGCCTCGTCAGCTTGGTCGACGTCATACCTATGTACTTACATTGAAGGTTACATCCTTCGTGGGGGCAAGTGTACATGTATACAACGCTTGACTGCTGTAGAGGGTTCTCCGTCGGCTTCGGGCTGTTTTTGATAAGGAGTTCGGAAGTCTTCTTGGTTTTGTAGAATATTATCAGGTTTATGTTTTGGTTAGGAGTAATGCTTATTACTCCTTTACGGATTATTTCTTTCATTATTCTTTCCTCTTTTATATGTTTACTGTGCATGGTTGATTTGTAATATAATTTTATTGGGGGTATTGTGGTTTCTGTTCTAGGTTCAGGATTATACCAACGGTCCAAGTGTCTTCTTATAGGAGACAAGTGTCCCCGCGGCCTGGTCGAGGACCGGGCCGCGGGGACACTAAAAAGCCCCGAAATCATCTCAAGATCTCAAGATAACCATACCAGGCAGCTCCTGTTAGTCCATATGAAACACCTCTTGTTGGTAGCTCCTCTTGGGCCATACGAGTACGCCTCTGTTGGTCCATACCAGGCAGCTCCTGTTGGTCCATACCAGGCAGCTCCTGTTGGTCCATACCAGGCAGCTCCTGTTGGTCCATACTAGGCCGCTCCTTTTGGTCCATACCAGGCAGCTCCTGTTGGTCCATACCAGGCAGCTCCTGTTGGTCCATACCAGGCAGCTCCTGTTGGTCCATACTAGGCCGCTCCTTTTGGTCCATACCAGGCAGCTCCTGTTGGTCCATACCAGGCAGCTCCTGTTGGTCCATACCAGGCAGCTCCTGTTGGTCCATACCAGGCAGCTCCTTTTGGTCCATACCAGGCAGCTCCTGTTGGTCCATACCAGGCAGCTCCTTTTGGTCCATACCAGGCAGCTCGTATAAAAAAATAAAGGATCGACTGGGAACAAATAAATGTAGACCTTGCAACCATTCAATGGGAGACGGTCTTAAGCGACAAAACTCCCACACAGGAAATAGCTCAACTGACAGCTGAAGCTTACAAGGTCTGCTTGAAGCACGTGCCTGTGAGGAGGGGCAGAAAGAGGACCACTCTAGAAAGAGAACGCAGACGACTGTACAGAAGGAAAAAATAACGGAAATACTTCGGCAGACACAACTATCACAAGAAAGGAAAATAAATTTAACATGGAGATCGAAGAAATAGAACAAACGTTGAAGCGATCATACGAGGCTGAGGAAATGGAATTGGAACAGAAAGCTATACAAGAGATAAAGAAAAATCCAAAATATTTTTTCACATATGCAAAATCAAAATAAAACAACTCCACCAGTATTGAACCTTTAATTTCAAATGAAGGTACGTACACAGAGGACAACAAAGAAATTAGTGAAATTCTAAGAAGCCAGTATGAGGCTATGTTTAGCACACCAATAAACAACATGAAAGTTGATGACCCAGACAGCTTCTTTATGAATGACATTCAAGCTGCAGATAATATAACGGATATTAACACGAACTCGGAAGACTTTGAAAGAGAAATTGACAATATGCCCAAGCACTCAGCTCCTGGGCTTGACTCATGGAATTCAATATTCATAAAGAAATGTAAAGTACCAGTAGCGAGAGCACTCAGCGTAATATGGAGAAAGAGCCTAGATACAGGGGAGATACCAGCAGCACTTAAATCTGCAGATATAGCTCCGTTGCACAAGGGGGGGGGGGGAGTAAAGCGTTGGCAAAAAATTATAGGCCAGTTGTACTAACATCACACATAATAAAAGTGTTTGAAAGAGTGATTAGGAATCAAATTTCTAGTTTTATGGAAAATAATGAACTACACAACCCAGGCCAACATGGATTTAGAGCGGGAAGAACCTGTCTGTCACAGCTACTCAACCACTATGACAAAATCACAGAAGATCTGGAAGAAAAGCAAAATGCAGATGGAGTATACACAGACTTTGCAAAGGCGTTCGACAAATGTGACCATGGAGTGACTGCACACAAAATGAGGTCAATGGGAATAATTGGTAAAGTAGGACGCTGGATACTCAATTTCCTGTCGAACAGAACACAAAGAGTAAGAGTCAATCAAATAAAATCGAGTCCAAGCGCAGTTAAAAGCTCAGTACCTCAAGGTACAGTCCTTGCACCGCTACTGTTCCTTATTCTCATATCTGATATAGATAAAAATACAAGTCACAGCTTCATGTCATCCTTTGCAGATGACACAAAAATCAGCATGAAAATTACCTCTGCTGAAGACATGGAAAAATTACAAGCAGATATCAACAAAGTTTTCGATTGGGCAGCAGAAAATAACATGATGTTTAACAGCGATAAATTCCAGGTACTCATGTACGGCAAAAATGAGGATCTGGAACATAATACAGGGTACAAAACACAATCGAATCTGCCCATAGTAGGAAAACAGCATGTCAAGGATTTGGGAACAATGATGTCCGACGATCTAACGTTTAGGGAACATGACCAAGCAAATATTACGTCAGCCAGAAAAAAGATAGGATTGATTACGAGAACTTTCAAATCCAGGGATCCCATCACAATGGTTGTACTCTTCAAGTCTTGGTAAAAAAAAACGATTCTTCGCGGCAGGGGATCGTATTCCAGGGACCGTAGGATTAAGGACTTGCCCGAAACGCTACGCGTACTAGTGGCTGTACAAGATTGTAACAACTCTTGTATATATCTAAAAAAAAAAGTCACTTGTGTTGTCCCGTCTTGAGTACTGCTCAGTACTCACTTCCCCCTTCAGAGCAGGAGAGATTGCTGAAATAGCGGGAATACAGAGAAATTATACGGCACACATAGACGAGATAAAACACCTAAATTATTGGGATCGTCTCAAAGCTCTCCAAATGAAAGAAGGCGAGAGAGATATCAAATAATATACACATGGAAAATACCGGAGGGACAGGTCCCAAATCTACACAGTAAAATAACAACGTACTGGAGTGAACGATATGGAAGAAAATGTAGAATAGAACCAGTGAAGAGCAGAGGTGCCATAGGCACAATCAGAGAACACTGTATAAACATCAGAGGTCCGCGGTTGTTCAACGTCCCCCCAGCAAACATAACAAATATTGCCGTAACAACCGTGGACATCTTCAAGAGAAAACTGGACTGTTTCCTCCAAGGAGTGCCGGACTAACCGGGCTGTGGTGGGTATGTGGGCCTGCGGGCCGCTCCAAGCAACAGCCTGGTGGACCAAACTATCACAAGTCAAGCCTGGCCTAGGCCGGGCTTGGGAAGTAGAAGAACTCCCAGAACCCCATCAACCAGGTATCCTGTTGGTCCACACCAGGCAGCTACCGTTGGCTGTACGTTTCATCCACCATTTGGTGTCCTCTTGCCGGAGACAGAAAACCTGTTTGGCTTATCGAAGACCCTCAAAACCTAACCTAACCTTCTGAGATGCTTACCACACCCTCCCTGGTACTAGGTAGGTACACACACCCTCCCTGGTACTAGGTAGGTACACACACACCCTCCCCGGTACTAGGTAGGTACACACACCCTCCCTGGTACTAGGTAGGTACACACACACCCTCCCTGGTACTAGGCAGGTACACACACCCTCCCTGGTACTAGGCAGGTACACACACCCTCCCTGGTACTAGGTAGGTACACACACCCTCCCTGGTACTAGGTAGGTACACACACACCCTCCCTGGTACTAGGTAGGTACACACACACCCTCCCTGGTACTAGGTAGGTACACACACACCCTCCCTGGTACTAGGTAGGTACACACACCCTCCCTGGTACTAGGTAGGTAGACACACACCCTCCCTGGTACTAGGTAGGTACACACACCCTCCCTGGTACTAGGTAGGTACACACACACCCTCCCTGGTACTAAGTAGGTACACACACACCCTCCCTGGTACTAGGTAGGTACACACACACCCTCCCTGGTACTAGGTAGGTACACACACACCCTCCCTGGTACTAGGTAGGTACACACACCCTCCCTGGTACTAGGTAGGTAGACACACACCCTCCCTGGTACTAGGTAGGTACACACACACCCTCCCTGGTACTAGGTAGGTACACACACCCTCCCTGGTACTAGGTAGGTAGACACACACCCTCCCTGGTACTAGGTAGGTACACACACACCCTCCCTGGTACTAGGTAGGTACACACACCCTCCCTGGTACTAGGTAGGTAGACACACACCCTCCCTGGTACTAGGTAGGTACACACACCCTCCCTGGTACTAGGTAGGTACACACACACCCTCCCTGGTACTAAGTAGGTACACACACACCCTCCCTGGTACTAGGTAGGTACACACACACCCTCCCTGGTACTAGGTAGGTACACACACACCCTCCCTGGTACTAGGTAGGTACACACACCCTCCCTGGTACTAGGTAGGTACACACACACCCTCCCTGGTACTAGGTAGGTACACACACACCCTCCCTGGTACTAGGTAGGTACACACACCCTCCCTGGTACTAGGTAGGTACACACACACCCTCCCTGGTACTAGGTAGGTACACACACACCCTCCCTGGTACTAGGTAGGTACACACACCCTCCCTGGTACTAGGTAGGTACACACACACCCTCCCTGGTACTAGGTAGGTACACACACACCCTCCCCTCCCTGGTACTAGGTAGGTACACACCACCCTCCCTGGTACTAGGTAGGTAGACACACACCCTCCCTGGTACTAGGTAGGTACACACACCCTCCCTGGTACTAGGTAGGTAGACACACACCCTCCCTGGTACTAGGTAGGTACACACACACCCTCCCTGGTACTAGGTAGGTACACACACACCCTCCCTGGTACTAGGTACACACACAGGTACTAGGTAGGTACACACACCCTCCCTGGTACTAGGTAGGTACACACACACCTCCCTGGTACTAGGTAGGTAGACACACACCCTCCCTGGTACTAGGTAGGTACACACACACCCTCCCTGGTACTAGGTAGGTACACACACACCCTCCCTGGTACTAGGTAGGTACACACACCCTCCCTGGTACTAGGTAGGTACACACACACCCTCCCTGGTACTAGGTAGGTACACACACCCTCCCTGGTACTAGGTAGGTAGACACACACCCTCCCTGGTACTAGGTAGGTACACACACACCCTCCCTGTTACACACACCCTCCCTGGTACTAGGTAGGTAGACACACACCCTCCCTGGTACTAGGTAGGTACACACACACCCTCCCTGGTACTAGGTAGGTACACACACCCTCCCTGGTACTAGGTAGGTACTAGGTAGGTACACACACCCTCCCTGGTACTAGGTAGGTACACACACACCCTCCCTGGTACTAGGTAGGTACACACACACCCTCCCTGGTACTAGGTAGGTACACACACACCCTCCCTGGTACTAGGTAGGTACACACACCCTCCCTGGTACTAGGTAGGTACACACACCCTCCCTGGTACTAGGTAGGTACACACACACCCTCCCTGGTACTAGGTAGGTACACACACCCTCCCCTAGGTAGGTAGACACACACCCTCCCTGGTACTAGGTAGGTACACTAGGTAGGTACACACACCCTCCCTGGTACTAGGCAGGTACACACACCCTCCCCGGTACTAGGCAGGTACACACACCCTCCCCGGTACTAGGCAGGTACACACACCCTCCCCGGTACTAGGTAGGTACACACACACCCTCCCTGGTACTAGGTAGGTACACACACCCTCCCTGGTACTAGGTAGGTACACACACCCTCCCCGGTACTAGGTAGGTACACACACACCCTCCCTGGTACTAGGTAGGTACACACACCCTCCCCGGTACTAGGTAGGTACACACACACCCTCCCTGGTACTAGGCAGGTACACACACCCTCCCTGGTACTAGGCAGGTACACACACCCTCCCTGGTAGTAGGCAGGTACACACACACCCTCCCTGTTACTAGGCAGGTACACACACACCCTCCCTGGTACTAGGTAGGTACACACACACCCTCCCTGGTACTAGGTAGGTACACACACCCTCCCTGGTACTAGGCAGGTACACACACACCCTCCCTGGTACTAGGCAGGTACACACACACCCTCCCTGGTACTAGGCAGGTACACACACACCCTCCCTGGTACTAGGTAGGTACACACACACCCTCCCTGGTACTAGGCAGGTACACACACACCCTCCCCGGTACTAGGTAGGTACACACACACCCTCCCTGGTACTAGGCAGGTACACACACACCCTCCCCGGTACTAGGCAGGTACACACACACCCTCCCTGGTACTAGGCAGGTACACACACACCCTCCCTGGTACTAGGTAGGTACACACACACCCTCCCTGGTACTAGGCAGGTACACACACACCCTCCCCGGTACTAGGCAGGTACACACACCCTCCCTGGTACTAGGCAGGTGCACACACACCCTCCCCGGTGCTAGGCAGGTACACACACACCCTCCCTGGTACTAGGCAGGTACACACACCCTCCCTGGTACTAGGCAGGTACACACACCCTCCCGGGTACTAGGCAGGTACACACACACCCTCCCTGGTACTAGGCAGGTACACACACCCTCCCTGGTACTAGGCAGGTAGGCAGGTACACACACCCTCCCTGGTACTAGGCAGGTACACACACACCCTCCCTGGTACTAGGCAGGTACACACACCCTCCCTGGTACTAGGCAGGTACACACACACCCTCCCTGGTACTAGGCAGGTACACACACACCCTCCATGGTACTAGGCAGGTACACACACCCTCCCTGGTACTAGGTAGGTACACACACACCCTCCCTGGTACTAGGTAGGTACACACACACACCCTCCCTGGTACTAGGTAGGTACACACACCCTCCCTGGTACTAGGTAGGTACACACACCCTCCCTGGTACTAGGCAGGTACACACACCCTCCCTGGTACTAGGCAGGTACACACACACACCTGTGATCAGTACAATACTGATCACAGGATAAGTAATGTGCACAATGCTGGTCAAAGGAGGCGAATTTTGCACAATATTGATCACATGATGTGTATGGCGTCCAAAACTGATCAAACGATGAATATAATGTGCACAATACTGATCACAGGATGAGTATGGTGCACAATACTGATCACAGGATGAGTATGGTGCACAATACTGATCACAGGATGAGTATGGTGCACAATACTGATCACAGGATGAGTATGGTGCACAATTCTGGTCACAGGATGAGTATGGTGCACAATACTGATCACAGGATGAGTATAGTGCACAATTCTGGTCACAGGATGAGTATGGTGCACAATACTGATCACAGGATGAGTATAGTGCACAATTCTGGTCACAGGATGAGTATGGTGCACAAAACTGATCACAGGATGAGTATGGTGCACAAAACTGATCACAGGAGGAGTATGGTGCACAATGCTGATCACAGGATGAGTATGGTGCATAATACTGATCACAGGATGAGTATGGTGCACAATACTGATCACAGGATGAGTATGGTGCACAATACTGATCACAGGATGAGTATGGTGCATAATACTGATCACAGGATGAGAATGGTGCATAATACTGAGCACCACAATCACTACAACTCCCACAATGACCACATCATATTGTCTCACTACAATCTGCATCCCCCACAGAGCCCCACCCCCACAGAGCCCCACCCCACAGAGCCCCACCCCCACAGAGCCCCACCTCACAGAGACAACCGCCACAGAGCCCCACCCCACAGAGCTCCACCCCACAGAGACAACCCCCACAGAGCCCCACCCCACAGAGTCCCACCCCACAGAGCCCCACCCCCCCACAGAGCCCCACCCCATAGAGCCCCACCCCACAGAGCCCCACCCCCACAGAGCCCCACCCCATAGAGCCCCTCCCCACAGAGCCCCACCCCCACAGAGCCCCACCTCACAGAGACAACCCCCACAGAGCCCCACCCCCCACAGAGCCCCACCCCCACAAAACCCCACCCCCACAGAGTCCCACCCCCACAGATCCCCACCCCACAGAGCCCCACCCCACAGAGCTCCACCCCCACAGAGCCCCACCCCCACAGAGTCCCACCCCCACAGAGCCCCACCCCATAGAGCCCCTCCCCACAGAGCCCCATCCCACAGAGCCCCACCCCCACAGAGCCCCACCTCACAGAGCCCCACCCTCACAGAGCTCCACCCCCACAGAGCCTCACTCCACAGAGCCCCACCTCACAGAGCCCCACCCCACAGAGCCCCACCCCACAGAGCCCCACCCCACAGAGCCCCACCCACAGAGACAACCCCCACAGAGCCCCACCTCACAGAGCCCCACCCCCACAGAGCCCCACCCCACAGAGTCCCACCCCCACAGAGCCCCACCTCACAGAGCCCCACCCCACAGAGCCCCACCCCCACAGAGCCCCACCCCACAGAGCCCCACCCCACAGAGCCCCACCCCACAGAGCCCCACCTCACAGAGACAACCCCCATAGAGCCCCACCTCACAGAGACAACCCCCACAGAGCCCCACCTCACAGAGACAACTCCCATAGAGCCCCACCCCACAGAGCCCACCTCACAGAGACAACCCCCCACAGAGCCCCACCCCACAGAGCCCCACCCCCACAGAGCCCCACCTCACAGAGCCCCACCCCACAGAGCCCCACCCCACAGAGCCCCACCCCACAGAGCCCCACCTCACAGAGACAACCCCACAGAGCCCCACCTCACAGAGACAACCCCACAGAGACAACCCCACAGAGCCTCACCCCACAGAGACAACCCCCACAGAGCCCCACCCCACAGAGACAACTCCACAGAGCCCCCACCCCACAGAGACAACCCCCACAGAGCCCACCCCACAGAGCCCCACCCCACAGAGCCCCCACCCCACAGAGACAACCCCCCACAGAGCCCCACCCCACAGAGCCCCCACCCCACAGAGACAACCCCCACAGAGCCCACCCCAAAGAGACAACCCCCCACAGAGCCCCACCCCACAGAGCCCCACCCCACAGAGCCCACCCCACAGAGCCCCGCCCCACAGAGCCCCCACCCCACAGAGACAACCCCACAGAGCCCCACCCCACAGAGCCCCACCCCACAGAGACAACCCCCCACAGAGCCCCACCCCACAGAGCCCCCACCCCACAGAGACAACCCCCCACAGAGCCCCTCCCCACAGAGCCCCCGACCCCACAGAGCCCACCCACAGAGCCCCACCCCACAGAGCCCCACCCCACAGAGCCCCCACCCCACAGAGACAACCCCACAGAGCCCCACCCCACAGAGCCCCCACCCCACAGAGACAACCCCACAGAGCCCCACCCCACAGAGCCCCCACCCCACAGAGACAACCCCCCACAGAGCCCCACCCCACAGAGACAACCCCCCACAGAGCCCCCACCCCACAGAGCCCACCCCACAGAGCCCCCACCCCACAGAGACAACCCCACAGTGCCCCACCCCACAGAGCCCCCACCCCACAGAGACAACCCCACAGAGCCCCACCCCACAGAGCCCCCACCCCCCCACCCCACAGAGACAACCCCACAGAGCCCCACCCCACAGAGCCCCCACCCCACAGAGACAACCCCCACAGAGCCCCACCCCACAGAGATAACCCCCCACAGAGCCCCCACCCACAGAGCCCCACCCCACAGAGCCCCCACCCCACAGAGACAACCCCACAGAGCCCCACCCCACAGAGCCCCCACCCCACAGAGACAACCCCACAGAGCCCCACCCCACAGAGCCCCCACCCCACAGAGACAACCCCCCACAGAGCCCCACCCCACAGAGACAACCCCCCACAGAGCCCCCACCCCACAGAGCCCCACCCCACAGAGCCCCACCCCACAGAGCCCCACCCCACAGAGCCCCACCCCACAGAGACAACCCCCCACAGAGCCCCACCCACAGAGACAACCCCACAGAGCCCCACCCCACAGAGCCCCCACCCCACAGAGACAACCCCCCACAGAGCCCCACCCCACAGAGCCCCCACCCCACAGAGACAACCCCCCACAGAGCCCTCCCCACAGAGCCCACCCACAGAGCCCCACCCCACAGAGCCCCACCCCACAGAGCCCCCACCCCACAGAGACAACCCCACAGAGCCCCACCCCACAGAGCCCCCCACCCCACAGAGCCCCCACCCCACAGAGACAACCCCACAGAGCCCCACCCACAGAGCCCCCACCCCACAGAGACAACCCCCCACAGAGCCCCACCCCACAGAGACAACCCCCCACAGAGCCCCCACCCCACAGAGCCCCACCCCACAGAGCCCCCACCCCACAGAGACAACCCCACAGAGCCCCACCCCACAGAGCCCCCACCCCACAGAGACAACCCCACAGAGCCCCACCCCACAGAGCCCCCACCCCACAGAGACAACCCCACAGAGCCCCACCCCACAGAGCCCCCACCCCACAGAGACAACCCCCCACAGAGACAACCCCCCACAGAGACAACCCCCCACAGAGCCCCCACCCCACAGAGCCCCACCCCACAGAGCCCCCACCCCACAGAGACAACCCCACAGAGCCCCACCCCACAGAGCCCCCACCCCACAGAGACAACCCCACAGAGCCCCACCCCACAGAGCCCCCACCCCACAGAGACAACCCCCCACAGAGCCCCACCCCACAGAGACAACCCCCCACAGAGCCCCCACCCCACAGAGCCCCACCCCACAGAGCCCCACCCCACAGAGCCCCACCCCACAGAGACAACCCCCACAGAGCCCCACCCCACAGAGACAACCCCCCACAGAGCCCCACCCCACAGAGCCCCACCCCACAGAGACAACCCCCACAGAGCCCCACCCCACAGAGACAACCCCCCACAGAGCCCCACCCCACAGAGCCCCACCCCACAGAGACAACCCCCACAGAGCCCCACCCCACAGAGCCCCACCCCACAGAGCCCCCACCCCACAGAGCCCCACCCCACAGAGCCCCACCCCACAGAGACAACCCCCACAGAGACAACCCCCACACCGGAAGCAGTGTAGGCAAGTTTGATATTTATGCGTGAAGTTTGGTATAAGTAAATCCTCCGACATTCTTTGGTGAGCGGTTCCCTCGACAGTTTTTATCCTGACTATATAAAGTTTGGACGTTCTCAGCCCCGGGGGTATTTATGGTCCTGGTGGCCCCCAGCCCACAAAGACCTTTGTCAGCCCCGGGGGTATTTATGGTCCTGGTGGCCCCCAGCCCACAAAGACCTTTGTCAGCCCCGGGGGTATTTATGGTCCTGGTGGCCCCCAGCCCACAAAGACCTTTGTCAGCCCCTGGGGTATTTATGGTCCTGGTGGCCCCCAGCCCACAAAGACCTTTGTCAGCCCCGGGGGTATTTATGGTCCTGGTGGCCCCCAGCCCACAAAGACCTTTGTCAGCCCCGGGGGTATTTATGGTCCTGGTGGCCCCCAGCCCACAAAGACCTTTGTCAGCCCCGGGGGTATTTATGGTCCTGGTGGCCCCCAGCCCACAAAGACCTTTGTCAACCCCTGGGGTATTTTGATTGTGGGAGATTCCCAGGTGAGGTATTTGAATAGAACTTTTTGTGCCAGAGATAGGGGGGGGGGGGCAGGGTTAAGGGTGTGCTATCCGGGAGCTGGAATTGGTGATATTGTTAACAACATGAATGATATTATGGCTGGAAATGGGAACAAACCGGTTATTTGTATCAGTGTCGGTGGAAATGATGTTGGACGAGTCAGGAGTGAGGCACTGATACAGAGGTTCAAGACAGCCATTCAATTAGTTAGGAGCAAGGGAGGAATCCCGATCATATGTGGCATTCTTCCAAGAAAGGGAGTGGGAAATGAATGGATGTCGAGGGCACTTGGTGTCAATTGCCGGCTGGAAAGATATTGCAAATCTAATGCAATATTTTTCATAGACAACTTGGAACACTTCTATGGAAGAAATGAAATGTATGCTCGTGATGGGGTGCATCTATCGAGGGCTGGGGTTGTTGCTGTTGCGAACTCGTTGGAACCAGTGGTTAGAGGTGTTTGTTTGGGTTTAAACTGTTAGTAGATAGAGGTATGGGAATTGATAAGGAGAAAGGAGGTAATAAAAGTATGTGTTTGTGGAAAAAATAAATTGGCAAAATGATCAGGGAAAGAGAAGGGCCTCAAAATAACGATACACTTAGGATATATTACACTAACAGTAGAAGTCTAAGAAACAAAATAAACAATTTAAATGCTCTTGTCTGTACAGAAAAAAATAGATATTATTGCACTTACCGAAACGTGGATGAATTCTCAAGTCGATTGTGGTCCAGGTCCAGGACGTCCCTTCACCTTCTAGTGTGTGGTCTGGTCAACATACTTTAGCCACGTTATTGTGACTCATCGCCTGCTTAGAAAACAAAGAACTATTAGTTGAATATCAAATAAATGGATTTAAACTATTTCACACAGATAGATATATTAGACGAGGAGGGGGAGTAGCCATATATGTTAGGGACAATTTGAAATGTAGTCTCAAAGAGGGAATCAAAACTGAGCCACACACAGAAACTATTTGGATAGAATTAAACGAAAAAGCAAATAATATTATAATAGGAGTTATATATAGGCCACCAAATTTAGACAGAATGGAAGCAAAGCATCTATGGGATGAAATATCTAGAGCATCTAGATCTAACAGTATTTATGTCATGGGTGACTTTAATTTTAGTGGAATAAACTGGGTGAACAAAACAGGGAATAGTGAAGCAGAAGATTTTCTAGAATTAATTGACGATTGCTTTCTTACGCAACACATTAAGGAACCAACACGGGAAAATAATATTTTAGATTTAGTGTTAACTAACAGGGAAACACAAATTAATAACATCGAAATAGGGAGTGAGCTAAGGAACAGTGATCACAAAGAAATCAGATTTAGCATAAAATGGAATAGATCTGTAGGAGAAAATTCTATTAAAGTGGCAGATTTTCTAAAAGCTGATTTTAATATCCTAAGAATTTTTTGGGGTCAAATAGATTGGAAAGTCTTGGGCACGGGGGTTGGGGTTGGGGGGGTCTTGGAGCGGGACGTGACCCCAGCGATGGGTGATGTAAAAAGGGATTTCGATGTGGATTCCAAATATAACTTATTTAAAAATATTCTAAGCAAAGCGTGTCGGAAAATCCGACACCATTTAATAATCATACAGATAATAGCTGTGTTGTATAAACAAGTTACCCATAGAAAACGTAACTTGTAGTGGAATTACCATCTAAAGAAAACGGGATATCATCACCACATACTATTATAATTCACCACCTATTATGGTGGGAATTATTCTTAAATACATTAGTCTTTGGACTTTACCATCATAAAAACATCTTATATAAATTAACTTAATTATCAATATTAAAGTAGAGTAAATGTGACCCTTCTATCACTTTCTGACATGTGGACAATGTAAGCCAGGCGTCAGAGGGAGGAAGGAGGGCAGCCATTGTGGTTGATACTAGACCAGAGGCTCACACAGGAGCAAATTCGGCTCCTGTTAATTTTACTTGGACGAAGTGTTATGGAAACTAAAAGTGTACCATTATCAACACGCTGTCTACAAATTCAAGTTAAGTGTCTATCCGAAACCCGTTTATCATTCATTTATGGCCATTAATGTCAGGATATAGGGTGACCCGGTTAGAACGCGAAATCGCCTCATACTAAAGGTAATTAAGCCAGGTCTTTATTGTTCCATGTACTGTATAGTGTTTTCTCTGATATAGCTTGTCATATATAGGATTCTGGCTTCACAGCTAGCGCACTTTTGACAGGTCAAGACGAGGAAGCAAGATTTGTGCACCAGTTACTGGGTGATATGGAAGCTACCTCAAAGAGGATAATTTGGTGTCTACACCCTAGTTATACCTGGTGGACTAACCTGCTGTACTATAAGATAAGGAACCTTTTCAATGTATGTAGTCTATTCCTGTAGTTTGATTGGCTGCATATATATAAATTTAATAAACCCCCCTAATGTGTAGAGGATCGATTTGTGAGATTAAGAGATTATTGCAGAAATACAGTCCACTTATCATTATACAAATTGCTATCGAAGTATATAAATTAACGTAAATATATAATTCATATAAATTAAATAAATATAAATCTCACAGGTCGGTTCCCACATTATTTGGACCTTCGGAACCGGAATATTCGGTCCTTTGAACCCACATTTGGTCATCTTAGTACCGGATGAACCAGTTAACCAGTGGATTCATTAAATATACTAGTGCAGTGTGATTTAAACAAAGCCAGTCAAGACGGCGGCGTTGACTCGTGCGAGTTCACGAGCCCCGCTCAGTTCAGTTAAGCCTTAGTCAGCGGTTTCATGCACACCCACAGATTTGGTGGCGTGTTATTCTGTGAAATGACAGCGCTAATATAGAAGCCAGCCAAATTAGTGACTGTGTCGCGAGATTGTTCACGGATTTCGTGGTGTTACATTTCGCGAGAGATTATCTACGAATTTTGTGGAGTTTATTTCGCGAGGTCACTAATAATATTTAATACTTCTTGATAATATTAGAAGTTTCATAGAGGCTAATTAAGAGGCTATTATCAATAATTGTGTATATTATTTCTCCAAAATAGAGAATTATTTAATATATATTGCACTAGTGATCACAGTATAATATTTACTAATTGCCAACCCACAACAGGGTAGGATAAAACCATTGACTAGTTGAACTATTATCGTTCATCCTAGTCCCATTATTACCATAGTCAGTTGTACTATATTGATCAACCTAACACCATTAATGAATGGTCCAGACCCTATTTTGGGTGTAATTTTTATCAACTCGAGTTGAGTTGTATATATAATAATTTACTTATGATCATTACACCTTTGAGTGATTAATTAGTGTCTCTTCCATCCTAGGGTGATATAGAAGAGCTAACCTAAAGGTACTTCCAGTGACACTGGTTTATCACTCAAATCATTAGTGTGTATGATTGTATATATATAATGTGTATTAATTTTAAGTGCTAACCTCTAGTAGAGGTAGGATTATTGCCTAGTGAGTGCAGAATTTACCCTAGGCTACCATTAGTGTTTGTTCAGTATTATGAGCAGCCCAAGTACAAGCCCCACAAGGCTTCACCAACTAGCCAGTATGGATAATGCAGGGAGAATGAAAAGAACCCTTGCAGGTCTTAAAGGCCACTTAACAAGACAGATCAAGAAATGTGAAGATTTGTCACAACAATCTCAAGTTGATTATGCTGACCTGGAAAGCTATTATCAAGCAGCTGCAGGTAAATTTGAGCAAATCAAATGTCAAATAGCAACATATGTGGCTGAACTTGCCAACACCAATTTATCAGAAACAGAAATAGACGACATTATGGTTGATCTTGCGAATTATGAAGATCACACTCAGGCCACGTTACAGCCTTATGTCAAATTAATTGCCCAGAACAAGGCAACAGCAACAACAACAACAGTTGCATCTAATACGAGTCAAGCAGAAGCTCGACTCCCTCCAATTAATTTACCCACTTTCTCAGGAAAAGATGAGGAAGATTGGGACGAATTTTGGAACAAATTCGTTGACCTTGTAGACTCAAAACAATCTTTACCAAAGAGTAGTAAATTCTCTTATTTGCAAGGCCAATTATCAGGTGAGGCTAAAACAGTAGTATCCCATCTGAGATTAACTAATGACGGCTATGATCTGGCAGTAAAACTCCTCAAGGATAATTATGCTGATCCAGAAGTAAGAACATCACATTTAGTTCATGAGCTGTTGCATTTACCCCCACCGGAGGCTTCAGCTGATTCACTCCAAGTCTTCAAGCTGGAGGTAGAATCATTGATCAATGCCCTCAGCCTGACAGCAGATACAAACGGGGCTGAGTGGGTCTTGAAAATAATTGTCCAGGAGAAAATACCTAGGGACATATTGAGACAAATGAGTGCTCATTACAATAAAAGCATCTTATCCATGAATGAAATATCTGAAGGTTTAAAGTCAGTAGTTCATCAATTACGAACACATGACAAATTAAAACCACCAAGTAAACCCTCAGAAACCAATAATAGTAAACCACAGAGTACCAAAGGTACTCCAAATCAATCTAGACAATATAATTCAACACCAAAGTGGAACAGTAGCAGTGTGGGCGTATATGCAGTGGGACCCTCCAAGCCTATAGTTACTGTGTCATCCAAGAACGTGACACCAAAGGGTACTGGAAGCTATGGAACATGTTTGTTCTGCAATGAGAAACATTCAATGTACCACTGCCCTAATTTTCCTGATAGTGACGCCCGTGTTGAGCGACTCAAAGATTTGCAACATTGCACGAGGTGCCTCAGGAAACATAACATCAAGGACTGTGATACCCAATTACACACCTGTAATAGGTGTAACAAAGGTCAGCACCATGCAGCATTGTGCAGAGACACCAAAACAACGTCTCCAAACCCCAAGGTGGAAGATAGCATTCCCACCACAGTACAGTACTGCAAGGTGCAACAAACAAAGAGTGTCCAATCGGCAAAGTCTAAAGGTAATACGACTTTGCCTACTGCCCAAATTACCATCCTGAATAAGAGGGCCAAGGTCCATACCCGTGGGTTGTTTGACCAAGGATCCCAGAGAACATATATCACTAAAAAGTTGGCAGATGAATTACAATTAAGGCCTGTAGCCCAGATGTCATTCAACATCTCAGGGTTTGTAACAGATGCAGGACCTCAAGTCTACCAGGTGGTACAACCATCAGTACGTTTAGGCAGGTACGTCTGTCGAGTACAAGCCATTGTGGTGGACAAAATACCAGTAGACCTACAAGTTCAAGGTCTGAGAGCAACAGCCAAATTCCTGAGAAATAGAGGAATAAAATTGGCAGATAATATTAAGTCTGATCACCTCACCGACTTCGGTCTCCTTGTAGGGACAGACTATTGTCATCGATTCATCGGTAGCCCTACTAAATATCAGGGTATAACCATGTTAAACTCTGCAGGAGGTAAATTACTCTCAGGCCCAGTATCAAGCCTGAGGAGACCTATGCCTGCAGATAAACAATACCAATAGAAATCTAAATTTGTCAGCTGATTATATTTCTCCAGTAGCATTATACTAAGGAGATTACAGCTGACTATACCAACAGAGGTTGATGTTAGTATCATCATTTAAAGCTGGAGATGAGTTCATGAGGCCTCAGTGGCAAATCAGTGAACAGTAGCCTAAAACAGCTACAAGTCACTGCGACCAATGTCACTGAACCCACTGCAGTCTCAGAACCATACTTTACTTTAATGATGAGCTATTCAATCTTCTGAATCAATTAACTAAATTAAACCCCAATAAATCTGATGACTGATTTGATACATTTATTATTTAATCAAGATGTATTCCATGGGCCTCAGTGTTTATATATCAGTGACCAGTTACCTGAACAAACTTCAAGTTATATCTAATGTCACTGATCTCACTGCAGTCCCTGAATCATACTTGACTGTAGTACTTGATCACATTCAGTCTTCTGGGTTAAATAATATGTAATTAGGCTTGAATATTAGCCTTTCAAGAGTTGACAGGGAAATGAAATCGCATTAGACTTCTAACCCCTGCAACTCTAGTACGGGACATCCGTCCTGTACGAACAGACACACAAATGTGTGATTACTAACTACTAACATCAAATTAATCTAATAATTCGAAGGAGGAGTATCGGTGTTCGTCTGTTCTAATTAGGACTTCGACCCGTGAGCAGCCCCCTGGGGAATTATGTCGGAAAATCCGACACCATTTAATAATCATACAGATAATAGCTGTGTTGTATAAACAAGTTACCCATAGAAAACGTAACTTGTAGTGGAATTACCGTCTAAAGAAAACGGGATATCATCACCACATACTATTATAATTCACCACCTATTATGGTGGGAATTATTCTTAAATACATTAGTCTTTGGACTTTACCATCATAAAACATCTCATATAAATTAACTTAATTATCAATATTAAAGTAGAGTAAATGTGACCCTTCTATCACTTTCTGACATGTGGACAATGTAAGCCAGGCGTCAGAGTGAGGAGGAAGGAGGGCAGCCATTGTTGTTGATACTAGACCAGAGGCTCACACAGGAGCAAATTCGGCTCCTGTTAATTTTACTTGGACGTAGTGTTATGGAAACTAAAAGTGTACCATTATCAACACGCTGTCTACAAATTCAAGTTAAGTGTCTATCCGAAACCCGTTTATCATTCATTTATGGCCATTAATGTCAGGATATAGGGTGATCCCGGTTAGATCACGAAATCGCCTCAAACTAAAGGTAATTAAGCCAGGTCTTTATTGTTTCATGTACTGTATAGTGTTTTCTCTGATATAGCTTGTCATATATAGGATTCTGGCTTCACAGCTAGCGCACTTTTGACAGGTCAAGACGAGGAAGCAAGATTTGTGCACCAGTTTCTGGGTGATATGGAAGCTACCTCAAAGAGGATAATTTGGTGTCTACACCCTAGTTATACCTGGTGGACTAACCTGCTGTACTATAAGATAAGGAACCTTTTCAATGTATGTAGTCTATTACTGTAGTTTGATTGGCTGCATATATAAATTTAATAAACCCCCCTAATGTGTAGAGGATCGATTTGTGAGATTATGAGATTATTGCAGAAATACAGTCCACTTATCATTATACAAATTGCTATCGAAGTATATAAATTAACGTAAATATAAATTCATATAAATTAAATAAATATAAATCTCACAGGTCGGTTCCCACAATATCTGTATTTACTAAAGAGGAACTTAACAATATGCCTTCAGCCGAACAAGTCTATGTGGGTGGGGACGAGGACAGGTTGACGAGTTTAGCAGTTACCAGGGAGGATGTTCTTAAACAAATAGTAAAACTCAAACCAAACAAATCCCCAGGGCCGGATGAAGTGTTTGCCAGGGTGCTTAAAGAATGCAAAGAGGAGCTTTGTGACCCACTGTCTATCATATTTAATAAATCATTAGAGTCAGGCAGAGCGCCATAGTCGTGGAAGGTTGTTAATGTGTTACCAATTTTTAAGAACATAAGAACAAAGGTAACTGCAGAAGGCCTATTGGGCCATACGAAACAGCTCCTATTTATAACCACCCAATCCCACTTATAAACATGTCCAACCCACGCTTGAAACAATAGAGGAACCCCCCACCTCCACCACGTTACGCGGCAATTGGTTCCACAAATCAACAACCCTGTTACCGAACCAGTATTTACCCAAGTCTTTCCTAAATCTAAACTTATGCAATTTATACCCATTGTTTTGCGTTCTGTCTTATGTTGATACTTTTAATACTCCATTAATATCCCCTTTGTTATGTCCATTCATCCACTTGTACACCTCTATCGTGTGCTCTAGCCTGAGGGGGTTGGGGCTTATGGGACTTAAACCTCCAAAAGAGAGCTCTTGTTGTTGCACCAGACTGTTACTTGCGTACAGGCGGACAACTTCCCCAGCCACTCAGAACAAACGACCTCGGCAGCCACACTCCTGCTACCGTCGGTCGACCAACGATGGACACTGGAGTGCTTGTAATATACCTAGATCATCCTGTACGTCTCTTGATCTTGGAGACGGGTTCAGCATCACATATTTAGTGGTGCGGCTCCAACACTGGCCTCGTTGTCTTGTGTACACACCCTACTTGAGCCGCCGTCACTCTCCACTCTCTCCTTGTTTGGAATTATCTAAATCCCCCTTTCATGAATTTGTAGCGAGTAGATTATCCCAATAATATACTCGCTCCAAATGCATTGTTAATATTCCTGTCAACCTTTGGAGATGAATGAGGTGAGGCGTTGCCTGGGCAACACGGTGAGGTGTTGCCCGAGCATATAAGCAGCAGAATAGCAAACATTAACCAGAGTCTACTTTCAAGTGTGGTCTAGAGCAGACACTTGCGAGATACTGTACCGACGCTCAGTGCGCTCAACTCACACCAAAGTATCACCTGTGTACTTCTGTATATTCGACCAAATATATATATAGTATCTAATAGGACAGAGTGGAGTGACAAGGACAAAGCAGCAGTGAATGAAGTACTGAAGGCACTAGACATGGAAGGGGCTGAGCATAGCATTGAGAAGGTTTTCAGGCTAGGTTGGTACAACAAAGACCGAGACCGAATGATAAAGATAGTGTTTGCAAACGAGAACACAAAGGAGAAGATTCTATCAAGGAAGAGCTCCCTGAAAAACGTGGGAAAATTAAAAAATGTATTCCTCCAGAGAGACATGACAAGGGAGGAGAGAGCCGTGGCGGCAGAAGCAAGGAAGAGGCGCAGGGCAAGAGGGGAAAACCAGGAAGTCACAGCTCCCAACACAACACCCCCAGAGGCGAGGGGGGAACCCACAACCAGCTACCCAGTAACACCAGAAGGGAGGACAACCCCGCCTCCCTCCTCTGCATAGAAAACCCCCCTACCCCAAACCCTCCCTGCCCCCACTCAAATGTTCAGCCAAATCTCCCTCCCCCCACACCCAATCCCCACCCTTCTACCCCCCCCCCCTCCTCCCAAGTCCTCCCTCCCCCTGTTCCTTCCCGTCCTCCCTCCCCTTTCACCCCATACCCTCCCTGTCCCTCCCCCTTCACTGGATCCCCCGCCCCTCATCCCAGTATCCTCTGAGACCCTGTTATCCACCTCACAGGTCCTCACACCCATGGAACAGCCTCCCCCACCAGCAGAACACTCACCAAGGAGGCTATTTGAGAAGGGACAGAAGAAAGTGAGCCTCAAAGCGATGTACACTAACATAGATGGAATTACAAATAAAGCAAATGAGCTTGGAGAACTGGTACTAGAGGAAAACCCAGACATAATAGCCCTCACAGAAACAAAGATCACGAAAACGATAACAAACGCAGTGTTCCCACAGGACTATTATGTTATGAGGAAAGAGAGGGAAGGAAGAGGTGGGGGTGGTGTAGCTCTGCTGGTAAGAAAAGGCTGGGATTTTGAGGAGATGGATATTCAGGGCTGTGAAGGTTTCAGTGACTACATAGCAGGTACTGTAACAAATGGAGGGAAAAAAATTATAGTCGCAGTCATATATAATCCACCACCAAATGACAGAAGACCTAGACAGGAATATGATAGAAACAACATGGCCACCATTAACATAATAGAAAGAGCAGCTTCTGTTGCTAGCAGGAATGGATCTGGACTACTAATTATGGGAGACTTCAACCATGGGAAGATAGATTGGAAGAACAGAGACCCGCATGGAGGACCAGAAACATGGAGAGCTAAGCTGCTGGACGTGGCAACAAGAAACTTTCTAAGCCAGCACACCAAAGAACCAACAAGAATGAGAGGAGAAGATGAACCAGCAATGCTTGATTTGATATTTACCCTAAATGAATGGGATATAAGGGAAGTTAAGATGGAAGCGCCCTTGGGAATGAGTGACCACAGTGTATTGAACTTTGAGTACCTGGTAGAGCTAGGACTTATCTCCCCCCAAAAAGAACTAGGAATCAAAAGGCTGGCATACCGAAAGGGGAATTATGAACAGATGAGAAGTTTCCTAAGTGAAATACCTTGGGACACAGACCTCAGAGACAAGTCTGTACAGGGTATGATTGACTATGTTACCCAAAAGTGTCAGGAGGCAGTAAACAGGTTCATCCCGGCCCAAAGGGAAAAATCCGAGAAGCAACAGAAGAATCCATGGTATAATAGGGCATGTATGGAAGCGAAGAAACTGAACAAAAAGGCGTGGAGGAACTTCCGGAATAACAGAACACCAGAAAGCAGAGAGAGATACCAGAGAACCAGGAATGAGTACGTCAGGGTGAGAAGAGAAGCAGAGAAAAATTTTGAAAATGATATAGCAAACAAAGCCAAGACCGAACCAAAGCTACTCCACAGTCACATCAGAAGGAAAACAACAGTGAAAGAACAGGTATTGAAACTTAGAACAGGCGAGGACAGGTATACAGAGAATGACAGAGAGGTGTGTGAGGAACTCAACAAGAGGTTCCAGGAGGTCTTCACAATAGAACAGGGTGAGGTCACTGTGCTAGGAGAAAGGGAGGTAAACCAGGCGGCCTTGGAGGAGTTCGAAATTACGAGAGAGGAGGTCAAGAGACACCTGCTGGATCTGGATGTTAGAAAGGCTGTTGGTCCAGATGGGATCTCACCATGGGTACTGAAAGAGTGTGCAGAGGCACTTTGCTTGCCACTCTCCATAGTGTATAGTAAGTCACTAGAGACGGGAGACCTACCAGAAATATGGAAGACGGCGAATGTGGTCCCAATATACAAAAAGGGCGACAGACAAGAGGCACTGAACTACAGGCCAGTGTCCTTGACTTGTATACCATGCAAGGTGATGGAGAAGATCGTGAGAAAAAACCTGGTAACACATCTGGAGAGAAGGGACTTCGTGACAAATCGCCAACATGGATTCAGGGAGGGTAAATCTTGCCTTACAGGCTTGATAGAATTCTACGACCAGGTGACACAGATTAAGCAAGAAAGAGAGGGCTGGGCGGACTGCATTTTCTTGGATTGTCGGAAAGCCTTTGACACAGTACCGCATAAGAGGCTGGTACATAAGCTGGAGAGACAGGCAGGTGTAGCTGGTAAGGTGCTCCAGTGGATAAGGGAGTATCTAAGCAATAGGAAGCAGAGAGTTACGGTGAGGGGTGAGACCTCCGATTGGCGTGAAGTCACCAGTGGAGTCCCACAGGGCTCTGTACTCGGTCCTATCTTGTTTCTGATATATGTAAATGATCTCCCGGAGGGTATCGATTCATTTCTCTCAATGTTTGCGGACGATGCTAAAATTATGAGAAGGATTAAAACAGAAGAGGACTGTTTGAGGCTTCAAGAAGACCTAGACAAGCTGAAGGAATGGTCGAACAAATGGTTGTTAGAGTTTAACCCAACCAAATGTAATGTAATGAAGATAGGTGTAGGGAGCAGGAGGCCAGATACAAGGTATCATCTGGGAGAGGAAATTCTTCAGGAGTCAGAGAAGGAAAAAGACTTGGGGGTTGATATCACGCCAGACCTGTCTCCTGCAGCACATATCAAGCGGATAACATCAGCGGCATATGCCAGGCTGGCCAACATACGAACGGCATTCAGAAACTTGTGTAAAGAATCATTCAGAACTTTGTATACCACATATGTCAGGCCAATCCTGGAGTATGCAGCCCCAGCATGGAGTCCATATCTAGTCAAGGATAAGACTAAACTGGAAAAGGTTCAAAGGTTTGCCACCAGACTAGTACCCGAGCTGAGAGGTATGAGCTACGAGGAGAGACTACGGGAATTAAACCTCACTTCGCTGGAAGACAGAAGAGTTAGGGGGGACATGATCACCACATTCAAGATTCTGAAGGGGATTGATAGGGTAGATAAAGACAGTCTATTTAACACAAACACAAGGGGACACAGGTGGAAACTGAGTGCCCAAATGAGCCACAGAGATATTAGAAAGAACTTTTTTAGTGTCAGAGTGGTTGACAAATGGAATGCATTAGGAAGTGATGTGGTGGAGGCTGACTCCATACACAGTTTCAAGTGTAGATATGATAGAGCCCGATAGGCTCAGGAATCTGTACACCTGTTGATTGACGGTTGAGAGGCGGGACCAAAGAGCCAGAGCTCAACCCCCGCAAACACAACTAGGTGAGTACAACTAGGTGAGTACACACACACACACACACACACACACACACACACACACACACACACACACACACACACACACACACACACACACACACACACACACAAGGTGCCATTGTGGAGGTCGTCCCCCACCACACACACACACACACACAGGGGCCTCGTAGCCTGGTGGATAGCGCGCAGGACTCGTAATTCTGTGGCGCGGGTTCGATTCCCGCACGAGGCAGAAACAAATGGGCAAAGTTTCTTTCACCCTAAGTGCCCCTGTTACCTAACAGTAAATAGGTACCTGGGAGTTAGTCAGCTGTCACGGGCTGCTTCCTGGGGTGTGTGTGTGTGTGTGTGGTGTGGAAGAAAAAGTAGTTAGTAAACAGTTGATTGACAGTTGAGAGGCGGGCCGAAAGAGCAAAGCTCAACCCCCGCAAAACACAACTAGTAAAACACACACACACACACACACACACACACACACACACACACACACACACACACACACACACACACACACACACACACAAGGTGCCATGGTGGAGGTCGTCCCCCACCACACACACACACACAAACACACACACAAGATGCCAGGGTGGAGGTCGTCGTCCCCCACCACACACACACACACACACACACACAAGGTGCCAGGGTGGAGGTCGTCCCCCATCACACACACACACACACAAGGTGCCCTGGTGGAGGTCGTCCCCCCCCCCACACACACACAAGGTGCCAGGGTGGAGGTCGTCCCCCACCACACACACGCACACAAGGTGCCAGGGTGGAGGTCGTCCCCCGCCACACACACACACAAGGTGCCAGGGTGGAGGTCGTCCCCCACCACACACACACACACAAGGTGCCAGGGTGGAGGTCGTCCCCCGCCACACACACACACAAGGTGCCAGGGTGGAGGTCGTCCCCCACCACACACACACACACAAGGTGCCAGGGTGGAGGTCGTCCCCCTACACACACACACACACACACACAAGGTGCCAGGGTGGAGGTCGTCCCCCACCACACACACAAGATGCCAGGGTGGAGGTCGTTCCCCGCCACACACACACACGCACAAGGGGCCAGGGTGGAGGTCGTCCCCCGCCACACACACACAAGGTGCCAGGGTGGAGGTCGTCCCCCACCACACACACAAGGTGCCAGGGTGGAGGTCGTCCCCCGCCACACACACACAATGTGCCAGGGTGGAGGTCATCCCCCACCACACACACAAGGTGCCAGGGTGGAGGTCGTCCCCCTACACACACACACACACACACACACACACACAAGGTGCCAGGGTGGAGGTCGTCCCCCACCACACACACACAAGGTGCCAGGGTGGAGGTCGTTCCCCGCCACACACACACACACACAAGGGACCAGGGTGGAGGTCGTCCCCCGCCACACACACACAAGGTGCCAGGGTGGAGGTCGTCCCCCACCACACACACAAGGTGCCAGGGTGGAGGTCGTCCCCCGCCACACACACACAATGTGCCAGGGTGGAGGTCGTCCCCCTACACACACACACACACACACACACACAAGGGGCCAGGGTGGAGGTCGTCCCCCGCCACACACACACAATGTGCCAGGGTGGAGGTCGTCCCCCTACACACACACACATAGCTCCATACATGGAACTCTGACAGTAGATGAGAGGAAGATTGTGATCTTGGTAATCTACAATCCCCCACCAAACAGTAGAAGACCCAGGCAGGAGTATGATGACAACAACAAGGCATGTATAGATGAACTGCAGAAGGCAGCAACACTAGCCCACAGAATGAGAGCGAAGCTGCTGATCATGGGGGACCTAAATCATGGAGAGATAAATTGGGAATCAAGGAATCCCCATGGAGGGGACGAAACGTGGGGAGCAAAATTAGTAGATGTTATAGACAGGAATTTCCTGACACAACATGTGAAGGAAGACACAAGGGAAAGAGGAGGAGATGCACCGAGCCTATTAGACCTGATTTTCACCCAGAACGTAGAAGATATCGAGAATTTAGAGCATGAAATACCTCTAGGGGCCAGTGACCATTGTGCCCTAGTCTTTGACTACATGATGGAATTCAAACTTATGACCATGGGACAAGAGATCTGGGAAAGGAGAGCTGACTACAGGAAAGGGGACTATATGAGGATAAGGGACTATCTGGGTGAAGTGCAGTGGGAGGAAAAAATTATAGGAAAAACAGTCCAAGATATGATGGACCTAGTCATACAGAAATGCCAGGAGGCCGAAGAGATATTTATACCAACGGTAAAGGGAAAAAATAAGAAGGAATATAATAACCCATGGTTTAATAGACAATGTCAGGAAGCAAAAATGGCCAGCAGGCGGGAGTGGAGGAAGTACAGAAGCCAAAGAACAGAGGACAACAGGATCAGATACAACAGAGCTAGGAACGATTACATTAACATAAGACGAACATCGGAAAGGGACTATGAGAACGATATTGCAATCAAAGCGAAAAAGCAACCTAAGTTACTACACAGCCATATAAGAAGTAAAATGTCGGTGAACGACCAAGTGACAAGACTAAGGAAGACAGAGGGGGCATATACTGAAAGTGACAAGGAAATCTGCGAGGCACTGAATGCCAGTTTCCATGGAGTGTTCACTACCGCGCCTGAGCAGCTCCCATTGTTGGAAGGGGTTACCCTAGATGAAAGACTATCAGATATAGAGGTGACAGCAGAGGAGGTAATGAAACAGTTGACAACTCTAGATGCAACTAAAGCAGTTGGACCAGACAAAGTATCACCGTGGATACTAAAAGAAGCAGCACAGGCCCTCAGCGTGCCTCTGGCAATTATCTTTAATGAGTTACTTATGTCGGGAGAATTGCCCAGTTGCTGGAAGAAGGCAAATGTCGTGCCGATCTTAAAGAAAGGTGATAGGGAGGAGGCACTTAACTATAGACCCGTATCACTGACAAGCATCCCCTGTAAAATACTGGAAAGAATAATTAGGCTACGACTGGTTGCACACCTGGAGAACATTAGGTTTGTGAACAAACATCAACATGGGTTCTGGAAAGGGAAATCGTGCCTAACAAACCTTCTGGAATTCTATGATAAAATAACGAGGATAAGACAGGACAGAAATGGTTGGGCAGACTGCATATTTCTGGACTGCCAAAAAGCCTTTGATACAGTACCGCACATGAGACTGCTGTTCAAGCTCGAGAGGCAGGCGGGGGTGGGGGGAAAGGTCCTAGCATGGATAAGGAACTACCTAACAGGAAGGAGCCAAAGAGTTACGGTAAGGGGAGAGAAGTCAGACTGGCGAACAGTAACAAGTGGAGTACCACAAGGATCGGTGCTGGGACCAATTCTATTTCTTGTATATGTTAACGAAATATTTACAGGTGTAGAGTCCTACATGTCGATGTTTGCGGATGACGCAAAGTTGATGAGAAGAGTTGTGACAGATGAGGATTGCAGGATCCTCCAAGAGGACCTGAACAGGTTGCAGAGATGGTCAGAGAAATGGCTACTGGAATTCAACACGAGCAAATGTAAAGTTATGGAAATGGGACTAGGAGATAGGAGACCAAAGGGACAGTACACAATGAAGGGGAACAGCCTACCTGTAACGATGCGTGAAAGAGACCTGGGGGTGGACGTAACACCTAATCTATCTCCTGAGGCACATGTAAATAGGATAACGACAGCAGCGTACTCTACACTGGCAAAAGTTAGAACATCATTCAGAAACCTAAGTAAGGAGGCATTTAGGGCGCTTTACACTGCCTACGTAAGGCCAGTCTTAGAGTATGCCGCCTCATCATGGAGTCCCCATCTGAAGAAGCATATAATGAAACTGGAAAAGGTTCAGAGGTTTGCAACGAGACTCGTCCCAGAGCTACGAGGGATGAGGTATGAGGAGCGCCTGAGGGAACTGTGCCTTACGAAACTAGAAAGAAGAAGGGAGATGGGGGACATGATAGGAACGTATAAGATACTCAGAGGGATTGACAGGGTGGACATAGACGAAATGTTCACACGGAATAGTAACAGAACGAGGGGACATGGATGGAAGCTTGAAACTCAGATGAGTCACAGAGATGTTAGGAAGTTTTCTTTTAGCGTGAGAGTAGTGGGAAAATGGAATGCACTTCAGGAACAGGTTGTGGAAGCAAATACTATTCATAATTTTAAAACCAGGTATGATAGGGAAATGGGACAGAAGTCATTGCTGTAAACAACCGATGCTCGAAAGGCGGGATCCAAGAGTCAATGCTCGATCCTGCAGACACAACTAGGTGAGTACACACACACACACACACACACACACACACACACACACACACACACACACACACACACACACACACACACACACACACACACACACACACACACACACACACACACACACACACACGCACACACACACACAGAAGACAGAAGAGTTAGAGGGGACATGATCACCACATTCAAGATCCTCAAGGGAATTGACAGGGTTGATAAAGACAGGCTGTTTAACACAAGGGGAACACGTACAAGGGGACACAGGTGGAAACTGAGTGCCCAAATGAGCCACAGAGATATTAGAAAGAACTTTTTTAGTGTCAGAGTGGTTGACAAATGGAATGCATTAGGAAGTGATGTGGTGGAGGCTGACTCCATACACAGTTTCAAGTGTAGATATGATAGAGCTCAATAGGCTCAGGAACCTGTACACCTGTTGATTGACAGTTGAGAGGCGGGACCAAAGAGCCAGAGCTCAAGCCCCGCAAGCACAACTAGGTGAGTACAACTAGGTGAGTACACACACACACACACAAGGTGCCAGGGTGGAGGTCGTCCCCCACCACAGACACACAAGGTGCCAGGGTGGAGGTCGTCCCCCACCACAGACACACATACAAGGTGCCAGGGTGGAGGTCGTCCCCCGCCACACACACACACAAGGTGCGAGGGTGGAGGTCGTCTCCCACCACACACACACACAAGGTGCCAGGGTGGAGGTCGTCCCCCGCCACACACACACACACACACACACACAAGGTGCCAGGGTGGAGGTCGTCCCCCACCACACACACACACACACACACACACACACACACACACACACACACACACACACACACACACACACAAGGTGCCAGGGTGGAGGTCGTCCCCCACCACACACACACACAAGGTGCCAGGGTGGAGGTCGTCCCCCGCCACACACACACACACAAGGTGCCAGGGTGGAGGTCGTCCCCCACCACACACACACACAAGGTGCCAGGGTGGAGGTCGTCCCCCACCAAACACACACACAAGGTGCCAGGGTGGAGGTCGTCCCCCACCACACACACACAAGGTGCCAAGGTGGAGGTCGTCCCCCACCACACACACACACACACACACACAAGGTTCCAGGGTGGAGGTCGTCCCCCGTCACACACACACAAGGTGCCAGGGTGGAGGTCGTCCCCCACCACACACACACAAGGTGCCAGGGTGGAGGTCGTCCCCCGCCACACACACACAAGGTGCCAGGGTGGAGGTCGTCCCCCGCCACACACACACACAAGGTGCCAGGGTGGAGGTCGTCCCCCGCCACACACACACACAAGGTGCCAGGGTGGAGGTCGTCCCCCGCCACACACACACACAAGGTGCCAGGGTGGAGGTCGTCCCCTACCACACACACACAAGGTCCCAGGGTGGAGGTCGTCCCCCGCCACACACACACACAAAGGTGCCAAGGTGGAGGTCGTCCCCCGCCACACACACACACACACACACACACACACACACACACACACACACACAAGGTGCCAGGGTGGAGGTCGTCCCCCCCCCCCACACACACACAAGGTGCCAGGGTGGAGGTCGTCCCCCCCCACACACACACAAGGTGCCAGGGTGGAGGTCGTCCCCCACCACACACACACACAAGGTGCCAGGGTGGAGGTCGTCCCCCGCCACACACACACACACACACACACACACACACACACACACACACACACACACACACACACACACACACACACACACACACACACACACACACACACACACACACACACACACACACACACACACAAGGTGCCAGGGTGGAGGTCGTCCCCCCCACACACACACATACACACAAGGTGCCAGGCACACACACACACACACTCAAGGTGCCAGGGTGGAGGTCATCCAGCACCCACACACACACACACAAGGTGCCAGGGTGGTGGTCGTCCCCCGCCACACACACACACACACAAGGTGCCAGGGTGGAGGTCGTCCTCCACCACACACACACACACAAGTTGCCAGGGTGGAGGTCGTCCCCCACCACACACACACACACACACACAAGGTGCCAGGGTGGAGGTCGTCCCCCTCCACACACACACACACACACACACACACACACACACACACACACACACACACACACACACACACACACACACACACACACACACAGGGTGGACACACACACACACACACACACACAAGGTGCCAGGGTGGAGGTCGTCCCCCGCCACACACACACACACACAAGGTGCCAGGGTGGAGGTCGTTCCCCACCACACACACACACAAGGTGCCAGGGTGGAGGTCGTCCCCCACCACACACACAAGGTGCCAGGGTGGAGGTCGTCCCCCGCCACACACACACACAAGGTGCCAGGGTGGAGGTCGTCCCCCGCCACACACACACACACACACATACACACACAAGGTGCCAGGGTGGAGGTCGACCCCCCCCCCACACACACACACAAGGTGCCAGGGTGGAGGTCGTCCCCCCCCCCACACACACACAAGGTGCCAGGGTGGAGGTCGTCCCCCGCACACACACACACACACACACACACACAAGGTGCCAGGGTGGAGGTCGTCCCCCCCCCACACACACACAAGGTGCCAGGGTGGAGGTCGTCCCCCCCCCACACACACACAAGGTGCCAGGGTGGAGGTCGTCCCCCACCACACACACACACAAGGTGCCAGGGTGGAGGTCGTCCCCCGCCACACACACACACGCACACACACACACACACACACACACACACACACACACACACACACACACACACACACACACACACACACACACACACACACACACACACACACACACACACAAGGTGCCAGGGTGGAGGTCGTCCCCCCCACACACACACACATACATACAAGGTGCCAGGCACACACACACACACACACTCAAGGTGCCAGGGTGGAGGTCGTCCAGCACCACACACACACACATAAGGTGCCAGGGTGGAGGTCGTCCCCCGCCACACACACACAAGGTGCCAGGGTGGAGGTCGTCCTCCACCACACACACACACACAAGGTGCCAGGGTGGAGGTCGTCCCCCACCACACACACACACACACACACAAGGTGCCAGGGTGGAGGTCGTCCCCCTCCACACACACACACACACACACACACACACACACACACACACACACACACACACACACACACACACACACACACACACACACACACAAGGTGCCAGGGTGGAGGTCGTCCCCCACCACACACACACAAGGTGCCAGGGTGGAGGTCGTTCCCCGCCACACACACACACACACAAGGTGCCAGGGTGGAGGTCGTTCCCCGCCACACACACACACAAGGGGCCAGGGTGGAGGTCGTCCCCCGCCACACACACACAAGGTGCCAGGGTGGAGGTCGTCCCCCACCACACACACACACAAGGTGCCAGGGTGGAGGTCGTCCCCCACCACACACACACACAAGGTGCCAGGGTGGAGGTCGTCCCCCACCACACACACAAGGTGCCAGGGTGGAGGTCGTCCCCCGCTACACACACACAATGTGCCAGGGTGGAGGTCGTCCCCCTACACACACACACACACACACACACACACAAGGGGCCAGGGTGGAGGTCGTCCCCCGCCACACACACACAATGTGCCAGGGTGGAGGTCGTCCCCCTACACACACACACATAGCTCCATACATGGAACTCTGACAGTAGATGGGAGGAAGATTGTGATCTTGGTAATCTACAATCCCCCACCAAACAGTAGAAGACCCAGGCAGGAGTATGATGACAACAACAAGGCATGTATAGATGAACTGCAGAAGGCAGCAACACTAGCCCACAGAATGAGAGCGAAGCTGCTGATCATGGGGGACCTAAATCATGGAGAGATAAATTGGGAATCAAGGAATCCCCATGGAGGGGACGAAACGTGGGGAGCAAAATTAGTAGATGTTATAGACAGGAATTTCCTGACACAACATGTGAAGGAAGACACAAGGGAAAGAGGAGGAGATGCACCGAGCCTATTAGACATGATTTTCACCCAGAACGTAGAAGATATCGAGAATTTAGAGCATGAAATACCTCTAGGGGCCAGTGACCATTGTGTCCTAGTCTTTGACTACATGATGGAATTCAAACTTATGACCATGGGACAAGAGGTCTGGGAAAGGAGAGTTGACTACAGGAAAGGGGACTATATGAGGATAAGGGACTATCTGGGAGAAGTGCAGTGGGAGGAAGTAATTATAGGAAAAACAGTCCAAGATATGATGGACCTAGTCATACAGAAATGCCAGGAGGCCGAAGAGAGATTTATACCAACGGTAAAGGGAAAAAATAAGAAGGAATATAATAACCCATGGTTTAATAGACAGTGTCGGGAAGCAAAAATGGCCAGCAGGCGGGAGTGGAGGAAGTTCAGAAGACAAAGAACAGAGGACAACAGGATCAGATACAACAGAGCTAGGAACGATTACATTAACATAAGACGAACATCGGAAAGGGACTATGAGAACGATATTGCAATCAAAGCAAAAAAACAACCTAAGTTACTACACAGTCATATAAGAAGAAAAATGTCGGTGAACGACCAAGTGACAAGACTAAGGAAGACAGAGGGGGCATATACTGAAAGTGACAAGGAAATTTGCGAGGCACTGAATGCCAGTTTCCATGGAGTGTTCACTACCGCGCCTGAGCAGCTCCCATTGTTGGAAGGGGTTACCCTAGATGAGAGACTATCAGATATAGAGGTGACAGCAGAGGAGGTAATGAAACAGTTGACAACTCTAGATGCAACTAAAGCAGTTGGACCAGACAAAGTATCACCGTGGATACTAAAAGAAGCAGCACAGGCCCTCAGCGTGCCTCTGGCAATGATCTTTAATGAGTCACTTATGTCAGGAGAATTGCCCAGTTGCTGGAAGAAGGCAAATGTCGTGCCGATCTTCAAGAAAGGTGATAGGGAGGAGGCACTTAACTATAGACCTGTATCACTGACAAGCATCCCCTGTAAAATACTGGAAAGAATAATTAGGCTACGACTGGTTGCACACCTGGAGAACATTAGGTTTGTGAACAAACATCAACATGGGTTCTGGACAGGGAAATCGTGCCTAACAAACCTTCTGGAATTCTATGATAAAATAACGAGGATAAGACAGGACAGAAATGGTTGGGCAGACTGCATATTTCTGGACTGCCAAAAAGCCTTTGATACAGTACCGCACATGAGACTGCTGTTCAAGCTCGAGAGGCAGGCGGGGGTGGGGGGAAAGGTCCCAGCATGGATAAGGAACTACCTAACAGGAAGGAGCCAAAGAGTTACGGTAAGGGGAGAGAAGTCAGACTGGCGAACAGTAACGAGTGGAGTACCACAAGGATCGGTGCTGGGACCAATTCTATTTCTTGTATATGTTAACGAAATATTTACAGGTGTAGAGTCCTACATGTCGATGTTTGCGGATGACGCAAAGTTGATGAGAAGAGTTGTGACAGATGAGGATTGCAGGATCCTCCAAGAGGACCTGAACAGGTTGCAGAGATGGTCAGAGAAATGGCTACTGGAATTCAACACGAGCAAATGTAAAGTTATGGAAATGGGACTAGGAGATAGGAAACCAAAGGGACAGTACACAATGAAGGGGAACAGCCTACCTGTAACGATGCGTGAAAGAGACCTGGGGGTGGACGTAACACCTAATCTATCTCCTGAGGCACATGTAAATAGGATAACGACAGCAGCGTACTCTACACTGGCAAAAGTTAGAACATCATTCAGAAACCTAAGTAAGGAGGCATTTAGGGCGCTTTACACTGCCTACGTGAGGCCAGTCTTAGAGTATGCCGCCTCATCATGGAGTCCCCATCTGAAGAAGCATATAATGAAACTGGAAAAGGTTCAGAGGTTTGCAACGAGACTCGTTCCAGAGCTACGAGGGATGGGGTATGAGGAGCGCCTGAGGGAACTGTGCCTTACGAAACTAGAAAGAAGAAGGGAGAGGGGGGACATGATAGGAACGTATAAGATACTCAGAGGGATTGACAGGGTGGACATAGACGAAATGTTCACACGGAATAGTAACAGAACGAAGGGACATGGATGGAAGCTTGAAACTCAGATGAGTCACAGAGATGTTAGGAAGTTTTCTTTTAGCGTGAGAGTAGTGGGAAAATGGAATGCACTTCAGGAACAGGTTGTGGAAGCAAATACTATTCATAATTTTAAAACCAGGTATGATAGGGAAATGGGACAGAAGTCATTGCTGTAAACAACCGATGCTCGAAAGGCGGGATCCAAGAGTCAATGCTCGATCCTGCAGACACAACTAGGTGAGTACACACACACACACACACACACACACACACACACACACACACACACACACACACACACACACACACACACACACACACACACACACACACGACAGAAGAGTTAGGGGGGACATGATCACCACATTCAAGATCCTCAAGGGAATTGACAGGGTTGATAAAGACAGGCTGTTTAACACAAGGGGAACACGTACAAGGGGACACAGGTGGAAACTGAGTGCCCAAATGAGCCACAGAGATATTAGAAAGAACTTTTTTAGTGTCAGAGTGGTTGACAAATGGAATGCATTAGGAAGTGATGTGGTGGAGGCTGACTCCATACACAGTTTCAAGTGTAGATATGATAGAGCTCAATAGGGTCAGGAACCTGTACACCTGTTGATTGACGGTTGAGAGGCGGGACCAAAGAGCCAGAGCTCAACCCCCGCAAGCACAACTAGGTGAGTACAACTAGGTGAGTACACACACACACACACACACACAAGGTGCCAGGGTGGAGGTCGTCCCCCACCACAGACACACAAGGTGCCAGGGTGGAGGTCGTCCCCCACCACAGACACACACACAAGGTGCCAGGGTGGAGGTCGTCCCCCGCCACACACACACACAAGGTGCCAGGGTGGAGGTCGTCCCCCGCCACACACACACACAAGGTGCGAAGGTGGAGGTCGTCTCCCACCACACACACACAAGGTGCCAGGGTGGAGGTTGTCCCCCGCCACACACACACACACACAAGGTGCCAGGGTGGAGGTCGTCCCCCACCACACACACACACACACACACACACAAGGTGCCAGGGTGGAGGTCGTCCCCCACCATACACATACAAGGTTCCAGGGTGGAGGTCGTCCCCAGCCACACACACACACAAGGTGCCAGGGTGGAGGTCGTCCCCCACCACACACACACACAAGGTGCCAGGGTGGAGGTCGTCCCCCGCCACACACACACACAAGGTGCCAGGGTGGAGGTCGTCCCCCACCACACACACACACAAGGTGCCAGGGTGGAGGTCGTCCCCCACCACACACACACACAAGGTGCCAGGGTGGAGGTCGTCCCCCACCACACACACACAAGGTGCCAAGGTGGAGGTCGTCCCCCACCACACACACACACACAGAAGGTTCCAGGGTGGAGGTCGTCCCCCACCACACACACACAAGGTGCCAAGGTGGAGGTCGTCCCCCCCCCCACACACACACACACAAGGTGCCAGGGTGGAGGTCGTCCCCCGCCACACACACACAAGGTGCCAGGGTGGAGGTCGTCCCCCACCACACACACACAAGGTGCCAGGGTGGAGGTCGTCCCCCGCCACACACACACAAGGTGCCAGGGTGGAGGTCGTCCCCCACCACACACACACACACAAGGTGCCAGGGTGGAGGTCGTCCCCCGCCACACACACACACAAGGTGCCAGGGTGGAGGTCGTCCCCCGCCACACACACACACAAGGTGCCAGGGTGGAGGTCGTCCCCTACCACACACACACAAGGTTCCAGGGTGGAGGTCGTCCCCCGCCACACACACACAAGGTGCCAGGGTGGAGGTCGTCCCCCGCCACACACACACACAAGGTGCCAGGGTGGAGGTCGTCCCCCGCCACACACACACACAAGGTGCCAGGGTGGAGGTCGTCCCCCGCCACACACACACACAAGGTGCCAGGGTGGAGGTCGTCCCCCGCCACACACACACACACACACACACACACACACACACACACACACACACAAGGTGCCAGGGTGGAGGTCGTCCCCCACCACACACACACAAGGTGCCAGGGTGGAGGTCGTCCCCCGCCACACACACACAAGGTGCCAGGGTGGAGGTCGTCCCCCGCCACACACACACACAAGGTGCCAGGGTGGAGGTCGTCCCCCGCCACACACACACACACAAGGTGCCAGGGTGGAGGTCGTCCCCCACCACACACACACACAAGGTGCCAGGGTGGAGGTCGTCCCCCGCCACACACACACAAGGTGCCAGGGTGGAGGTCGTCCCCCGCCACACACACACACAAGGTGCCAGGGTGGAGGTCGTCCCCCGCCACACACACACACACAAGGTGCCAGGGTGGAGGTCGTCCCCCGCCACACACACACACAAGGTGCCAGGGTGGAGGTCGTCCCCTACCACACACACACAAGGTTCCAGGGTGGAGGTCGTCCCCCACCACACACACACAAGGTGCCAGGGTGGAGGTCGTCCCCCGCCACACACACACACAAGGTGCCAGGGTGGAGGTCGTCCCCCGCCACACACACACACAAGGTGCCAGGGTGGAGGGCGTCCCCCGCCACACACACACACACACACACACACACACACACACACAAGGTGCCAGGGTGGAGGTCGTCCCCCACCACACACACACAAGGTGCCAGGGTGGAGGTCGTCCCCCGCCACACACACACAAGGTGCCAGGGTGGAGGTCGTCCCCCGCCACACACACACACAAGGTGCCAGGGTGGAGGTCGTCCCCCGCCACACACACACACACAAGGTGCCAGGGTGGAGGTAGTCCCCCGCCACACACACACACAAGGTGCCAGGGTGGAGGTCGTCCCCCGCCACACACACACACAAGGTGCCAGGGTGGAGGTCGTCCCCTACCACACACACACAAGGTTCCAGGGTGGAGGTCGTCCCCCACCACACACACACAAGGTGCCAGGGTGGAGGTCGTCCCCCGCCACACACACACACAAGGTGCCAGGGTGGAGGTCGTCCCCCGCCACACACACACAGAAGGTGCCAGGGTGGAGGTCGTCCCCTACCACACACACACAAGGTTCCAGGGTGGAGGTCGTCCCCCGCCACACACACACACAAGGTGCCAGGGTGGAGGTCGTCCCCCGCCACACACACACAGAAGGTGCCAGGGTGGAGGTCGTCCCCCGCCACACACACACACAAGGTGCCAGGGTGGAGGTCGTCCCCCGCCACACACACACACAAGGTGCCAGGGTGGAGGTCGTCCCCCACCACACACACACAAGGTGCCAAGGTGGAGGTCGTCCCCCACACACACACACACACACAGAAGGTTCCAGGGTGGAGGTCGTCCCCCACCACACACACACAAGGTGCCAAGGTGGAGGTCGTCCCCCCCACACACACACACACAAGGTGCCAGGGTGGAGGTCGTCCCCCGCCACACACACACAAGGTGCCAGGGTGGAGGTCGTCCCCCACCACACACACACAAGGTGCCAGGGTGGAGGTCGTCCCCCGCCACACACACACAAGGTGCCAGGGTGGAGGTCGTCCCCCACCACACACACACACACAAGGTGCCAGGGTGGAGGTCGTCCCCCGCCACACACACACACAAGGTGCCAGGGTGGAGGTCGTCCCCCGCCCACACACACACACAAGGTGCCAGGGTGGAGGTCGTCCCCTACCACACACACACAAGGTTCCAGGGTGGAGGTCGTCCCCCGCCACACACACACAAGGTGCCAGGGTGGAGGTCGTCCCCCGCCACACACACACACAAGGTGCCAGGGTGGAGGTCGTCCCCCGCCACACACACACACAAGGTGCCAGGGTGGAGGTCGTCCCCCGCCACACACACACACAAGGTGCCAGGGTGGAGGTCGTCCCCCGCCACACACACACACACACACACACACACACACACACACACACAAGGTGCCAGGGTGGAGGTCGTCCCCCACCACACACACACAAGGTGCCAGGGTGGAGGTCGTCCCCCGCCACACACATACAAGGTGCCAGGGTGGAGGTCGTCCCCCGCCACACACACACACAAGGTGCCAGGGTGGAGGTCGTCCCCCGCCACACACACACACACAAGGTGCCAGGGTGGAGGTCGTCCCCCACCACACACACACACAAGGTGCCAGGGTGGAGGTCGTCCCCCGCCACACACACACAAGGTGCCAGGGTGGAGGTCGTCCCCCGCCACACACACACACAAGGTGCCAGGGTGGAGGTCGTCCCCCGCCACACACACACACACAAGGTGCCAGGGTGGAGGTCGTCCCCCGCCACACACACACACAAGGTGCCAGGGTGGAGGTCGTCCCCTACCACACACACACAAGGTTCCAGGGTGGAGGTCGTCCCCCACCACACACACACAAGGTGCCAGGGTGGAGGTCGTCCCCCGCCACACACACACACAAGGTGCCAGGGTGGAGGTCGTCCCCCGCCACACACACACACAAGGTGCCAGGGTGGAGGTCGTCCCCCGCCACACACACACACACACACACACACACACACACACACACAAGGTGCCAGGGTGGAGGTCGTCCCCCTCCACACACACACAAGGTGCCAGGGTGGAGGTCGTCCCCCGCCACACACACACAAGGTGCCAGGGTGGAGGTCGTCCCCCGCCACACACACACACAAGGTGCCAGGGTGGAGGTCGTCCCCCGCCACACACACACACACAAGGTGCCAGGGTGGAGGTAGTCCCCCGCCACACACACACACACAAGGTGCCAGGGTGGAGGTCGTCCCCCGCCACACACACACACAAGGTGCCAGGGTGGAGGTCGTCCCCTACCACACACACACAAGGTTCCAGGGTGGAGGTCGTCCCCCACCACACACACACAAGGTGCCAGGGTGGAGGTCGTCCCCCGCCACACACACACACAAGGTGCCAGGGTGGAGGTCGTCCCCCGCCACACACACACAGAAGGTGCCAGGGTGGAGGTCGTCCCCTACCACACACTCACAAGGTTCCAGGGTGGAGGTCGTACCCCGCCACACACACACACGAGGTGCCAGGGTGGAGGTCGTCCCCCGCCACACACACACACAAGGTGCCAGGGTGGAGGTCGTCCCCCCGCCACACACACACACAAGGTGCCAGGGTGGAGGTCGTCCCCCGCCACACACACACACAAGGTGCCAGGGTGGAGGTCGTCCCCTACCACACACACACAAGGTTCCAGGGTGGAGGTCGTCCCCCGCCACACACACACACAAGGTTGCCTGGGTGGAGGTCGTCCCCCACCACACACACACACAAGGTTGCCTGGGTGGAGGTCGTCCCCCACCACACACACACACAAGGTTGCCTGGGTGGAGGTCGTCCCCCACCACACACACACACAAGGTTGCCTGGGTGGAGGTCGTCCCCCACCACACACACACACAAGGTTGCCTGGGTGGAGGTCGTCCCCCGCCACACACACACACAAGGTTGCCTGGGTGGAGGTCGTCCCCCACCATAGAATCCGACCAAGTCTTTCAGAGGAAATTACAATTTGTTGTAAATAGCCTTGAGAACACTTGCCCCAGAGTGTTCTAGGTGACACAGTGTTCTAGTGCACTAGGGGACACAGGTGGAAACTGAGTGCCCAAATGAGCCACAGAGATATTAGAAAGAACTTTTTTAGTGTCAGAGTGGTTGACAAATGGAATGCATTAGGAAGTGATGTGGTGGAGGCTGACTCCATACACAGTTTCAAGTGTAGATATGATAGAGCCCAATAGGCTCAGGAACCTGTACACCTGTTGATTGACGGTTGAGAGGCGGGATCAAAGAGCCATTACTCATCCCCCGCAAGCACAATTAGGTGAGTACACCCCCCCCCCCCCCCCACACACACAGAGGGATACACGGGGAAAATCGTTGCTTACTGATAATACGAAGTGTAACTCACATGTAACACACTGTAATAAGGAAAGAAAGGGAAGGACGGGGAGGAGGCGGAGTGGCCCTACTCATGAGAAATTAATGAAGTTTTAAGGAGATGGCCATCCCGGGCTGTGAGGAGTTCAGAGACTACATAGCAGGCACCATAACAATGGGAGGACCAAAAGTAGTAGCAGTAATATACAACCCTCCACCTAATGACAGGAGACCCAGTCAAGAGTGTGACAACAACAACATGGCAGTTAACACATTCATTGAGAGAATGTAACGGGGGGGGGGCGGGTGGAGGTGGGGGGGGGGAGTCAAGTAAAGCAAAGTAAAGGTAGAAGGAGGAGAGGAGGAGAGAGGGATGAAGGATGGGTGGATAGAACATGGGGGAGGTTGAGGCAGGAACTGAGGTGGGGGAGAGGTGAGCGGGAATAGAAAACGGGGAGAGGGGAGGCGGGATGGAGAGAATGAAGGAGGAGGAGTAGAGTGATGTAGGAGGAATAAGAAGAGTAGGGAGAGTAGACTGATTTTATTCTATCTATACTATCTATGATGTTATACTAAGATGTTCAAAGATGTTCTGATGTTTGCTGCCACCACCTGTCATTGAATCTATCTTCACTTCCACTTAAACAATGCGACAGGAACACTGCTTAATTTAGTTATCTCTCACGTGTTCATCAAGATATCTCTCTTGCCTTAACTCTTACTTGTGGGAACATTGATTCAAAAAGAGGACTGAACAAAAGCCAAGCTCCTCTTCTACACATAGAAATTTATTAACTTTTTCTTTTGATATTTAACACTTTGACATTCTATTATTTAATACAATATTGACCATATTAAAAGGGGGGGGGGTATCACCCACTCCATACACGCCCACACCATACATGGCTAAATGGTTCAGACTCCACTACCTCGTCACCACTAAGACACCCATTGTCTTAAGACAATGCATTACTGACACTCTTGCCTCACTAACAAGTTCACCCAGGGGTGGGTGATGGCTAATCACCCGCCCGGATGGAGGAGCTGGTTGGATGTACTCTCCCTTGCAAGGTTCCACTCTCACTACCCACCTCTCTGGCCGAGCCAGGGTGGGTACTCTCGCAAGCCAGAACAGGGCTTCTTTGTTCAATAGTACTCCCATCAGCACAAGCTAGGCTGGCTCACTCTTCCACTACCACCTCCCTCGCGACTAACGCACACTTACAATTACAACTCACAATTATACATGAAAGCGTGCAAAATACTTGCACTGTTACAAGAACAGCCGCTGCTGCGTGTAGAAGTACAGCCCATCTGCTCATCATGGGGGACTTCAATCATGGAAGGATTGACTGGGAAAGCAAGGAACCACATGGAGGTGAGGAAACATGGAGAGTGAAACTGTTAGAGGTAGCGACTAGAAACTTTTTAAGTCAGCATGTCAAGGGTCCCACGAGAATGAGAGACAATGATGAACCAGCGAGACTCGACCTAGTTTTTACTCCGAATGATTCAGACATTGGAAATTGGTCTTGAAGCCCCCGTGGGTATGAGTGATCACAGTGTACTGTTGTTTGAATATCTGGTTGAAGAAGGGTTAACGTACTCAAGGAAAGGTTCAGAAAGCAAGAGGCCAGCATTCCGGAAGGGAAACTATGAGGAGATGAGAAAATTCCTAACTGAAATAGCTTGGGAAACAGAGCTCAGAGGAGAGACGGTTCAAGATATGATGGACTACATCACACAGAAGTGTAAGGAGGCAGCAGACAAGTTCGTTCCAGTCCAAAAAGAAAAAAAAGAAATGTAGATGAGAAACCCATGGCTTAATCAGAGTTGTAAGCTAGCTAAGCAACTAAGTGAAAGAGCATGGAGAAACTATAGAAACAACAGAACACTAGAGAGCAGAGAAAGATACCAGTGTGCCAGGAATGAATACATCAGGGTGAGAAGAGAGGTAGAGAGGCAATGTGAAAATGACATAGTGAGCAAGGCAAAGACTCAACCCAAACTGCGGCATAGCCACATCAGGAGAAAAACAACAGTGAAGGAACAGGTAATGAAAGTGAGGATAGGGGCAGAAAAATTCACTACAAACGACAAGGAAATGTGCGAGGAACTCAATAAGAAATTCCAGGAGGTCTTCACCTCAGAGCAAGGAGACGTCCAAGAGATAACAGAGGGAACATCAAACCAGACACCTCTAGAGGAGTTTGTGATTACCAGTGGGAAGGCGAGGAAACATCTGCTAGATTTGGACGTGACAAAGGCTATACGCCCGGATGGAATGTCACCATGGATTCTAAAGGAAGGAGCAGAAGCTCTGTTACTGCCACTCTCCATGGTGTATAACAAATCACTGGTAACAGGTGAACTGCCAAAATTTTGGAAGAGGGCCAATATAGTCCCAATACACAAGAAGGGAGATAGACAGGAGGCACTGAACTACAGGCCAGTGTCCCTAACTTGCATTCCATGCAAGATGATGGAGAAGATTGTGCGAAAAAAGCTAGTGGAACATCTGGAGCAAAAGAATTTTGTAACACAACATCAGCATGGGTTCAGAGATGACAAATCATGTCTAACAGGTTTAATTGAGTTCTATGACCAGGCAACATTAATCAGGCAAGAGAGAGAGGGCTGGGCAGACTGCATATTTCTGGACTGCCAGAAAGCTTTTGACACATGTCCTGTCCCGGATCTACTTGAGGGGGTTGGGGCTTATAGAACTTAAATCTCCAAAGAGTTCTGGTTACAACACCAGACCGTTCCTCGCGTACAGGTAGACAACGTCCCCCAACCACTCTCTGCCGGAACAGACAACCCGACCTCGGCAGCCACACTCTCGCTCCCGTCGGTTGACCAACAATGAACTCTAGAGTGTTCGTAGTTTTCTCGGATCACCCTGTGTGCCTCTTGATCTTGGAGAGGGGTTCACCATCACGTACCTAGGGGTGCGGCTCCAGCACTGGCTTCGTTGTCCAGTGTACACACCCTACTTGAGCCTCCGTGACTCCCCACTCTCTCCTTGTTTGTAATGATCTGCTCAATCCCCCTTTTCTGAATTATTATTTCGTACCACCCTGTCCACAGCTGTGATCCTTTACTTCTCTCTCTTCTCTGGTATCCGGGAAATCTCACTAGGACAAGGGTAAACACCTGTTAATTATGTACATTTAATGACAAAGAACATGTACAGTACTCTTACATAAAAAAATAAAAATATTAACCTAAATACTTTAAGCTACTTTAATCTGGTTGCAATCCAATACCATCCTGGCTTCATCAGCCGTCTATATCAAGTGGTTGCCCAACTCCTGGCTTGCCACTTATATAACTACCCCACATCAAATGGGTTAAATCAGGTAATAACGATATGACACCGTCAGATCTAGAATATATATATATATATATATATATATATATATATATATATATATATATATATATATATATATATATATATATATATATATATATATATATATATATATATATATATATATATATATATATATATATATATATATATATATATATATATATATATATATATATATATATATATATATATATATATATATATATATATATATATATATATATATATATATATATATATATATATATATATATATATATATATATATATATATATATATATATGACTGAAAACTCACACCCCAGAAGTGACTCGAACCCATACTCCCAGGAGCAACGCAACTGGTAACTACAGGGCGCCTTAATCCGCTTGACCATCACGGCCGGACAAAAGGAAGTGATAGCCGAAGCTATTTGAACCACTTCCCCGCCGGCAACTCGGATGGTAATCTTGGGCTTAGCATTTCACCAAATCACCTCATTCTTTGGGGCACACGTGAGGAACACAAATGCGAACAAGCCTGAATGGTCCCCAGGACTATATGCGACTGAAAACTCACACCCCAGAAGTGACTCGAACCCATACTCCCAGGAGCAACGCAACTGGTAACTACAGGGTGCCTTAATCCGCTTGACCATCACGGCCGGACAAAAGGAAGTGATAGCCGAAGCTATTTGAACCACTTCCCCGCCGGCAACTCGGATGGTAATCTTGGGCACAGCATTTCACCAAATCACCTCATTCTTTGGGGCACACGTGAGGAACACAAATGCGAACAAGCCTGAATGGTCCCCAGGACTATATGCGACTGAAAACTCACACCCCTGAAGTGACTCGAACCCATACTCCCAGGAGCAACGCAACTGGTAACTACAGGGCACCTTAATCCGCTTGACCATCACGGCCGGACAAAAGGAAGTGATAGCCGAAGCTATTTGAACCACTTCCCCGCCGGCAACTCGGATGGCAATCTTGGGCATAGCATTTCACCAAATCACCTCATTCTTTGGGGCACACGTGAGGAACACAAATGCGAAAAAAGCCTGAATGGTCCCTAGGACTATATGCGACTGAAAACTCACACCCCAGAAGTGACTCGAACCCATACTTCCAGGAGCAACGCAACTGGTAACTACAGGGCGCCTTAATCCGCTTGACCATCACGGCCCGACAAAAGGAAGTGATAGCCGAAGCTATTTGAACCACTTCCCCGCCGGCAACTCGGATGGTAATCTTGGGCATAGCATTTCACCAAATCACCTCATTCTTTGGGGCACACGTGAGGAACACAAATGCGAACAAGCCTGAATGGTCCTCAGGACTATATGCGACTGAAAACTCACACCCCAGAAGTGACTCGAACCCATACTCCCAGGAGCAACGCAACTGGTAACTACAGGGCGCCTTAATCCGCTTGACCATCACGGCCGGACAAAAGGAAGTGATGGCCGAAGCTATTTGAACCACTTCCCCGCCGGCAACTCGGATGGTAATCTTGGGCATAGCATTTCACATAATCACCTCATTCTTTGGGGCACACGTGAGGAACACAAATACGAACAAGCCTGAATGGTCCCCAGGACTATATGCGACTGAAAACTCACACCCCAGAAGTGACTCGAATCCATACTCCCAGGAGCAACGCAACTGGTAACTACAGGGCGCCTTAATCCGCTTGACCATCATGGCCGGACAAAAGGAAGTGATAGCCGAAGCTATTTGAACCACTTCCCCGCCGGCAACTCGGATGGTAATCTTGGGCATAGCATTTCACCAAATCACCTCATTCTTTGGGGCACACGTGAGGAACACAAATGCGAACAAGCCTGAATGGTCCCCAGGACTATATGCGACTGAAAACTCACACCCCTGAAGTGACTCGAACCCATACTCCCAGGAGCAACGCAACTGGTAACTACAGGGCGCCTTAATCCTCTTGACCATCACGGCCGGACAAAAGGAAGTGATAGCCGAAGCTATTTGAACCACTTCCCCGCCGGCAACTCGGATGGTAATCTTGGGCATAGCATTTCACCAAATCACCTCATTCTTTGGGGCACACGTGAGGAACACAAATGCGAACAAGCCTGAATGGTCCCTAGGACTATATGCGACTGAAAACTCACACCCCAGAAGTGACTCGAACCCATACTCCCCGGAGCAACGCAACTGGTAACTACAGGGCGCCTTAATCCGCTTGACCATCACGCTTGACTAGTTACCAGTTGCGTTGCTCCTGGGAGTATGGGTTCGAGTCACTTCTGGGGTGTGAGTTTTCAGTCGCATATAGTCCTGGGGACCATTCAGGCTTGTTCGCATTTGTGTTCCTCATGTGTGCCCCAAAGAATGAGGTGATTTGGTGAAATGCTATGCCCAAGATTACCATCCGAGTTGCCGGCGGGGAAGTGGTTCAAATAGCTTCGGCTATCACTTCCTTTTGTCCGGCCGTGATGGTCAAGCGGATTAAGGCGCCCTGTAGTTACCAGTTGCGTTGCTCCTGGGAGTATGGGTTCGAGTCACTTCTGGGGTGTGAGTTTTCAGTCGCATATAGTCCTGGGGACCATTCAGGCTTGTTCGCATTTGTGTTCCTCACGTATGCCCCAAAGAATGAGGTGATTTGGTGAAATGCTATGCCCAAGATTACCATCCGAGTTGCCGGCGGGGAAGTGGTTCAAATAGCTTCGGCTATCACTTCCTTTTATCGGGCCGTGATGGTCAAGCGGATTAAGGCGCCCTGTAGTTACCAGTTGCGTTGCTCCTGGGAGTATGGGTTCGAGTCACTTCTGGGGTGTGAGTTTTCAGTCGCATATAGTCCTGGGGACCATTCAGGCTTGTTCGTATTTGTGTTCCTCACGTGTGCCCCAAAGAATGAGGTGATTTGGTGAAATGCTATGCCCAAGATTACCATCCGAGTTGCCGGCGGGGAAGTGGTTCAAATAGCTTCGGCTATCACTTCCTTTTGTCGGGCCGTGATGGTCAAGCGGATTAAGGCGCCCTGTAGTTACCAGTTGCGTTGCTCCTGGGAGTATGGGTTCGAGTCACTTCTGGGGTGTGAGTTTTCAGTCGCATATAGTCCTGGGGACCATTCAGGCTTGTTCGCATATATATATATATATATATATATGTCGTACCTAGTAGCCAGAACGCACTTCTCAGCCTACTATTCAAGGCCCGATTTGCCTAATAAGCCAAGTTTTCATGAATTAATTGTTTTTCGAATACCTAACCTACCTAACCTAACTTTTTCGGCTACCTAACCTAACCTAACCTATAAAGATAGGATAGGTTAGGTTAGGTAGGCTTGGGTAGGTTCGGTCATATATCTACGTTAATTTTAACTCCAATAAAAAAAAATTGACCTCTTACATAATGAAATGGGTAGCTTTATCATTTCATAATAAAAATATTTGAGAAAATGTATTAATTCAGGAAAACTTGGCTTATCAGGCAAATCGGGCCTTGCATAGTAGGCCGAGAAGTGCATTCTGGCTACTAGGTACGACATATATATATATATATATATATATATGTATATATATATATATATATATGTCGTACCTAGTAGCCAGAACTCACTTCTCAGCCTACTATGCAAGGCCCGATTTGCCTAATAAGCCAAGTTTTCATGAATTAATATATTTTCTCTATTTTTTTTCTTATGAAATGATAAAGCTGCCCATTTCATAATGTAGGAAGTCAATTTCTTTTTATTGGAGTTAAAATTAACGTAGATATATGACCGAACCTAACCAACCCTACCTAACCTATCTAAATAGGTTAGGTTAGGTTAGGTGGCCGAAAAAGTTAGGTTAGGTTAGGTTAGGTAGGTTAGGTTGTCGAAAAAAAATTAATTCATGAAAACTTGCCTTATTAGGCAAATCGGGCCTTGCATAGTAGGCTGAGAAGTGAGTTCTGGCTATTAGGTACGACATATATATATATATATATATATATATATATATATATATATATATATATATATATATATATATATATATATATTATAGTCTTGTGGGTTGGTGGTGTTGTCGTCGTTGATCCTTCTTTACGGACAACCCAACCCACAACTCGGTAGAGTGTTTGTACTTTACCCGGAGATCACACTGGGCGCTTCTGGCTCTTGGAGAGGGGCTCACCGTCACACGTTTAGGGGATGCGGCTCCAACACTTAGCCTCGTTGTCACGTGCACACACCCACTCGAGCCGCTGTGACTCCCCACTCTCTCCTTAGGCGATATGATCTCCTCAATCCCCTTTTGACTTATTAGTATTACATTCTACCCTGTCCACAGCAGTGGTTCTTGGTTCTTTCTCTCTCTCTCTCTCTTCCTTTACTATTTCCTGGGAAGCCTCACTAGGACAAGGGCAAACACCAGCAAATTGGGATACATTTACTGGACAAAGCACATACACAATACATGCACACATATAATAATAATGAATCCTATACTCTATATTATTACAATCAGGTTGCACTCCAACACCATCAGAACTCTATTATCAGTTTACCAAGTGGTATCCTATCTTCTGATTCACCACCTGATACTATCAACCTCCTCAAGTTGATCAAGTCTACATACACTGTTGTACCATCAGCAAGAGAATATATATATGTATCTATAAATGTGTACAAAGAAAATCAGCATTTGAATGCAATAACATATATCAGTATAAATGTTCATTGATGCACAACAATGATCAATCGATCACTCTATCAGTCCTAGAACACATACATCTGTAGGTAATCCAGCCTACGATTGTAACTCTAAACTTCAGTATAAAACGCTCCTTGACATAATGCAAACAATCACTCACCTTTCACTGCGTCTTGCACGCTAATGACAACCAAACACTATCAACTCCCTACAAGTAATCCACCAGAACTTCCCTTCCACCTCTGGAAGTTCACTACCCTGATATCTTCAGGTTCTTCTGGGCTTCACTACCAGGATCCTCTGCAGCTCCTCCAGGCTGCTACCATGAAGTTTCCTTGAGCAACTACGGTGCTTCACCCTTCTGCTAGGGTCCTCCACAGCTCTCCTGGCTGCTACACCATGAAGTTTCCTCGAGCAACTATGGTGCTTCACCACCTCTACAGAAGCACGTGACACTCCTCTTCACTGCTTCTCACAGCTCGAGGTCCTCTGTTCCACTACCTTGGAGTCTCATCAACTACTCCTTCTGTGCTGGCTTCGAAGTTCTCAGCAACTTCTTCCCCAAAGACAAACCTGCAACCCATCGACACTCCAATAAAAATGTTTCCCCTTTAACACATAAACAAAAATAATCACACAATATGTTTGCCTCAAACCTCTATCTGTCCTCTACATACAGTGAGAGTGGACTCCCCCGTTTTGGGCGGGTCCATACTCCACCTCGCCCGGCGGGCCTCCTCACTCAGGGAGGGTCCTTCACCGTCAGGAGCTGGCTCCCTCAGTTGCCTGCCAGCGCTCAGAGGGGACGGACGTCGCTCCGTGTTCCTCCCTCTCCACTCTCTTATTTTAGGCTTTCTGCCTTATCAAAACATGTCTAACTTATTAATAAACATTGCTACTGTCGCTGGGCACACGACCAACTGCAAGCAATCACTATGAACTGGCTTATATCGTGCTTACCACAGATTGTCTGGTCGAGGGCGCTCCTCCCTCTGACGAAGCTTGGTCAGGGCGCTGCCACGGCCCACAATAATGCCTCTGGTCGGTTTAATAAACACTTCGTCGACCAGGACTTGAGACCACAAAGTTCCCAGCTCAGTTCCACAGCTGGCACGTCTACACACTTCTCTTCTCTTGGAAATATATCACTAGGGGTTCCCTTCTGACGGGAGCTCGAACGGAGCGCGGCTTTCCCCTGCGATGTCTGGCACTCAAGTGAGGTCAAAGCCCCTCCAGAAACGAGCCTCACGCCTCCAGCAAAATGTCTACATCTCCTAGCCAGTCATTTATCTGTTTTCTTCTTCACTGCCTATAATCTTAAATTGTTATTTATATCCAAGCAACTATTTTACATGTGTTATCACCTCAATATTTGCTAGACCTTCTAATCAGGTCAGGCTTGATGAATAACTCTCAAGGAGGGAGACTCGTTTCTCCTGCAGGCGGGGATCATAACACTCCCCTCCCCTTATTTTTGAGAGTTATTCCAGTGGCAAAGCTCGGGATAATACATCCACCACCACACTGTCTCGTTCTTCAACCGATTGGTTCGACCGGTTGATCTGCTTACTTACTCCCTTAGGAGTCTACAATTAGTTCGTTGCTCCTTGCAACATCTGGCTCACAACTCGCCAGAAACATGATCCTCTCACAAACGATTTGACCTCTCTGGCACCTCTCGGCTAGTGATATAGTGCAGGCTAGTGCAGTAATAGCCGAGAAAATAAAAGGGGAAGAGACAGCATGTGTGGAGAGATGCTTACGAGCAATCTAGGAGAGGTAAAGCAACATGTACGGTCGAGTGCTGTTGAGTATAGTACAGTGCTCGAAGAAACTTTTAGGGAACGAGGAAGAGTTGAAGGAGAAGAAATGGAGTTGTACAGAGGTGAGAAGTGTGGGAAGAGGATGATGATACAAGCATGGAGGAATAGAAGAAAGCCGAGGACTCGATGGAAGTCAAACAGGATGAGGTCTCGGATAAATGAGGAGACGAAAGGGAGGATCGTCGGTAAAGACGAGGGAGTGAAGTATGATGACAGGAGATGGAAGTATAATGGCAGGAGTGCACTCCATCGGTCCACTCTACTTACTGTTTCCACCCTCTGTTACCTCTTCTTCCTCTCTTCACGTCCAGAGTCAGACGTGTACTGTCTGTACCTCCTCTGTCGTCTTCACACTTCCATCTACTGCCATTATACTTCCATCTCCTGTCATCATACTTCACTCCCTCGTCTTTACCGACGATCCTCCCTTTCGTCTCCTCATTTATCCGAGACCTCATCCTGTTTGACTTCCATCGAGTCCTCGGCTTTCTTCTATTCCTCCATGCTTGTATCATCATCCTCTTCCCACACTTCTCACCTCTGTACAACTCCATTTCTTCTCCTTCAACTCTTCCTCGTTCCCTAAAAGTTTCTTCGAGCACTGTACTATACTCAACAGCACTCGACCGTACATGTTGCTTTACCTCTCCTAGAGTGCTCGTAAGCATCTCTCCACACATGCTGTCTCTTCCCCTTTCATTTTCTCGGCTATTACTCTTCTTCACTATCTCTCCTCCACGTTATCTGTGAAACATGTCAACTCTTGACATCTCAAACGACTTAACTCCACTATCCATATGCCTCTGTGCTCGTGGACCACTTGACGCTCTACTCCCGTCCTCGGTATGTCCACATCCTTCCTCATTCCTACTCAGCACAGTTGCATTCACCTTCCGACTCTTAATTTCAGCAGTCTGGGCTCTATTCAGATCCATTCTCTTCACATGATTCTTCTTCGGTTGGGCCATCTTCACTTTTGACCTCACCGAGACTTCATTTTCCTGGGCTGGACCTTCATCAAACAGCCACGCTATATCTACATCTATATCTTCTACCAGTTTAATCGACATTGTCTTATATTCTCCAGCGTCTCCCTCGTCGGCCACCTCTGCCTTCGTCACTACCGAGACAGGGTACTCAATGGCTTGGCGGTCTCCTGACGCATCTCCTCGGATGTCAGTCAGGTTCACACTCTGAGGTGTCCCATCCGTGCCGTGGCCTTCTGGGCACTCCTCTGGCACAGTCTCCGCTATGATTGTCCCGCACAAGTCATTCCCCAGGATCACTTGGACTCCTGGAACAGGTATGTCGGGGCATACTCCCAACATCACCTCTGCCGACACATATTCCGACCTTAGCTGGACAGCACATACGGGCATGTCACTCTCAGACAATAACCCATATACTTTTATCTTCCCACTGCCAGCTAACCGTCGATCATTCCCAATCAGGCTTCTCGCAATCAAGCTCTGATTAGCTCCGGTATCTCTTAAGATACCAACTTCTACCTCAGGTTGGCCTCCTACACTGATCCAACCTTTACTCAAGAACGGCCTATATCTCTCGTTCACTAAGTTCATCTTCTGTGGTTTGTCTTGGAACACATTAGTATATTTACTTCGGGGGTCACACATGGCCAGGGTCACAATTCTCTTGCCCTGCCTACAGTCTCGCATCACGTGACCCAATCCGTTACAATTGTAACACCTCACCTGGGAAAAGTCTCTTCTATATGTACCAAAGTGGCTCTGACTTTGTCCACTCGCATGAGAGTTCCTCGGGCCAGGCACACTACTCGTACTCCGTGGAGCTTTACTGGACTCTCGATTTCCCAGATAACGATTAGCTTCTCGTTTAGCTCCTCCATCTTCACTTTCAGACGAAGTGCGTGACCTACTCTTCTGAGTTTTAGGGTACTTACTTTTATCTGCCCATTTATCAAAATTCTTCTCACCCCAGACTCTTCTGGGTCTTTCATAATTTCTTCCTCCCCAGACTCCACTGGATCTGCCATTGCTGCGTCTCACCTCGCTTCTCACTCTGTTCTCCCTCAAGCTCTTGTATGCTTCCGTGATCATATCTGCCCTATCTGCGGCATCTTTCACCTCCTTTATCCCTGCTTCTTGGATCTTGAACTTTGTTTCGGGATGCATCATCTCCAAGAACTTCTCCATGACCATCAGTTGCTTCAGGTCAGCGTAAGATCCAACTCCAGCAGCCTCAATCCACTTCTGGAATCGTCTTTCCAGATCTCTTGCTGTCTCAGCAAACGTACACGCTCCAACCTTCACCATCTCTCTGAAGCGCTTTCTATAAGCTTCTGGGGTTAACTGAAACGAGCGCAATATGCTGCTCTTTACTGTGGCATAATCCTGGCACTCTTCCAGTGACAATTGGGTGTATGCCTCCCTGGCTGCACCGGTCAATCTTAACTGGACCAGCTGGGCCCATTCCTCCTGTGGCCACTCCTTGATGCTGGCTACTTTTTCAAAATGCTCGAAGAAGCTCTCTGTCTCTTCGGGAACAAACAAGGGAATGTCCTTCTCCCTAACCCTAACATCTGGTGGGTGTGATACCTGGGTGGTGCTCTCTGGCAACCCATGTTCAATCCTTTGCTCAGCCAAGGTTCTGTTCGCTTCTATCTGCATTTGTTTTGTTCTCTCTTTTTCTTATTCGACTTGGGCTTTTTCTTTCTCCTGTTCCACCTCCAGTTCTCTTACTCTGGTTTTCTCTTTTTCTATTTCCAGTCTGGTTTTCTCTTTTTCCTTCTCGGCTTCATTTTTCATCTGGAGTTCTAACTTCATCTTTTCCAGCTGGAACTGTCTCTCCTTGTCCTCTCGTTGTTGCTGCATCTGGAGCTCTAACTGGAATCTCTCCAAGCTCCTATTTCGGCTACTCCTGCTACTGCGGCTACTCTTGCTGCTCCTACTCGATCCCTGGGATCTCACTTCATCCTGCCCATCATCCTCCTTTCCACTTTCAGCTCCTTTCTGGGCTCCTTGTTCTGCCACTTCATTTTTGGCTCTTAACTGCCTCAGGATCTCATCCTTCATCCCAGCTACTTTAGATGCTTTCAACCTAATGCCACATTTTTCTGCTATTTGTTTCAATTGATCCCTCGTGCAACCTTCTAAGTCCTCAGGCTTGCCTGACTCCACAAACGCTTGCACCTTATCCATCTTTGTCTTGTGAGTCTTCCCAAGAGAGGGAGTATACACCTGCGGTCACACAGTGTATCTATTTTAGCAAGGGTGTACAAATCCACTCTTGGACAGGGTGTGAGTGTGTCAGTTCACTCTCCCGGACACAGGCCCCCAATTTATTAGTCTTGTGGGTTGGTGGTGTTGTCGTCGTTGATCCTTCTTTACGGACAACCCAACCCACAACTCGGTAGAGTGTTCATACTTTACCCGGAGATCACACTGGGCGCATCTGGCTCTTGGAGAGGGGCTCACCGTCACACGTTTAGGGGATGCGGCTCCAACACTTAGCCTCGTTGTCACGTGCACACACCCACTCGAGCCGCTGTGACTCCCCACTCTCTCCTTAGGCGATATGAGCTCCTCAATCCCCTTTTGACTTATTAGTATTACATTCTACCCTGTCCACAGCAGTGGTTCTTGGTTCTTTCTCTCTCTCTCTCTCTTTCTTTACTATTTCCTGGGAAGCCTCACTAGGACAAGGGCAAACACCAGCAAATTGGGATACATTTACTGGACAAAGCACATACACAATACATGCACACATATAATAATAATGAATCCTATACTCTATATTATTACAATCAGGTTGCACTCCAACACCATCAGAACTCTATTATCAGTTTACCAAGTGGTATCCTATCTTCTGATTCACCACCTGATACTATCAACCTCCTCAAGTTGATCAAGTCTACATACACTGTTGCACCATCAGCAAGAGAATATATATATGTATCTATAAATGTGTACAAAGAAAATCAGCATTTGAATGCAATAACATATATCAGTATAAATGTTCATTGATACACAACAATGATCAATCGATCACTCTATCAGTCCTAGAACACATACATCTGTAGGTAATCCAGCCTACGATTGTAACTCTAAACTTCAGTATAAAACGCTCCTTGACATAATGCAAACAATCACTCACCTTTCACTGCGTCTTGCACGCTAATGACAACCAAACACTATCAACTCCCTACAAGTAATCCACCAGAACTTCCCTTCCACCTCTGGAAGTTCACTACCCTGATATCTTCAGGTTCTTCTGGGCTTCACTACCAGGATCCTCTGCAGCTCCTCCAGGCTGCTATCATGAAGTTTCCTTGAGCAACTACGGTGCTTCACCCTTCTGCTAGGGTCCTCCACAGCTCTCCTGGCTGCTACACCATGAAGTTTCCTCGAGCAACTATGGTGCTTCACCACCTCTACAGAAGCACGTGACACTCCTCTTCACTGCTTTCTCACAGCTCGAGGTCCTCTGTTCCACTACCTTGGAGTCTCATCAACTACTCCTTCTGTGCTGGCTTCAAAGTTCTCAGCAACTTCTTCCCCAAAGACAAACCTGCAACCCATCGACACTCCAATAAAAATGTTTCCCCTTTAACACATAAACAAAAATAATCACACAATATGTTTGCCTCAAACCTCTATCTGTCCTCTACATACAGTGAGAGTGGACTCCCCCGTTTTGGGCGGGTCCATACTCCACCTCGCCCGGCGGGCCTCCTCACTCAGGGAGGGTCCTTCACCGTCAGGAGCTGGCTCCCTCAGTTGCCTGCCAGCGCTCAGAGGGGACGGACGTCGCTCCGTGTTCCTCCCTCTCCACTCTCTTATTTTAGGCTTTCTGCCTTATCAAAACATGTCTAACTTATTAATAAACATTGCTACTGTCGCTGGGCACACGACCAACTGCAAGCAATCACTATGAACTGGCTTATATCGTGCTTACCACAGATTGTCTGGTCGAGGGCGCTCCTCCCTCTGACGAAGCTTGGTCAGGGCGCTGCCACGGCCCACAATAATGCCTCTGGTCGGTTTAATAAACACTTCGTCGACCAGGACTTGAGACCACAAAGTTCCCAGCTCAGTTCCACAGCTGGCACGTCTACACACTTCTCTTCTCTTGGAAATATATCACTAGGGGTTCCCTTCTGACGGGAGCTCGAACGGAGCGCGGCTTTCCCCTGCGATGTCTGGCACTCAAGTGAGGTCAAAGCCCCTCCAGAAACGAGCCTCACGCCTCCAGCAAAATGTCTACATCTCCTAGCCAGTCATTTATCTGTTTTCTTCTTCACTGCCTATAATCTTAAATTGTTATTTATATCCAAGCAACTATTTTACATGTGTTATCACCTCAATATTTGCTAGACCTTCTAATCAGGTCAGGCTTGATGAATAACTCTCAAGGAGGGAGACTCGTTTCTCCTGCAGGCGGGGATCATAACACTCCCCTCCCCTTATTTTTGAGAGTTATTCCAGTGGCAAAGCTCGGGATAATACATCCACCACCACACTGTCTCGTTCTTCAACCGATTGGTTCGACCGGTTGATCTGCTTACTTACTCCCTTAGGAGTCTACAATTAGTTCGTTGCTCCTTGCAACATCTGGCTCACAACTCGCCAGAAACATGATCCTCTCACAAACGATTTGACCTCTCTGGCACCTCTCGGCTAGTGATATAGTGCAGGCTAGTGCAGTAATAGCCGAGAAAATAAAAGGGGAAGAGACAGCATGTGTGGAGAGATGCTTACGAGCAATCTAGGAGAGGTAAAGCAACATGTACGGTCGAGTGCTGTTGAGTATAGTACAGGTGCTCGAAGAAACTTTTAGGGAACGAGGAAGAGTTGAAGGAGAAGAAATGGAGTTGTACAGAGGTGAGAAGTGTGGGAAGAGGATGATGATACAAGCATGGAGGAATAGAAGAAAGCCGAGGACTCGATGGAAGTCAAACAGGATGAGGTCTCGGATAAATGAGGAGACGAAAGGGAGGATCGTCGGTAAAGACGAGGGAGTGAAGTATGATGACAGGAGATGGAAGTATAATGGCAGGAGTGCACTCCATCGGTCCACTCTACTTACTGTTTCCACCCTCTGTTACCTCTTCTTCCTCTCTTCACGTCCAGAGTCAGACGTGTACTGTCTGTACCTCCTCTGTCGTCTTCACACTTCCATCTACTGCCATTATACTTCCATCTCCTGTCATCATACTTCACTCCCTCGTCTTTACCGACGATCCTCCCTTTCGTCTCCTCATTTATCCGAGACCTCATCCTGTTTGACTTCCATCGAGTCCTCGGCTTTCTTCTATTCCTCCATGCTTGTATCATCATCCTCTTCCCACACTTCTCACCTCTGTACAACTCCATTTCTTCTCCTTCAACTCTTCCTCGTTCCCTAAAAGTTTCTTCGAGCACTGTACTATACTCAACAGCACTCGACCGTACATGTTGCTTTACCTCTCCTAGAGTGCTCGTAAGCATCTCTCCACACATGCTGTCTCTTCCCCTTTTATTTTCTCGGCTATTACTCTTCTTCACTATCTCTCCTCCACGTTATCTGTGAAACATGTCAACTCTTGACATCTCAAACGACTTAACTCCACTATCCATATGCCTCTGTGCTCGTGGACCACTTGACGCTCTACTCCCGTCCTCGGTATGTCCACATCCTTCCTCATTCCTACTCAGCACAGTTGCATTCACCTTCCGACTCTTAATTTCAGCAGTCTGGGCTCTATTCAGATCCATTCTCTTCACATGATTCTTCTTCGGTTGGGCCATCTTCACTTTTGACCTCACCGAGACTTCATTTTCCTGGGCTGGACCTTCATCAAACAGCCACGCTATATCTACATCTATATCTTCTACCAGTTTAATCGACATTGTCTTATATTCTCCAGCGTCTCCCTCGTCGGCCACCTCTGCCTTCGTCACTACCGAGACAGGGTACTCAACGGCTTGGCGGTCTCCTGACGCATCTCCTCGGATGTCAGTCAGGTTCACACTCTGAGGTGTCCCATCCGTGCCGTGGCCTTCTGGGCACTCCTCTGGCACAGTCTCCGCTATGATTGTCCCGCACAAGTCATTCCCCAGGATCACTTGGACTCCTGGAACAGGTATGTCGGGGCATACTCCCAACATCACCTCTGCCGACACATATTCCGACCTTAGCTGGACAGCACATACGGGCATGTCACTCTCAGACAATAACCCATATACTTTTATCTTCCCACTGCCAGCTAACCGTCGATCATTCCCAATCAGGCTTCTCGCAATCAAGCTCTGATTAGCTCCGGTATCTCTTAAGATACCAACTTCTACCTCAGGTTGGCCTCCTACACTGATCCAACCTTTACTCAAGAACGGCCTATATCTCTCGTTCACTAAGTTCATCTTCTGTGGTTTGTCTTGGAACACATTAGTATATTTACTTCGGGGGTCACACATGGCCAGGGTCACAACTCTCTTGCCCTGCCTACAATCTCGCATCACGTGACCCAATCCGTTACAATTGTAACACCTCACCTGGGAAAAGTCTCTTCTATATGTACCAAAGCGGCTCTGACTTTGTCCACTCGCATGAGAGTTCCTTGGGCCAGGCACACTACTCGTACTCCGAGGAGCTTTACTGGACTCTCGATTTCCCAGATAACGATTAGCTTCTCGTTTAGCTCCTCCATCTTCACTTTCAGACGAAGTGCGCGACCTACTCTTCTGAGTTTTAGGGTACTTACTTTTATCTGCCCATTTATCAAAATTCTTCTCACCCCAGACTCTTCTGGGTCTTTCATAATTTCTTCCTCCCCAGACTCCACTGGATCTGCCATTGCTGCGTCTCACCTCGCTTCTCACTCTGTTCTCCCTCAAGCTCTTGTATGCTTCCGTGATCATATCTGCCCTATCTGCGGCATCTTTCACCTCCTTTATCCCTGCTTCTTGGATCTTGAACTTTGTTTCGGGATGCATCATCTCCAAGAACTTCTCCATGACCATCAGTTGCTTCAGGTCAGCGTAAGATCCAACTCCAGCAGCCTCAATCCACTTCTGGAATCGTCTTTCCAGATCTCTTGCTGTCTCAGCAAACGTACACGCTCCAACCTTCACCATCTCTCTGAAGCGCTTTCTATAAGCTTCTGGGGTTAACTGAAACGAGCGCAATATGCTGCTCTTTACCGTGGCATAATCCTGGCACTCTTCCAGTGACAATTGGGTGTATGCCTCCCTGGCTGCACCAGTCAATCTTAACTGGACCAGCTGGGCCCATTCCTCCTGTGGCCACTCCTTGATGCTGGCTACTTTTTCAAAATGCTCGAAGAAGCTCTCTGCCTCTTCGGGAACAAACAAGGGAATGTCCTTCTCCCTAACCCTAACATCTGGTGGGTGTGATACCTGGGTGGTGCTCTCTGGCAACCCATGTTCAATCCTTTGCTCAGCCAAGGTTCTGTTCGCTTCTATCTGCATTTGTTTTGTTCTCTCTTTTTCTTATTCGACTTGGGCTTTTTCTTTCTCCTGTTCCACCTCCAGTTCTCTTTCTCTGGTTTTCTCTTTTTCTATTTCCAGTCTGGTTTTCTCTTTTTCCTTCTCGGCTTCATTTTTCATCTGGAGTTCTAACTTCATCTTTTCCAGCTGGAACTGTCTCTCCTTGTCCTCACGCTGCATCTGGAGCTCTAACTGGAATCTCTCCAAGCTCCTATTCCGGCTACTCCTGCTACTGCGGCTACTCTTGCTGCTCCTACTCGATCCCTGGGATCTCACTTCATCCTGCCCATCATCCTCCTTTCCACTTTCAGCTCCTTTCTGGGCTCCTTGTTCTGCCGCTTCATTTTTGGCTCTTAACTGCCTCAGGATCTCATCCTTCATCCCAGCTACTTTAGATGCTTTCAACCTAATGCCACATTTTTCTGCTATTTGTTTCAATTGATCCCTCGTGCAACCTTCTAAGTCCTCAGGCTTGCCTGACTCCACAAACGCTTGCACTTTATCCATCTTTGTCCTGTGAGTCTTCCCAAGAGAGAGAGTATACACCTGCGGTCACACAGTGTATCTATTTTAGCAAGGGTGTACAAATCCACTCTTGGACAGGGTGTGAGTGTGTCAGTTCACTCTCCCGGACACAGGCCCCCAATTTATTAGTCTTGTGGGTTGGTTGGTGTTGTCGTCGTTGATCCTTCTTTACGGACAACCCAACCCACAACTCGGTAGAGTGCTTATACTTTACCCGGAGATCACACTGGGCGCTTCTGGCTCTTGGAGAGGGGCTCAACGTCACACGTTTAGGGGATGCGGCTCCAACACTTAGCCTCGTTGTCACGTGCACACACCCACTCGAGCCGCTGTGACTCCCCACTCTCTCCTTAGGCGATATGATCTCCTCAATCCCCTTTTGACTTATTAGTATTACATTCTACCCTGTCCACAGCAGTGGTTCTTGGTTCTTTCTCTCTCTCTCTCTCTTCCTTTACTATTTCCTGGGAAGCCTCACTAGGACAAGGGCAAACACCAGCAAATTGGGATACATTTACTGGACAAAGCACATACACAATACATACACACATATAATAATAATGAATCCTATACTCTATATTATTACAATCAGGTTGCACTCCAACACCATCAGAACTCTATTATCAGTTTACCAAGTGGTATCCTATCTTCTGATTCACCACCTGATACTATCAACCTCCTCAAGTTGATCAAGTCTACATACACTGTTGCACCATCAGCAAGAGAATATATATATGTATCTATAAATGTGTACAAAGAAAATCAGCATTTGAATGCAATAACATATATCAGTATAAATGTTCATTGATACACAACAATGATCAATCGATCACTCTATCAGTCCTAGAACACATACATCTGTAGGTAATCCAGCCTACGATTGTAACTCTAAACTTCAGTATAAAACGCTCCTTGACATAATGCAAACAATCACTCACCTTTCACTGCGTCTTGCACGCTAATGACAACCAAACACTATCAACTCCCTACAAGTAATCCACCAGAACTTCCCTTCCACCTCTGGAAGTTTACTACCCTGATATCTTCAGGTTCTTCTGGGCTTCACTACCAGGATCCTCTGCAGCTCCTCCAGGTTGCTATCATGAAGTTTCCTTGAGCAACTACGGTGCTTCACCCTTCTGCTAGGGTCCTCCACAGCTCTCTTGGCTGCTACACCATGAAGTTTCCTCGAGCAACTATGGTGCTTCACCACCTCTACAGAAGCACGTGACACTCCTCTTCACTGCTTCTCACAGCTCGAGGTCCTCTGTTCCACTACCTTGGAGTCTCATCAACTACTCCTTCTGTGCTGGCTTCGAAGTTCTCAGCAACTTCTTCCCCAAAGACAAACCTGCAACCCATCGACACTCCAATAAAATGTTCCCCTTTAACACATAAACAAAAATAATCACACAATATGTTTGCCTCAAACCTCTATCTGTCCTCTACATACAGTGAGAGTGGACTCCCCCGTTTTGGGCGGGTCCATACTCCACCTCGCCCGGCGGGTCTCCTCACTCAGGGAGGGTCCTTCACCGTCAGGAGCTGGCTCCCTCAGTTGCCTGCCAGCGCTCAGAGGGGACGGACGTCGCTACGTGTTCCTCCCTCTCCACTCTCTTATTTTAGGCTTTCTGCCTTATCAAAACATGTCTAACTTATAAATAAACATTGCTACTGTCTAACTACAAGCAATCACTATGAACTGGCTTATATCATGCTTACCACAGATTGTCTGGTCGAGGGCGCTCCTCCCTCTGATGAAGCTTGGTCAGGGCGCTGCCACGGCCCACAATAATGCCTCTGGGCGGTTTAATAAACACTTCGTCGACCAGGACTTGAGACCACAACATTCCCAGCTCAGTTCCACAGCTGGCACGTCTACACACTTCTCTTCTCTTGGAGATATATCACTAGGGGTTCCCTTCTGACGGGAGCTCGAACGGAGCGCGGCTTTCCCCTGCGATGTCTGGCACTCAAGTGAGGTCAAAGCCCCTCCAGAAACGAGCCTCACGCCTACAGCAAAATGTCTACATCTCCTAGCCAGTCATTTATCTGTTTTCTTCTTCACTGCCTATAATCTTAAATTGTTATTTATATCCAAGCAACTATTTTACATATGTGTTATCACCTCAATATTTGCTAGACCTTCTAATCAGGTCAGGCTTGATGAATAACTCTCAAGGAGGGAGACTCGTTTCTCCTGCAGGCTGAGATCATAACAATATATATATACATATGTCGTACCTAGTAGCCAGAACGCACTTCTCAGCCTACTATGCAAGGCCCGATTTGCCTAATAAGCCAAGTTTTCATGAATTAATCGTTTTTCGACTACCTAACCTACCTAACCTATCCTAACCTAACTTTTTCGACTACCTAACCAAACCTAACCTATAAAGATAGGTTAGGTTAGGTTAGGTAGTGTTGGTTAGGTTCGGTCATATATCTACGTTAATTTTAACTCCATATCATTTCATAAGAAAAAAATTAGAAAAAATATATTAATTCAGGAAAACTTGGCTTATTAGGCAAATCGGGCCTTGCATAGTAGGCCAAAAAGTGAGTTCTGGCTACTAGGTACGACATATATATATATATATATATATATATATATATATATATATATATATATATATATATATATATATATATATATATATACATAAAATGTCGAGATATACAACTCGTCAAAAAAGTTTGATTGAAATCGAACCAGTTTTCATTTTTGGCATATTTGAATATCTTGGGTCCTTGACCTCCCCCCCCCCTCACTTCATCCATATCCCTCCCACACTGTGCGACACCCACCCATCTTCTCCCACACCCCAACTCCCTGTCTCTCTCTCTCTCTCTCTCTCTCTCTCTCTCTCTCTCCTCTCTCTCTCTCTCTCTCTCTCTCTCTCTCTCTCTCTCTCTCTCTCTCTCTCTCCTCTCTCTCTCTCTCTCTCTCTCTCTCTCTCTCTCTCTCTCTCTCTCTCTCTCTCTCTCTCTCTCTCTCTCTCTCTCTCTCTCTCTCTCTCTCTCTCTCTCCTCTCTCTCTCTCTCTCTCTCTCTCTCTCTCTCTCTCTCTCTCTCTCTCTCTCTCTCTCTCTCTCTCTCTCTCTCTCTCTCTCTCTCTCTCTCTCTCTCTCTCTCTCTCTCTCTCTCTCTCTCTCTCTCTCTCTCTCTCTCTCTCTCTCTCTCTCTCTCTCTCCCTCTCTCCCTAGACACATCCCCCTCACACACCCACTACACACACACACTCACTCACTCACTAAGCACAAACACACACACACACACTCTGTGAGGAACTGAATAAGAAATTCCAAGAGGTCTTCACCTTAGAGCAAGGAGATATCCCAGTGATAAGAGAGGGAATAGCTAACCAGGAACCACTGGAAGAGTTTGAGATTACCAGCGGGGAAGTAAGGAAGTGTTTACTAGAGTTGGATGTGACAAAGGCTATAGGCCCAGATGGAATCTCCCCTTGGATACTAAAGGAAGGAGCAAGAGAACTGTGCCTACCACTCTCCATAGTGTATAACAAATCACTGGCAACAGGGGAACTGCCAGAAATTTGGAAAGCAGCTAACGTAGTCCCGATATACAAGAAAGGGGATAGACAGGAGGCACTGAACTACAGGCCAGTGTCCCTAACCTGCATACCATGCAAGCTGATGGAGAAGATTGTGCGAAGAAAGCTAGTGGAACATCTGGAGCGAAAGAACTTTGTAACACAGCATCAACATGGGTTCAGGGATGGCAGGTCCTGCCTCACAGGGTTACTTGAATTCTACGACCAGGCAACAAAAATAAGGCAAGAAAGAGAAGGGTGGGCAGACTGCATATTTTTGGATTGTCAGAAAGCCTTTGATACAGTACCACACAAGAGGCTAGTGAAAAAGCTGGAGATGCAGGCTGGAGTGAAAGGGAAGGTACTCCGTTGGATACAGGAGTACCTAAGCAACAGGAGACAACGAGTCAGTAGTAAATGCAAAGTAATGAAACTAGGCAGTGGAAACAGGAGGCCAGACACAGGATACAGAATAGGAGATGAAGTACTTAATGAAACGGACAGAGAGAAAGATCTAGGAGTTGATATCACACCAAACCTGTCTCCTGAAGCCCACATAAAAAGAATAACGTCTGCGGCATATGCGAGGCTGGCTAACATCAGAACAGCGTTCAGGAACTTGTGAAAGGAATCATTCAGATCCTTGTATACCACATATGTCAGACCAATCGTGCAGTATGTAGTTCCAGCCTGGAGTCCATACCTAGTTAAACACAAGACAAGGTTAGAAAAGATTCAGAGGTTTCAGAAAAGTTCAGATTCAGGATTCACTAGACTATATCCAGAGCTGAGAGGCATGAGCTAAGAGGAAAGGCTTCGGGAGCTGAACGTTTCGCCCATGGAGGACAAAGAGTTATGGGAGGACTGGGCCGCAGGGACGTCGAGCCCCGAAACCATCGTAATCACCACCTACAAAATGCTCCGAGGAATTGACAGGGTAGATAAAGATGAACTATTCAACACTGGCGGGACGTGAACAAGGGGACACAGGTAGAAACAGAGTACCCACATGAGCCACAGAGACGTTAGAAGGAACTTTTTCAGTGTCAAGAGTAGTTAACAGGTGGAATGCATTAGGCAGTGATGTGGTGGAGGCTGACTCCATACACAGTTTATAATGTAGATATGATAGAGCCCAGTAGGCTCAGGAATCTCAACACCAATTGATTGACAGTTGAGAGGCGGGACCAAAGAGCCAGAGCTCAACCCCCGCAAGCACAACTAGCTGAATACAACACACACACACACACACACACACACACACACACACACACACACACACACACACACACACACACACACACACACACACATACACACACACACAGTACCGCATAAGAGGCTGGTACATAAGCTGGAGAGACAGGCAGGTGCAGCTGGTAAGGTGCTCCAGTGGATAAGGGAGCATCTAAGCAATAGGAAGCAGAGAGTTACGGTGAGGGGTGAGACCTCCGATTGGCGTGAAGTCACCAGTGGAGTCCCACAGGGCTCTGTACTCGGTCCTATCTTGTTTCTGATATATGTAAATGATCTCCCGGAGGGTATAGATTCATTTCTCTCAATGTTTGCGGACGATGCCAAAATTATGAGAAGGATTAAGACAGAAGAGGACTGTTTGAGGCTTCAAGAAGACTTAGACAAACTGCAGGAATGGTCGAACAAGTGGTTGTTAGAGTTTAACCCAACCAAATGTAATGTAATGAAGATAGGTGTAGGGAGCAGGAGGCCAGATACAAGGTATCATCTGGGAGACGAAATTCTTCAGGAGTCAGAGAAGGAAAAAGACTTGGGGGTTGATATCACGCCAGACCTGTCTCCTGCAGCACATATCAAGCGGATAACATCAGCGGCGTATGCCAGGCTGGCCAACATACGAACGGCATTCAGATACTTGTGTAAAGAATCATTCAGAACTTTGTATACCACATATGTCAGGCCAATCCTGGAGTATGCAGCCCCAGCATGGAGTCCATATCTAGTCAAGCATAAGACTAAACTGGAAAAGGTTCAAAGGTTTGCCACCAGACTAGTACCCGAGCTGAGAGGTATGAGCTACGAGGAGAGACTACGGGAATTAAACCTCACTTTGCTGGAAGACAGAAGAGTTAGGGGGGACATGATCACCACATTCAAGATTCTGAAGGGAATTGATAGGGTAGATAAAGACAGACTATTTAACACAAGGGGCACACGCACAAGGGGACACAGGTGGAAACTGAGTGCCCAAATGAGCCACAGAGATATTAGAAAGAACTTTTTCAGTGTCAGAGTGGTTGACAAATGGAATGCATTAGGAAGTGATGTGGTGGAGGCTGACTCCATACACAGTTTCAAGTGTAGATATGATAGAGCCCAATAGGCTCAGGAACCTGTACACCTGTTGATTGACGGTTGAGAGGCGGGACCAAAGAGCCAGAGCTCAACCTCCGCAAACACATCTAGGTGAACTAGGTGAGTACACACACACACACACACACACACACACACACACACACACACACACACACACACACACACACACACACACACAACACACACACACACACACACACACACACATTCTTCACACTGAACACTGAACTTCATTCAGAAACCTAAATGAGGAAGCTTTTAGGGCACTTTACACTGCCTACGTGAGACCCGTCTTAGAGTATGCTGCGCCATCATGGAGCCCCCACCTGAAGAAGAAACACATAAAGAAACTGGAGAAGGTTCAGAGGTTTGCGACGAGGCTTGTCCCAGAGTTACGAGGGATGGGATATGAAGAGCGGCTGAAGGAACTGAACCTTACGACACTAGAGAAAAGAAGGGAGAGAGGAGATATGATAGGGACATATAAAATACTCAGGGGAATTGACAAAGTGGAAATAGATGAAATGTTCACACGTAATAATAACAGAACGAGGGGACATGGGTGGAAACTGGAAACTCAGATGAGTCACAGAGATGTTAGGAAGTTTTCTTTTAGCGTGAGAGTAGTAGAAAAATGGAATGCACTTGGGGAACAGGTTGTGGAAGCAAATACTATTCATACACACACACACACACACACACACACACACACACACACACACACACACACACACACACACACACACACACACACACACACACACACACACACTCTTAGGGGCCTCGTAGCCTGGTGGATAGCGCGCAGGACTCGTAATTCTGTGGCGCGGGTTCGATTCCCGCACGAGGCAGAAACAAATGGGCAAAGTTTCTTTCACCCTAAGTGCCCTGTTACCTAGCAGTAAATAGGTACCTGGGAGTTAGTCAGCTGTCACGGGCTGCTTCCTGGGGGGTGTGTGTGTGTGTGTGGAAAAAAAAAAAAAAAAAAAAAAAGTAGTTAGTAAACAGTTGATTGACAGTTGAGAGGCGGGCCGAAAGAGCAAAGCTCAACCCCCGCAAAAACACAACTAGTAAACACACACACACACACACACACACACACACACACACACACACACACACACACACACACACACACACCAGGTACGTAAAAGGGAAAGATCGACCTTTGAGGATCACCCTAAACGGTGCCAAACAGATGGAAGAAGTACTAAGGAATGCTAGAAAATTGCAAAGGGATGAGGATGGGAAAGGGTGGTCGTTAAGACGAGATCTTTCAAAAGAAGATAGAGAGAAGCTGAAAGTGAACCTCGCCGAGGCAAAACATTTAAATGAGAGCAGGAATGAAGAAGAAATAAATTCTTTTTTCTACAAAGTGATAGGGGTAGGCAAACCAGTAAAGTGGTACATAAAGGCAAACCAACAAAATCAATAGAGAGAGGGGGAGTGAAGAATAAGGAGAGGGGGAACAAGTTCCTGAAGATTGCATACACCAACATAGATGGAGTGAGATCGAAGATACTGGAGTTAAGTGATGTAATATAGCTGCAGACACCAGACATTGTTGCACTCACGGAGACAAAACTTGAAGATGTAATTTTAAATGAGGTCATATTCCCAAGGGGCTACTCAATTTGGAGATGGGACAGAAAAATTAGGAAAGGCGGTGGCGTTGCTGTGCTGGTGAAAGAACACCTAAAGGTGAAGGAAATAATGACTGCCAATCCACAAGAAGTTGACATAATAGCACTAGAGATCTGCTATGAGGATGATAAACTAATGATGATGAATGCATATAGTCCACCGCCAAGCAGCACATGGTCAAAGGAGGAGCTAGATAGTAAACGTGAAGGTCTTATAACAATAATGAGAGAGATTATAGCGAGAGCGGATAACGATAGATCACGACTGTTGATAGTCGGCGACTTCAACTTGAAATCCATAGACTGGGAAGCATATGAAGCTAAAACAGAAGATTTTTGGAACTGTAAATTTGTAGACCTCATCCTGGAAACATTCTTGTATCAGCACGTTAAACAAGCTACGAGGATGAGGGAAGGGGACGTTCCCTCCATGCTAGATTTGATATTTACCAGGAAGGAGGAAGAGATATTTGACATTCAGTACCTTCCTCCCTTGGGTAAAAGTGACCATGTCTTTTTGGGAATAAAGTATGCAATGCGTTATAAGCTGGAAGAAAATAAGGAGGTTGAAGCAGTTGAAAAACCAGACTTCAGGAGAGGACATTATGGTGACCTTAGAAATTTTTTTAGTGAGTATAATTGGACAGACTTGATGCTAGGCAAGGAAGTGAATGAGATGTATGGCAAGTTTTGTGAAATATATGATAAAGGCACAAAAAAAATTTATACCAAAACAGAGATGCAGAACTAGGAAACAGGATTGGTTCAATAGAAATTGCGAGAGGGCTAGAGACCGAAATACACAAAAATGGAATCAATACAGGAAGAGGCCGAACCCCCAAACATACCAGCGATACAAAGATGCGAGAAACAACTACACGGCAGTGAGGAGAGAGGCAGAAAGAAATTTTGAAAAAGGGATTGCGGACAAATGTAAAACAGAACCAGGTCTATTCTATAAATTCATAAACAACAAATTGCAGGTAAAAGATAATATTCAGAGGTTGAAAATGGGAAACAGATTCACGGAAGATGAAAAGGAAATGTGTGAAACACTAAACGAAAAGTTCCAAAGTGTGTTTGTACAAAATGAAATCTTTAGGGAACCAGACACAATAAGAATTCCAGAGAACAACATAGAGCACATAGAGGTGTCTAGAGACGAAGTGGAAAAAATGCTCACGGAGCTCGGTAAGAACAAAGCAGCTGGCCCAGATGGCGTTTCACCATGGGTTCTGAGAGAATGTGCATCTGAGCTCAGCATTCCACTTCACCTGATCTTTCAGACATCCCTGTGTACAGGAATCGTAGCAGACGGGTGGAAACAGGCTAACATAGTTCCAATCTACAAAAGTGGCAGCAGGGAAGACCCCCTCAATTATAGACCTGTATCATTGACAAGTGTAATAGTGAAAGTATTGGAAAAACTAATCAAAACTAAATGGGTAGAACACCTAGAGAGAAATGATATAATATCAGACAGACAGTATGGTTTTCGATCTGGAAGATCCTGTGTATCGAATTTACTCAGTTTCTATGATCGAGCCACAGAGATATTACAGGAAAGAGATGGTTGGGTTGACTGCATCTATCTGGACCTAAAAAAAGGCTTTCGACAGAGTTCCACATAAGAGGTTGTTCTGGAAACTGGAAAATATTGGAGGGGTGACAGGTAAGCTTCTATCATGGATGAAAATTTTCTGACTGATAGAAAAATGAGGGCAGTAATCAGAGGCAATGTATCAGAATGGAGAAATGTCACAAGTGGAGTACCACAGGGTTCAGTTCTTGCACCAGTGATTTTTATTGTGTACATAAATGATCTACCAGTTGGTATACAGAATTATATGAACATGTTTGCTGATGATGCTAAGATAATAGGAAGGATAAGAAATTTAGATGACTGTCATGCCCTTCAAGAAGACCTGGACAAAATAAGTATATGGAGCACCACTTGGCAAATGAAATTTAATGTTAATAAATGCCATGTTATGGAATGTGGAATAGGAGAACATAGACCCCACACAACCTATATATTATGTGAGAAATCTTTAAAGAATTCTGATAAAGAAAGAGATCTAGGAGTGGTTCTAGATAGAAAACTATCACCTGAGGACCACATAAAGAATATTGTGCGAGGAGCCTATGCTATGCTTTCTAACTTCAGAATTGCATTTAAATACATGGATGGCGATATACTAAAGAAATTGTTCATGACTTTTGTTAGGCCAAAGCTAGAATATGCAGCGGTTGTGTGGTGCCCATATCTTAAGAAGCACATCAACAAACTGGAAAAGGTGCAAAGACATGCTACTAAGTGGCTCCCAGAACTGAAGGGTAAGAGCTACGAGAAGAGGTTAGAGGCATTAAATATGCCAAAACTAGAAGACAGAAGAAAAAGAGGTGATATGATCACTACATACAAAATAGTTACAGGAATTGATAAAATCGACAGGGAAGACTTCCTGAGACCTGGAATTTCAAGAACAAGAGGTCATAGATTTAAACTAGCTAAACACAGATGCCGAAGAAATATAAGAAAATTCACCTTCGCAAATAGAGTGGTAGACGGTTGGAACAAGTTAAGTGAGAAGGTGGTGGAGGCCAAGACCGTCAGTAGTTTCAAAGCGTTATATGACAAAGAGTGCTGGGAAGACGGGACACCACGAGCGTAGCTCTCATCCTGTAACTACACTTAGGTAATTACACTTAGGTAATTACACACACACACACACACACACACACACACACACACACACACACACACACACACACACACACACACACACACACACACACACACACACACACACACACACACACACACAGGTCAAGCAGGATAGCAAGACAACAGAACAAAGTTGGAGGAGAGGAACAAGACCAGCCGTACATGGAGATGATTCCTTATGCAGGAAGGTGTCGGAAAATCCGACACCATTTAATAATAATATCATACAGACAGATAATAGCTGTGTTGTATAAACAAGTTACCCATAGAAAACGTAACTTGTAGTGGAATTACCGTCTAAAGAAAACGGGATATCATCACCACATACTATTATAATTCACCAGCTATTCTGCTGGGAATTGTTCTTAAATACATTAGTCTTTGGACTTTACCATCATAAAAACATCTTATATAAATTAACTTAATTATCAATATTAAAGTAGAGTAAATGTGACCCTTCTATCACTTTCTGAAATGTGGACAATGTAAGCCAGGCGTCAGAGTGAGGAAGGAGGGCAGCCATTGTTGATTGAGACCAGAGGCTCACACGGGAGCAAATTCGGCTCCTGTTAAATTTACTTGGACGTAGTGTTATGGAAACCAAAGGTACCATTGTCAACACGCTGTCTACAAATTCAAGTTAAGTGTCTATCCGAAACCCGTTTATCATTCATTTATGGCCATTAATGTCAGGATATAGGGTGACCCGGTTAGATCACTTGGAAGCCTCAAACTAAAGGTAATTAAGCCAGGTCTTCATGTTCCATGTACTGTTTTCTCTGATATACTTGTCATATATAGGATTCTGGCTTCACAGCTAGCGCACTTTTGACAGGTCAAGACGAGGATGCAAGATTTGTGCACCAGTTACTGGGTGATATGGAAGCTACCTCAAAGAGGATAATTTGGTGTCTACACCCTAGTTATACCTGGTGGACTAACCTGCTGTACTATAAGATAAGGAACCTCATCAATGTATGTAGTTATTTCTGTAGTTTGATTGGCTGCATATATATAAACTAATAAACCCCCCCTAATGTGTAGAGGATCGATTTGTGAGATTATAAGATTATTGCAGAAATACAGTCCACTTAACATTATACAAATTGCTATCGAAGTATATAAATTAACGTAAATATAAATTCATATAAATTAAATAAATATAAATCTCACAGGTCGGTTCCCACAGAAGGAAGTCAGTGGGGAATTGAAGGACCTGAGGGAAACTATAAGTAATCTGCAGATAGTACTGAGTGCTGCCCAAGAGGAGATAAAAGCCCTAAAAGCAAGCCCTCCTCAGACTCTGGCCCAGTTAAACAACCCCAGGTAATAGGGGATGTAGCAGTGGCAGAGACCCTTACAATGGGTGCCACCTTTGCTGAAATACTGAAGAGTCCCGATGCCATGTCCACAGTCAAGGAAGTTGTAATGAAAGCAGTAACCTCACAGGAGGCAGCTAGATGCACGTGCCAGCTAGTGGAAAGGAAAAGAGCTGTAGTAGTGATAGGTCTTAAGGAGCAAGAGGGTTTCAGGAAGGAAGAATGGAGGACTAAAGACAAAACTGCAGTGTCAGGGATACTAAAGGAGATAGGAATGGAAGGGGCTGAACGAGACAGAACAGTTTTTCCGGATTGGCCAGTACAACAGAGACAAAAAGAGATTGATCAAGGTAGTATTAAGGAACGAGGCCATCAAAGAGGACATCCTAGTAAAGAAGAGCAAACTGAAAAATGCAAGGAATTTCAAAGATGTATACCCTCAAAGGGACATGATCAGAGATGAGATAATAAGGGCAGCAGATGCAAGGAAAAGGTGCAGGGACAGGAAAGGGAGCCAGTGAACCTCAGCCTCCAACCTAGCAATCCCAGAGGGAAGTGGGGAACCCCAATCCAGCAATTCAGGAACCCCAGAGGGGACTGCAACACCCCAACTCTCCACCCCTTAAGACCCCCTCCCACCCCCAGCACATATCCTTCCTTGCCCCTGCACAATGCCCACCATATCATCCAAATCCTCCCTCCCCCCATACCCCCAGTATCCCCTGCCTTCTCATCCCCTGGTCTTCTTCCTGACCCAAGCAGGCCTGGGCAAGACCTAAGCCCTCCATCCCTCACCACATCTCCCCCTGAACCCCTGGCAACTACCTCATAGGAGGATGAGCCTACCCAAGTAGCAATGGCCATTCAACAACTTCCTACACTTATGGGGAAAGAGAGTGAAAATGGATATAGGAAAGTGAGCTTCAAGGTAATGTACTCAAACATCGATGGGATTACCCATAAAGCAAGTGAACTGGCAGAAAGGGTACAAGAAGAGAACCCAGATGTAATAGGACTCACAGAAACAAAATTGTCAGGAGTCAGAACAGATGCTGTGTTTCCAAAGGACTGCCATATAGTGAGGAAAGAGAGGGAAGGGAGGGAAGGGAGAGGAGGTGGAGGAGTGGTCCTGCTGATAAGGAAGGACTGGAGTTTTGATGAGATGGAAATTCCGGGCTGTGATGGGTTCAGAGATTACATAACATGAACTATAACAATGGGTGGACCTAAGATAATAGTGGAAGTCATTTACAACCCTCCCCTAAATGACAGAAGACCTAGACAGGAGTTTGATAGGAACAACATGGCAACCATTAATATAATAGAGAGAGCAGCTTCAGTTGCCTGCAGGAATGGCTCAAGACTCTTAATCATGGGCGATTACAACCATGAAAAGATAGACTGGGAGAATGGGGACCCACATGGTGGTGCAGATACGTGGCGAGCTAAACTCTTGGAAGTGGCAACAAGGAACTTTTCTGAGCCAGCATGTCAAGGAACCCACAAGAATGAGAGGCAATGACGAACCAGCTAGACTCGACCTGATATTCACAGTGAATGAATGAGAAATAAGGGAAGTCAAATTTTAAGCCTCCATAGGAATGAGTGACAATAGTGTATTGATATTTGAGTATTTGGTGGAGGTAGGGATAACATATCCAAGGATGGGATCGGAAGGGAAAAGACTAAATTACCGAAGAGGAAAATATGATGAGATGAGGAACTTCCTAAGGGGAATACCATGGGAAACAGAACTCATAGAGAAGACTGTGCAGGATAAGATGGATTATGTCACCCAGAAGTGCCAGGAAGCTGCAGATAAGTTTATCCCAGTCCAAAACGAGAAATACAAAAAACAACAGAAGAATTCATGGCTCAACCAGGAATGTAAGGTAGCAAAGCAATTGAGTAAAAGAACATGGAGAAACTACAGGAATAACGGAACACCAGAGAGCAGGGAGAGATACCAGATTATCCTCGTTTGAGGCTAGCTTCCATCACCCAGTAACTGATGTATCAGGTCTTGCTTCCTCTTCCTGTTCCTGTCAAAGGGCGCTAGCTGTAAAGCCAGAATCCAAATATATGACAGCTGTATCAGAGAAAACACTGTATAATAGATAATAAGGACCAAGGCTTAATTACCTTTATTTAAGAGGCTGGTTCGCATTCTAACCGGTTCACCCAATATCTACCTAACATTTAACAGGCCAGAAATGATTAGATAAACGGGTTTCGGTAGGACACTTCCCTTGTTTATTGTTGACAGCGTGTTGATGATGGTAGAGCACTAATTTGAAGTCCATAACACTTTGTCCAAGAGAAATTATAGGAGCTGAATTTGCTCCCCTGCGCCTCTGGTCTTAACAACAATGGCTGACCTCTTCTTCACTGACACTCCTGACGCCTTGGTACTTTGTCCAGATATCACTAACTGATAGAACGGTCACATTTAGACAAGGTGTGTGAAGAACTCAACAGGAGATTCCAGGAGGTCTTCACAGAAGAACAAGGAGAAGCCCCTGTACTAAATGAGGCAAACCAAGCAACCTTGGAAGAATTTGACCTCACCAGTGATGAGGTCAAAAGGAATCTGTTGGAGCTGAATGTGACAAAGGCTGTTGGGCCTGACAGAATCTCACCGTGGATACTAAAAGAAGGTGCAGAAGCACTAAGTGTGCCACTCTCTATACCAGTTTCCAGTGACCTGTATAACAGGTCACTGGAAACAGGAGACCTACCAGAAAGTTGGAAGACAGCTAACGTAGTCCCAAAAAGGGTGACAGGCAAGAGGCACTGAACTACAGGCCAGTTTCCCTAACTTGTATACCATGCAAGGTGATGGAGAAGATCGTGAGGAAAAGGCTCGTAGAGCATCTGGAGGGAAATAGCTTTGTAACACACCACCAACATGGGTTTAGAGATGGTAAATCATGCCTTACAGATTTAATAGAATTCTATGACCAAGCAACAAAAACTAGGCAAGAGAAGGGTGGGCCGACTGCATTTTCTTGGACTGCCAGAAAGCCTTTGACACAGTACCCCATAAAAGGCTGTTACAAAAGTTGGAGAAACAGGCAGGAGTAAAAGGTAAGGTGCTCCAGTGGATAAGGGAGTATCTAAGCAACAGAAAACAGCGAGTAACTGTGAGGGGGGGGGACATCAGAGTGGCGAGATGTCACCAGCGGAGTCCCACAGGGCTCTGTACTTGGACCCATCCTGTTTCTGATATATGTAAATGATCTTCCAGAGGGTATAGACTCATTCCTCTCAATGTTTGCTGATGATGCAAAAATTATGAGAAGAATCAAGACAGATGAAGATAGACAGAGACTACAGGACGACCTGGACAAACTGGAGGAATGGTCTAGAAAATGGCTGCTAAAGTTCAACTCAGGAAAGTGTAAAGTAATGAAATTAGGCGAAGGGAGCAGGAGGCTGAACACAAGGTACCATCTGGGAGGTGAAATCCTGCAAGAGTCAAATAGAGAGAAAGATCTGGGGGTTGATATCACACCGAACCTGTCCCCAGACGCCCACATCAAAAGGATATCATCAGCGGCATATGCTAGACTGGCCAACATAAGAACTGCCTTTAGAAACTTGTGTAAGGAATCGTTCAGGACCCTGTATACCACTTATGTCAGACCAATCCTGGAATATGCAGCTCCAGCCTGGAGTCCATACCTAGTTAAACACAAGACAAAGTTAGAGAAGATTCAGCGGTATGCCACCAGACTCGTCCCGGAACTGAGAGGTATGAGCTACGAGGAAAGGCTGAAGGAACTGAACCTCACGTCCCTGGAAAACAGAAGAGTAAGGGGAGACATGATAACCACCTACAAAATTCTCAGGGGAATTGACAGGGGTGGCCAAAGACAAACTCTTCAGCACGGGTGGGACACGAACAAGGGGACACAGGTGGAAACTTAGTACCCAAATGAGCCATAGAGACATTAGAAAGAATTTTTTCAGTGTCAGAGTAGTTAGTAAATGGAATGCACTAGAAAGTGATGTGGTGGAGGCTGACTCTATACACAGTTTATAATGTAGATATGATAGAGCCCAGTAGGCTCAGGAATCTGTACACCAGTTGATTGACAGTTGAGAGGCGGTCCCAAAGAGCCAAAGCTCAACCCCCGCAAGCACAATTAGGTGAGTACACACACACACATACACACAAAGCCAAGACCGAACCAAAGCTACTCCACAGTCACATCAGAAGGAAAACAACAGTGAAAGAACAGGTATTGAAACTTGGAACAGGCGAGGACAGGTATACAGAGAATGACAAAGAGGTGTGTGATGAACTCAACAAGAGGTTCCAAGAGGTCTTCACAATAGAACAAGGTGAGGTCACTGTGCAGGAGAAAGGGAGGTAAACCAGGCGGCCTTGGAAGAGTTCGAAATTACGAGAGAGGAGGTCAAGAGACACCTGCTGGATCTGGATGTTAGAAAGGCTGTTGGTCCAGACGGGATCTCGCCATGGGTACTGAAAGAGTGTGCAGAGGCACTTTGCTTGCCACTCTCCATAGTGTATAGTAGGTCACTGGAGACGGGAGACCTACCAGAAATATGGAAGACGGCGAATGTGGTCCCAATATACAAAAAGGGCGACAGGCAAGAGGCACTGAACTACAGGCCAGTGTCCTTGACTTGTATACCATGCAAGGTGATGGAGAAGATCGTGAGAAAAAACCTGGTAACACATCTGGAGAGAAGGGACTTCGTGACAAATCGCCAACATGGGTTCAGGGAGGGTAAATCTTGCCTGACTGGCTTAATAGAATTCTACGACCAGGTGACAAAGATTAAGCAAGAAAGAGAGGGCTGGGCGGACTGCATTTTCTTGGATTGTCGGAAAGCCTTTGACACAGTACCGCATAAGAGGCTGGTACATAAGCTGGAGAGACAGGCAGGTGTAGCTGGTAAGGTGCTCCAGTGGATAAGGGAGTACCTAAGCAATAGGAAGCAGAGAGTTACGGTGAGGGGTGAGACCTCCGATTGGCGTGAAGTCACCAGTGGAGTCCCACAGGGCTCTGTACTCGGTCCTATCTTGTTTCTGATATATGTAAATGATCTCCGGAGGGTATAGATTCATTTCTCTCAATGTTTGCGGACGATGCCAAAATTATGAGAAGGATTAAGACAGAAGAGGACTGTTTGAGGCTTCAAGAAGACCTAGACAAGCTGAAGGAATGGTCGAACAAATGGTTGTTAGAGTTTAACCCAACCAAATGTAATGTAATGAAGATAGGTGTAGGGAGCAGGAGGCCAGATACAAGGTATCATCTGGGAGAGGAAATTCTTCAGGAGTCAGAGAAAGAAAAAGACTTGGGGGTTGATATCACGCCAGACCTGTCTCCTGCAGCCCATATCAAGAGGATAACATCAGCGGCATATGCCAGGCTGGCCAACATACGAACGGCATTCAGAAACTTGTGTAAAGAATCATTCAGAACTTTGTATACCACATATGTCAGGCCAATCCTGGAGTATGCAGCCCCAGCATGGAGTCCATATCTAGTCAAGGATAAGACTAAACTGGAAAAGGTTCAAAGGTTTGCCACCAGACTAGTACCCGAGCTGAGAGGTATGAGCTACAAGGAGAGACTACGGGAATTAAACCTCACTTCGCTGGAAGACAGAAGAGTTAGGGGGGACATGATCACCACATTCAAGATTCTGAAGGGAATTGATAGGGTAGATAAAGACAGGCTATTTAACACAAGGGGCACACGCACAAGGGGACACAGGTGGAAACTGAGTGCCCAAATGAGCCACAGAGATATTAGAAAGAACTTTTTAGTGTCAGAGTGGTTGACAAATGGAATGCATTAGGAAGTGATGTGGTGGAGGCTGACTCCATACACAGTTTCAAGTGTAGATATGATAGAGCCCAATAGGCTCAGGAATCTGTACACCTGTTGATTGACGGTTGAGAGGCGGGACCAAAGAGCCAGAGCTCAACCCCCGCAAGCACAAATAGGTGAGTACACCTCTCTCTCTCGTCCTCTGTTCTGTTCTCTCTCTCTCTCTCTCTCTCTCTCTCTCTCTCTCTCTCTCTCTCTCTCTCTCTCTCTCTCTCTCTCTCTCTCTCTCTCTCTCTCTCTCTCTCTCTCTCTCTCTCTCTCTCTCTCTATCTATCTCTATCTTGCTCTCTATCTTGCTCTCTATCTTGCTCTCTCTCTTGCTCTCTCACCTGCTCTGTCTCTTTTACTCTCCCCCCTCTCTCTCTCCCTCTCTCTCTCTCTCTCTCTCTCTCTCTCTCTCTCTCTCTCTCTCTCTCTCTCTCTCTCTCTCTCTCTCTCTCTCTCTCTCTCTCTCTCTCTCTCTCTCTCTTTGCCCCCCTCCCTGCACCCCCCTGCCTAACCTTGTCAAAACCTATCGGGAAAGAGACAAAATGGTAGATGGACGCAACAGGGACACAGGGAATAGTCAAAATGACCAAATGAAGGAAATGTTAACCCACGTTCTGGAGGAATTCAGGATGGAGATGCATGAAATGAGGATTACAATTAACAATCTGCAAAGTGAGCAGACATCAGCAAGGGAGGAGATCAAATCCCTCACAGAGAAAAATAGATACCGAGTATCAGATTATCATCCAAAGGGAAGGTGGGAATGTTACATTGGAAGGAAATGCCTCTGTACCTGAAACATTTGCGGACATACTGAAAAAGAGCTCAGAAGCTATGGACACAGTGAGGGAGGTAGCCATGCAAGCAGCCACCTCACAGGAGACAGCAAGGTGCACCACTCAGCTGCTGGAGAGAAAAAGATCAGTGGTAGTTGTAGGCATCAAAGAACAGGAAGGATCCAACAGGCAAGAATGGAATAGCAAGGATAGAGAAGGAGTGCAGGGGCTACTGAAGGGGTTATAGATAGAAGGGGCTGAAAAAAACATTGAGAAGGTTTTCAGGTTGGGCTGGTACAACAAGGACAGAAACCGACAGGTAAAGGTGGTGTTTACAAACGAGGCCATCAAAGAGGTTATTTTAGAAAGGAAAAGTCGTCTGCAGTATGTGGAGGAATACAAGAAAGTATTCCTGCAGAGGGACAGGATAAAGGAGGAGAGAGCCAGGGCAGCAGAGGCAAGGAGGAAGCGCAGGGAGAGAGGAGTAAACCAGGAAATTGCAGTCCCCAACACAACAGTCCCAGAGACAAGAGGGGAACCCAAAACCAGCATCCCAGCAACACCAAAAGGGAGGGCAACACCACCACTCCCCTCTGCATAGAAACCCTCCCTTCCCCTCACCCTACCTGCCCCCACCCAAATCCTCACCCAAACCTCCCTCCCCCCCACCCCATTCTGACCCTATCACCCCTCCCCCATTTCCACCATGTACCCCCTCCCGCCTTCCCCCCTTCATCCCATACCCTCCTCCCCATCACACCGTATCCTCCATGTCCCCCCTATCTCCTTAACCCACACCCTACCTGTCCCCCCTTCCAATACACCCCCCCCTCCCCCACCCCAAAATCCTCTGAGACCCTGCAAACCACCTCACGGATCTTCTCACCCACCGAACAGCTTCCCACACCAGCAGAATGCTCGCCAAGAAGGGGACAAGAAAATGAACAGAAGAAAGTGAGCTTCAAGGAAATGTACACTAACATAGATGTGATTACAAATAAAACAAGTGAACTCAGAGAATGGGCACTAGAAGAAAACCCAGACATAATAGCACTCACAGAAACAAAGCTAACGAAAATCATAACAAACGCAGTGTTTCCACAGGGCTTCTATGTAGTGAGGAAAAAGAGAGAAGGGAGAGGAGGAGGTGGTGTAGCTTTGCTACAAAGAGAAGGTTGGAGTTTCGAAGAGATGGTAATTCAGAACTGTGAAGGTTTCAGTGACTACATATCAGGCACCATAGTAACTGTAGGACAGAAAATTATAGTAGTAGTCATATATAACCCCCACCGAACGACAGAAGACCCAGACAGGAATATGATAGAAACAATATAGCCACCATCAATATAGTAGAGAGAGCAGCTTCTGTGGCTAGCAGGAACGGATCCATACTACTAACCATGAGAGACTTCAACCATGGGAAGATAGATTGGGGGGAACAGAGACCCACATGGAGGACCAGACACATGGAGAGCTAAGCTGCTGGATGTGGCAACAAGAAACTTTCTCAGTCAACACGTCAAGGGACCGACAAGAACGAGAGGGGAGGATGAACCAGCAATGCTTGATCGGATATTTACCCTAAATGAGTCGGATATAAGGGAAGTTAAGTTGGAAGCCCCTTGGGAATGAGTGATCATAGTGTATTGAGCTTTGAGTACCTGGTTGAGCTAGGAATTATCTCCCCCAAAATAGAACTGGGAAACAAAGGGTTGGCGTACAGAAAGGGAAACTATGAGGAGATGAATAAATTCCTATGGGATATACATTGGGACACAGAACTCAGAACCAAGTCCGTACAAGACATGATGGACTATGTCACCCAAAAATGTCAGGAGGCTGTAAGCAGGTTTGTCCCAGCCCGACAGGAAAAAACAGAGAAGCAAAAGAAGAATCCATGGTTTATACTGGGGAATGTATGAAAGCAAAGGAGCTGAACAAAAGGACATAGAGGAACTTCCGTAATAACAGAACACCAGAAAGTAGAGAGATACCAGAGACCCAGGAACGAGTATGTTAGTGTGAGAAGAGCAGCTGAGAAAAGGTATGAAAATGATATAGCTAATAAAGCCAAGACCGAACCAAAGCTACTACACAGTCACATCAGGAGGAAGCCAACAGTGAAGGAACAGGTGACGAAACTTACAGTGGGTGAGGACAGGTACCCAGAGAATGACAAAGAGGTGTGTGAGGAACTCAACCAATGGTTCCAGGAGGTCTTTACAATAGAAATTGGAGAAGTCACGGTGCTAGGAGAGGTGGCAGCAAACCAGGCGACCTTGGAAAGGTTCGAAATTACAAGTGATGAGGTCAAGAAGCACCTATTGGAGCTGGATGTGAGAAAAGCTGTTGGGCCGGACGGATGATGGAGAAGATCGTGAGAAAAACCTAGTAACACATCTGGAGAGAAGGGACTTCGTGACACACCACCAACATGGGTTCAGGGAGGGTAAATCTTGCCTCACGGGATTAATAGAATTAGACGACCAAGTGACAAAGATTAAGCAAGAAAGAGAAGGGTAAGCAGACTGCATTTTCTGGACTGTCGGAAAGCCATTGACACAGTACCCCATAAAAGGCTGGTGCATAAGCTGGAGAAACAGGCAAGAGTAACTGGTAGGGCGCTCCAGTGGATAAGGGAGTACCTAAGCAATAGGAAGCAGAGAGTTACTGTGAGAAGGTGAGACCTCAGAATGGTGTGAAGTCACCAGTGGAGTCCCAAACGGTTCTGTACTAGGTCCTATCCCGTTTCTGATGTACGTAAATGATCTCCCAGAGGGTATAGACTCCTTCCTCTCAATGATGTCAAAATTATGAGAGGGATTAAGACAGAAAAGGACAGCATGAGGCTTCAAGATGGACAAACTGAAGGAATAGTCTAACAAATGGCTGTTAAGAGTTTAACCCGAGCAAATGTAAAGTAATGAAAATCGGTGTAAAGGGCAGGAGGCCAGTTACATTTGGGAGATGAAATTCGTCAAGAGTCAGACCTGGGGGTTGATATCACGCCAGATCTGTCCCCTGAAGCCCAAATCAAGAGGATAACATCGGTGGCATATGCCAGGTTCGCCAATATAAGAACGGCTTTTAGGAACTTGAGTAATTAATCATTCAGAACCTAGTATACCACATATGTCGGACCAATCCTCGAGAATTCAGCTCCAGCATGGAGCCCGTACCTCGTTAAGCACAAGACTAAATTCGAGAAGGTTCAGATGTATGCTACCAGACTAGTACCCGTACTGAGGGGTATGAGCTACGAGGAGAGACTACGAGAACTAAACCTTGCGTCCCTGGAAGACAGGAGAGTTAGGAGAGACATATCACCATATACAAGATTCTCAAGGGAATTTATAGGGTAGATAAAGACAATTTATTTAACACAAGGGACACCCGCACAAGGGGTCACAGGTGGAAACTGAGTACCTAGATGAGCCACAGGGATATTGGAAAGAGGTTTTTCAGTGTCAGAGTAGTTAAAAAATGTAATGCATTAGACAGTGATGGGGTGGAGGCTGACTCCATACACAGTTTCAAATATATTATATTTTTTCCATACAAATATTTCCGTACACAGTAGATATGATAGAGCCCAGTAGGCTCAGGAATCTGTACACCAGTTGATTGACAGTTGAGCAGCGAGACCAAAGAGCTGAAGCACAACTCAACGCAAGCACAACTAGGTGACAGAGTGAGTGAGACGCGCACTCAATACCCTCACCAGAGTGAGTGAGGCGCGCACTCAATACCCTCACCAGAGTGAGGCGCGCACTCAATACCCTCACCAGAGTGAGTGAGGAGCGCACTCAATACCCTCACCAGAGTGAGGCGCGCACTCAATACCCTCACCAGAGTGAGTGAGGCGCGCACTCAATACCCTCACCAGAGTGAGTGAGGCGCGCACTCAATACCCTCACCAGAGTGAGGCGCGCACTCAATACCCTCACCAGAGTGAGTGAGGAGCGCACTCAATACCCTCACCAGAGTGAGCGAGGCGCGCACTCAATACCCTCACCAGAGCGAGGCGCGCACTCAATACCCTCACCAGAGTGAGTGAGGCGCGCACTCAATACCCTCACCAGAGTGAGGCGCGCACTCAATACCCTCACCAGAGTGAGTGAGGAGCGCACTCAATACCCTCACCAGAGTGAGGCGCGCACTCAATACCCTCACCAGAGTGAGTGAGGCGCGCACTCAATACCCTCACCAGAGTGAGTGAGACGCGCACTCAATACCCTCACCAGAGTGAGTGAGGCGCGCACTCAATACCCTCACCAGAGTGAGTGAGACGCGCACTCAATACCCTCACCAGAGTGAGTGAGGCGCGCACTCAATACCCTCACCAGAGTGAGGCGCGCACTCAATACCCTCACCAGAGTGAATGAGGAGCGCACTCAATACCCTCACCAGAGTGAGGCGCGCACTCAATACCCTCACCAGAGTGAGTGAGGCGCGCACTCAATACCCTCACCAGAGTGAGTGAGGCGCGCACTCAATACCCTCACCAGAGTGAGGCGCGCACTCAATACCCTCACCAGAGTGAGTGAGGAGCGCACTCAATACCCTCACCAGAGTGAGCGAGGCGCGCACTCAACACCCTCACCAGAGTGAGTGAGGCGCGCACTCAATACCCTCACCAGAGTGAGTGAGGCGCACACTCAATACCCTCACCAGAGTGAGTGAGGCGCGCACTCAATACCCTCACCAGAGTGAGCGAGGCGCGCACTCAACACCCTCACCAGAGTGAGTGAGGCGCACACTCAATACCCTCACCAGAGTGAGTGAGGCGCGCACTCAATACCCTCACCAGAGTGAGTGAGGCGCGCACTCAACACCCTCACCAGAGTGAGTGAGAGTGCTCATGGCGTGTGCCCGCTCAGTGAGACGCAGCTTCATATGAAAGTATTGCTCCCATATACCTTTATTGCTCATTTGCATGTCGCCAGAGATCTGCTGGCTGGGGACTATGTTTGTCTATACTCTCCCATAATGTACGGGACACACCAAACATATCTCATTATCCTGGGCCAGTCTTCAGCCCACCACATCTACGTTCAGTCCCATACATCTATTTTCAGTTTCAGACATCTATTTTCAGTCCCAGGCATATATTTTCAGTCCCACACATCTATTTTCAGTCCCAGGCATATATTTTCAGTCCCACACATCTATTTTCAGTTTCAGACATCTATTTTCAGTCCCAGGCATATATTTTCAGTCCCAGACATCTATTTTCAGTCCCAGACATCTATTTTCAGTCCCAGACATCTATTTTCAGTCCCAGGCATAAATTTTCAGTCCCACACATCTATCTTCAGTCCGACACATTTATTTTCAGTCCCACTGACCATGCATACACCAGTATGATGATACTGAGGCTGGTGTATGATGTCTCAAACAATAGTGATATCTTGGCTGATAGCCTGGGATCACGACTGCTAGCCTGGGATCACGACTGATAGCCTGGGATCGCGACTGCTAGCCTGGGATCACGACTGCTAGCCTGGGATCACGACTGATAGCCTGGGATCACGACTGATAGCCTGGGATCACGACTGATAGCCTGGGATCACGACTGCTAGCCTGGGATCACGACTGCTAGCCTGGGATCACGACTGATAGCCTGGGATCACGACTGCTAGCCTGGGATCACGACTGCTAGCCTGGGATCACGACTGCTAGCCTGGGATCACGAATATTGTAATTATCACTGAATCTTTTTTGACAGCATATTATTGTTAATTCGGATATTGAGAATGTATGTCATATATAACCCACTATATTACCATTTTGTATCAAAGATGTATGACATGTAATTGTAGATATATATTAGAAGTCTAGTGTATAACAGTAGCCTAATGTCATGTAGCTTGAAAACATCCTTGTATGCTTATTGTATGTAATGCTACATAAATGCTGTATAGGTAACATTATATGTACCATGACGGAGAATGTATACATTTAGGTCTCAGATGTATTACTCACATGTATACTGTGTCATTTCCATTTCAGAGTTGTTCCTTGTATTGTCCTCTTGTTATGACATTTACTGAGAGTATGGCACTGTGGAATGTATACCATCTAGACAAGCTTTTGATACACATGTCGTATATATCTGTTTTATTTTGTATTCTCGTATACATATGTATTAACGGTTGGCTGACGTCTCGAATCCTCCCTTGGACCCCCTCCCCTCACCACCCAGTGTTACCATGTCGTACCAATATGAATTCCTTGTGCACATATTTTTATATCGTGATAAATTCTTTAATGTACTTAATTCTTATTATGTAAGGTTATGTATTATAATCTTTAGTTAGTTTTATATTGAATTAGAAGTTCATGATCAAGTTATGTCTGTTAAATAAGCTTGAGAGTTTTGAAAGTTGAGGGTCAGTTGACTAATGGAGTTGGACACAGTGTCGCATCCCGCCTTGAGGATGAGAGATCATCTCAGGCGAACGGGTCTGTGGCGTTGTGGTCCGAGATTTGGGACCTTTATTTGTGTATTGCGACTGTTAGATGAATTATTATGCATCAGTAACTTATTCCACGGATGCAGGCGAGGAGTCACAATAACGAGGCTAAAGTTAACCAGACCACACACTAGAAGGTGAAGGGACGACGACGACGTTTCGGTCCGTCCTGATGCACAACAACATTAGAAAAGATCACACACAATGTGATCACACAACAGTGATCACAATGTGATCACACAACAATGAAAAGATCACACATCACAACACAATGATGCACAACATTAGAAAAGATCCATGGAATAAGGTGACCAGACCACACACTAGAAGGTGAAGGGACGACGACGACGTTTCGGTCCGTCCTGGACCATTCTCAAGTCGAAACGTCGTCGTCCCTTCACCTTCTAGTGTGTGGTCTGGTCACCTTATTCCATGGATCTTTTCTAATGTTGTGCATCATGTATACCAGGTGGTAGAAGATTTTACATGTCTTAATGAGGTGATTTATTCTGAGAAACTTAAGATAATAATATTGCCAAGGTGGTGTATGTGATATTGTTTGAGATATATACAAGAGTTGTTACATTCTTGTAGAGCCACTAGTACGCGTAGCGTTACGGGCAGGTCCCTGGAATACGATCCCCGCCGCGAAGAATCGTTGTTACAACCAAGTACACATTTTACCGTTGCGTTAAACAGAGGCTACAGTTAAGGATTTGCGCCCAGTAAATCCTCCCCGGCCAGGATACGAACCCATGACAAAGCGCTCGCGGAACGCCAGGCGAGTGTCTTACCACTACACCACGGAGACTAGTGTAGGAAACCGGAGACTGGAGGAAATTATTCCTCATACCTCATGGTATCAGCAGCACAACAGGCGCCAGTGTCCCACTGCGCCAGGATATAGCCTGGTGTCAGCTAGTGTTGATTGTATGCAGTTTCCAGACTTGTTTGATGATCATGCCCAGCTGTTTGAGGAGCTGGATAAGTAATAGTGTGTAAGTTTATAGACCATTATTTTTTAATGTTATGTGGAATTATATTATTATCCAGTAAACTGGAATATTGTTGATTAGCCTTTCACTCCCCTAGATAATTGATTGATATTTGGCTAGGATATGTTTCTAGTGATACTAAAGGTTATACTCCCTCATTATAGAAATATGGGGGACTTAGCTCTCCTCATAACACCCACACATCTATTTTCAGTCGCACTCATCTATTTCTAGTTCACACATCTATTTTCATTCCCACATTTATTTTTTAGTTCATACACATTTATTTTCAGTCCCACACATCTATTTTCAGTTCCACACATTTATTTTTAGCCCCACACATCTATTTTTATTCCCACACATCTATTTGTAGTCCCACACATTTATTTTCAGTCCCACACATCTATTTTTATTCCCACACATCTATTTGTAGTCCCACACATCTATTTTCAGTCCCACACATCTATTTTTATTCCCACACATCTATTTGTAGTCCCACACATCTATTTTCAGTCCCACACATCTATTTTCAGTCCTACACATCTATTTTCAGTCCCACACATCTATTTGTAGTCCCACACATCTATTTGTAGTCCCACACATCTATTTTCAGTCCCACACATCTATTTGTAGTCCCACGTACACATCTATTTTCAGTCACACACGTCTATTTTCAGTCACACACATCTATTTCCAGTCCAACACATCTATTTTCAGTCCCAGACATCTATTTTCAGTCTCACATTTATTTTTAGTCCCAGACATCTATTTTCAGTCCCACATCTATTTTCAGTCCCAGACATTATTTTCAGTCCCACAAATCTATTTTCAGTCCCACAAATCTATTTTCAGTCCCAAGCATCTATTTTCAGTCCCCCGCACATCAATTTTCAGCCCCACACATCTATTTTCAGTCCCATACATCTATTTTCTGTTCCATACATTTATTTTCAGTCCCAGGCGTCTGTTTTCAATCACACACATCTGCTTTCAATATAAGACATCCACTTTTAATCTCAGACATCTACATGCAATCATAAACATCCTCTTTAGATCACAAACATCTTCTTTAGATGACAAACATCTTTCAATTTACCCGGGCGTGATAGGAAGGGTGGGGTGGGGGGGGGAGGGGGGCTGTATACATAAGAAACAGGGAACATTTAGACTATAGGCAGTTCAAACTTCAGCGTTTTGTAATTTCCGAAGCCTGAACTGTATCAAACGGTACAGTCTATGTGTTCAATGATACAGAGGGATACAAGACCCTCCGTATCTTTTGCTAGGACTAAAAAAACACTTCTAGGAATGTTATGCACATAGCTAGGATTTCATTAATCATTTATAATAATTCATCGTGTCGGGGGACTGGAAGCCAGAGTGTTTTCATACACGTTAGGCTTATATTCATACACGTTAGTATAGATTGGGAGTTGTCTCCAAAGAATTTTCAAAGATTTACCTATCAATGCTGTCTAAAATAATTTGGAGAGCCAAAATAAAATACAACGAATATAAATTTACTTAATGTAAGGGCAACATTAAGAAAACATGGAACACTATCTCCCAAATATTAGGATAATTTTTTTTTAAATAAAAACCAATACTCCTATCCAATGACAATGGTGTGCTTTCAGCCTCTGACACTGCTATTGAATTCAATAGGTTCTTCTCATCCATTGGATCATCCCCTGCTAATGATATTTCATCCTCCCTAACTAATTTTAAGGATTACCTAACAGGTAACTATCCAGAGTCTCTGTACCTGACTCCCGGTAATTCCAATGATGTTAATGAGATAATCCTTTCCCTTTAAACCAAGTCTAGTGCCCTTGAGGAGATACCAACTCTAATTTACAAAAAAGCCTCCAGAACTTTAGCTCCTGCCATTGCATTGCTCTCCAACAAGTCACTTGAACTCCAAACCTTTCCAGATAATCAAAAAAAAAAAAGGCGAGAGTAACCCCTGTCCACAAATGTGGTGATCTCACTGATGTCAATTACAGACCTATCTCAATTCTGCCAACCTTGTCAAAAATATTTGAAAAGCTAATCTACAAGCAGCTTTACTCTTATCTAGCCAAACACAATATACTAATTAGCTCTTGCCAATATGGCTTCAGACCCAAAAAATACTAACGATGCACTTATTAGTATGATTAACTTGATTCATGCAGCTCTTGATAAAAATGAGATCCCTGTTGGGTTATTTGTGGACCTGCGTAAAGCTTTTGATACTGTCAACCACCAAAACCTTCTTCTTAAATTACATCATTATGGAGTCAGAGGACACTCCCTGCAATACCTCAAATCTTATCTTACTGACAGGCTCCAGTATATTTCTGTGAATAATTCAATTTCTCCCACCCTACCCATCAACATTGGTGTTCCTCAGGGCAGCATACTTGGCCCTCTCCTCTTTCTCATCTACATTAATGACCTTCCAAATGCCTCCCAACACCTCAAACCAATTCTATTTGCTGACGACACAACTTTCATTTACTCCAGTCCTGACCCTCTTGCTCTAAATGCCACAGTGAATACTGAGCTAAATAAAGTCCATCTTTGGCTAACTGCCAACAAACTCACCCACAATATTGACAAATTTTTCTATATTTTGTTTGGTAATAAATCCTCAGATCAAATTAATCTAAGAATAAACAACATCCAAATTAGTAACAAAGTAGGTGGCAAGTTCCTTGGTGTTCTCATCGACAACAAGCTCAATTTCCAGGGACCATTCTAAATATAGCAGAAAAAAACAAAAAGTTTCTAAAACTGTTGGATTCTTTCTAAGATCAGATATTATGTACATTGTGCAGGCGATGAGTCACAATAACGGGGCTGAAATAGTATTGACCAGACAACACACTAGAAGGTGAAGGGACGACGACGTTTCGCTCCGTCCTGGACCATTCTCAATTCGATCGACTTGAGAATGGTCCAGGACGGACCGAAACGTCGTCGTCCCTTCAGTTTCTAGTGTGTGGTCTGGTCAAACATATTATATACCTCTCTGCCCTGGTGATGCTCTATTACTCTCTCATCTATCCTTATCTCAACTATGGTATTTGTGCTTGGGGCTCTACTACCCAAAATCATTTACGTCCTCTAATTACTCAACACAAAGCTGCTATTAGGACAATATCCAACTCTGGCCCCAGACATCACTCGGTACCCTTACTCAAATCTTTGAATATGTTAGATATTAAGTCACTGCACATCCTCTCATGTGTACTCCATATATATTTAAAACGCTGAACAATCATGTTCATGTAAAATGTCAATCCTGAACTTAAAAGCTTCTTAGATGGTTGTAACAGAACCCATGAGCACCACACCAGAAACAAATACCTTTTTGATATTCCAAGAGTGGGACTTAACCAAACCAGAAATGCTTTACAAATCAAGGGACCCAGAACATGGAATGACCTTCTTAGTCATGTCAAAGACTGTACCTCTCTCAACCAGTTTAAGATAAAAACTAAACACTACCTAATAAACTCCATGTAACCTACCTTACCCCCTAAATGTCAACCCATGTCTTCCTATTTTAAAAAAATACTGTTTGTTGACCAAGTTGTATAATTGCTGATTTCTGCCATGTTCCCCTCCCCTTTCTTTTCCTTATTTCAACACAATTTATACTTTAATCTCAATTAGTATTAAGCTTTAGCCTAAGTGTTTTCCCCCCCACACCTTCCCAGAAACGCTATGCGTATTAGTGGCTTTAGGTATTGTATGTACTAGCTCTGTCTATAAATCTAACATTATGTTTGTAACTCATCTTCTATGTAAGTATGTACTTTTACCTGAATAAACATTTTGATTTTGATTTTTTGATATCAAGGCTCCCTTCCCCCCCCCCCCCCCAAGGTGGAATTACTGACCCCGCCCAGCATACAACCCCACAACAAGCTGACTAACTCCTGAGTACCTATTCATTGCTAGGTGAACCGAGTCATTAGGTGAAAGGAAATGCCTCCAACCATTTCTGTCCCGCCCGGGATTCGAACCGGGAATTCCTGATTGTGAGTCGAGAGCGAACTAGCCTGTACTACCGGCGCATACATGTACGGAGGAACTAACCAAGAAGTTATCATAATAATCAACAAATATTCAAGAAAATGTCAATCTATAATTATCAGGCTGGGTTAGATAGGGATAGATAAGAACAGTTTAGGTTAGGCTTCAGATTGCTGGGTTAGACACAGGTAGGTTAGGTACGACTAAGTGTTACAGTATCGACACCGTTGCTGGAGTGTGGAGTGGAGATTTCGGCGCCATCTATGGACCTGCACTCCAGCTCCCAAGTATTAGCTGAGAGGCAGACAATGCCATCTGTTGGCGGAGGTGTGGCGTCGGTGCAAGGCTCTTGTTTAATCCCTCAGTAAGGAGGTGAGGTCGATGATGATGGCCTCTGGTAGGTGGCGTAACGATATCAACGCCATCTAGGTTATGAAAGACTTCTGCCAGGGTGTTAGCTACCCCTGTACATGATTATTTGAGACCCCTGTCAGCTTGTGGTTGAAGCCACAAGCTTCAACCACTAGCCAGTGTGTTTCTGGAGAGCGGAAGTGGGGTATTGGGACATCGTGACAATACGGTGTGTGGACTGGCCCATGTCGAAGGTGAACTCGCCGGTGACTACCACTGGGGGTGGACGACGAGTACCTGGACGTAGTGGACTTGCCGGGATTTGTTGAACACTGCAGGTCCATTGAGTGTCCTGAGTGAAAGCTACACAGTGTAAGTGTGTGTAGTAATACTTTAAGATATATATATATATATATATATATATATATATATATATATATATATATATATATATATATATATATATATATATATATATATATATATATATATATATATATATATATATATATATATATATATATGTCGTACCTAGTAGCCAGAACTCACTTCTCAGTCTACTATTCAAGGCCCGATTTGCCTAATAAGCCAAGTTTTCCTGAATTAATATATTTACTATAATTTTTTTCTTATGAAATGATAAAGCAACCCTTTTCTCTATGTATGAGGTCAATTTTTTTTATTGGAGTTAAAATTAACGTAGATATATGACCGAACCTAACCAACCCTACCTAACCTAACTTAGCCTATATTTATAGGTAAGGTTAGGTTAGGTAGCCAAAAAAAGCTAGGTTAGGTTAGGTTAGGTAGGTTAGGTAGACGAAAAAACATTAATTCATGAAAACTTGGCTTATTAGGCAAATCGGGCCTTGAATAGTAGGCTGAGAAGTGCGTTCTGGCTATTAGGTACGACATATATATATATATATATATATATATATATATATATATATATATATATATATATATATATATATATATATATATATATATATATGTCGTACCTAGTAGCCAGAACGCACTTCTATGAAAGCCCCGATTTGCCTAATAAGCCAAGTTTTCATGAATTATTGTTTTTCAACTACCTACCTACCTAACCTAACCTAACTTTTTTGGCTACCTAACCTAACCTAACCTAACCTATAAAGATAGGTTAGGTTAGGTTAGGTAGGGATTGGTTAGGTTCGGTCATATATCTACGTTAATTTTAACTCCAATAAAAAAAAATTGACCTCATACATAATGAAATGAGCAGCTTTATCATTTCATAAGAAAAAAATTAGAGAAAATATATTAATTCAGGAAAACTTGGCTTATTATGCAAATCGAACCTTGCATAGTAGGCTGAGAAGTGCGTTCTGGCTACTAGGTACGACATATATATATATTGGTGAAGGTGATAATATTTTGGCGAAGGTGTATTTGCATATTGTTTATCCCCCGCTTATTCCTTGCTGTGTTACTTGCTACTGCTTATTCTTGAAAATGTACCATCGACTTTGGGTAGGATAAAGAAGAAGAGCTTATAAGACACGTTAACAGAAAAGAACCTGGTTACTGGCCCAAGCTGGCCGTAATATAATTGGCATCCCCCAACGGGATCCGACTTCTTGTCGGGTTGTAACAAACTAGGCTGGTTGTAAGAATTATCCAGAATGTTTTATCTACAAAGGCGAATGGGAAGCTGGACCCGCGTGGTGACCCGGGACCTGACCCCACGGAATTCGCGGTGAAAATAATTGACGCCTTATTCATAGTTTCGTATAATGAATCATCCTATAGTATTCACTTATTTAGAGACATTAGCCTTTATTCATTTTGCATTCAAATTGTATTGTATAATATTCCTGGTTATAATATCAAGAATATTCTAATTATTAGGAGAAAGAGTTTGTCACCATCAGTGACGTCACTATCCATGACTAGCCTCGACGCGGAAGAATTTGAGTGACCTGGCGGTCACAGGTCACAAGAGTTCCCACATTCAGTAATTTCTCAAAGGTCAAATAGCCATTTTAGATTTGGGAATAGCATTCCTTAAAAGGCTTGTGTAATTTAACTTGAGTAAATTATGTCAACCCATCTGGATCAATTCAGTACAGAGGTTAATTGTTATAACTTAAGCCTTGCTAGTAACTTGGTAAAACTTAGACTATGCGGAAAGATACAATGCTCTAGTCTGGGGAAGACCAGACGAGGAGAGATTAGTGTGTGATCGAGATCAACTGGGAGAGGTCAACCATCTCACCTCTCCCCCAAGACCAGCAACAACATCTGAGCTGGTCAACATAGAGGTATAGTTGCTATTGTTATTTATAGGGATAGTCAAGTCATTGCCAAGTAGGGAGTGTTAACATGATAGGTAGTGTTAACATGATAGAGAGTGTTAACATGATAGGGAGTGTTAACATGATAGGGAGTGTTAACATGATAGGGAGTGTTAACATGATAGAGAGTGTTAACATGATAGAGAGTGTTAACATGATAGGGAGTGTTAACATGATAGGGAGTGTTAACATGATAGAGAGTGTTAACATGATAGGGAGTGTTAACATGATAGAGAGTGTTAACATGATAGAGTGTTAACATGATAGAGAGTGTTAACATGATAGAGAGTGTTAACATGATAGAGAGTGTTAACATGATAGAGAGTGTTAACATGATAGGGAGTGTTAACATGATAGGGAGTGTTAACATGATAGAGAGTGTTAACATGATAGGGAGTGTTAACATGATAGAGAGTGTTAACATGATAGAGAGTGTTAACATGATAGTGAGTGTTAACATGATAGGGAGTGTTAACATGATAGAGAGTGTTAACATGATAGTGAGTGTTAACATGATAGGGAGTGTTAACATGATAGGGAGTGTTAACATGATAGAGAGTGTTAACATGATAGAGAGTGTTAACATGATAGAGAGAGTTAACATGATAGAGAGTGTTAACATGATAGGGAGTGTTAACATGATAGGGAGTGTTAACATGATAGAGAGTGTTAACATGATAGGGAGTGTTAACATGATAGGGAGTGTTAACATGATAGGGAGTGTTAACATGATAGGGAGTGTTAACATGATAGGGAGTGTTAACATGATAGGGAGTGTTAACATGATAGGGAGTGTTAACATGATAGAGAGTGTTAACATGATAGGGAGTGTTAACATGATAGGGAGTGTTAACATGATAGGGAGTGTTAACATGATAGGGAGTGTTAACATGATAGGGAGTGTTAACATGATAGGGAGTGTTAACATGATAGGGAGTGTTAACATGATAGGGAGTGTTAACATGATAGGGAGTGTTAACATGATAGGGAGTGTTAACATGATAGGGAGTGTTAACATGATAGAGTGTTAACATGATAGTGAGTGTTAACATGATAGGGAGTGTTAACATGATAGAGAGTGTTAACATGATAGTGAGTGTTAACATGATAGGGAGTGTTAACATGATAGGGAGTGTTAACATGATAGGGAGTGTTAACATGATAGGGAGTGTTAACATGATAGGGAGTGTTAACATGATAGGGAGTGTTAACATGATAGGGAGTGTTAACATGATAGGGAGTGTTAACATGATAGGGAGTGTTAACATGATAGGGAGTGTTAACATGATAGGGAGTGTTAACATGATAGAGAGTGTTAACATGATAGTGAGTGTTAACATGATAGGGAGTGTTAACATGATAGGGAGTGTTAACATGATAGGGAGTGTTAACATGATAGGGAGTGTTAACATGATAGGGAGTGTTAACATGATAGGGAGTGTTAACATGATAGGGAGTGTTAACATGATAGGGAGTGTTAACATGATAGGGAGTGTTAACATGATAGGGAGTGTTAACATGATAGGGAGTGTTAACATGATAGGGAGTGTTAACATGATAGGGAGTGTTAACATGATAGGGAGTGTTAACATGATAGGGAGTGTTAACATGATAGGGAGTGTTAACATGATAGGGAGTGTTAACATGATAGGGAGTGTTAACATGATAGGGAGTGTTAACATGATAGGGAGTGTTAACATGATAGGGAGTGTTAACATGATAGGGAGTGTTAACATGATAGGGAGTGTTAACATGATAGGGAGTGTTAACATGATAGGGAGTGTTAACATGATAGGGAGTGTTAACATGATAGGGAGTGTTAACATGATAGGGAGTGTTAACATGATAGGGAGTGTTAACATGATAGGGAGTGTTAACATGATAGGGAGTGTTAACATGATAGGGAGTGTTAACATGATAGGGAGTGTTAACATGATAGGGAGTGTTAACATGATAGGGAGTGTTAACATGATAGGGAGTGTTAACATGATAGGGAGTGTTAACATGATAGGGAGTGTTAACATGATAGGGAGTGTTAACATGATAGGGAGTGCTCATCTTTAGATTTTGTTTTAGTTTTTCTCTTAATAAATTAATTAGTTAATAATCTGCATTTTCATTATTTCCATGTGTATGTTATATTTATGTGGACTTGTCCTGGTCACGTGGTCCACACGAGGCAGAGTTGAATTGGGCGCCGATTCTAACATCGAATCGGAATTCATCTTTCCCGTTTAATTAATTCCACACTTAAGATCTTAAAGGGTATCGGTTATAGGGGGATCAAGCCCCAAGGATGATTTATTAGCATGATCGATCCAGACCTCGATCATTGCTCAGTGTTACTGGTCTGGTGGTGGCGGCGGAGGCGACTCTAGGGTTTTGCTCAAAGCCTAGGTCACGCCATACGGGTTGTAGAATCCTAAGTCGGTCACTCGTCTTAGGACCACGTGGCGTGGAGTCGGCTTTAGTAAAAGTTTTGGAGTCCCTTGGTAGAGAATAAAAAGTAAGAATACGGGTAGAGGGAGTAAAAGGTAGGAAAGATCATTCAAGAACCCGTCTCCCCGTGTTACAGGGTCAGTTTGATAGAATTGGTTAAGTAATTAGTGCAATCCCCTTGTCTAGATTCCCCCTTTTAGTGTATAAGTGTTAAGTGTAGTTTTCGGTGTTGGGAATCAGTGCAGTGTTACGTGATTGTGCATAACGTTAATAAAGTGAACAACGGCAGAGAAACAGACATTGATACTCTGGACGATGTTCAGGAGTTCCTAAACCAGGAGGACTGCCTTCCCAAGTTGAAACATCTTGGCAAACCTGAGATGGTTTTAATAAGTGTCTACCTTGAGATTAAGGTGAGCGATCGTGACTCGCGTGTGGAAATCCTCTCAAAGGTATATATAGGCATTTAAAACCTGCCGGTAAGCAAGAAAGTGAATTGCAGAGTAAAGGAGAAAGTGTTATGGCTTCCACTGAGAAGTAAGACCAGGGAAGTGATGGTGAAAGTGATCAAGAGGAGCCTAAAGTGAACCTCTTAACAGTGAAAATGCGAGAGATAAATCGTGAAAGAGTAGGAAAGATAGAACTAGAAGAAAGAAGACAAGAAAGGGAAATGAAACGTTTGGAAATAGAAAAGAGAAAGAAAAAGAAGAAAGAGAGAGGGGAATGGAAATAAAACGTGAAATTGAAGTGAAACGGTTGGAGAGGGAAATGGAAGTGAAAAGATTGGAGAAAGAAGAGTGGAGAGAAAGAGGAAGAGAGGAGCGAGAAAGAGAAGAAATAAGAGAAAGAGAAGAAATAAGAGAAAGAGAAGAGCGAGAAAGAGAAGAAATAAGAGAAAGAGAAGAGCGAGAAAGAGAAGAAATAAGAGAAAGAGAAGAGCGAGAAAGAGAAGAGATAAGAGAAAGAGAAGAGCGAGAAAGAGAAGAAATAAGAGAAAGAGAGGAGCGAGAAAGAAGAAAAGGAGTGAGATAGGCAACACGAACTGAAAGTGCTAAGATTAAGTGGTAGAAGGGACACCAGAGGTTTCGTCCCAGTCCGGAACATTAAAATGTTGCCTAAATTCAATGAGAAGGTGTCTAAATTATTTGCTGCTTTCGAGAAAGTCGCTGCATCATTAGACTGGCCAAGAGACAATTGGGCAATTATGATCCAATCCGTGCTGTCTGGAAAAGCCCAAACGGCTTACCCCACACTGTCGGTAAGTGACTAGTGATTACGACACTGTCAAGAAGGTGGTGCTGATGGCCTACCAGTTGGTGTCTGAAGCATTTAGGCAGAAGTTCTGTAACCTGAAGAAGACATCAGAGCACACCTTCACGGAGTTTGTGTGTATTAAACATAAGAACAAAGGTAACTGCAGAAGGCCTATTGGCCCATACGAGGCAGCTCCTATTCTATAACCACCCAATCCCACTCATATACATGTCCAACCCGTGCTTGAAACAATCGAGGGACACCACCTCCACCACGTTACGCGGCAATTGGTTCCACAAATCAACAACCCTGTTACTGAACCAGTATTTACCCAAGTCTTTCCTAAATCTAAACTTATCCAATTTATACCCATTGTTTCGTGTTCTGTCTTGTGTTGATATTTTTAATACCCTATTAATATCCCCCCTGTTATGTCCATTCATCCAACGGCTGTTTTACGAATGGTGCGCATCTCGGAAGGCGGAGACCAAAGAACAATTGGAACAACTCGTCTTATTAGAAGACTTCAAAGAGTGTTTGTCAGGTGATCTGAAGGTTGGAGGAGCAGCAGGTAGAGACCTTTGGTGCTGCAGCCACAATTGTTGAAGAATATATTTTAACCCATAGGCTCTACCTGGTATGTTCCAAAGAGCTACTCAAAACCATTTTTGAAGTATAAGCCGGAAGAGGAGAGAACCGTCCTACGTAGTGCCGTGAAGACACCCCCAAGTAGTCCACGACGAACTAGCCCAAGTAGTCCACGACGAACTAGCCCAAGTAGTCCACGACGAACTAGCCCAAGTAGTCCACGACGAACTAGCCCAAGTAGTCCACGACGAACTAGCCCAAGTAGTCCACGACGAACTAGTCCAAGTAGTCCACGACGAACTAGTCCAAGTAGTCCACGACGAACTAGTCCAAGTAGTCCACGACGAACTAGCCCAAGTAGTCCACGACGAACTAGCCCAAGTAGTCCACGACGAACTAGTCCAAGTAGTCCACGACGAACTAGCCCAAGTAGTCCACGACGAACTAGCCCAAGTAGTCCACGACGAACTAGCCCAAGTAGTCCACGACGAACTAGTCCAAGTAGTCCACGACGAACTAGCCCAAGTAGTCCACGACGAACTAGTCCAAGAAGGGACATAGTGTGTTGGAGCTGCGGGCAGAAGGGGCACATAGCTGCTAAGTGTGGAGGCAGGAGAGGTAAGGACCCTCATAGGGAGGTTATGCTGGTGTGTTGTGAGACACCACCAGTACACACCCAGTCTCTAGGGATGGATAGAGAGAAGCCAGGATTGGTTGCGTCTCTAGGGATGGAGAGAGAGAAGCCAGGATTGGTTGCGTCTCTAGGGATGGAGAGAGAGAAGCCAGGATTGGTTGCGTCTCTAGGGATGGATAGAGAGAAGCCAGGATTGGTTGCGTCTCTAGGGATGGAGAGAGAGAAGCCAGGATTGGTTGCGTCTCTAGGGATGGAGAGAGAGAAGCCAGGATTGGTTGCGTCTCTAGGGATGGAGAGAGAGAAGCCAGGATTGGTTGCGTCTCTAGGGATGGAGAGAGAGAAGCCAGGATTGGTTGCCTCTTACACTTCGCAAGGGTATGTGTCGAGTGATCAGACTGGCAGGTTTGTAGTGATTTTCAGGGATAGTGGAGCAGCCCAATCTCTGATTTTAAGGAACTCGTAACCCGAGGAAGTGAAAGAGTAACCTGATAAAGTGTCTACTGATGGGAAACAAAGGATTATTTTAGATGGGTTTCCCTCGACGTGGTAAGTTGCCCCCTTAGTGGAAGTACACTTGGAATCGCCATATTTCAGTAGCAAGTGTACTTTCGCAGTAGTGGATCATCTTCCTATAGAGGATAGACGTCATACTGGCCAATGACTTAGTGTTGTGTTTGGATAGGAACCATCCCATGGCTGTGGATGATCTGGTTGAACAGGTTATAAAACCTGTAGTAGCAGAACAAACCAGATACCAAGTGCAGACTCAGTTGAAATTAAATGACAGTGACTTGTTTAACCCCACAGGTTGACTTCCCCACAAGTTGACTTCACATGTACTTCAGCAAACTCTCTAGACTCTACTCGACAACCGAAACACTGGGCTAGAGCGATACGGATAACTGAGCAAGAGAAGGAACCCCAAGTGCGCACACACGCAGATACCCTAGAGTCTGGCACGATGGCAGGTGACCTGTACTTGTAGAATGATAAGGTGCGGTGATCACGGAACCCACCAAGAACTCCCCAGACTTCAGAGGTATGAGCACAGGTTGTCGTGCTCTCAGTGTTCCGAGCTGGGCTAATAGAAACAGCCAATTATGGACATTGCAGGCTTGTGAAAGTTGTCCCTCGTTTAATGAAATGGTTCTTAAATGCACTTGGTATTTTCATGGTGGGGTTGGCTTGTGGTCACACAGTGAGAGGACCATTAGAGGTGGTCAAGGACCAGTGGACGGACAAGCACAGGACAGCACACATAAGCATGGTGGAGCAGTATCAGGGACTAGACATCCGTCCCATCATGATCGTGGGAGGAGGAAGGGACCAAGAAGTGATTAAGGATGTTAGTAGTCAAATAAATGATGTAGCAAGTGGCAAGTCTAGACAGGTTGAACTTCCTTGTGTAATTAGTGGGCCTAGTAACATGGCCTGCCTAATGGGTAACTTAGTGGGTAACTTGTGCAAACATTGTAAGGAATGTTGGCAGACCTAAGGTTAGCAGAGTGAACGCATTTTTCATGAGAGTAAAGACAGTCACCATGGGAACATGCACGAACCTAGTCCTCGGTCAAGACACTGGCAGGTATCACCAGGCTGCACCTGGTAGCCTAAACTATAAATTTCCTGTATTCAAGATTCCTGTCTCCCTGAAGGACCGCCAGATCAGTACAGGAAACGCCTTCTGCATACAGCTACCAGCGGTGCCACGGTTCAGGCAGGTGTTGGCACTTCGCCTCAGTTTTTCGATCATCTTCAGAGCCTAGGTGCTTACGTTAACCAAGGCGTGCACTGTGGCCCCACTACGGACAAGCACGTCAGTTAGATCATTGTCCGCGGTATTGGTGTTCACTTTAGTCAAGACATCTCTATTAATACAGTTCCTACATCAGGACTTTCTCCTGATATTAGTCATCTATCTGCATAAGTCTAATTGGTTTTATTCAAACATTTATTTGGTTTATTTTCTTTTAAAAATCAAACCAAATTCTTTTTGGTGGGGAGGAGTTATGGTCTCGACATCGTTGCTTTTTTTTTTGCAGGGATATTCCTGCGCGGGCCCTAAGCCTCTGGCTGGATCACTAGGTGTTGCTTGTTTCTGTTTTACTTGGGCGGAGTAAAACAGAAACAAGCAACACTTAATACACACGAGTCATGTATTTATGACTCGTATGGTCCCTTTAGTAAGATTTTGTCCCACGTGTTTAACAACTTCTTCTGCTCTGTTGAATCTAAGTTGAAATCTTAATGGGTTTGTAACTGTGCACTGTGTTAGATAATGTTCCAGTGGTCTGTTGTGGCGGTAACTGTGCACTGTGTTAGATAATGTTCCAGTGGTCTGTCGGGCATTTCTTCACAGTGTTGACATTTCCTCTCATCTTCCGGAACCTGTAGGCCTATTTCCCATGCACCTGGGTATCCAAGCCTGATGCGATGTAAGTGTACTTCTGTTGCTCTACTGCTCCCTTTCATCAAACTAAGTGGTTCATAGTTGGTTGAATTCTTGTACCAACCCGCAGATCCTGATGTTGCAACTGCTGTGTTGTGGTCACTGTACATCACCTGCATTGTTCTGTTTCTAATTACTTTCTGAATCTGTGATAGACTCTGTGGTATGTAAATGTCTACATTTATTCTCTTAGTTGCAAGTTTTGCAGCTTCGTCTGCAATGTCATTTCCTATTATTCCCACATGACTTAGCACCCAGTTGATAAGTACCCGTCGGCCTTGTCGTTTGAGTGTTAGCATTAATGATATGACATTTGTGATGAGTTGGATGTTATCACGTATGTGTTCTTGGTGCAATGTTTCAAATTTGCTGGAGTGTGAAGTCGCGATTTCGGTGTCATTTATGAACCTGCATTCCAATTTCCAAGTATTAGGTGAGACACTGACAACGCCATCTGTTGGCGGAGGTGTGGCGTCGGTTAAAGGCTCCTGGTCATACCTCAGTTAGGAGATGAGGTCGATAATGATGACCTCTGGTGGGTGGTGTAACGATATCAACGTCATCTAGGTTGTGAAAGCAATTACAATTTGAATTCCCCGGTGGAAGGGTGTTACCCTAAGGTCACCCAGTGCTTAGTGAAATCCGTCATCATTAGTTTAGTCTAGCTAATGATGTTTATGTTCACAGAGGTGACGTGAGGAGGTGATTGCGCTGAAGGCAGTTCACCTTGGGCAGTCCAGAACTCTTGACTTGGTCCTGTGAGAGGACAATGTGGTCACCATCGGTAGCAGCAGTGTGTTAGCTGCTGGATTTATGCAGTGTAGAATAGGCCGATGTACCCGGGATTTGGCCAGGAAGAGTTACGAGACGACAGTTGTGCGTCTGTTGAGAAGTGCTGCTAGTGTGTTGTGTTATTCACTACTCACTGTTGATGTTGTCGTTGTTATCACTCGTCTCTCGGTCGATCGTCCGTCCCTTTCAGACAAGCCAATCCAAACCAAAACCTCTGTAGAGTGCTTATTTTTACCAGGAGATCACCATGGGCGCTTCTGGCACTTGGAGAGGGGTTCAACGTCACACGTTTATCGGGATGCAGCTCCAATACTGACCTCGTCACGTGCACACACCCACTCGAGCCGTCGTGACTCCCCACTCTCACCTAATTTGGTATGACCTCCTCAATCCCCCTTTTCTGAATGATTACTCTATACTACCCTGTCCACAGCTATAGTTCTTAGTTCTCTCTCTCTCTCTCTCTCTTTTCTATTATCTGGAAAGACTCACTAGGACAAGGGCAGACACCTGTTAACTACACAGATTTAATAACAAAACAGACTGGCCCATGTCGAAGGTGAACTCGCCGGTGACTACCACTGGGGGTGGACGACGAGTACCTGGACGTAGTAGGACTGTCACAGCCACCAACACCCCCCAGGACTGTCACAGCCACCAACACACCCCAGGACTGTCACAGCCACCAACACCCCCAGGACTGTCACAGCCACCAACACTCCCCTGTCACAGCCACCAACACAGCCACACAGCCACCAACACCCCCCCAGGACTGTCACAGCCACCAACACTCCCCAGGACTGTCACAGCCACCAACACTCCCCAGGACTGTCACAGCCACCAACACTCCCCAGGACTGTCACAGCCACCAACACTCCCCAGGACTGTCACAGCCACCAACACTCCCCAGGACTGTCACAGCCACCAACACCCCCCAGGACTGTCACAGCCACCAACACCCCCCAGCCACTGTCACAGCCACCAACACCCCCCAGGACTGTCACAGCCACCAACACCCCCCAGGACTGTCACAGCCACCAACACCCCCCCACAGCCACAACACTCCCCACAGCCACCACACTCCCCCCCAGGACTGTCACAGCCACCAACACCCCCCAGGACTTTCACAGCCACCAACACCCTCCACTACAGTCACAGCCTACCAACACACCCCCCAGGACTGTCACAGCCACCAACACCCCCCAGGACTGTCACAGCCACCAACACCCCCCAGGACTGTCACAGCCACCAACACTCCCCAGGACTGTCACAGCCACCAACACTCCCCAGGACTGTCACAGCCACCAACACCCCCCAGGACTGTCACAGCCACCAACACTCCCCAGGACTGTCACAGCCACCAACACTCTCCCAGGACACAGCCACCAACACCCCAGGACTGTCACAGCCACCAACACTCCCCAGGACTGTCACAGCCACCAACACTCCCCAGGACTGTCACAGCCACCAACACTCCCCAGGACTGTCACAGCCACCAACACTCCCCAGGACTGTCACAGCCACCAACACTCCCCAGGACTGTCACAGCCACCAACACCCCCCAGGACTGTCACAGCCACCAACACTCCCCAGGACTGTCACAGCCACCAACACTCCCCAGGACTGTCACAGCACACCAACACAGCCACCAACACTCCCCAGGACTGTCACAGCCACCAACACTCCCCCCCCACTGTCACCAACACTCCCCCTGTCACAGCCACCAACACTCCCCAGGACTGTCACAGCCACCAACACTCCCCCCCAGCCACCAACACTCTCCCCCCAGCCACCAACACTCTCCACTGTGTCACAGCCACCAACACTCCCCCAGGACTGTCACAGCCACCAACACTCCCCAGGACTGTCACAGCCACCAACACCCCCCAGGACTGTCACAGCCACCAACACCCCCCAGGACTGTCACAGCCACCAACACACCCCCAGGACTGTCACAGCACACCAACACAGCCCCCAGGACTGTCACAGCCACCAACACTCCCCAGGACTGTCACAGCCACCAACACTCCCCAGGACTGTCACAGCCCACCAACACAACCCCCAGGACTGTCACAGCCACCAACACTCCCCACTCCCCAGGACTGTCACAGTCACCAACACCCCCCAGGACTGTCACAGCCACCAACACTCCCCAGGACTGTCACAGCCACCAACACCCCCCAGGACTGTCACAGCCACCAACACTCCCCCAGGACTGTCACAGTCACCAACTCTCCCCCCCAGGACTGTCACAGCCACCAACAGCCCCCAGGACTGTCACAGCCACCAAACACTGTCACAGCCACCAACACTCTCCCCAGGACTGTCACAGCCACCAACACTCCCCAGGACTGTCACAGCCACCAACACTCCCCAGGACTGTCACAGCCACCAACACTCCCCAGGACTGTCACAGCCACCAACACTCCCCAGGACTGTCACAGCCACCAACACTCCCCAGGACTGTCACAGCCACCAACACTCCCCAGGACTGTCACAGCCACCAACACTCCCCAGGACACAGCCACCAACACCCCCAGGACTGTCACAGCCACCAACACCCCCCAGGACTGTCACAGCCACCAACACTCCCCACTCCCCAGGACTGTCACAGCCACCAACACTCCCCACCAACACACTCCCCAGGACTGTCACAGCCACCAACACCCCCAGGACTGTCACAGCCACCAACACTCCCCAGGACTGTCACAGCCACCAACACTCCCCAGGACTGTCACAGCCACCAGCCACCAACACTCCCCAGGACTGTCACAGCCACCAACACTCCCCAGGACTGTCACAGCCACCAACACTCCCCAGGACTGTCACAGCCACCAACACTCCCCAGGACTGTCACAGCCACCAACACCCCCCACTGTCCAGCCACCTGTCACAGCCACCAACACTCCCCAGGACTGTCACAGCCACCAACACTCCCCCCCAGCCACCAACACTCCCCAGGACTGTCACAGCCACCAACACTCCCCAGGACTGTCACAGCCACCAACACTGTCACAGCCACCAACACTCCCCAGGACTGTCACAGCCACCAACAGCCACCCCCAGGACTGTCACAGCCACCAACACTCCCCAGGACTGTCACAGCCACCAACACCCCCCAGGACTGTCACAGCCACCAACACCAACACCCTGTCACAGCCACCAACACTCCCCAGGACTGTCACAGCCACCAACACTCCCCCTGTCACAGCCACCAACACTGTCACAGCCACCAACACTCCCCAGGACTGTCACAGCACACCCCCACAGCCACCAACACTGTCACAGCCACCAACACTCCCCCCCACAGGACTGCCCCCACAGTCACAGCCACCAACACTCCCCAGGACTGTCACAGCCACCAACACCCCCCCACAGCCACCAACACCCCCCAGGACTGTCACAGCCACCAACACCCCCAGGACTGTCACAGCCACCAACAGCCCCCAGGACTGTCACAGCCACCAACCCCCCCAGGACTGTCACAGCCACCAACACTCCCCAGGACTGTCACAGCCACCAACACTCCCCAGGACTGTCACAGCCACCAACAGCCACCAACACTGTCACAGCCACCAACACCACCCCAGGACTGTCACAGCCACCAACACCCCCCAGGACTGTCACAGCCACCAACACTCCCCAGGACTGTCACAGCCACCAACACTCCCCAGGACTGTCACAGCCACCAACACCCCCCAGGACCAACACAGCCACCAACAGCCCCCAGGACTGTCACAGCCACCAACACTCCCCAGGACTGCCACCAACACACCAACTGTCACAGCCACCAACACTGTCACAGCCACCAACACCCCCCAGGACTGTCACAGCCACCAACACTCCCCCCACTGTCACAGCCACCAACACAGCCCCAACACTGTCACAGCCACCAACACTCCCCAGGACCACCACAGCCACCACACACCCCCCAGGACTGTCACAGCCACCAACACTCCCCAGGACTGTCACAGCCACCAACACCCCCAGGACTGTCACAGCCACCAACACTCTCCCCAGGACTGTCACAGCCACCAACACTCCCCAGGACTGTCACAGCCACCAACACACCCCAGGACCCCAGGACTGTCACAGCCACCAACACTCCCCCAGGACTGTCACAGCCACCAACAGCCCCCAACACTGTCACAGCCACCAACACTCCCCCAGGACTGTCACAGCCACCAACACTCCCCAGGACTGTCACAGCCACCAACACTCCCCAGGACTGTCACAGCCACCAACACAGCCCCAGGACTGTCACAGCCACCAACACTCCCCAGGACTGTCACAGCCACCAACACTCCCCTGTCCAGCCACCAACACCCCCCAGCCACCAACACTGTCACTGTCACAGCCACCAACACCCCCCAGGACTGTCACAGCCACCAACACTCCCCCTGTCACAGCCACCAACACTCCCCAGGACTGTCACAGCCACCAACACTCCCCAGGACTGCCACCAACACTCTCCAGGACTGTCACAGCCACCAACACTCTGTCACAGCCACCAACTCTCCCCTGTCACAGCCACCAACACTCCCAGGACTGTCACAGCCACCAACACTCTGTCACAGCCACCAACACTCTCCCCAGGACTGTCACACTCCACCACACACCCCCCAGGACTGTCACAGCCACCAACACTCCCCCAGGACTGTCACAGCCACCAACAGCCACCAACACTCCCCCTGTCACAGCCACCTGTCACAGTCACAGCCACCACACACCCCCCAGGACTGTCACAGCCACCAACACTCCCCAGGACTGTCACAGCCACCAACACTCCCCAGGACTGTCACAGCCACCACAGCCCCCAGGACTGTCACAGCCACCAACACTCCCCAGGACTGTCCAGCCACTGTCACAGCCACCAGCCACCAACACTCCCCAGGACTGTCACAGCCACCAACACTCCCCAGGACTGTCACAGCCACCAACACTCCCCAGGACTGTCACAGCCACCAACAGCCCCCAGGACTGTCACAGCCACCAACACTCCCCCTGTCACAGCCACCAACACTCCCCAGGACTGTCACAGCCACCAACACACTCCCTGTCACAGTCACACTCTCCCACACAGCCCCCAGGACTGTCACAGCCACCAACACTCCCCAGGACAGCCACCAACACTCCCCAGGACTGTCACAGCCACCAACACTCCCCAGGACTGTCACAGCCACCAACACCCCCCTGTCACAGCCACCAACAGCCACTGTCACAGCCACCAACACTGTCACAGCCACCAACACTCCCCAGGACTGTCACACCAACACTCCCCAGGACTGTCACAGCCACCAACACCCCAGGACTGTCACAGCCACCAACACTCCCCCAGGACTGTCACAGCCACCAACACAGCCCCCAGGACTGTCACAGCCACCAACACACTCCCCAGGACTGTCACAGCCACCAACACCACCCCCAGGACTGTCACAGCCACCAACACCCCCCCACTCCCCCACAACACCCCCACAGCCACCAACACCCCCCAGCCACCAACACTGTCACAGCCACCAACACAGCCCCCAGGACTGTCACAGCCACCAACACTCCCCAGGACTGTCACAGCCACCAACACCAGCCCCAGGACTGTCACAGCCACCAACACTCACAGCCACCAACACTCCCCAGGACTGTCACAGCCACCAACACCCCCCAGGACTGTCACAGCCACCACTCCCCACTGTCACAGCCACCAACACTCCCCAGGACTGTCACAGCCACCAACACTCCCCAGCCACCAACACTCCCCAGGACTGTCACAGCCACCAACACCCCCCAGGACTGTCATAGCCACCAACACTCCCAAGGACTGTCACAGCTACCAACATCCCCGAGGACTGTCACAGCCACCAACACCCCCAGGACTGTCACAGCCACCAACACTCCCCCAGGACTGTCACAGCCACCAACACCCCCCAGGACTGTCACAGCCACCAACACTCCCCAGGACTGTCACAGCCACCAACACCCCCCAGGACTGTCACAGCCACCAACACTCCCCAGGACTGTCACAGCCACCAACACTCCCCAGGACTGTCACAGCCACCAACACTCCCCCCCAGCCACCAACACTCCCCCTGTCACAGCCACCAACACTCCCCAGGACTGTCACAGCCACCAACACCAACACTCCCCCCCAGGACTGTCACAGCCACCAACACTCCCCAGGACTGTCACAGCCACCAACACTCCCCCAGGACTGTCACAGCCACCAACACTCCCCCCCAGGACTGTCACAGCCACCAACACCCCCCAGGACTGTCACAGCCACCAACACTCCCCAGGACTGTCACAGCCACCAACACTCCCCAGGACTGTCACAGCCACCAACACTCCCCCTGTCACAGCCACCAACACAGGACTGTCACAGCCCCAACACTCCCCAGGACTGTCACAGCCACCAACACTCCCCCTGTCACAGCCACCAACACTCCCCAGGACTGTCACAGCCACCAACACTCCCCAGGACTGTCACAGCCACCAACACCCCCCAGGACTGTCACAGCCACCAACACCCCCCAGGACTGTCACAGCCACCAACACTCCCCAGGACTGTCACAGCCACCAACACCCCCCAGGACTGTCACAGCCACCAACACTCCCCCCACTGTCACAGCCACCAACACTCCCCAGGACTGTCACAGCCACCAACACTCCCCAGGACTGTCACAGCCACCAACACTCCCCCTGTCACAGCCACCAACACAGCCACTGTCACAGCCACCAACACTCCCCAGGACTGTCACAGCCACCAACACCCCCCCTGTCACAGCCACCAACACACAGCCACCAGCCACCAACACTCCCCCCCCTGTCACAGCCACCAACACTCCCCAGGACTGTCACAGCCACCAACACTCCCCCCCAGGACTGTCCCCACTGTCACAGCCACCAACACTCCCCAGGACTGTCACAGCCACCAACACTCCCCCCCCTGTCACAGCCACCAACACCCCCAGGACTGTCACAGCCACCAACACCCCCCAGGACTGTCACAGCCACCAACACCCCCCAGGACACTCACAGCCACCCACCCCCAGGACTGTCACAGCCACCAACACCCCCCAGGACTGTCACAGCCACCAACACTCCCCAGGACTGTCACAGCCACCAACACTCCCCCCACAGCCACCAACACTGTCACAGCCACCAACACTCCCAGGACTGTCACAGCCACCAACACCCCCAGGACTGTCACAGCCACCAACACTCCCCAGGACTGTCACAGCCACCAACACCCCCCAGGACTGTCACAGCCACCAACACCCCCCAGGACTGTCACAGCCACCACACAGCCACCAACACCCCCAGGACTGTCACAGCCACCAACACTCCCCAGGACTGTCACAGCCACCAACCAACACTCCCCAGGACTGTCACAGCCACCAACACTCCCCCAGGACTGTCACAGCCACCAACACTCCCCCTGTCACAGCCACCAACACCCCCAGGACTGTCACAGCCACCAACACTCCCCCAGGACTGTCACAGCCACCAACACACCCCCAGGACTGTCACAGCCACCAACACTTCCCCCAGGACTGTCACAGCCACCAACACTCCCCAGGACTGTCACAGCCACCAACACTCCCCAGGACTGTCACAGCCACCAACACCCCCCCCAGGACTGTCACAGCCACCAACAGCCACCCCCAGGACTGTCACAGCCACCAACACTCCCCAGGACTGTCACAGCCACCAACACTCCCCCAGGACTGTCACAGCCACCAACACCCCCAGGACTGTCACAGCCACCAACACTCCCCCTGTCCAGCCACCAACACTGTCACAGCCACCAACACTCCCCAGGACTGTCACAGCCACCAACACTCCCCCAGGACTGTCACCAACACTCCCCACTGTCACAGCCACCCCAGGACTGTCACAGCCACCAACTGTCACAGCCACCAACACTCCCCAGGACTGTCACAGCCACCAACACTCCCCAGGACTGTCACAGCCACCAACACTCCCCACTGTCACAGCCACCAACACTCCCCAGGAGCCACCAACAGCCACCAACAGCCCCCAGGACTGTCCCCACAGCCACCAACACTCCCCACTGTCACAGCCACCAACACTCCCCAGGACTGTCACAGCCACCAACACTCCCCAGGACTGTCACAGCCACCAACACCAACACCCCAGGACTGTCACAGCCACCAACACTCCCCAGGACTGTCACAGCCACCAACACTCCCCCCCAGGACTGTCACAGCCACCAACACTCCCCAGGACTGTCACAGTCACCAACACTCCCCAGGACTGTCACAGCCACCAACACCCCCCAGCCACTGTCACTCTCCCCACCAGCCACCCCCCAGGACTGTCACAGCCACCAACACTCCCCAGGACTGTCACAGCCACCAACACCCCCCAGGACTGTCACAGCCACCAACACCCCCAGGACTGTCACAGCCACCAACACCCCCCAGGACTGTCACAGCCACCAACACCCCCCAGGACTGTCACAGCCACCAACAGCCCCCAGGACTGTCACAGCCACCAACACTCCCCCAGGACTGTCACAGCCACCACACACACCCCACCAACACTCCCCTGTCACAGCCACCAACACTCCCCAGGACTGTCACAGCCACCAACACCCCCAGGACTGTCACAGCCACCACTCCCCACCACAGCCACCCAGGACTGTCACAGCCACCAACACCCCCCAGGACTGTCACAGCCACCAACACCCCCCAGGACTGTCACAGCCACCAACACTCCCCAGGACTGTCACAGCCACCAACACTCCCCCCCACCAACACACCACAGCCACCACACCCCCCAGGACTGTCACAGCCACCAACACCCCCCAGGACTGTCACAGCCACCAACACTCCCCAGGACCACAGCCACCAACACTCCCCCAGGACTGTCACAGCCACCAACACTCCCCAGGACTGTCACAGCCACCAACACCCCCCCAGGACTGTCACAGCCACCAACACTCAACCCCCCCAGGACTGTCACAGCCACCAACACCCCCCAGGACTGTCACAGCCACCAACACTCCCCCCAGGACTGTCACAGCCACCAACACTCCCCAGGACTGTCACAGCCACCAACACCCCCCAGGACTGCCACAGCCACCAACACCCCCCAGGACTGTCACAGCCACCAACACCCCCCACAGCCACCAACACTCCCCAGGACTGTCACAGCCACCAACACCCCCCAGGACTGTCACAGCCACCAACTCCCCCAGGACCCCCAGGACTGTCACAGCCACCAACACCCCCCAGGACTGTCACAGCCACCAACACCCCCAGGACTGTCACAGCCACCAACACTCCCCAGGACTGTCACAGCCACCAACACTCCCCAGGACTGTCACAGCCACCAACACCCCCCAGGACTGTCACAGCCACCAACACTCCCCAGGACTGTCACAGCCACCAACACTCCCCAGGACTGTCACAGCCACCAACACCCCCCAGGACTGTCACAGCCACCAACACCCCCAGGACTGTCACAGCCACCAACACCCCCAGGACTGTCACAGCCACCAACACTCCCCAGGACTGTCACAGCCACCAACACCCCAGGACCACCAGCCACCAACACTCCCCAGCCACCAGCCACCAACACTCCCAGGACCCCAGCCACCAACACAGCCACCACCAACTCCCCAGGACTGTCACAGCCACCAACACCCCCCAGGACTGTCACAGCCACCAACACTCCCCAGGACTGTCACAGCCACCAACACTCCCCAGGACTGTCACAGCCACCAACAGCCCCCAGGACTGTCACAGCCACCAACACCCCCCACCACTGCCACCAACACTCCCCAGGACTGTCACAGCCACCAACACTCCCCCACCACCAACACTCCCCCAGGACTGTCACAGCCACCAACACACCCCCAGGACTGTCACAGCCACCAACACTCCCCACCAGCCACAACACTCCCCCCACAGACTGTCACAGCCACCAACACTCCCCAGGACTGTCACAGCCACCAACACTCCCCAGGACTGTCACAGCCACCACACACTCACAGCCACCAACACCCCCAGGACTGTCACAGCCACCAACACTCCCCAGGACTGTCACAGCCACCAACACTCCCCAGGACTGTCACAGCCACCAACACAACACCCCAGGACTGTCACAGCCACCAACACTCCCCAGGACTGTCACAGCCACCAACACTCCCCAGGACTGTCACAGCCACCAACACCCCCAGGACTGTCACAGCCACCAACACTCCCCCAGGACTGTCACAGCCACCAACACTCCCCCCCAGGACTGTCACAGCCACCAACACTCCCCAGGACTGTCACAGCCACCAACACTCCCCACTCCCCAGGACTGTCACAGCCACCAACACCCCCAGGACTGTCACAGCCACCAACACCCCCCAGCCACCAACACTCCCACCAACAGCCACCAACACTCTGTCACAGCCACCAACACCCCCCTGTCACAGCCACCAACACTCCCCTGTCACAGCCACCAACACAGGACTGTCACAGCCACCAACCCAGGACTGTCACAGCCACCAACACTCCCCAGGACTGTCACAGCCACCAACACTCCCCAGGACTGTCACAGCCACCAACACTCCCCAGGACCACCAGCCACCAACACTCCCCAGGACTGCCACAGCCACCAACACCCCCCAGGACTGCCACAGCCACCAACACACCCCAGGACAGCCACAGCCACCAACACGCCCCAGGACTGTCACTGCCACCAACACTCCCCCCACAGCCACCAACACTCCCCAGGACTGCCAGCCACCAAGCCACAGCCACCAACACCCCCCAGGACTGTCACAGCCACCAACACTCCCCAGGACTGTCACAGCCACCAACACCCCCCAGGACTGTCACAGCCACCAACACTCCCCCAGGACTGTCACAGCCACCAACACCCCCCAGGACTGTCACAGCCACCAACACTCCCCCCTGTCACAGCCACCAACACTCCCCCCCACCAGCCACCAACACTCCCCCAGGACTGTCACAGCCACCACACTCCCCAGGACTGTCACAGCCACCAACACTCCCCAGGACTGTCACAGCCACCAACACTCCCCAGGACTGTCACAGCCACCAACACTCCCCAGGACTGTCACAGCCACCAACACTCCCCAGGACTGTCACAGCCACCAACACTCCCCAGGACTGTCACAGCCACCAACACCCCCCAGGACTGTCACAGCCACCAACACTCCCCCAGGACTGTCACAGCCACCAACACCCCAGGACTGTCACAGCCACCAACACCCCCCAGGACTGTCACAGCAACACTCTCCCCACCAGCCACCAACACTCCCCAGGACTGTCACAGCCACCAACACTCCCCCAACAGCCACCAACACTCCCCAGGACTGTCACAGCCACCAACACTCCCCCCCAGGACTGTCACAGCCACCACACACTCCCACAGCCACCCCCCAGGACTGTCACAGCCACCAACACCCCCCAGGACTGTCACAGCCACCAACACTCCCCAGGACTGTCACAGCCACCAACACTCCCCAGGACTGTCACAGCCACCAACACCCCCCAGGACTGTCACAGCCACCAACACTCCCCAGGACTGTCACAGCCACCAACACTCCCCAGGACTGTCACAGCCACCAGCCACCAACACCCCCCTGTCACAGCCACCAACACTCTCCCCAGGACTGTCCAGCCACCAACACCCCCACTGTCACAGCCACCAACACACCCCCAGGACTGTCACAGCCACCAACACCCCCCAGGACTGTCACAGCCACCAACACCCCCCAGGACTGTCACAGCCACCAACACTCCCCAGGACTGTCACAGCCACCAACACCCCCCAGGACTGTCACAGCCACCAACACTCCCCAGGACTGTCACAGCCACCAACACCAACACCCCAGGACTGTCACAGCCACACAACAACACCCCCAGGACTGTCACAGCCACCAACACTCCCCCCCCAGGACTGTCACAGCCACCAACACTCCCCAGGACTGTCACAGCCACCAACACTCCCCACCAGCCACCAACACTCCCCAGGACTGTCACAGCCACCAACACTCCCCAGGACTGTCACAGCCACCAACACTCCCCAGGACTGTCACAGCCACCAACACTCCCCAGGACTGTCACAGCCACCAACACCCCCCAGGACTGTCACAGCCACCAACACCCCCCAGGACTGTCACAGCCACCAACACTCCCCAGGACTGTCACAGCCACCAACACCCCCCAGGACTGTCACAGCCACCAACACTCCCCCAGGACTGTCACAGCCACCAACACCCCCCAGGACTGTCCCAGCCACCATCCCTCCCCAGGACTGTCACCACACTCCCCCCACCAACAGCCCCCAGGACTGTCACAGCCACCAACACTCCCCAGGACTGTCACAGCCACCAACACTCCCCAGGACTGTCACAGCCACCAACACTCCCCAGGACTGTCACAGCCACCAACACTCCCAGGACTGTCACAGCCACCAACACCCCCCAGGACTGTCACAGCCACCAACACTCCCCAGGACTGTCACAGCCACCAACACTCCCCAGGACTGTCACAGCCACCAACACCCCCCAGGACTGTCACAGCCACCAACACCCCCAGGACTGTCACAGCCACCAACACTCCCCAGGACTGTCACAGCCACCAACACCCCCCAGGACTGTCACAGCCACCAACACTCCCCCAGGACTGTCACAGCCACCAACACTCCCCAGGACTGTCACAGCCACCAACACTCCCCAGGACTGTCACAGCCACCAACACTCCCCAGGACTGTCACAGCCACCAACACCCCCCAGGACTGTCACAGCCACCAACACACCCCCAGGACTGTCACAGCCACCAACACCCCCCAGGACTGTCACAGCCACCAACACTCCCCAGGACTGTCACAGCCACCAACACTCCCCAGGACTGTCACAGCCACCAACACTCCCCAGGACTGTCACAGTCACCAACACCCCCCCCCAGGACTGTCACAGCCACCAACACTCCCCAGGACTGTCACAGCCACCAACACCCCCCAGGACTGTCACAGCCACCAACACCCCCAGGACTCCCCACAGCCACCAACACCCCCCAGGACTGTCACAGCCACCAACACTCCCCAGGTCTGTCACAGCCACCAACACCCCCAGGACTGTCACAGCCACCAACACACTGTCACACCAACACCCCCCAGGACTGTCACAGCCACCAAGCCCCCAGGACTGTCACAGCCACCAACACCCCCAGGACTGTCCCCACAGCCACCAACACCCCCCACACAGCCACCAACACCCCCCAGGACTGTCACAGCCACCAACACCCCCCAGGACAGCCACCAACACAGCCACAGCCACCAACACCCCCCAGGACTGTCACAGCCACCAACACCCCCCAGGACTGTCACAGCCACCAACACCCCCCAGGACTGTCACAGCCACCAACACCCCCCAGGACTGTCACAGCCACCAACACCCCCCAGGACTGCCAACACTCCCCAGGACTGCCACAGCCACCAACACCCCCCAGGACTGCCACACACTCTCCCCACCAGCCACCAACACTCCCCCAGGACTGTCACAGCCACCAACACCCCCCAGGACTGTCACAGCCACCAACACCCCCCAGGACTGTCACAGCCACCAACACTCCCCAGGACTGTCACAGCCACCAACACCCCCCAGGACTGTCACAGCCACCAACACTGCCACAGCCACCAACACCCCCCAGGACTGTCCAGTCACAGCCACCAACACCCCCCAGGACTGTCCAGCCACCACACACCCCCAGGACTGTCACAGCCACCAACACACTCCCCAGGACTGTCACAGCCACCAACACTCCCCAGGACTGTCACAGCCACCAACACCCCCCAGGACTGTCACAGCCACCCCCACCCCCAGGACTGTCACAGCCACCCCCCTCCCCAGGACTGTCACAGCCACCAACACCCCCCAGGACTGTCACAGCCACCAACACCCCCCAGGACTGTCACAGCCACCAACACCCCAGGACTGTCACAGCCACCTTGTTGGTGCTTGGGTGGGGGGGGGGGATTTGTTCTACCACCAGGTTACTGTCATTTTCATGCCATCTTCGTGGTTGGGGGTAGCTCTAGCACACACACGTTACCCAGGACACTATACTGCTGTACCCCGTGACACTAGGAGTACCGCTTTCTTGTTGGCGTCCTCTTTAGTCCTACGGTACTGGACGCTTGCTCCCAGCACCCTGAGCCACAGGTCCTGCGAGATCTTCCAGCAAACTCACCCACAGGTCCTACGAGATCTTCCAGCAGACTCAGCCACAGGTCCAACGAGATCTTCCAGCAGGCTCAGCCACAGGTCCAACGAGATCTTCCAGCAGGCTCAGCCACAGGTCCGACGAGATCTTCCAGCAGGCTCAGCCACAGGCCCAACGAGATCTTCCAGCAGGCTCAGCCACAGGTCCAACGAGATCTTCCAGCAGGCTCAGCCACAGGTCCAACGAGATCTTCCAGCAGGCTCAGCGAGATATTCCAGCAGGCTAAGACACAGGTCCAACGAGATCTTCCAGCAGGCTCAGCGAGATATTCCAGCAGGCTCAGACACAGGCCCAACGAGATCTTCCAGCAGGCTCAGCCACAGGTCCAACGAGCTCTTCCAGCAGGCTCAGCGAGATCTTCCAGCAGACTCAGGCACAGGCCCAACGAGATCTTCCAGCAGACTCAGGCACAGGCCCAACGAGATCTTCCAGCAGGCTCAGCGAGATCTTCCAGCAGACTCAGGCACAGGCCAACGAGATCTTCCAGCAGGCTCAGCCACAGGCCCAACGAGATCTTCCAGCAGGCTCAGCCACAGGTCCAACGAGATCTTCCAGCAGGCTCAACGAGATCTTCCAGCAGGCTCAGGCACAGGCCCAACGAGATCTTCCAGCAGGCTCAGCCACAGGCCAACGAGATTTTCCAGCAGACTCAGGCACAGGCCCAACGAGATCTTCCAGCAGGCTCAGCCACAGGCCCAACGAGATCTTCCAGCAGGCTCAGCCACAGGCCCAACGAGATCTTCCAGCAGGCTCAGCCACAGGCCCAACGAGATCTTCCAGCAGGCTCAGCCACAGGTCCAACGAGATCTTCCAGCAGGCTGAGCCACAGGCCCAACGAGATCTTCCAGCAGGCTCAGCCACAGGACCAACGAGATCTTCCAGCAGGCTCAGCCACAGGACCAACGAGATCTTCCAGCAGGCTCAGCCACAGGCCCAACGAGATCTTCCAGCAGGCTCAGCCACAGGCCCAACGAGATCTTCCAGCAGGCTCAGCCACAGGTCCAACGAGATCTTCCAGCAGGCACAGCCACAGGACCAACGAGATCTTCCAGCAGGCTCAGCCACAGGCCCAACGAGATCTTCCAGCAGGCTCAGCCACAGGTCCAACGAGATCTTCCAGCAGGCACAGCCACAGGTCCAGCGAGATCTTCCAGCAGGCACAGCCACAGGACCAACGAGATCTTCCAGCAGGCTCAGCCACAGGACCAACGAGATCTTCCAGCAGGCTCAGCCACAGGTCCAACGAGATCTTCCAGCAGGCACAGCCACAGGTCCAGCGAGATCTTCCAGCCACAGGCACAGATCTTCCACAGGCCACAGGTCCAACGAGATCTTCCAGCAGGCACAGCCACAGGACCAACGAGATCTTCCAGCAGGCTCAGCCACAGGCCCAACGAGATCTTCCAGCAGGCTCAGCCACAGGTCCAGCGAGATCTTCCAGCAGGCACAGCCACAGGTCCAGCGAGATCTTCCAGCAGGCTCAGCCACAGGTCCAACGAGATCTTCCAGCAGGCTCAGCCACAGGCCCAACGAGATCTTCCAGCAGGCTCAGCCACAGGACCAACGAGATCTTCCAGCAGGCTCAGCCACAGGTCCAACGAGATCTTCCAGCAGGCTCTGCCACAGGCCTAGTTAAATGATTAACCCAGTGACAAGTAGGAGCGTACTTCAGGCAGTGGGAGGTATAACAATACCCTCACTGTACCGAGACAACAGTACTGGCTTCCTCAAGGTCGCCAGACTGTAAAGTCCGTTCCTAATTCTTGTACGACGCTCGGGTGTCACCTTATACAGGACCTCCACCACTGAGGAACAAGTCGTCCTTTTGAGACCACTGGTGTAGACTACGCAGGAGCCATAACTATGACAGGCATTAAGGACAAAATCCCTGTGAAGGAATACATTTGCCTGTTCACTTGTGCCACTACAAGAGGAGTGCACTTAGAAGTGACTCCCGATATAAGTACAGAGGCATTCATACAGGCCTTTCCCAGGTTTGCTGCCTGTTGATCCTGGCCCCATGTTGAAGATCTCAGACAATGAGTCCAACTTGATGGCAGAGGAAGCATGTCTGAGAGAGGTCTGGAATCACCCAGTACTCTGCACTGTCCTGAACCAACGACAGTGGCACTGGAAGTTTATTCCTCCCAGAGCACCGTGGCACGGAGGCTTCTACGAGCGGATGGTTGGAACAGTCAAATGTTGCCTTAGGAAACCCCTACGCCGCCAAAATATCACTCACCAGGAGCTTCAAACCATCGTCACAGAAATTTAATCTCTGGTCAATAACCGACCACTGACCTACCTCTCGGGCGATAACTCTGACGATAACACACAGATCACAGATCTAGGGGTATCACAAAGCGTATAACCGACGAGAATAGGAAAGAAAAAATACAGTGCTATCACTAGAACTTTGTGTTAAACAGTGAATTCGCCAGACAGGCCACGTGGGAGGGCCCACGAGGCTTTGTTTACATATTGGGTCAAGTGATCAGTGGTACAGTGAATTGGTGAACTGTAACACAACAGACACACCGGTACAGTGACTGACTCCAGAGATTTGTGTTAGATAGAGAAGAACCGCCATCATCAATCTACAGGATTAGTGAATCACCACGTGGGAGACGACGACGGAGCACTTCGTCATCCAGCATCGTAATTATTCCCCGGGTTGTGCGAGCGGGAGGCTGACAGGTAGGTACCCCTCTCTGGTCAATTCTTCAGGTGTACAGAGGTAAAATATTACCAAATTCTTGTTCAGTATATCAGATATATTTAAAATATCAAAGTGGTTCATTTTGGGTAGAGGTTGACATTTTACGGGACCCCCGTAACACACGCACGCACACGTACATTTGCAAGCACACACGCACGCACACACACGCACACACACATACGTCCAGTCAGGCTAGAAGGGATTAACACCTTTCGTGGAAAGGAGATAAAACCTCACTCATAATCCACCCCCTCTCTTACCCCTTCTCTTACCCCCTCTCTTACCTGCCGTAATCTGCAGACAACACCTCACCTCCATTTAACCCCCATCCCACGCGCACACACACACACGTTCTCTCTCTCTCTCTCTCTCTCTCTCTCTCTCTCTCTCTCTCTCTCTCTCTCTCTCTCTCTCTCTCTCTCTCTCTCTCTCTCTCTCTCTCTCTCTCTCTCTCTCTTGCTCTCTCTCTGTCTTGTTCGCTCTCTCATGTTCTCTCTCTCTTGCTCTCTCTCTCTTGTTCTCTCTCTCTTGTTCTCTCTCTCTTGCTCTCTCTCTCTTGTTCTTTCTCTCTCTTGCTCTCTCTCTTGACAAGGGGCAAAATGGCAGGAGGACGCAACAGGGACACAGGAAACAGCCAAAGTGACCAAACGAAGGAAATGTTAACCCACGTTCTGGAGGAATTCAGGAAGGAGATGCATGAAATGAGGATTACAATTAACAATCTGCAAAGTGAGCTGACATCAGCAAGGGAAGAGATCAAATCCCTCACAGAGAAAAATAAAGAGACCGAGCATCTGATTATCATCCAAAGGGAAGGTGGGAATGTTACATTGGAAGGAAATGCCTCTGTACCTGAAACATTTGCGGACATACTGAAAAAGAGCTCAGAAGCTGTGGACACAGTGAGGGAGGTAGCCATGCAAGCAGCCACCTCACAGGAAGCAGCAAGGTGCACCACTCAGCTGCTGGAGAGAAAAAGATCAGTGGTAGTTGTAGGCATCAAAGAACAGGAAGGATCCAACAGGCAAGAATGGAATAGCAAGGATAGAGAGGCAGTACATGGGGCTACTGAAGGGGTTACAGATGGAAAGGGCTGTACAAAACCCTGAGAAGGTTTTCAGGTTGGGCTGGTACAACAAGTACAGAAACCGACTTGTAAAGGTGGTGTTTACAAACGAAACCACGAAGGAGGATATTCTCGAGAGGAAGAGTCGTCTGCAGCATGTGGAGGGATACAAAAAAGCATTCCTGCAGAGGGACGGGATGAAGGAGGAGAGAGCCAGGGCAGCAGAGGCAAGGAGGAAGCGCAGGGAGAGAGGAGCAAACCAGGAAATCACAGCCCCCAACACAACAGTCCCAGAGACAAGAGGGGAACCCAAAACCAGCATCCCAGCAACACCAGAGGGGAGGGCAACACCACCACCCCCCTCTGCATAGAAACCCTCCCTTCCCCTCACCCTACCTGCCCCCACCCTACCCTCCCTCCCCCCAACCCCATTCTGACCCTGTCACCCATTCCCCATTCCCATCATGTCCCCCCTCCCACCTTTTCCCACCTGTCACCCCTCCCCCTTCATCCCATACCCTCCCTATCCCTCCTCCCCCCTCACCTCGTATCCTCCATGTCCCCCCTATCTCCTTAACCCACACCCTACCTGTCCCCCCTTCCCTTAAACCCCCACCACCTACCCCAAACTCCTCTGAGACCCTGCAAACCACCTTACAGATCTTCTCACCCACGGAACAGCTTCCCACACCAGCAGAATGCTCGCCAAGGAAGGGGCAAGAAAATGAACAGAAGAAAGTGAGCTTCAAGGCAATGTACACTAACATAGATGGGATTACAAATAAAACAAGTGAACTCGGAGAATGGGCACTAGAAGAAAACCCAGACATAATAGCACTCACAGAAACAAAGTTAACGAAAATCATAACAAACACAGTGTTTCCACAGGGCTTCTATGTAGTGAGGAAAAAGAGAGAAGGGAGAGGAGGAGGTGGTGTAGCTTTGCTACAAAGAGAAGGTTGGAGTTTCGAAGAGATGGTAATTCAGAACTGTGAAGGTTTCAATGACTAAATATCAAGCACCATAGCAACTGGAGGACAGAAAATTATAGTAGTAGTCATATATAACCCCCCACCGAACGACAGAAGACCCAGACAGGAATATGATAGAAACAACTTGGCCACCATCTATATAATAGAGAGAGCAGCTTCTGTGGCTAGCAGGAATGGATCCAGACTTCTAATCATGGGAGACTTCAACCATGGGAAGATAAATTGGGGGAACAGAGACCCACATGGAGGCCCAGACATATGGAGAGCTAAACTGCTGGATGTGGCAACAAGAAACTTTCTAAGTCAACGCGTCAAGGGACCGACAAGAATGAGAGGAGGGGATGAACCAGCCTTGCTTGATCTGATATTTACCCTAAATAAGTCGGATATAAGGGAAGTTAAGTTGGAAGTCCCCTTGGGAATGAGTGATCATAGTGTATTGAGCGTTGAGTACCTGGTTGATCTAGGAATTATCACCCCCAAAAAGAACTGGGAAACAAAGGGTTGGCATACCAAAAGGGAAACTATGAGGAGATGAATAAATTCCTATGGGATATACATTGGGACACAGAACTCGGAACCAAGTCTGTACAAGACATGATGGACTATGTCACCCAAAAATGTCAGGAGGCTGTAAGCAGGTTTGTCCCAGGCCAACAGGAAAAAACAGAGAAGCAAAAGAAGAATCCATGGTTTAATAGGGAATGTATGAAAGCAAAGGAGCTGAACAAAAGGGCATGGAGGAACTTCCGTAATAACAGAACACCAGAAAGTAGAGAGAGATACCAGAGAACCAGGAACGAGTATGTTAGTGTGAGAAGAGCAGCTGAGAAAAGGTATGAAAATGATATAGCTAATAAAGCCAAGACCGAACCAAAGCTACTACACAGTCACATCAGGAGGAAGACAACAGTGAAGGAACAGGTGATGAAACTTAGGGTGGGCGAGGACAGGTACACAGAGAATGACAAAGAGGTGTGTGAAAAACTCAACAAAAGGTTCCAGGAGGAAATTACAATAGAACTAGGAGAAGTCACGGCGCTAGGAGAGGTGGCAGCAAACCAGGTGACCTTGGAAAGGTTCGAAATTACAAGAGATGAGGTCAAGAAGCACCTATTGGAGCTGGATGTGAGAAAAGCTGTTGGGCTGGACGGAATCTCACTATGGGTATTGAAAGAGTGTGCAGGAGCACTTTGCTTGCCACTCTCCAGAGTGTATAGTAGGTCACTGGAAACGGGAGACCTACCAGAAATATGGAAGACGGCTAATGTAGTACCAATATACAAAAAGGGTGACAGACAAGAGGCACTGAACTATAGGCCAGTGTCCTTAACTTGTATACCATGCAAGGTGATGGAGAAGATCGTGAGAAAAAACCTAGTAACACATCTGGAGAGAAGAGACTTCGTGACAACCCATCAACATGGGTTCAGGGAGGGTAAATCTTGCCTTACAGGCTTGATAGAATTCTACGATCAGGTGACAAAGATTAAGCAAGAAAGAGAAGGATGGGCGGACTGCATTTTTTTGGACAGTCGGAAAGCCTTTGACACAGTACCCCATAAAAGGTTGATGCATAAGCTGGAGAAACAGGCAGGAGTAACTGGTAGGGCGCTCCAGTGGATAAGGGAGTACCTAAGCAATAGGAAGCAGAGAGTTACAGTGAGGGGTGAGACCTCAGAATGGCGTGAAGTCACCAGTGGAGTCCCACAGGGCTCTGTACTTGGACCTATCCTGTTTCTGATATACGTAAATGATCTCCCAGAGGGTATAGACTCATTCCTCTCAATGTTTGTTGACGACGCCAAAATTATGAGAAGGATTAAGACAGAGGAGGACAGCTTGAGGCTTCAAGAAAACCTGGACAAGCTGCAGGAATGGTCGAACAAATGGCTGTTAGAGTTTAACCCAAGCAAATGTAATGTAATGAAGATAGGTGTAGGAAGCAGGAGACCAGATACATGGTATCATTTGGGAGATGAAATACTTCATGAGTCACAGAGAGAGAAAGACCTGGGGGTTGATATCACGCCAGATCTGTCCCCTGAAGCTCAAATCAAGAGGATAACATCAGCAGCATATGCCAGGTTGGCTAACATAAGAACGGCCTTTAGAAACTTGTGTCAGGAATCTTTCAGAACATTATATACCACATATGTCAGACCAATCCTGGAGTATGCGGCTCCAGCATGGAGTCCATATCTAGTCAAGCATAAGACTAAACTGGAAAAGGTTCAAAGGTTTGCCACCAGACTAATACCCGAGCTGAGAGGTATGAGCTACGAGGAGAGACTACGGGAATTAAACCTCACTTAATTGGAAGACAGAAGAGTTAGGGGGGGACATGATCACTACATTCAAGATTCTTAAGGGAATCGACAGGGTTGATAAAGACAGGCTATTTAACATAAGGGGCACACGCACTAGGGGACACAGGTGGAAACTGAGTGCCCAAATGAGCCACAGAGATATTAGAAAGAACTTTTTTAGTGTCAGAGTGGTTGACAAATGGAATGCATTAGGAAGTGATGTGGTGGAGGCTGACTCCATACACAGTTTCAAGTGTAGATATGATAGAGCCCAATAGGCTCAGGAACCTGTACACCTGTTGATTGACGGTTGAGAGGCGGGACCAAAGAGCCAGAGCTCAACCCCCGCAAGCACAACTAGGTGAGTCGACCTGGCGTTGGGTTACAGTATGGCTACATAATCTACATAGAAGCACAAACCAGTGAATCTGTACGATGGTACAACATGGTTGCAGCTGGCAATCCCAATCATTATGGCCGAAGAGGAGGAGACGAGGGAGAGAATCAGTAATAGCGAGAATCCGTCTTGGATACAAATATCCATGGAGATATGGAATGGAAACAACAGTTGATCAGCGAAGTTGCAGAATCTGTGGTGAGAGTGATGGACACCGCCTTGACCACTACGTGAATGTGAACACCTGAGAGACATCAGAAATATGTGTAGAATAATAAATCCCGCATTGTTTGAGTTAGGAAAACACTATTTGTCAAATATAGATACTGTTCTTAAAAGATTTCCCCATTTTGCACCCGCAAGATAACGTAAGCTTTTAAGGGTTGATAGATGTTAATCTTCTTGTTTGAGGAGCTGTTCACTTGAGACAGTTAAGCAAGTCCCAGCTGTGTCTGGGGTACAAGTGACAGGATGAACAACCCAGCGGGTTTTCTTCCTATTGGGGAGTGTTGTACATTCTGCTATGTCGGTATGTTCACTCACAAGATGAGTGGCGCTGCCCAATAAACTCGCCCCTCGGGGCAAAATTTAAAAAAAAATTAACTAGGTGAGTACAGTGCATCTCGTCTGATGTATGTATGACCTCTAAGTCCTATGGCGTCCCTCACTGATGAGGCACCAGGAGATCCTTCGTATGTCAGAGAGTGACTTACTTCAGTTACAAACCGTCCGGAGTAATTAGTCGTTGGAATGAAATGTGGACTCGAGAATACACAACTGCTCTGAGGAAATATCATCATGGGGCAAACAACCCTACAACAGAATACAACTATAACTGGCGATGTTGTTGTGGTTGAGAGTGACGGTCCACGCTCAGAGTGGCCTCGAGGCCGTATAGTCTCTCTACACCCAGACAGCCACAGTGTCTTGAGAATAATTAAAGTGCAGAAGCACCACTAGTCTCAAGACACTAGAGAACCTTGTTCATTTGGAGCTAAGAGGAGATGAAGACGCCCAAAGGCCTCTCACACCCGTCACTCCAGTACGGGACATCCGTCCTCTAAGATCTGCTGCACAAGTGTGCAAAAGAAAATTACAAGACTGTTATAATAATACTGAAGAAGAACAATGAAGTGTTCGCCAGTCCTAAACAGTGGAGTCCGACTGGTGTCCCCCCCCGCCCCCCACAATTACCTGGGATATTTACACATCAATTATAAATTTCTGACAATATGCAGGAAAACGCTTTGCGTAATACTGCCCGAAACGCTTTGCGTAATAGTGGCTTTAGGCATTGTATGCACTAGCTCTTATCTATAAAGCCAACAAACTTTGTAAAATCTCTTTATGTATGTACCTTTGCCTAAATAAAAATTATTATTATTATTATATATATAAATTCCGGCGGTGTTGTGTTATGCTACAAAAGAATAAATACTTTAGTTAGTGGGGAAAGAGACATTGAAAACGACGACTTTTGAACAGAAAACGTGGATAATATTCCCTGCGTCGTCTGCATCTCCTTCACAAAACCTTCCGGCAAATTTATTTATTTATTTATTTATTTATTTATGCATATACAAGAATGTACATAAGGAATGTGAGGATACAAATATGGTAATTACAGTCTTGTAAAGCCACTAGCACGCGCAGCGTTTCGGGCATTTATTATAACATCCACTAGTCTCAGACATGGAAACTCAATAACATTAACTATCTCAATTATACATTCAATAACAGCGTGTAATTGTGCAAAACCCTCCTTACCCTTCTCCATATTTGCACCTGGAGGTGACGCCGGACGAGGGAGCGACGGAGCACCATTGTGAACAGAGCACTGAGCCTGGAGAGATAACAGGTCGTGTGGTGGGTGTTGCCAGCACACTGAGCCTGGAGAGATAACAGGTCGTGTGGCTGGTGTTACCAGCACACTGAGCCTGGAGAGATAACAGGTCGTGTGGTGGGTGTTGCCAGCACACTGAGCCTGGAGAGATAACAGGTCGTGTGGTGGGTGTTGCCAGCACACTGAGCCTGGAGAGATAACAGGTCGTGTGGTGGGTGTTACCAGCACACTGAGCCTGGAGAGATAACAGGTCGTGTGGCTGGTGTTACCAGCACACTGAGCCAGGAGAGATAACAGGTCGTGTGGCTGGTGTTACCAGCACACTGAGCCAGGAGAGATAACAGGTCGTGTGGCTGGTGTTGCCAGCACACTGAGCCTGGAGAGATAACAGGTCGTGTGGCTGGTGTTGCCAGCACACTGAGCCAGGAGAGATAACAGGTCGTGTGGCTGGTGTTACCAGCACACTGAGCCAGGAGAGATAACAGGTCGTGTGGCTGGTGTTATCAGCACACTGAGCCAGGAGAGATAACAGGTCGTGTGGCTGGTGTTACCAGCACACTGAGCCAGGAGAGATAACAGGTCGTGTGGCTGGTGTTACCAGCACACTGAGCCAGGAGAGATAACAGGTCGTGTGGCTGGTGTTACCAGCACACTGAGCCTGGAGAGATAACAGGTCGTGTGGCTGGTGTTACCAGCACACTGAGCCAGGAGAGATAACAGGTCGTGTGGCTGGTGTTGCCAGCACACTGAGCCAGGAGAGATAACAGGTCGTGTGGCTGGTGTTACCAGCACACTGAGCCAGGAGAGATAACAGGTCGTGTGGCTGGTGTTACCAGCACACTGAGCCTGGAGAGATAACAGGTCGTGTGGCTGGTGTTGCCAGCACACTAAGCCAGGAGAGATAACAGGTCGTGTGGCTGGTGTTGCCAGCACACTGAGCCTGGGGAGATAACAGGTCGTGTGGTGGGTGTTGCCAGCACACTGAGCACAATATTACATAATTTTTGGCCATTTATTAGTGTAGGAATGTGTGGTTAAGCTGGAGGAAAGCATCACCCACAAGGGTAAGCCTTAACTGTTAACCAATACACGTGTTATAAAGGAAGTTTATCTGTGGTTTACATGTGTTATTACGTATCGTCTCTGCTGGTAATTTGTGAACGCGCCATAATGACTGGAGCTGTACCGTCCCACGACCAATGGCGGCCATTGTACCCATCCAGGACGGACCACATGTGGTGGACCGCGTCCCATGCTGGAGGATGACCTCACACACTACTCCACACACACACACACACACACACACACACACACACACACACACACACACACACACACACACACACACACACACACACACACACACACACACACACATATATATATATATATATATATATATATATATATATATATATATATATATATATATATATATATATATATATATATATACATACATATATACAAGAAGAAGGTACATTGAGGTTTTAGCATTCTTGTACAGCCACTAGCATGCACAGCATCTCAGACAGGTTCTTCATCTAGCAGATAAGTAGGTAAAGTATTTTAAGTAGGTAATTTCTAGCGAAATTAAACATTTTTGACAGGTGCATTGTATTAAAATTTGAAGAAAATTAGTAGGTACATTGTAGTAAAAATTGCATTCAAGATAAGAACCAAGATATAAGATGATAGCAGTGATTACAATGGTGAAGTTGTATGGCTTAGTACATATATATTGGGGGATTGGGTAGCCTAGATACAGTGTGAGTCTGAAGCACAAGGTAGGAATCTATGAGGATGAAATTAGGTACTTTTTGGTTTTACTTTTGAATAAGGCAAAAGTTTGACAGCGTTTTAATTCGTTAGGGAGTGAGTTCCATAGACTAGGTCCCTTTATTGGCATAAAGTGATTACTCAGATTAAGTTTGACTCTGGGGATATCAGAAAGATATTTATCTCTGGTGTGGTGATAATGGGTCTTATTGCATCTGTCCAGCAAGAGTTTCAGATCAGGTTTGCACTTAAGAACAAGGTTTTGTACATGTAAATGGCACAATATAATGTGTGGAGTGAGGGTATGTGTTACGAACCCGGATCCAGCGTCCGTGCCTGGAGCAGTGACAAACACGCCATCTGTGGGTCAGCTCCCGAAACCCCCGCCAAACGAACGACGACACCTAGTGAGGACAGCGTGTACTGGCCTCGAGGACCAGTTTCCAGTCTGGTTCAGCGCTCAACACCGCCGCTCCTGACCTCTGGTGAGGTGGTGCTCCGACGACAGCGCCATCTATGGGCTGGATACGTCAGGCGTTAGTATCTGAGCCTGTGAGTGTGGTGTATTAGTGTCCCAGTTATTGATGACGTGTCTGTTTACAGAGCCGACCTGGGACCACTGTGTTGAAGGTGGAGTCAGTCTACCCGAGGCAGCCAGTCTCCATACTGTGAAGTCTGCTGCAGCTGTCGTGACGTCGTCCCCCCGGAAGAACACTGTGGTGTGTTAAGCCTGCCAGTGGAGTGGCAGTGGAAGGATTTACCCGGGACCGACGGTTGGAGACGATAATCCACTGGGGTATTGAGGACAGGAGGGTGATTGGTGATATCACACGAGACTCCTGTCTAGGGCGTCCCCCTTTTATCGTTCGTGGAGTGGCCGTACCAGCCTTGGTGGCTCAGTTCCTGCCAGCAGACCTGCTGGACGTGTGGTTGACGGCCTCCACGACGGTGCCCCCAGTGGACCTGTGTTGTGGCTGACCCGTGGCCAGGGTAGACTCGGTGTTCTCAGAGGACACGTCTTAAGGCCACGAAGAAAGCACCAAGGAATCGGCACCGGAAGTGGTGTGGCACCAGAGTCTTCAGCAGAAGACTACAGTGAATAATCCCCTTGCATAGCATTAATACCCCTCCCCCTGTGTACTCCTTTTATATAATATTTATTTATTGGTGGTGGTCAATACATTATATTAAGTTCTTAACTTTCTTTCCATACTCCCTTTAAGTTACTTGCGTCACGGATCGCATCCCTTGAAAGCCTCTACTGGCTTGGGGTCGGATATATATATCTTCCTCTAACGACATCAGAGTAAGAACCCCGTTGCGTCCCGAGAGGGCCGTAACATAATTGGCATCCCCAGCGGGATCCGTCCCCTTGTTAAGTATGTTTGACAGGGGTGGTGAAGTGGCGTAATCCCTGTATATAATTCCCCCCGTGTGACGATTGTGACGTTATACGTCCTGTTCGGTGCTCAGAGTGACTAAGTGCAATATTGACTAGTGCGGTGCTCAGTGATTTAGTGCAATATTGTAGAGCGAAGTGTTCGCTTGGACTCAGTGCAATATTGGGTAGTGTGGTGCCCGAAGTGATTACGTGCAATATTGGCAAGTGCAGTGTTTGGTGCGATAAAGTGCAATATTGGCGTAGAACAGTGCTCGGTGTGTTAAGTGCTAAGTGTTCCATCTGTGACAATGGCAGACAAAGCCACTATTGATGATTTGGACGAGGTTCAGGCTTTTCTGAACAGAGAGGATTGTCTTGCCAGATTAAAATATTTGAGCAAACCAGAGCTTGTACTAGTGAGCGCCTACCTGGAGATCAAGATCCGTGCCAGTGATTCCCGTGTGGAGATCTTGTCCAAGGTACACCGGCACCTGAAGGCAGAAGAGAAACAGGAAGGCGAGACTCCTAGTACAAAGGAAAGTGCAGACATAGCTTCCACGGAAAAGGAAGATAAGGGCAGCGACGTTGACAGTGATGCAGGCGAGCTTAATATCAGCTTCCTAACAGTAAAGATGCGTGCCCTAGAAATTAATCGAGAAATTGAATGGAAGAAGTTAGAAATAGAACGGGAATTAAAAGATAAAGAAATGGAGATGAAAGAAAAAGAATTGGCGATGAGGCGTTTAGAATTAGAAAGAGAAGAAAGAAGAGAAGAACGAGAAAGAGAAGAGAAACGAGAGAGAGAAGAACGAGAAAAAGAAAAAGAAGAACGAGAAAGAGAAGAGAGACGGGAGAGAGAAGAACGAGAGAGAGAAGAACGAGAAAGAGAAGAGAAACGAGAGAGAGAAGAACGAGAAAGAGAAGAGAGGCGAGAGAGAGAAGAACGAGAACGAGAGAGAGAAGAACGAGAGCGAGAAAGGGAGGAAAGAGAGAGACAACATGAACTAGAAGTATTGCGATTAGGCGGTGGTCGGAGGCAAACAACGGACACCAGTAGCTTCGATCCGGTACGCAACATCAAAATGGTCCCCAAATTCCATGAGAAGGAGGTGTCAAAATTCTTTGCAGCCTTCGAGAAAGTCGCTGCCTCTTTGGAGTGGCCAAGGGAGAATTGGGCCATCATGATACAGTCAGTCTTGACTGGGAAGGCCCAAATTGCCTACTCTACGTTATCCCTTGACGACTCCAGCGATTATGACAAGGTGAAGAAAGTTGTGCTCATGGCGTACCAATTGGTACCTGAGGCTTATAGGCAAAAGTTCAGAAACCTGAAGAAGACCTCAGAGCACACTTTCACCGAATTCGCCACCATCAAGGAGCGACTTTTTCAAGAATGGTGTGCCTCTCGGAAGGTGGAGACCAGGGAAGACCTCGAACAGCTGATTCTGCTCGAGGACTTCAAAGATTGTTTGTCTGGAGACCTCAAGACGTACTTAGAGGAACAGCAGGTAGAGACCTTGAGTGCAGCAGCCACCATGGCTGAAGAGTACATCCTGACTCATAGGCCGTCTGCTAAGTACGTCCCGAGGAATTACCAGCGCCGGTTTGACAGACCTCAGGACGATGAAGAGACTCCCGTCCCACGAAGCGCTAAGAAGACGCCCCCAAGTAGCCCCCGAAGAACAAGTCCCAGTAGTCCGAAACACCGTAGTCCAAGGAGGAATATGGTGTGCTGGACTTGTGGGCAGAAAGGGCACATAGCTGCTAGGTGCCGAGGTAGAAGAGGTGGCAGCGCACGAAGGGAGGTGATGTTGGTGAGCTGTGTTACATCACCAGTAGGAAACCAGTCTACGACGACGCAGGAAGGACCAAGTTTGTTGACCCCTCACACTTCAACCGGGTATGTAATGAGTGATCATACTGGTAGATCAATTGTAGTGCTCAGAGATAGTGGAGCAGCCCAGTCCCTGATCGTGAAGAGCTCGTTACCCGAGGGAGTAAGTGTGGATGGGAGACCAGAAGTGATCCTGGTTGGGTTTCCTAGGACGCAGTACATCGCCCCTTTAGTGCCAGTACATCTTGATTCGCCTTATTTCAGCGGCACATGTGAGTTGGCAGTAGTCGATACCCTCCCTGTGGCTGGGATTGACGTGGTACTAGCCAACGACTTGGTGACAGATTGGAGCACCAATCGTCCCAAGGTTGCGGACGAGTCTACCAGAACAGCAAGGTCGGAGGTGACCACAGGCAATGGTAATGTCCAGGTAAAGACAAACCCGGATTTGAACATGTCTAATTTGTCCTCTCACCCGCAGATCGATGATATTCTAGCAGTATCCCCTGATTCTCTCGACGAGGAACATGAAGTTAAGAAGGCAGAGGTACCTGAGCAAGAAGAGAGGCCTTGTGGGCGGGCACCCACGGATACCAACGAGTCTGGAGCGAAGGCGGATGTGTGCTTGCGGTATGGCAAGGTACAGCATGTAGTGAACCAGCCAGAAATTCCCCAGACGTCAGAGGTATGTGCGGTGTGTTCAAAAGATCTAGTGCCCTCTTCGGTCCAAGCCAGGCGTGTGGATGTGGCCGGCTATGGACATGACTGGCTAGGGAAGCTTATCCCTCAATTGGCCTCGTGTTTCTTAGCGATACTTTGTTTGATTCTCGTATGTGTTCTCGTTTGTGCTCTCAGTGAGGACCGGTGGACGACCCGACGAATGATGGCTCCCATGAACATCGCGAAGAGGTCCCAGGGATTGGAGATTTGTACTGCAAGTGTTGCAGTTGAAGAAGGGACCTGGGAGGTAATAGATGATACAGGAGGTACGATATGTGATAATGTGAGTGACTGTTTCCGACAGGTTGACACCCCCCGCGTGACTGCTGAGCCTCAACACAGCGTTATGCGGAACGTTGGTCGACCTGACGGTAGCAGAGCGAATGCAACCTGCGACGTACGAACAGCCCCGTTGGGACTAGGTGTGGACCTAGTAGAGTATGCTGTCAGTACTGTTTTACTCGCGGTCACTATCACTCTGAATTATCAGACCCCTGTATTCCAGGTTCCTGTCTCCCTGAAGGACCATCGGACCGGCACCAGAAATGCCGTCTGTGATCAGCCGTCATCGGTGCCTCGACGCAGAGAAGTGTCGAGTCACCCTAGATCGTGTCAACACGGATCCTTACTAGAGAGGTGTGAGATGATGCCCCTGTTTGCCATCGCAGAGGAGGTGTGGAAGATTACGTCAGGCAGGTCATCGCCTGCCATTATCAAGTTCCCTTTGTGCCAGGGTTCCTCAGTACAGTTCTGTAGACGTGACAGCCTCGACATCCCAGATCATAAAGCATGCGTGTCCATTTGGAGTTGTGTCGTCGTACTAATTTGGTTTGTGTTTCTTTTTATAGAACCCCAAACCAAATTCTTTTTGGTGGGGAGGTGTTACGAACCCGGATCCAGCGTCCGTGCCTGGAGCAGTGACAAACACGCCATCTGTGGGTCAGCTCCCGAAACCCCCGCCAAACGAACGACGACACCTAGTGAGGACAGCGTGTACTGGCCTCGAGGACCAGTTTCCAGTCTGGTTCAGCGCTCAACACCGCCGCTCCTGACCTCTGGTGAGGTGGTGCTCCGACGACAGCGCCATCTATGGGCTGGATACGTCAGGCGTTAGTATCTGAGCCTGTGAGTGTGGTGTATTAGTGTCCCAGTTATTGATGACGTGTCTGTTTACAGAGCCGACCTGGGACCACTGTGTTGAAGGTGGAGTCAGTCTACCCGAGGCAGCCAGTCTCCATACTGTGAAGTCTGCTGCAGCTGTCGTGACGTCGTCCCCCCGGAAGAACACTGTGGTGTGTTAAGCCTGCCAGTGGAGTGGCAGTGGAAGGATTTACCCGGGACCGACGGTTGGAGACGATAATCCACTGGGGTATTGAGGACAGGAGGGTGATTGGTGATATCACACGAGACTCCTGTCTAGGGCGTCCCCCTTTTATCGTTCGTGGAGTGGCCGTACCAGCCTTGGTGGCTCAGTTCCTGCCAGCAGACCTGCTGGACGTGTGGTTGACGGCCTCCACGACGGTGCCCCCAGTGGACCTGTGTTGTGGCTGACCCGTGGCCAGGGTAGACTCGGTGTTCTCAGAGGACACGTCTTAAGGCCACGAAGAAAGCACCAAGGAATCGGCACCGGAAGTGGTGTGGCACCAGAGTCTTCAGCAGAAGACTACAGTGAATAATCCCCTTGCATAGCATTAATACCCCTCCCCCTGTGTACTCCTTTTATATAATATTTATTTATTGGTGGTGGTCAATACATTATATTAAGTTCTTAACTTTCTTTCCATACTCCCTTTAAGTTACTTGCGTCACGGATCGCATCCCTTGAAAGCCTCTACTGGCTTGGGGTCGGATATATATATCTTCCTCTAACGACATCAGAGTAAGAACCCCGTTGCGTCCCGAGAGGGCCGTAACAGTATGTTTAGCATGCTAGGGAGTTAAACAAGAGGGCTGAGTGTTGTCTGAAAGCAGAGTTTGTTATTGTCCTGATAGCAGATTTTTCCTGGGTGATGATGGACTTGAGATGGTTTGCAGTGGTTGAACCTCCAAGCACAAGTACCGTAAGTAAGGTAGTAAGTAAGTAAGTAAGTAAGGTAGGGATATTAGCGCGTAGTGTAGAGAGATGAGAGCAGAGTTTGGAACATAATATCTGATTTTGGAGAGTATACCAACTGTTTTAGAGACTTTCTTAGTTATGTGTTGTGTGTGGGTACTGAAGTTGAGTCTCTTATCTTTGTATAGACCAAGGAACATTCCAAAAGTTTTATTGCTGATGTTAACATTGTCTACCTGAAGCTGAACTGAATTTGTTCATTTGCTTCCAAATAAGATGTAGTAGGTCTTTCCTATGTTTAAGATAAGAGATAAGATAAGAGGTCTTTCCTATGTTTAGTGTTAGCTTGTTGCTTGACATCCATAAGTGAACTTTTTTTTTATTCATTGTTTACAACATTGTTTAATATGAGTGGGTTGGGGTCAGAGTAGATGAGGGTAGTATCATCAGCAAACAATATAGGTTTAAGAATGTTAGAGACAATAGGTGGATTATTGATGAATATAAGAAACAGGAGGGGTCCCAGGGTGCTGCCCTGTGGCACCCCTACGGTTAGTGGTAGAGTAGGAGAGGTTATATCATTGATGGCTACATACTGGTGTCTGTCACTAAGATAGGATCGGATATAGTTCAGGGCAAGGCCATGGATTCCATAATGGCAGAGTATGAGTAGGAGTTAGTTATGGTTAACAGTATCAAAGGCCTTTCTCAGGTCAATGATGAGTCCAGTTGGGAACTCATTTTTGTCAAGGGCTGAGTAGATTATATCGAGCAGACTGATAATTGCATCGTTGGTACTCTTTTGGGAGCGGAAGCCAAACTGACCGGGACTGGTCGGGTCCTGTGAATACCCACACCTCTGTTGGTCCATACTAGGCGGGTCCTGTGAATACCCACACCTCTGTTGGTCCATACTAGGCGGGTCCTGTGAATACCCACACCTGTGTTGGTCCATACTAGGCGGGTCCTGTGAATACCCACACCTCTGTTGGTTCATACTAGGCGGGTCCTGTGAATACCCATACCTCTGTTGGTCCATACTAGGCGGGTCCTGTGAATACCCACACCTCTGTTGGTTCATACTAGGCGGGTCCTGTGAATACTCACACCTGTGTTGGTCCATACTAGGCGGGTCCTGTGAATACCCACACCTGTGTTGGTCCATACTAGGCGGGTCCTGTGAATACCCACACCTGTGTTGGACCATACTAGGCGGTTCCCTCCTCACACCTGCTGAACCTGTTCTTGAAATTCGCTAAAATTAGCTGGAAGACAATTTCCTGCACCAACAAATCTATTCCCAAGCCTATACCTGTCTGTGTGTGCATACTTATGTACCCACACGTACCTACATGCATATGTACCTACATGTAGGTACAGAACGCCCCACGTGATGGAGTGACCAGTGCCGTGGTTGCACGAAGACTCTGGAGGACTGAGGTCCCGCCAGGAGCTCTGTAGAGGGACAGATAGAGCTTAGAGTTGATGTCGACGTGTTCCTACTCTCAGGAGGTGACTGGACGCTCCCCGGGATGAGTGGTGCTCATCTGGGGAGACGCTTGGCACCCTTCATCTCCTGTGATGATCTGTCTGCAGTCTCTCTCGAGAGATAGAGCCAGCTCTACATGCATTACCTCGAGAGATAGAGCAAGCTCTACATGCATTCCTTCGAGAGGTAGAGTCAGTGTGAAAAGATCGCTTTTGGCCGACTTCTCAGCTAGCTTACATTTATTAGAAAATAGTAGAAAGAGTAATTTGGCCTTAGAAAATTTCTATGTGCTCAGGATGGGCACAAAAACCTCTCTCCCTTGTTATAAGAAATAGGAGGTCGAAATTAGGTGTCTTTGGAATCCTTCAGCCTTCAGCATCCCAAGGAACCAACCCTCGTTGTGGTAGCCATTCTCAGAGAATAGCTACAGGTTTTCCCTGAGATCTGTAAGGCTGGTCCATGGGAACAGAGTGTGTTCCCGCCCAAGGCGTTATTCTGTCCTTCGACGCTGTGTCACCAGACGTGGACAGCCTCTGTTCCGGCCGGAGCAGCGGTCTTGTCCTGTCTATCAAGGTTCAGGCAGCCTAATTTGATTCTACGCCGTCCCCCACGGCAGTTGCAGAATCCGAGTGGCGGGTCGCCGCTATAAGTCAAATTTAAAGAAGATGCGTGAAGTCTCAGCCGTCAGCAAGCGTCACTCTTAGGAGCAACCGGACTGTGTTCAAGTGATCGCGGGTTATCGGCTACACCGAGAGCAATCCGTTATCCTATTGCTCAGTAACTGTGAGAAATAAGAATCAAGAGGTGATTCCAAGTGCTTGAGTGAAGATTGTGTTTAAATCTTCGAAATAGAGGGAAGTGTGGACGCTGTTGTTTTCCCGCTCAGGCCATTGTTCCCCGGCGCACCCCTCCCCCCCCCCCCAGTCCTGCCCACAAAGATATTCCAGCGTGATTCAGTCAACCTTCAGCACATACCACGCTAGTGTGTAAACCTTCAGCACATACCACGCTAGTGTGTAAACCGGTGTATACTGTGTACACGATTTCCACGTTTATTGGTGTGGGAGTTTAGCAACTTTCGACCTTAGCGTCGCGCGTGTGGCTATCTTGAGGTTATCTTGAGATGATTTCGGGGCTTTAGTGTCCCCGCGGCCCGGTCCTCGACCAGGCCTCCACCCCCCAGGAAGCAGCCCGTGACAGCTGACTAACACCCAGGTACCTATTTTACTGCTAGGTAACAGGGGCATAGGGTGAAAGAAACTCTGCCCATTGTTTCTCGCCGGTGCCTGGGATCGAACCCAGGACCACAGGATCACAAGTCCAGCGTGCTGTCCGCTCGGCCGACCGGCTCCCTACAACTGCTACCTCCAACTGTGGCTACACCCCCAGCCTGGCAGCCTAGCCTCGCCTTGCTCACCTCACCCCTCGCCTCGCTACCCTGGGGCGGTGTCCAACTGCCTGGACCTCACCCCTCGCCTCGCTACCCTGGGGCGGGGTCCAACTGCCTGGACCTCACCCCTCGCCTCGCTACCCTGGGGCGGGGTCCAACTGCCTGGACCTCACCCCTCGCCTCGCTACCCTGGGGCGGGGTCCAACTGCCTGGACCTCACCCCTCGCCTCGCTACCCTGGGGCGGGGTCCAACTGCCTCAACCTCACCCCTCGCCTCGCTACCCTGGGGCGGGGTCCAACTGCCTCAACCTCACCCCTCGCCTCGCTACCCTGGGGCGGTGTCCAACTGCCTCGACCTCACCCCTCGCCTCGCTACCCTGGGGCGGTGTCCAACTGCCTCGACCTCACCCCTCGCCTCGCTACCCTGGGGCGGTGTCCAACTGCCTCAACCTCACCCCTCGCCTCGCTACCCTGGGGCGGGGTCCAACTGCCTCAACCTCACCCCTCGCCTCGCTACCCTGGGGCGGTGTCCAACTGCCTCGACCTCACCCCTCGCCTCGCTACCCTGGGGCGGTGTCCAACTGCCTGGACCTCACCCCTCGCCTCGCTACCCTGGGGCGGGGTCCAACTGCCTCGACCTCACCCCTCGCCTCGCTACCCTGGGGCGGTGTCCAACTGCCTCGACCTCACCCCTCGCCTCGCTACCCTGGGGCGGGGACCAACTGCCTCAACCTCACCCCTCGCCTCGCTACCCTGGGGCGGGGCCCAACTGCCTCGACCTCACCCCTCGCCTCGCTACCCTGGGGCGGTGTCCAACTGCCTCGACCTCACCCCTCGCCTCGCTACCCTGGGGCGGGGTCCAACTGCCTCAACCTCACCCCTCGCCTCGCTACCCTGGGGCGGGGTCCAACTGCCTGGACCTCACCCCTCGCCTCGCTACCCTGGGGCGGTGTCCAACTGCCTGGACCTCACCCCTCGCCTCGCTACCCTGGGGCGGGGCCCAACCGCCTCGACCTCACCTCACTCCGTCATCTCCTTGTGTTTACACCAGGAGATGTTTACTCCCCCTCTCTCCCCTCCTGGGGAGGGGGGAGAGGGGGGAGGGGGGAGAGGGGGGACGGGGTTTTGGGCAAAATATGACCCATCGCCGTTTTCAGTTATTGGAATATTTTCGGTATAAAAAGTCGTAATTTGAAAATGAAAATAGGTGCAGAGAGTAAAGATTCGGCTCAAAAATCAGGCTCAGGAGTGAAATATCCGACATATCAGATAAAGTACTGGGTAGGGGTTTAGGCAAATATGACCAATCGGCGTTTTCAGTTATTAGCATTTTTTTTGGTATAAAAATTCGTAATTTGAAAATGAAAATAGGTGCAGAGAGTCAGAATTCGGCTACAAAAACACGCTCAGGAGTCAAATTTCAGAAATTTCAAATATATTGAAAGCTGCAGTGGGGGGAGGGGGGGGGGGCAAATTTAACCCATCGCAGTTTTCAGTAATTGGTATATTTTCGGTATAAAAAATTGTAATTTGAGAGTGAAAATAGGTGCAGAGAGTCAGAATTAGGCTCAAAAATCACGCTTAGGAGTCAAATTTCCGATATTTCAAACATTTTGAAAACAGCAGTGGGTTTTGGGCAAAATATGACCCATCGCTGTTTTCAGTAATTGGCATATTTTCGGTATAAAAATTCGTAATTTGAAAATGAAAATTGGTGCAGATAGTCAGAATTCGGCTCAAGAATCTCGCTCAGGAGTCAAATGTCCGACATTTCAGATATTCTGAAAACTGCAGGGCGATTTGGGCAAAATATGACCCATCAAGCTTCTCAGTAATTGGCATATTTTCGGTATAAAAAGTCATAATATGAAAATTGTATCGCTAGTATTAAGTCTTATGAATAAAGTGTTTGTTGAACTACAATGGTACCAGGAGCTCCACGACTCAGTGGTACCAGGAGCTCCACGACTCAGTGGTACCAGGAGCTCCACGACTCAGTGGTACCAGGAGCTCCACGACTCAGTGGTACCAGGAGCTCCACGACTCAGTGGTACCAGGAGCTCCATGACTCAGTGGTACCAGAAGCTCCACGACTCAGTGGTACCAGGAGCTCCACGACTCAGTGGTACAAGGAGCTCCACGACTCAGTGGTACCAGGAGCTCCACGACTCAGTGGTACCAGGAGCTCCACGACTCAGTGGTACCAGGAGCTCCACGACTCAGTGGTACCCCCCCCCCGTGATGGTGGTGCTGCCAGTACTATAGTACCCCCCCCCCCGTGATGGTGATGCTGCCAGAACTATAGTACCCCCCCCCCTGACTGATGGTGGTGCTGCCAGTACTATAGCTACGACTCAGTGGTACCAGGAGCTCCACGACTGAGTGGTGGTGCCAGTACTATAGTACCCCCCCCCCGTGATGGTGGTGCTGCCTGTGATGGTGGTGCTGCCAGTACTATAGTACCCCCCCCCCGTGATGGTGGTGCTGCCAGTACTATAGTACCCCCCCCCCGTGATGGTGGTGCTGCCAGTACTATAGTACCCCCCCCCGTGATGGTGGTGCTGCCAGTACTATAGTACCCCCCCCCCCGTGATGGTGGTGCTGCCAGTACTATAGTACCCCCCCCCCGTGATGGTGGTGCTGCCAGTACTATAGTACCCCCCCCCCGTGATGGTGGTGCTGCCAGTACTATAGTACCCCCCCCCGTGATGGTGGTGCTGCCAGTACTATAGTACCCCCCCCCCGTGATGGTGGTGCTGCCAGTACTATAGTCCCCCCCCCCGTGATGGTGGTGCTGCCAGTACTATAGTACCCCCCCCCGTGATGGTGGTGCTGCCAGTACTATAGTACCCCCCCCCCCCCGTGATGGTGGTGCTGCCAGTACTATAGTACCCCCCCCCCCGTGATGGTGGTGCTGCCAGTACTATAGTACCCCCCCCGTGATGGTGGTGCTGCCAGTACTATAGTACCCCCCCCCCGTGATGGTGGTGCTGCCAGTACTATAGTACCCCCCCCCCGTGATGGTGGTGCTGCCAGTACTATAGTACCCCCCCGTGATGGTGGTGCTGCCAGTACTATAGTACCCCCCCGTGATGGTGGTGCTGCCAGTACTATAGTACCCCCCCCCGTGATGGTGGTGCTGCCCCCCCCCCGTGATGGTGGTGCTGCCAGTACTATAGTACCCCCCCCCCCCGTGATGGTGGTGCTGCCAGTACTATAGTACCCCCCCCCGTGATGGTGGTGCTGCCAGTACTATAGTACCCCCCCCCGTGATGGTGGTGCTGCCAGTACTATAGTACCCCCCCCCCGTGATGGTGGTGCTGCCAGTACTATAGTACCCCCCCCCGTGATGGTGGTGCTGCCAGTACTATAGTACCCCCCCCCGTGATGGTGGTGCTGCCAGTACTATAGTACCCCCCCCCCGTGATGGTGGTGCTGCCAGTACTATAGCCCCCCCCCGTGATGGTGGTGCTGCCAGTACTATAGTACCCCCCCCCCGTGATGGTGGTGCTGCCAGTACTATAGTACCCCCCCCCGTGATGGTGGTGCTGCCAGTATGGTGGTGCTGCCAGTACCCCCCCCCGTGATGGTGGTGCTGCCAGTACTATAGTACCCCCCCCCCCCCGTGATGGTGGTGCTGCCAGTACTATAGTACCCCCCCCCGTGATGGTGGTGCTGCCAGTACTATAGTACCCCCCCCCGTGATGGTGGTGCTGCCAGTACTATAGTACCCCCCCCCGTGATGGTGGTGCTGCCAGTACTATAGTACCCCCCCCCGTGATGGTGGTGCTGCCAGTACTATAGTACCCCCCCCCCCAGTACTATAGTACCCCCCCCCCCGTGATGGTGGTGCTGCCAGTACTATAGTACCCCCCCCCCCCGTGATGGTGGTGCTGCCAGTACTATAGTACCCCCCCCCCCCGTGATGGTGGTGCTGCCAGTACTATAGTACCCCCCCCCCCGTGATGGTGGTGCTGCCAGTACTATAGTACCCCCCCCCCGTGATGGTGGTGCTGCCAGTACTATAGTACCCCCCCCCGTGATGGTGGTGCTGCCAGTACTATAGTACCCCCCCCCGTGATGGTGGTGCTGCCAGTACTATAGTACCCCCCCCCCCCGTGATGGTGGTGCTGCCAGTACTATAGTGGTGGTGCTGCCCCCCCCCCCGTGATGGTGGTGCTGCCAGTACTATAGTACCCCCCCCCCCGTGATGGTGGTGCTGCCAGTACTATAGTACCCCCCCCCCCCCCCGTGATGGTGGTGCTGCCAGTACTATAGTACCCCCCCCCCCCGTGATGGTGGTGCTGCCAGTACTATAGTACCCCCCCCCCGTGATGGTGGTGCTGCCAGTACTATAGTACCCCCCCCCCCGTGATGGTGGTGCTGCCAGTACTATAGTACCCCCCCCCCCGTGATGGTGGTGCTGCCAGTACTATAGTACCCCCCCCCCGTGATGGTGGTGCTGCCAGTACTATAGTACCCCCCCCCCCGTGATGGTGGTGCTGCCAGTACTATAGTACCCCCCCCCCCGTGATGGTGGTGCTGCCAGTACTATAGTACCCCCCCCCCGTGATGGTGGTGCTGCCAGTACTATAGTACCCCCCCCCCCCCGTGATGGTGGTGCTGCCAGTACTATAGTACCCCCCCCGTGATGGTGGTGCTGCCAGTACTATAGTACCCCCCCCCCGTGATGGTGGTGCTGCCAGTACTATAGTACCCCCCCGTGATGGTGGTGCTGCCAGTACTATAGTACCCCCCCCCGTGATGGTGGTGCTGCCAGTACTATAGTACCCCCCCCCCCGTGATGGTGGTGCTGCCAGTACTATAGTATGGTGGTGCTGCCAGTACCCCCCCCCGTGATGGTGGTGCTGCCAGTACTATAGTACCCCCCCCCCCGTGATGGTGGTGCTGCCAGTACTATAGTACCCCCCCCCCGTGATGGTGGTGCTGCCAGTACTATAGTACCCCCCCCGTGATGGTGGTGCTGCCAGTACTATAGTACCCCCCCCCCGTGATGGTGGTGCTGCCAGTACTATAGTACCCCCCCCGTGATGGTGGTGCTGCCAGTACTATAGTACCCCCCCCCGTGATGGTGGTGCTGCCAGTACTATAGTACCCCCCCCGTGATGGTGGTGCTGCCAGTACTATAGTACCCCCCCCCGTGATGGTGGTGCTGCCAGTACTATAGTACCCCCCCCCCGTGATGGTGGTGCTGCCAGTACTATAGTACCCCCCCCCGTGATGGTGGTGCTGCCAGTACTATAGTACCCCCCCCCCGTGATGGTGGTGCTGCCAGTACTATAGTACCCCCCCCCGTGATGGTGGTGCTGCCAGTACTATAGTACCCCCCCCCCCGTGATGGTGGTGCTGCCAGTACTATAGTACCCCCCCCCCGTGATGGTGGTGCTGCCAGTACTATAGTACCCCCCCCCCCGTGATGGTGGTGCTGCCAGTACTATAGTACCCCCCCCCGTGATGGTGGTGCTGCCAGTACTATAGTACCCCCCCCCGTGATGGTGGTGCTGCCAGTACTATAGTACCCCCCCCCGTGATGGTGGTGCTGCCAGTACTATAGTACCCCCCCCCCGTGATGGTGGTGCTGCCAGTACTATAGTACCCCCCCCCGTGATGGTGGTGCTGCCAGTACTATAGTACCCCCCCCCCCCGTGATGGTGGTGCTGCCAGTACTATAGTATGGTGGTGCTGCCAGTACCCCCCCCCGTGATGGTGGTGCTGCCAGTACTATAGTACCCCCCCCCCCGTGATGGTGGTGCTGCCAGTACTATAGTATGGTGGTGCTGCCAGTACCCCCCCCCGTGATGGTGGTGCTGCCAGTACTATAGTACCCCCCCCCCGTGATGGTGGTGCTGCCAGTACTATAGTACCCCCCCCCCGTGATGGTGGTGCTGCCAGTACTATAGTACCCCCCCCCCCGTGATGGTGGTGCTGCCAGTACTATAGTACCCCCCCCCGTGATGGTGGTGCTGCCAGTACTATAGTACCCCCCCCCCCCGTGATGGTGGTGCTGCCAGTACTATAGTACCCCCCCCCGTGATGGTGGTGCTGCCAGTACTATAGTACCCCCCCCGTGATGGTGGTGCTGCCAGTACTATAGTACCCCCCCCCCGTGATGGTGGTGCTGCCAGTACTATAGTACCCCCCCCCGTGATGGTGGTGCTGCCAGTACTATAGTACCCCCCCCCCGTGATGGTGGTGCTGCCAGTACTATAGTACCCCCCCCCCCCCGTGATGGTGGTGCTGCCAGTACTATAGTACCCCCCCCCCGTGATGGTGGTGCTGCCAGTACTATAGTACCCCCCCCCCCGTGATGGTGGTGCTGCCAGTACTATAGTACCCCCCCCCCCCCCGTGATGGTGGTGCTGCCAGTACTATAGTACCCCCCCCCCCCCGTGATGGTGGTGCTGCCAGTACTATAGTACCCCCCCCCGTGATGGTGGTGCTGCCCCCCCCGTGATGGTGGTGCTGCCAGTACTATAGTACCCCCCCCCGTGATGGTGGTGCTGCCCCCCCCCGTGATGGTGGTGCTGCCAGTACTATAGTACCCCCCCCCCCGTGATGGTGGTGCTGCCAGTACTATAGTACCCCCCCCCGTGATGGTGGTGCTGCCAGTACTATAGTACCCCCCCCCCCCCCCCCCCGTGATGGTGGTGCTGCCAGTACTATAGTACCCCCCCCCCCGTGATGGTGGTGCTGCCAGTACTATAGTACCCCCCCGTGATGGTGGTGCCCCCCCCCCGTGATGGTGGTGCTGCCAGTACTATAGTACCCCCCCCCTGCTGCCAGTACTATAGTACCCCCCCCCCCGTGATGGTGGTGCTGCCAGTACTATAGTACCCCCCCCCCGTGATGGTGGTGCTGCCAGTACTATAGTACCCCCCCGTGATGGTGGTGCTGCCAGTACTATAGTACCCCCCCCCCCGTGATGGTGGTGCTGCCAGTACTATAGTACCCCCCCCCGTGATGGTGGTGCTGCCAGTACTATAGTACCCCCCCCCCGTGATGGTGGTGCTGCCAGTACTATAGTACCCCCCCCCCCCGTGATGGTGGTGCTGCCAGTACTATAGTACCCCCCCCCCCGTGATGGTGGTGCTGCCAGTACTATAGTACCCCCCCCCCGTGATGGTGGTGCTGCCAGTACTATAGTACCCCCCCCCCCGTGATGGTGGTGCTGCCAGTACTATAGTACCCCCCCCCGTGATGGTGGTGCTGCCAGTACTATAGTACCCCCCCCCCCGTGATGGTGGTGCTGCCAGTACTATAGTACCCCCCCGTGATGGTGGTGCTGCCAGTACTATAGTACCCCCCCCCCCCGTGATGGTGGTGCTGCCAGTACTATAGTACCCCCCCCCCGTGATGGTGGTGCTGCCAGTACTATAGTACCCCCCCCCGTGATGGTGGTGCCCCCCCCCCGTGATGGTGGTGCTGCCAGTACTATAGTACCCCCCCCCCGTGATGGTGGTGCTGCCAGTACTATAGTACCCCCCCCCCGTGATGGTGGTGCTGCCAGTACTATAGTACCCCCCCCGTGATGGTGGTGCTGCCAGTACTATAGTACCCCCCCCCCCGTGATGGTGGTGCTGCCAGTACTATAGTATGGTGGTGCTGCCCCCCCCCCCCGTGATGGTGGTGCTGCCAGTACTATAGTACCCCCCCCCCCCGTGATGGTGGTGCTGCCAGTACTATAGTACCCCCCCCCGTGATGGTGGTGCTGCCAGTACTATAGTACCCCCCCCCCCCGTGATGGTGGTGCTGCCAGTACTATAGTACCCCCCCCCGTGATGGTGGTGCTGCCAGTACTATAGTACCCCCCCCCCGTGATGGTGGTGCTGCCAGTACTATAGTACCCCCCCCCCGTGATGGTGGTGCTGCCAGTACTATAGTACCCCCCCCCCGTGATGGTGGTGCTGCCCCCCCCCCGTGATGGTGGTGCTGCCAGTACTATAGTACCCCCCCCCCCCCCGTGATGGTGGTGCTGCCAGTACTATAGTACCCCCCCCCCCGTGATGGTGGTGCTGCCAGTACTATAGTACCCCCCCCGTGATGGTGGTGCTGCCAGTACCCCCCCCCGTGATGGTGGTGCTGCCAGTACTATAGTACCCCCCCCCCGTGATGGTGGTGCTGCCAGTACTATAGTACCCCCCCCCCCCGTGATGGTGGTGCTGCCAGTACTATAGTACCCCCCCCCCGTGATGGTGGTGCTGCCAGTACTATAGTACCCCCCCCCCCGTGATGGTGGTGCTGCCAGTACTATAGTACCCCCCCCCCCCCCGTGATGGTGGTGCTGCCAGTACTATAGTACCCCCCCCCCGTGATGGTGGTGCTGCCAGTACTATAGTACCCCCCCCCGTGATGGTGGTGCTGCCAGTACTATAGTACCCCCCCCCGTGATGGTGGTGCTGCCAGTACTATAGTACCCCCCCCCGTGATGGTGGTGCTGCCAGTACTATAGTACCCCCCCCCGTGATGGTGGTGCTGCCAGTACTATAGTACCCCCCCCCCCCGTGATGGTGGTGCTGCCAGTACTATAGTACCCCCCCCCGTGATGGTGGTGCTGCCAGTACTATAGTACCCCCCCCCCCCCCGTGATGGTGGTGCTGCCAGTACTATAGTACCCCCCCCCCCCCCCCCCCGTGATGGTGGTGCTGCCAGTACTATAGTACCCCCCCCCGTGATGGTGGTGCTGCCAGTACTATAGTACCCCCCCCCCGTGATGGTGGTGCTGCCAGTACTATAGTACCCCCCCCCCCGTGATGGTGGTGCTGCCAGTACTATAGTACCCCCCCCGTGATGGTGGTGCTGCCAGTACTATAGTACCCCCCCCGTGATGGTGGTGCTGCCAGTACTATAGTACCCCCCCCCCCCCGTGATGGTGGTGCTGCCAGTACTATAGTACCCCCCCCCCCGTGATGGTGGTGCTGCCAGTACTATAGTACCCCCCCCCCCGTGATGGTGGTGCTGCCAGTACTATAGTACCCCCCCCCGTGATGGTGGTGCTGCCAGTACTATAGTACCCCCCCCCCCTGTGATGGTGGTGCTGCCAGTACTATACCCCCCCCCGTGATGGTGGTGCTGCCAGTACCCCCCCCCCGTGATGGTGGTGCTGCCAGTACTATAGTACCCCCCCCCCCGTGATGGTGGTGCTGCCAGTACTATAGTACCCCCCCCCCCCGTGATGGTGGTGCTGCCAGTACTATAGTACCCCCCCCCCCGTGATGGTGGTGCTGCCAGTACTATAGTACCCCCCCCCCGTGATGGTGGTGCTGCCAGTACTATAGTACCCCCCCCCCCCGTGATGGTGGTGGTGCTGCAAGGAGGCACCAAGAGGCTCCAGCAGGCTCCAGGAGGCTCCAGGAGGCACCAAGAGGCTCCAGCAGGCTCCAGGAGGCTGCAGGAGGCACCAAGAGGCTCCAGCAGGCTCCAGGAGGCTGCAGGAGGCACCAAGAGGCTCCAGCAGGCTCCAGGAGGCTCCAGGAGGCACCAAGAGGCTCCAGCAGGCTCCAGGAGGCTCCAGGAGGCTCCAAGAGGCTCCAGCAGGCTCCAGGAGGCTGCAGGAGGCACCAAGAGGCTCCAGCAGGCTCCAGGAGGCTGCAGGAGGCACCAAGAGGCTCCAGGAGGCTCCAGGAGGCTCCAGAAGGCACCAAGAGGCTCCAGCAGTCTCCTGCAGGAGGCTCCAGGAGGCACCAAGAGGCTCCAGCAGGCTCCAGGAGGCTCCAGGAGGCACCAGGAGGCTCCAGGAGGCTCCAGGAGGCTCCAGGAGGCACCAAGAGGCTCCAGCAGGCTCCAGGAGGCTCCAGGAGGCACCAAGAGGCTCCAGCAGGCTCCAGGAGGCTGCAGGAGGCACCAAGAGGCTCCAGGAGGCTCCAGGAGGCTCCAGGAGGCTCCAAGAGGCTCCAGCAGGCTCCTGGAGGCTCCAGGAGGCACTAAGAGGCTGTAGGAGGCTCCAGGAGGCTCCAGGAGGCACTAAGAGGCTCCAGGAGGCTCCAGGAAGCTCCAGGAGGCACTAAGAGGCTCCAGGAGGCTCCAGGAGGCTCCAGGAGGCTGCAGGAGGCTCCAGGAGGCTCCAGGAGGCTCCAGGAGGCTCCAGCAAGAGGCTTCCAGGAGGCTCCAGGAGGCTCCAGGAGGCACTAGGAGGCTCCAAGAGGCTCCAGGAGGCACCAGGAGGCTCCAGCAGGCTCCAGGAGGCTGCAGGAGGCTCCAGGAGGCTCCAGGAGGCTCCAGGAGGCACTAAGAGGCTCCAAGAGGCTCCAGGAGGCACCAGGAGGCTCCAGCAGGCTCCAGGAGGCTCCAGCAGGCTCCAGGAGGCTGCAGGAGGCTCCAGGAGGCTCCAGAGGAGGCTCCAGGAGGCTCCAGGAGGCACTAAGAGGCTCCAGGAGGCTCCAGGAGGCTCCAGGAGGCACTAAGAGGCTCCAAGAGGCTCCAGGAGGCTCCAGGTGGCTCCAGGAGGCACTAAGCGGCTCCAGGAGGCTCCAGGAGGCTCCAGGAGGCACTAAGAGGCTCCAAGAGGCTCCAGGAGGCTTCAGGAGGCACTAAGAGGCTCCAGGAGGCTCCAGGAGGCTCCAGGAGGCACTAAGAGGCTCCAAGAGGCTCCAGGAGGCTCCAGGAGGCACCAAGAGGCTCCAGGAGGCTCCAGGAGGCACCAAGAGGCTCCAGCAGGCTCCAGGAGGCTGCAAGAGGCTCCAGGAGGCTGCTTGCGGGGGCGGAGAACAAACACGTGTCCAATGCCTACTATTAAAGCTGGCGGGCGGACACGACCTGTCCTCTCACGCTGACACTCCGTAACAAAAGCAACGGTTTAGCCTAAACTAACACGTAAATTAATGTAACGGTATTGTAACGAAGCTTCGAGTTAATACGTCGGAAAAGCGACGCATGTGAGGACAGTTTTGTGAGAGGGTCCCAGTGTAGAGTAACTCTATACGGGAGGATAGAGAGACTCTTGATCCTAGGAGAGACTCTTGATCCTAGGAGAGACTCTTGATCCTAGGAGAGACTCTTGATCCTAAGAGACACTCCTGATCCAAAGAGAGCCTTTTGATCCTAATAGAAACTGATCCTAACAGAGCCTCTTGATCCAAATAGAGCCTCTTGATCCTAAGAGAGCCTCTTGATCCTAATAGACACTGATCCTAACAGAGAATCGTGTGAAGTATATATGAAAAGGTCGCATGCGCGCGCGCGCGAAGCATAACAAAAGACAGTCGGAAGCTTTTGGCGGGCGATGAAACTTTTGTTAATATTTTTTGACGCGAAAAAACATCCCTTTGAAAGCGAGCTTAAAATGCTATGTTGTGTCCTGGTAGTTGTTGTGTCCTGGTAGTTGTTGTGTCCTGGTGGTTGTTGTGTCCTGGTAGTTGTTGTGTCCTGGTAGTTGTTGTGTCCTGGTAGTTGTTGTGTCCTGGTAGTTGTTGTGTCCTGGTAGTTGTTGTGTCCTGGTAGTTGTTGTGTCCTGGTGTGGTTGTTGTGTCCTGGTGGTTGTTGTGTCCTGGTGGGTGGTTGTTGTGTCCTGGTAGTTGTTGTGTCCTGGTAGTTGTTGTGTCCTGGTGGTTGTTGTGTCCTGGTGGTTGTTGTGTCCTGGTGTGGTTGTTGTGTCCTGGTGGTTGTTGTGTCCTGGTAGTTGTTGTGTCCTGGTAGTGGTTGTTGTGTCCTGGTAGTTGTTGTGTCCTGGTGGTGTTGTTGTGTCCTGGTGTGGTTGTTTGTGTCCTGTGTCCTGGTGGTTGTTGTGTCCTGGTAGTTGTTGTGTCCTGGTAGTTGTTGTGTCCTGGTGGGTGGTTGTTGTGTCCTGGTGGTGGTTGTTGTGTCCTGGTGGGTGGTTGTTGTGTCCTGGTGGTTGTTGTGTCCTGGTGGGTGGTTGTTGTGTCCTGGTGTTGTTGTTGTGTCCTGGTGGTTGTTGTGTCCTGGTGGTTGTTGTGTCCTGGTGGTTGTTGTGTCCTGGTGGTTGTGTGTCCTGGTGTTGTTGTGTCCTGTGTCCTGGTCCTGGTTGTTGTTGTGTCCTGGTGGTTGTTGTGTGTCCTGGTGTCCTGGTGGTTGTTGTGTCCTGGTGGTTGTTGTGTCCTGGTGGTGGTTGTGTCCTGGTGGTTGTTGTGTCCTGGTGTGTTGTGTCCTGGTGGTTGTTGTGTCCTGGTGGTTGTTGTGTCCTGGTGGGTTGTTGTGTCCTGGTGGTGGTTGTTGTGTCCTGGTAGTTGTTGTGTCCTGGTAGTTGTTGTGTCCTGGTGGTGGTTTGTTGTGTCCTGGTGGGTGGTTGTTGTGTCCTGGTGGTTGTTGTGTCCTGGTGTTGTTGTGTCCTGGTGGTTGTTGTGTCCTGTTTGTGTCCTGGTGGTGGTTGTTGTGTCCTGGTGGTTGGTTGTTGTGTCCTGGTGGTGGTTGTTGTGTCCTGGTGGGTTGTTGTGTCCTGGTGTTGTTGTGTCCTGGTGGTTGTTGTGTCCTGGTGGTTGTTGTGTCCTGGTGGTTGTTGTGTCCTGGTGGGGTTGTTGTGTCCTGGTGGTTGTTGTGTCCTGGTGGTTGTTGTGTCCTGGTGGTTGTTGTGTCCTGGTGGTTGTTGTGTCCTGGTGGTTGTTGTGTCCTGGTGGTTGTTGTGTCCTGTGTCCTGGTGGTTGTTGTGTCCTGGTGGTGGTGTTGTGTCCTGGTGGTTGTTGTGTCCTGGTGTTGTTGTGTCCTGGTGGTTGTTGTGTCCTGGTGGTTGTTGTGTCCTGGTGTTGTTGTGTCCTGGTGGTTGTTGTGTCCTGGTGGTTGTTGTGTCCTGGTGGGTTGTTGTGTCCTGGTGGTTGTTGTGTCCTGGTGGTTGTTGTGTCCTGGTGGTTGTTGTGTCCTGGTGGGTTGTTGTTGTGTCCTGGTGGTTGTTGTGTCCTGGTGGGTGTTTGTTGTGTGTTGTGTGGTGGTTGTTGTGTCCTGGTGGTTGTTGTGTCCTGGTGGTTGTTGTGTTGTGTGTTGTGTCCTGGTGGTTGTTGTGTCCTGGTGTGTGTGGTTGTTGTGTCCTGGTGGTTGTTGTGTCCTGGTGGGTTGTTGTGTCCTGGTGGTTGTTGTGTCCTGGTGGTGGTTGTTGTGTCCTGGTGGTGTCCTGGTTGTTGTGTCCTGGTGGTTGTTGTGTGTGTTGTGTCCTGGTGGTCCTGGGTTGTTGTGTCCTGGTGTGGTTGTTGTGTCCTGGTGGTGGTTGTTGTGTCCTGGTGGTTGTTGTGTCCTGGTGGTTGTTGTGTCCTGGTGGTTGTTGTGTCCTGGTCCTGTGTCCTGGTGGTGGTTGTTGTGTCCTGGTGGTTGTTGTGTCCTGGTGGTTGTTGTGTCCTGGTGGTTGTTGTGTCCTGGGTGGTTGTTGTGTCCTGGTGGTTGTTGTGTCCTGGTGGGTGGTTGTTGTGTCCTGGTGGGTGGTTGTTGTGTCCTGGTGGTTGTTGTTGTGTCCTGTTGTGGTGGTTGTTGTGTCCTGTTGTTGTGTCCTGGTGGATGGTTGTTGTGTCCTGGTGGTTGTTGTGTCCTGGTGGTTGTTGTGTCCTGGTGGTTGTGGTTGTTGTGTCCTGGTAGTTGTTGTGTCCCTGGTGGTTGTTGTGTCCTGGTAGTTGTTGTGTCCTGGTGGTTGTTGTGTCCTGGTGTTGTTGTGTTGTGGTAGTTGTTGTGTCCTGGTGGTGGTTGTTGTGTCCTGGTGGTTGTTGTGTCCTGGTGGTTGTTGTGTCCTGGTGTTGTTGTGTCCTGGTGGTTGTTGTGTCCTGGTGGTTGTTGTGTCCTGGTGGGTGTTGTTGTGTCCTGGTGTGTTGTGTCCTGGTGGGTTGTTGTGTCCTGGTGGTTGTTGTGTCCTGGTAGTTGTTGTGTCCTGGTAGTTGTTGTGTCCTGGTGGGTGGTTGTTGTGTCCTGGTGTGTCCTGGTTGTTGTGTCCTGGTGGTTGTTGTGTCCTGGTAGTTGTTGTGTCCTGGTGGTTGTTGTGTCCTGGTGGTTGTTGTGTCCTGGTGGTTGTTGTGTCCTGGTGGTGGTTGTTGTGTCCTGGTGGTTGTTGTGTCCTGGTGGTTGTTGTGTCCTGGTGGTTGTTGTGTCCTGGTAGTTGTTGTGTCCTGGTGTGGTTGTTGTGTCCTGGTAGTGGTGGTTGTGTCCTGGTAGTTGTTGTGTCCTGGTGGTTGTTGTGTCCTGGTGGGTGGTTGTTGTGTCCTGGTGGTTGTTGTGTCCTGGTGGTTGTTGTGTCCTGGTGGGTTGTTGTGTCCTGGTGGTTGTTGTGTCCTGGTGGTGGTTGTTGTGTCCTGGTGGGTGGTTGTTGTGTCCTGGTGGGTGGTTGTTGTGTCCTGGTAGTTGTTGTGTCCTGGTGGTGTGTTGTTGTTGTGTCCTGGTGGTTGTTGTGTCCTGGTAGTTGTTGTGTCCTGGTAGTTGTTGTGTCCTGGTGTCCTGGTTGTTGTGTCCTGGTGGTTGTTGTGTCCTGGTGGGTTGTTGTGTCCTGGTGGTTGTTGTGTCCTGGTAGTTGTTGTGTCCTGTTGTGTCCTGGTTGTTGTGTCCTGGTAGTTGTTGTGTCCTGGTAGTTGTTGTGTCCTGGTAGTTGTTGTGTCCTGGTGTTGGTTGTTTGTGTCCTGGTGTTGTGTCCTGGGTTGTTGTGTCCTGGTAGTTGTTGTGTCCTGGTGGTTGTTGTGTCCTGGTGGTTGTTGTGTCCTGGTGGTTGTTGTGTCCTGGTGGTTGTTGTGTCCTGGTAGTTGTTGTGTCCTGGTAGTTGTTGTGTCCTGGTGGTTGTTGTGTCCTGGTGGTTGTTGTGTCCTGGTAGTTGTTGTGTCCTGGTGGGTGGTTGTTGTGTCCTGGTAGTTGTTGTGTCCTGGTAGTTGTTGTGTCCTGGTAGTTGTTGTGTCCTGGTAGTTGTTGTGTCCTGGTAGTTGTTGTGTCCTGGTAGTTGTTGTGTCCTGGTGGTTGTTGTGTCCTGGTAGTTGTTGTGTCCTGGTGGTTGTTGTGTCCTGGTGGTTGTTGTGTCCTGGTGGTTGTTGTGTCCTGGTAGTTGTTGTGTCCTGGTGGTTGTTGTGTCCTGGTGGTTGTTGTGTCCTGGTAGTTGTTGTGTCCTGGTGGTTGTTGTGTCCTGGTGGGTTGTTGTGTCCTTGTTGTTGTTGTGTCCTGGTGGTTGTTGTGTCCTGGTGGTTGTTGTGTCCTGGTGGTTGTTGTGTCCTGGTGGTTGTTGTGTCCTGGTGGTTGTTGTGTCCTGGTAGTTGTTGTGTCCTGGTAGTTGTTGTGTCCTGGTAGTTGTTGTGTCCTGGTAGTTGTTGTGTCCTGGTAGTTGTTGTGTCCTGTGGTTGTTGTGTCCTGGTGGTTGTTGTGTCCTGGTAGTTGTTGTGTCCTGGTGGGTTGTTGTGTCCTGGTGGTTGTTGTGTCCTGGTGGTTGTTGTGTCCTGGGTGGTTGTTGTGTCCTGGTGGGTTGTGTGTGTCCTGGTGGTTGTTGTGTCCTGGTGGTTGTTGTTGTGTCCTGGTGGTTGTTGTGTCCTGGTGGTTGTTGTGTCCTGGTAGTTGTTGTGTCCTGGTGGGTTGTTGTGTCCTGGTAGTTGTTGTGTCCTGGTGTTGGTTGTTGTGTCCTGGTAGTTGTTGTGTCCTGGTAGTTGTTGTGTCCTGGTAGTTGTTGTGTCCTGGTAGTTGTTGTGTCCTGGTAGTTGTTGTGTCCTGGTAGTTGTTGTGTCCTGGTAGTTGTTGTGTCCTGGTGGTTGTTGTTGTGTCCTGGTGGTTGTTGTGTCCTGGTAGTTGTTGTGTCCTGGTAGTTGTTGTGTCCTGGTCCTGTTGTGTCCTGGTAGTTGTTGTGTCCTGGTAGTTGTTGTGTCCTGGTAGTTGTTGTGTCCTGGTGGTTGTTGTGTCCTGGTAGTTGTTGTGTCCTGGTAGTTGTTGTGTCCTGGTGGTTGTTGTGTCCTGGTGGTTGTTGTGTCCTGGTAGTTGTTGTGTCCTGGTAGTTGTTGTGTCCTGGTAGTTGTTGTGTCCTGTCCTGGTGTCCTGGTTGTTGTGTCCTGGTGGGTTGTGTCCTGGTTGTTGTGTCCTGGTGGTTGTTGTGTCCTGGTGGTTGTTGTGTCCTGGTAGTTGTTGTGTCCTGGTCCTGTTGTGTCCTGGTGGTTGTTGTGTCCTGGTGGTTGTTGTGTCCTGGTAGTTGTTGTGTCCTGGTGGTTGTTGTGTCCTGGTGGTTGTTGTGTCCTGGTAGTTGTTGTGTCCTGGGTTGTTGTGTCCTGGTGGTTGTTGTGTCCTGGTGTTGTGTCCTGGTAGTTGTTGTGGTGGTTGTTGTGTCCTGGTGGTTGTTGTGTGGTAGTTGTTGTGTCCTGGTGGGTTGTTGTTGTGTCCTGGTAGTTGTTGTGTCCTGGTGGTTGTTGTGTCCTGGTGGTTGTTGTGTCCTGGTAGTTGTTGTGTCCTGGTGGTTGTGGTAGTTGTTGTGTCCTGGTGGTTGTGGTAGTTGTTGTGTCCTGGTAGTTGTTGTGTCCTGGTAGTTGTTGTGTCCTGGTAGTTGTTGTGTCCTGGTAGTTGTTGTGTCCTGGTAGTTGTTGTGTCCTGGTAGTTGTTGTGTCCTGGTGGTTGTTGTGTCCTGGTAGTTGTTGTGTCCTGGTAGTTGTTGTGTCCTGGTGGTTGTTGTGTCCTGGTGGTGGTTGTTGTGTCCTGGTAGTTGTTGTGTCCTGGTAGTTGTTGTGTCCTGGTGGTTGTTGTGTCCTGGTAGTTGTTGTGTCCTGGTAGTTGTTGTGTCCTGGTGGTTGTTGTGTCCTGGTGGTTGTTGTGTCCTGGTAGTTGTTGTGTCCTGGTGGTTGTTGTGTCCTGGTAGTTGTTGTGTCCTGGTGGTTGTTGTGTCCTGGTGGTTGTTGTGTCCTGGGTTGTGTTGTTGTGTCCTGGTAGTTGTTGTGTCCTGGTGGTTGTTGTGTCCTGGTGGTTGTTGTGTCCTGGTGTTGTTGTGTCCTGGTGGTTGTTGTGTCCTGGTAGTTGTTGTGTCCTGGTAGTTGTTGTGTCCTGGTGGTTGTTGTGTCCTGGTGGTGTTGTGTCCTGGTAGTTGTTGTGTCCTGGTAGTTGTTGTGTCCTGGTAGTTGTTGTGTCCTGGTAGTTGTTGTGTCCTGGTGGTTGTTGTGTCCTGGTAGTTGTTGTGTCCTGGTCCTGTTGTGTGGTTGTTGTGTCCTGGTAGTTGTTGTGTCCTGGTAGTTGTTGTGTCCTGGTAGTTGTTGTGTCCTGGTAGTTGTTGTGTCCTGGTAGTTGTTGTGTCCTGGTGGTTGTTGTGTCCTGGTGGTTGTTGTGTCCTGGTGGTTGTTGTGTCCTGGTGGTTGTTGTGTCCTGGTAGTTGTTGTGTCCTGGTAGTTGTTGTGTCCTGGTAGTTGTTGTGTCCTGGTGGTTGTTGTGTGGTAGTTGTTGTGTCCTGTTGTGTCCTGGTGGTGGTTGTTGTGTCCTGGTAGTTGTTGTGTCCTGGTGGTTGTTGTGTCCTGGTGGTTGTTGTGTCCTGGTGGTTGTTGTGTCCTGGTGGGTGGTTGTTGTGTCCTGGTGGTTGTTGTGTCCTGGTTGTTGTTGTGTCCTGGTAGTTGTTGTGTCCTGGTAGTTGTTGTGTCCTGGTCCTGTTGTGTCCTGGTGTTGTTGTGTCCTGGTGGTTGTTGTGTCCTGGTAGTTGTTGTGTCCTGGTGTTGTTGTGTCCTGGTAGTTGTTGTGTCCTGGTAGTTGTTGTGTCCTGGTGGTTGTGGTTGTAGTGTGTGTCCTGGTAGTTGTTGTGTCCTGGTGGTTGTTGTGTCCTGGTAGTTGTTGTGTCCTGGTAGTGGTGTGTGTGGTAGTTGTTGTGTCCTGGTAGTTGTTGTGTCCTGGTGGTTGTTGTGTCCTGGGTGGTTGTTGTGTCCTGGTAGTTGTTGTGTCCTGGTGGTTGTTGTGTCCTGGTAGTTGTTGTGTCCTGGTAGTTGTTGTGTCCTGGTGGGTTGTTGTGTCCTGGTGTTGTTGTGTCCTGGTAGTTGTTGTGTCCTGTTGTGTCCTGGTGGTTGTTGTGTCCTGGTGGTTGTTGTGTCCTGGTAGTTGTTGTGTCCTGGTAGTTGTTGTGTCCTGGTAGTTGTTGTGTCCTGGTAGTTGTTGTGTCCTGGTGGTTGTTGTGTCCTGGTGGGTTGTTGTGTCCTGGTGGTGGTTGTGGTGTGTCCTGGTGGTTGTTGTGTCCTGGTGTGTTGTGTCCTGGTAGTTGTTGTGTCCTGGTAGTTGTTGTGTCCTGGTGGTTGTTGTGGTGGTTGTTGTGTCCTGGGTTGTTGTGTCCTGGTTGTTGTGTCCTGGTGGTTGTTGTGTCCTGGTGGGTGGTTGGTGTAGTTGTTGTGTCCTGGTGTTGTGTCCTGGTGGTTGTTGTGTCCTGGTGGTTGTTGTGTCCTGGTGGTTGTTGTGTCCTGGTGGTTGTTGTGTCCTGGTGTGTTGTGGTGGTTGTTGTGTCCTGGTGGTTGTTGTGTCCTGGTAGTTGTTGTGTCCTGGTAGTTGTTGTGTCCTGGTGGTTGTTGTGTCCTGGTAGTTGTTGTGTCCTGGTGTTGTTGTGTCTGGTAGTTGTTGTGTCCTGGTGGTTGTTGTGTCCTGGTAGTTGTTGTGTCCTGGTAGTTGTTGTGTCCTGGTAGTTGTTGTGTCCTGGTAGTTGTTGTGTCCTGGTAGTTGTTGTGTGGTGGTTGTTGTGTCCTGGTGGTTGTTGTGTCCTGGTAGTTGTTGTGTCCTGGTAGTTGTTGTGTCCTGGTGGTTGTTGTGTCCTGGTGGTTGTTGTGTCCTGGTAGTTGTTGTGTCCTGGTAGTTGTTGTGTCCTGGTGGTTGTTGTGTCCTGGTGGTTGTTGTGTCCTGGTGGTTGTTGTGTCCTGGTGGTTGTTGTGTCCTGGTAGTTGTTGTGTCCTGGTAGTTGTTGTGTCCTGGTAGTTGTTGTGTCCTGGTAGTTGTTGTGTCCTGGTAGTTGTTGTGTCCTGGTGGTTGTTGTGTCCTGGTGGTTGTTGTGTCCTGGTGGTTGTTGTGTCCTGGGTTGTTGTGTCCTGGTGGTTGTTGTGTCCTGGTAGTTGTTGTGTCCTGGTGGTTGTTGTGTCCTGGTGGTTGTTGTGTCCTGGTAGTTGTTGTGTCCTGGTAGTTGTTGTGTCCTGGTAGTTGTTGTGTCCTGGTACTGTTGTGTCCTGGTAGTTGTTGTGTCCTGGTAGTTGTTGTGTCCTGGTAGTTGTTGTGTCCTGGTAGTTGTTGTGTCCTGGTAGTTGTTGTGTCCTGGTGGTTGTTGTGTCCTGGTGGTTGTTGTGTCCTGGTGGTTGTTGTGTCCTGGTAGTTGTTGTGTCCTGGTAGTTGTTGTGTCCTGGTAGTTGTTGTGTCCTGGTAGTTGTTGTGTCCTGGTAGTTGTTGTGTCCTGGTAGTTGTTGTGTCCTGGTAGTTGTTGTGTCCTGGTAGTTGTTGTGTCCTGGTGGTTGTTGTGTCCTGGTAGTTGTTGTGTCCTGGTAGTTGTTGTGTCCTGGTAGTTGTTGTGTCCTGGTGGTTGTTGTGTCCTGGTAGTTGTTGTGTCCTGGTAGTTGTTGTGTCCTGGTAGTTGTTGTGTCCTGGAGGTTGTGTCCTGGTAGTTGTTGTGTCCTGGTAGTTGTTGTGTCCTGGTAGTTGTTGTGTCCTGGTAGTTGTTGTGTCCTGGTAGTTGTTGTGTCCTGGTGGTTGTTGTGTCCTGGTGGTTGTGTGTCCTGGTGTTGTTGTGTCCTGGTGGTTGTTGTTGTGTCCTGGTAGTTGTTGTGTCCTGGTGGTTGTTGTGTCCTGGTAGTTGTTGTGTCCTTGTTGTGTCCTGGTAGTTGTTGTGTCCTGGTAGTTGTTGTGTCCTGGTAGTTGTTGTGTCCTGGTGTTGTTGTGTCCTGGTAGTTGTTGTGTCCTGGTAGTTGTTGTGTCCTGGTAGTTGTTGTGTCCTGGTGGTTGTTGTGTCCTGGTAGTTGTTGTGTCCTGGTAGTTGTTGTGTCCTGGTAGTTGTTGTGTCCTGGTAGTTGTTGTGTCCTGGTAGTTGTTGTGTCCTGGTAGTTGTTGTGTCCTGGTAGTTGTTGTGTCCTGGTAGTTGTTGTGTCCTGGTGGTTGTTGTGTCCTGGTAGTTGTTGTGTCCTGGTAGTTGTTGTGTCCTGGTAGTTGTTGTGTCCTGGTAGTTGTTGTGTCCTGGTAGTTGTTGTGTCCTGGTAGTTGTTGTGTCCTGGTAGTTGTTGTGTCCTGGTAGTTGTTGTGTCCTGGTAGTTGTTGTGTCCTGGTGGTTGTTGTGTCCTGGTAGTTGTTGTGTCCTGGTAGTTGTTGTGTCCTGGTGTTGTTGTGTCCTGGTGGTTGTTGTGTCCTGGTAGTTGTTGTGTCCTGGTAGTTGTTGTGTCCTGGTAGTTGTTGTGTCCTGGTAGTTGTTGTGTCCTGGTGGTTGTTGTGTCCTGGTAGTTGTTGTGTCCTGGTAGTTGTTGTGTCCTGGTAGTTGTTGTGTCCTGGTAGTTGTTGTGTCCTGGTGGTTGTTGTGTCCTGGTAGTTGTTGTGTCCTGGTAGTTGTTGTGTCCTGGTAGTTGTTGTGTCCTGGTAGTTGTTGTGTCCTGGTAGTTGTTGTGTCCTGGTAGTTGTTGTGTCCTGGTAGTTGTTGTGTCCTGGTAGTTGTTGTGTCCTGGTAGTTGTTGTGTCCTGGTAGTTGTTGTGTCCTGGTGGTTGTTGTGTCCTGGTGGTTGTTGTGTCCTGGTAGTTGTTGTGTCCTGGTGGTTGTGGTAGTTGTTGTGTCCTGGTGGTTGTGGTAGTTGTTGTGTCCTGGTAGTTGTTGTGTCCTGGTAGTTGTTGTGTCCTGGTAGTTGTTGTGTCCTGGTAGTTGTTGTGTCCTGGTGGTTGTTGTGTCCTGGTGTTGTTGTGTCCTGTGGTTGTTGTGTCCTGGTAGTTGTTGTGTCCTGGTGGTTGTTGTGTCCTGGTGGTTGTTGTGTCCTGGTGGTTGTTGTGTCCTGGTGGTTGTTGTGTCCTGGTGGTTGTTGTGTCCTGGTGGTTGTTGTGTCCTGGTGGTTGTTGTGTCCTGGTAGTTGTTGTGTCCTGGTAGTTGTTGTGTCCTGGTAGTTGTTGTGTCCTGGTAGTTGTTGTGTCCTGGTCCTGGTGGTTGTTGTGTCCTGGTAGTTGTTGTGTCCTGGTACTGTGTTGTCCTGGTAGTTGTTGTGTCCTGGTAGTTGTTGTGTCCTGGTGTTGTTGTGTCCTGGTAGTTGTTGTGTCCTGGTAGTTGTTGTGTCCTGGTAGTTGTTGTGTCCTGGTAGTTGTTGTGTCCTGGTAGTTGTTGTGTCCTGGTAGTTGTTGTGTCCTGGTAGTTGTTGTGTCCTGGTAGTTGTTGTGTCCTGGTGGTTGTGGTAGTTGTTGTGTCCTGGTAGTTGTTGTGTCCTGGTAGTTGTTGTGTCCTGGTGGTTGTTGTGTCCTGGTAGTTGTTGTGTCCTGGTAGTTGTTGTGTCCTGGTAGTTGTTGTGTCCTGGTGTTGTTGTTGTGTCCTGGTGTGTCCTGGTTGTGTCCTGGTAGTTGTTGTGTCCTGGTAGTTGTTGTGTCCTGGTAGTTGTTGTGTCCTGGTGTTGTGTTGTTGTGTCCTGGTAGTTGTTGTGTCCTGGTGTTGTGTCCTGTTGTGTCCTGGTAGTTGTTGTGTCCTTGTTGTGTCCTGGTAGTTGTTGTGTCCTGGTAGTTGTTGTGTCCTGGTAGTTGTTGTGTCCTGGTAGTTGTTGTGTCCTGGTAGTTGTTGTGTCCTGGTAGTTGTTGTGTCCTGGTAGTTGTTGTGTCCTGGTAGTTGTTGTGTCCTGGTAGTTGTTGTCTCCTGGTAGTTGTTGTGTCCTGGTAGTTGTTGTGTCCTGGTAGTTGTTGTGTCCTGGTAGTTGTTGTGTCCTGGTAGTTGTTGTGTCCTGGTAGTTGTGTCCTGGTAGTTGTTGTGTCCTGGTAGTTGTTGTGTCCTGGTAGTTGTTGTGTCCTGTGGTAGTTGTTGTGTCCTGGTGGTTGAGGTAGTTGTTGTGTCCTGGTAGTTGTTGTCTCCTGGTAGTTGTTGTGTCCTGGTAGTTGTTGTGTCCTGGTAGTTGTTGTGTCCTGGTAGTTGTTGTGTCCTGGTAGTTGTTGTGTCCTGGTAGTTGTTGTGTCCTGGTAGTTGTTGTGTCCTGGTAGTTGTTGTGTCCTGGTGGTTGTTGTGTCCTGGTAGTTGTTGTGTCCTGGTAGTTGTTGTGTCCTGGTAGTTGTTGTGTCCTGGTAGTTGTTGTGTCCTGGTAGTTGTTGTGTCCTGGTAGTTGTTTGTTGTGTGGTGGTTGTTGTGTCCTGGTACTGTTGTGTCCTGGTAGTTGTTGTGTCCTGGTAGTTGTTGTGTCCTGGTAGTTGTTGTGTCCTGGTAGTTGTTGTGTCCTGGTGGTTGTTGTGTCCTGGTAGTTGTTGTGTCCTGGTAGTTGTTGTGTCCTGGTAGTTGTTGTGTCCTGGTAGTTGTTGTGTCCTGGTGGTTGTGGTAGTTGTTGTGTCCTGGTAGTTGTTGTGTCCTGGTAGTTGTTGTGTCCTGGTAGTTGTTGTGTCCTGGTAGTTGTTGTGTCCTGGTAGTTGTTGTGTCCTGGTGGTTGTTGTGTCCTGGTAGTTGTTGTGTCCTGGTAGTTGTTGTGTCCTGGTAGTTGTTGTGTCCTGGTAGTTGTTGTGTCCTGGTTGTTGTGTCCTGGTAGTTGTTGTGTCCCGGTAGTTGTTGTGTCCTGGTAGTTGTTGTGTCCTGGTAGTTGTTGTGTCCTGGTGGTTGTTGTGTCCTGGTGGTTGTTGTGTCCTGGTGGTTGTTGTGTCCTGGTGGTTGTTGTGTCCTGGTGGTTGTTGTGTCCTGGTAGTTGTTGTGTCCTGGTGGTTGTTGTGTCCTGGTGGTTGTTGTGTCCTGGTGGTTGTTGTGTCCTGGTAGTTGTTGTGTCCTGGTTGTTGTTGTGTCCTGGTAGTTGTTGTGTCCTGGTAGTTGTTGTGTCCTGGTAGTTGTTGTGTCCTGGTAGTTGTTGTGTCCTGGTAGTTGTTGTGTCCTGGTAGTTGTTGTGTCCTGGTAGTTGTTGTGTCCTGGTAGTTGTTGTGTCCTGGTGGTTGTTGTGTCCTGGTAGTTGTTGTGTCCTGGTAGTTGTTGTGTCCTGGTAGTTGTTGTGTCCTGGTAGTTGTTGTGTCCTGGTAGTTGTTGTGTCCTGGTAGTTGTTGTGTCCTGGTGTTGTGTCCTGGTAGTTGTTGTGTCCTGGTGGTTGTTGTGTCCTGGTAGTTGTTGTGTCCTGGTAGTTGTTGTGTCCTGGTAGTTGTTGTGTCCTGGTAGTTGTTGTGTCCTGGGTAGTTGTTGGTGTTGTGTCCTGGTTGTTGTGTCCTGGTAGTTGTTGTGTCCTGGTAGTTGTTGTGTCCTGGTGTGTTGTTGTGTCCTGGTAGTTGTTGTGTCCTGGTAGTTGTTGTGTCCTGGTAGTTGTTGTGTCCTGGTAGTTGTTGTGTCCTGTTGTTGTGTCCTGGTAGTTGTTGTGTCCTGGTCCTGTTGTGTCCTGGTAGTTGTTGTGTCCTGGTAGTTGTTGTGTCCTGGTGTCCTGGTTGTTGTGTCCTGGTAGTTGTTGTGTCCTGGTAGTTGTTGTGTCCTGGTAGTTGTTGTGTCCTGGTAGTTGTTGTGTCCTAGTTGTTGTGTCCTGGTGGTTGTTGTGTCCTGGTAGTTGTTGTGTCCTGGTAGTTGTTGTGTCCTGGTAGTTGTTGTGTCCTGGTAGTTGTTGTGTCCTGGTAGTTGTTTTGTCCTGGTAGTTGTTGTGTCCTGGTGGTTGTTGTGTCCTGGTGTTGTGTCCTGGTAGTTGTTGTGTCCTGGTGGTTGTTGTGTCCTTGTTGTGTCCTGGTGGTAGTGTTGTGTCCTGGTGGTTGTTGTGTCCTGGTAGTTGTTGTGTCCTGGTTGTTGTGTCCTGGTAGTTGTTGTGTCCTGGTAGTTGTTGTGTCCTGGTTGTTGTGTCCTGGTAGTTGTTGTGTCCTGGTAGTTGTTGTGTCCTGGTAGTTGTTGTGTCCTGGTGGTTGTTGTGTCCTGGTAGTTGTTGTGTCCTGGTAGTTGTTGTGTCCTGGTAGTTGTTGTGTCCTGGTAGTTGTTGTGTCCTGGGTTGTGTCCTGGTAGTTGTTGTGTCCCTGTTGTGTCCTGGTAGTTGTTGTGTCCTGGTAGTTGTTGTGTCCTGTTGTTGTGTCCTGGTGGTTGTTGTGTCCTGGTGGTTGTTGTGTCCTGGTAGTTGTTGTGTCCTGGTAGTTGTTGTGTCCTGGTAGTTGTTGTGTCCTGGTGTGTTGTTGTGTCCTGGTAGTTGTTGTGTCCTGGTAGTTGTTGTGTCCTGGTGTGTCCTGGTAGTTGTTGTGTCCTGGTAGTTGTTGTGTCCTGGTAGTTGTTGTGTCCTGGTGGTTGTTGTAGTTGTTGTGTCCTGGTAGTTGTTGTGTCCTGGTTGTTGTGTCCTGGTAGTTGTTGTGTCCTGGTGGTTGTTGTGTCCTGGTGTGTTGTTGTGTCCTGGTAGTTGTTGTGTCCTGGTGTGTCCTGTTGTGTCCTGGTGGTTGTTGTGTCCTGGTGGTTGTTGTGTCCTGGTAGTTGTTGTGTCCTGGTAGTTGTTGTGTCCTGGTAGTTGTTGTGTCCTGGTAGTTGTTGTGTCCTGGTAGTTGTTGTGTCCTGGTGGTTGTTGTGTCCTGGTGGTTGTTGTGTCCTGGTGGTTGTTGTGTCCTGGTAGTTGTTGTGTCCTGGTAGTTGTTGTGTCCTGGTAGTTGTTGTGTCCTGGTAGTTGTTGTGTCCTGGTAGTTGTTGTGTCCTGGTAGTTGTTGTGTCCTGGTAGTTGTTGTGTCCTGGTAGTTGTTGTGTCCTGGTAGTTGTTGTGTCCTGGTAGTTGTTGTGTCCTGGTGGTTGTTGTTGTGTCCTGGTAGTTGTTGTGTCCTGGTAGTTGTTGTGTCCTGGTGGTTGTTGTGTCCTGGTGTGTTGTTGTGTCCTGGTAGTTGTTGTGTCCTGGTGGTTGTTGTGTCCTGGGTTGTTGTGTCCTGGTAGTTGTTGTGTCCTGGTGGTTGTTGTGTCCTGGTAGTTGTTGTGTCCTGGTAGTTGTTGTGTCCTGGTAGTTGTTGTGTCCTGTGTGGTTGTTGTGTCCTGGTGTTGTTGTGTGGTGTGTCCTGGTGGTTGTTGTGTCCTGGTGGTTGTTGTGTCCTGGTGGTTGTTGTGTCCTGGTAGTTGTTGTGTCCTGGTAGTTGTTGTGTCCTGGTGGTTGTTGTGTCCTGGTGGTAGTTGTTGTGTCCTGGTGGTTGTTGTGTCCTGGTGGTTGTTGTGTCCTGGTGGTTGTTGTGTCCTGGTAGTTGTTGTGTCCTGGTGGTTGTTGTGTCCTGGTGGTTGTTGTGTCCTGGTAGTTGTTGTGTCCTGGTAGTTGTTGTGTCCTGGTAGTTGTTGTGTCCTGGTAGTTGTTGTGTCCTGGTGGTTGTTGTGTCCTGGTGGTTGTTGTGTCCTGGTGGTTGTTGTGTCCTGGTAGTTGTTGTGTCCTGGTGGTTGTTGTGTCCTGGTGGTTGTTGTGTCCCTGGTAGTTGTTGTGTCCTGGTGGTTGTTGTGTCCTGGTAGTTGTTGTGTCCTGGTGTTGTTGTTGTGTCCTGGTAGTTGTTGTGTCCTGGTAGTTGTTGTTCCTGTAGTTGTTGTGTCCTGGTAGTTGTTGTGTCCTGGTAGTTGTTGTGTCCTGGTAGTTGTTGTGTCCTGGTAGTTGTTGTGTCCTGTGTAGTTGTTGTGTCCTGGTAGTTGTTGTGTCCTGGTGGTAGTTGTTGTGTCCTGTGTAGTTGTTGTGTCCTGGTAGTTGTTGTGTCCTGGTAGTTGTTGTGTCCTGGTAGTTGTTGTGTCCTGGTAGTTGTTGTGTCCTGGTAGTTGTTGTGTCCTGGTGGTTGTTGTGTCCTGGTGGTTGTTGTGTCCTGGTGGTTGGTGGTTGTTGTGTCCTGGTGGTTGTTGTGTCCTGGTAGTTGTTGTGGCCCCTAGTTGTTGTGGGAGTTGTTGTGTCCTGGTGGAGGAGGCCGGGGGCCCCTACACCAGTCACCATGGGAGTGTCAGTGTGGTGGAGAGAGTGGTGGAGGAGGCCGGGGGCCCCTACAATAGTCACCATGGGAGTGTGAGTGTGGTGGAGAGAGTGGTGGAGGAGGCCGGGGGCCCCTACAACAGTCACCATGGGAGTGTCAGTGTGGTGGAAAGAGTGGTAGAGGAGGCCGGGGGCCCCTACACCAGTCACCATGGGAGTGTCAGTGTGGTGGAGAGAGTGGTGGAGGAGGCCGGGGGCCCCTACAATAGTCACCATGGGAGTGTCAGTGTGGTGGAAAGAGTGGTAGAGGAGGCCGGGGGCCCCTACACCAGTCACCATGGGGGTGTCAGTGTGGTGGAGAGAGTGGTGGAGGAGGCCGGGGTCCTACAACAGTCACCATGGGAGTGTGAGAGTGGTGGAGAGAGTGGTGGAGGACGCCTGGGGCCCCTACAACAGTTACCATGGGAGTGTGACTGCTGTGTAGAGAGTGGTGGATAAGGCCTGGGGCCCCTACAACAGTTACAATGGGAGTGTGACTGTGGTGGAGAGAGTGGTGGAGGCCGGGGGTCCCTACATCAGTTACCATGGGAGTGTGACTGCGGTGGAGATAGTGGAGGAGGCCAGGGGCCCTACATCAGTCACCATGGGAGTGTGACTGTGGTGGAGAGAGTGGTGGAGGAGGCCGGGGGCCCCAACAACAGTCACCATGGGAGTGTGAGTGTCAGTGTGGTGGAGAGAGTGGTGGAGGAGGCCAGGGGCCCTACAACAGTCACTATGTGAGTGTCAGTGTGGTGGAGAGAGTGGTGGAGGAGGCCAGGGGCCCTACAACAGCACCATGGGAGTGTGACTGTGGTGGAGAGAGTGGTGGAGGAGGCCGGGGCCCCTACAACATTCACCATGGGAGTATGAGTGTGGTGGAGTGTTACGACCCTGGGTTCTCCAGTGGAAACCAGAGGTCAAAATTGAGCTATTAAACTTTCTGGTAGTACAGTTGAGTGCATCTCGAACGGCAATTGTTTGTATCTTCCCTGCCAGACGTAAGACTATTATTGTTTCTCAAAGAGCATTTAAAGACTGAGCTGGGGGTTGATTATTAAATAATAACATAGGCACCAACTTTGCTTACTAATACTTTCTAATCATTTGTAAAGTAACAATACGTTGCATAGGGGAAGATCTTTAATGTGCTTAGCTGCACGATCAATTAGGCTCCTTCCGGCACCACAACATGGGAGGCCTAGCCGGTCGCTAGGAGGTCCTTCTCTGGCTGGCGTTCGTGCGGACAAGACCTACTCTGTGGCTGCACCCCTAATCTCCTCCCTTCTCCTCTTACTTATTTCCCTTACCCTAAGTTCCTGTACCCTTAAGTTAAATATTATATGGTGTTAAGTGTACCTACTCTGGTAGTAAATATTGGTGAGACCTGGGGATAGTATTTGCCAGTGTTTTGGGTACCCCTAAGTGTTGTGTTTTGTATTAGGGTACCACATGGTCTCACTACCCTAAGCTGCATCCAGCTTCAGTGCTTATCCAGTAGTACTTTACCCTAGCTTGTTATTAGTGTAAACCTTGTATCCTGCCTAGGTGGACCAAGGCTTTTAACGTAAGATAGTGTGGTAAAGTTATTGTTATTGGTGTGAGTGTATATGGGGGGTTGTTAAGGGGTTAATAAATAAGTACATGAATTACAGAGTATCCCTTCTTCCAGTGTGGGAGTGCGTTGATCAACCCTTAGACTAACATATATGGTCTAGTAGCAAGTTATTACTACTGTGGATAGTTTATTTTGGGGGCCGGGCCTTTTAGCTCTCCCATATTTGATACTCTTGTCTTCTAACTACCCTTACCCCTTAATAGTACCAGTACCCCATAGAAGCCCCACACATATTATTTGTAACAAGTGGTTGGCCAGTCCGGGAGGAACATTATAAGTGTAAAAAATTAGATTCTTGAGTGCCAAAATTAAAATTTTTTGTTTTCCGCAGAACGGTTGTGTGCTAGCCTAGGGTCCAGCTCATCTAGCAAAGGACATTCTTGCACTGACTGGACACCCAGCTGGATCCCTTCACGATTAAGGTTAGTGTGGCCTTGTGTTAGGGGCCGTGCAAATTTTTGTTTTTTTCCAATTTTTATTTTTTAATTTTTTCTTTGGCTGGGAGCTAAAATTATTAGTGATGTCTTCTGAAATGCAGAAACTGGCAAGCGAGCCTTCAGTGGTAGAGATAAAGAAACTTAAAAAGTCTAATTTAGTATTGTTAGGCAAGGAATTTGGCCTAGAATTAAATGACGCGGATAAAAAGTGGACTTTGGTGAATGAAATATTACAACATTGTATTGATGAAGAACTATTGGCAAGTGATACACCTTTATGCCAGCCTAGCCAAGCAGAAAGTGCAGCTCATAAGGATAGAGAATTAGCTCTGGAGTTAGCAAAAATAAAATTAGAGGAGCAAAGACTCAAAACCGAGGAGGCTAGAATTAGAGCGAATGCCACTGGACCTCCACCTGCCGGGGATTCAAACCCCAGGCATTATGAGAAAAAGCATAATTTGCCTGAATTTTCCGAGTCTGACCCTGAAAGGGTTTTCAACCATTTTCAGAGATTGGCCATGTCCATGAACTGGCCAAAGGAAGAGTGGGTGAAAATCCTACAGGGAAGACTTAGGGGTAAAGCACAAGATATTTTTATAAACATGCCTGACGACGAGTGTTTCGAATATGATAAAGTCAGGGAATGTATTTTGCGGGCATATGAAATTACTCCTGAAGCTCACCGCCAAGTTTATCGCAACCTTAGGCCTACTCACAACCAACCGCTCACTGAATGTGTTAGTGATCAAATTAGATTGTTTGGTAGATGGATTCGCTCGGGGAAAGCCGAAACATACGAGGCTCTCAGGAACTTAATTTTAATGGAGCATTTTATAGATATTATGCCAGAGAATGTTTCAAATTACATTAGAGGAAGGGTAGAGGTAAATTCTAAAATAGGGGATTTGGCCAAGTTGGCAGAAAACTACCAATTGGCGGGCAAAAGGCCCAATAAAAATAATTATACCCCACAGAGTAGCAAAACTTATACCCACAGCCAGTCCAGACCAGCTCATTCTAACCCTTTAACTAATGCACCTTCTGTTTCAGACATAACTAACCCTGTTAAAGTGTCTAGCCCCACGGCACCTAAGGGTGAACCGAAGGGTAATTCTGTTAGTAATGTCTCTTCTCCCCGACGTTTTTGTGGTCACTGTAATCGTTCAAACCACAATATTAGCCGTTGTTGGCAACTGTACCCGGAAAAAAGACCCAATGCTCTAGTTGTGACACAGGGCTTGAGGCCTTCAGAAGGGTTAGGGAGTAAGACCTCCAACCCACAGTGGTTGGACTTGCTTACCCCATTCTTATCGAAAGGGAGACTACTTTTGTCTGAGGGTTCTTCCTGGAAGGACGTGGTGATCTTCCGAGACACCGGTGCCATCCAGACTTTAATTTTAGAGAGTGCGTTGCAAGGTGCCAACACTCTCGACACTGGAGAGGTGGTACTGGTCGAGGGTGTCACTAGTGATACTCAGGCAGTACCCCTCCATAAGGTTACCCTGGAATCTGATTTCCACAAGGGTGTTTGTACAGTCGGAGTCACTTCATACCTACCTTTCCCTAATGTTGATGTAATAGTTGGTAATGATTTAGCAGGGGATAAGGTAGGGACTCCAGACTGCCTATTATGTTGCCTACCCCTAAGGTTTGCCTGGATCCACCCGCCGCAGAGGATAATGTTGTGTACCCTGCGTGCGCGGTGACCAGGTCTATGGGACTTAAATGTAAGGGCAGCCCTGTGCTTGCCAAGGTGGTAAATCCCGAGGTCACGAGGAGCTTTCCGAGTGGTGAAAACCAAGTGGACCTCGCGGACACATTCATGGCCCGACTCGATGACGTGGCCGAGGACATTGTGGAGAGCCTGCCACTGCCATCTACCGAGAGTAGTGGGGAGGTGGAGGAGAACACTGTTGAGCCTCGGCCAATGGCATCTGACCAAGGCCTAGATGCCTCCTTGAGTGAGTTACAGAAAGCTGACCCCACTCTTGCAGATTGTCATGAGACAGCTGTCTCTATGGAGGAAATTGTAGTCGCAGCAACTGGGTACTACTACAATGATCGGATTTTGATGAGAAAATGGAGACCACAGAGTGCTCCCTTGTCAAATGAGTGGGAGGTAGTCCACCAGGTTATGTTGCCGACCTGCTATAGAGAAATAGTTTTGGCAGCTGCTCATGATGATCCTATGGGGGGACATCAAGGTATTAATATTACGTATCACAAAATTTTAAAGTATTTTTTCTGGCCCAAGCTGAAAAGCGATGTGGCAAAATTTTGTAATGCGTGTGTTGTTTGTCAACTGGTTGGGAAACCAAACCAGACTCCACCTAAAGCTCCTCTAAGGCCTATTGTCGTGCCAGAGGAACCATTTTCTCATGTGGTAATGGACTGTGTTGGACCATTACCTAGAACTAAGTCTGGTAATATTTACCTAATCACAATGATGTGTATCACTACTCGTTACCCAGAGGCTTTTGCTGTAAGGAACATCCGAGCAAAAACTGTTGTTGCTCGTATGTTGCATTTTTTTTCCACTTTTGGACTGCCTCGGGTCGTGCAAACTGACAATGGTACTAATTTTAAGTCTGATGTTTTTGAGCAATTTTGTAAGGAACATGGAATAACTCATAAGGTTTCCAGCCCATACCATCCACAGAGTCAGGGGGTAATTGAACGTTTCCATCTAACTCTGAAGCAGATGTTGAAGACATCGTGCGAGAGTTCCCACACCTTCTGGGATGAGAATTTACCGTATGTTTTGTTTGCGGCTAGAGAGGGATTACAAAGTTCACTGGGTTGTTCTCCTTTTGAGTTAGTCTTTGGCCATAAAGTTCGTGGACCCTTGCAAATGTTACAGGAGAATCTGTTAGGGAACGTAACGTTAACCAAAGGTTCGGCTTTCTTTGCGCAACACCACCAGAGACTCAAGGACTGCAAGGCAGCTGCATTAAAGTATCTTGGCAAGGCCCAAGAAAAGATGAAAGAACGTAACGATGCTAAATCTAAGTTACGGGTATTTCAGCCTGGCGACCCTGTCCTGGTATTAAAGCCTCGACTAGGGAACACTATTAAGACTGAACACTAACACTGAATTAAGCTCTTGATTCTGTCATCATCTCATCACAGGATTTTCCCCATGAAACTGACAGAGAAGACTGTACTGCCATCGTGATCCAGGAATTGCGTACTAAGTTGAATTATTCAATCGAAGCAAGAGACATTAAGTCAGCTTATAGAGTGGGTACCAAATCATCTGGTGCAAACAACAGAAGGATACGCGTGAAGTTAGATAGCTGCTCCCGCAAGTCAGACCTTATCACTGCTGCAGTCGCTAGGAAATCCAAGGTTTATGTGAACGAATGTCTTACCAGATTCAGACAAAATCTCTTATTTAAACTACGTGGAATTCGCAATAGATCCACTGCTATTAAACATTGTTTTGTGCGCGATGGTAAAATAATAGCTAGGAAGACTGACTCTGGAAAAACTTATGTCATAACCACTGAAGCACACCTCACTTCTTTCCTGGATGACTGTGGGATATCAGCTGAATAACCAGAACATAATTTGTAGTCTCACATACAACCAAAGTGTACTTAAGCTCTGCCTTTCCTTTCCAAAGGTGTTTATTTTTATTTTTATTTTAATTTTTACTTTATTTTTTGTTTGTCATCTTTGCCTGTTTTATACTCTTAATTATTTGTTCTTAGTTAATCCCCTTGTCACTAAACCTAGGGCTTTTTATTACCCTGTTAATTAACCATTACTAAGCTAATTATCTTCAAGATCATTTTTTTTATGATTATTATTTTTCTTATTATTTTTTATTTTACATTTATATTGTCAGTCTCTACTGATTTTTTGTGTTTTATTTTATGTAACTTCTGTGTCCTCCCTGGCTATCTATTGGATCTTTATTTTACTTCTAAATTGTTACTATTTTATTGTATCTGCTCTTATTCTTGTGTTTTGCTTTATCGTGTATCTTGTATCGTGATCCCTCTGCATCTCTATGCACACTGATATTGATCCTGATCAAAATCTTCTGTCTCATATCTATACCAACCAGCACATTGATCATCATTATTGTAAGTATTTCACAGCACACCAGGCTAAAAACAAACTCCAAAATAGCACCTATCTATCAGTTTATAACCAAAATGTTAGATCACTTGGTAAACATTTTGACGATTTAAATGCACTACTCACAGCACTAGGTACTAACCTATCGTTCATTATTTTAACAGAAACTTGGCTAAATAAAGACTATACCCAACTCTACAACTTAGCTGGTTATAAAGCCATTCATAACTGTAGGCCTAATAAAAAAGGTGGTGGCACAGCTATATATTACCGAGATACATTTATCTGCAACAGTGTTATTAGTGACAGAGATGACTACTGTGAATATACTTTTGCTCAGTTTACAATTAAATCCCTTAAATCCTCTTTGACTATTGGAGCCATCTATAGATTTCCTAATACTAACATAGCTTCTTTCTCAGACAACCTAAGGAATCTTATTATAAACAACAATCTCAACAAAAACCACATCATTCTGGGAGGAGACTTTAATATTGACCTGGGTCAACAAAACTGCTCTCAAGTTGACTATTTCCTTAACAGCATGAACTCCTGTATGCTAATCCCCACTATCACCAAACCTACCCGAGTCACTCAAACATCAGCCACTACCTTGGACCACATATGGACAAACATAACAGCTCCCCTTGTATCTGGTATAATCTACGACAGAACAACTGACCACTATCCTACCTTTCTCATAGCGAACATGGACATAACACCACCAAAAAGCAAGAAACTTTCATTTAGGCTACACAGTGAATCAGCTTTAGACAATCTTACAGAGGCACTTCACAATATTAACTGGGATTCTGAATTCAATAATACCCATGATATAAATTCATTAGCTAACCTCTTCCTCTCCAAAACTCTAAGCCTCTACAACCTTCATTGTCCCCTTCTTACAAAGCAAGTAACTGACAAAAGATTAAACAATCCATGGCTCACAAGTGGCATTCTCAACTCAATCAACAAGAAACATGAATATGAAAAGAAAGTTAGGATTGGCCTAGTTTCAAAGGAAGTAGCTAAAAGGTACTCATCAATGCTTACCAGTATCATAAGAAAGGCAAAACTTGCATATTATGTGAATAGATTCAATGAAGCAAAAGGCAACATGAAAAACACTTGGAAAACTATCTCTAGTATCCTAGGAACTAAACAACACTCACATAACCAAATAAAACTCTACAAGGATGGGGATATACCGTCAACTGATTTAGAAATGGCAAATGAATTTAATAGTTTCTTTTCATCGGTTGGTGCTAATCTTGCCAGTAAAATCCCACAGACTCAGACACATATTAACACATATCTCTCAGGCAGCTATCCAAACTCTCTTCTCCTTTCACCAATCAGCCCGGCAGATGTTGTGTCCATCATACACTCTCTAAAAACCAAGGCAGGGAACACCAGTGAAATTCCGTCCATTGTGTACAAGAGAGCCTCCCATGCCCTTGCCCCACCCATAGCACTACTGTTCAACAAATCTATAGAGTGTCACACCTTCCCTGATATCCTCAAAAAAGCAAGAGTAACGCCAGTCCATAAAGGAGGCAATCCGGCGGACATAAACAATTATAGACCAATATCAAATCTACCCATTCTATCAAAAATATTTGAAAAAATTATTTACAAACAGCTCTATTCCTACCTCGTAAAATTCGACATACTCAGCCCCTGCCAGTTTGGCTTCCGGTCCCAAAAGAGTACCAATGATGCAATCATTAGTCTCCTTGACATTATCTACTCAGCCCTTGACAAAAATGAGTTTCCGATTGGACTCTTCATTGACCTAAGAAAAGCCTTTGATACTGTTAATCACAACTACCTCTTACTTAAACTCCAGCATTATGGAATCCGAGGCCTTGCCCTTGACTACATCCGATCCTATCTTAGTGACAGACACCAATATGTAACCATCAATGATACAACTTCTTCCACTCTACCAATTACCGTTGGAGTGCCACAGGGCAGCATCTTAGGACCTCTTCTATTTCTTATATATATAAACGATCTGCCTAATGTCTCTAATATTCTCAAACCTATATTGTTTGCTGACGATACTACCCTTATCTACTCAAACCTCAACCCACATACACTAAATAATGTTGTGAATAATGAATTAAAAAAAGTCCACTTATGGATGTCAACGAACAAACTAACATTAAACATCGAAAAGACTTACTACATCTTATTTGGAAGCAAATCATCAAATGCAATTCAGCTACAGATAGACAACATTAACATCAGTAATAAAAATGATGGCAAGTTTCTTGGCCTATTCCTAGACAAGAGACTCAACTTCAGCACCCACATTCAACACATAACTAAGAAAGTCTCTAAGACAGTTGGTATACTCTCCAAAATCAGATATTATGTTCCTAACTCTGCTCTCCTCTCACTATATTATGCACTAATCTACCCCTATCTTAATTATGGTATCTGTGCATGGGGGTCTACCACTGCAAACCACCTTAAGCCCATCATCACACAGCAAAAATCTGCTATCAGAATAATAACTAACTCTGCTTTCAGACAACACTCAGCTCCCTTGTTTAAATCTCTAAACTTGCTAAATATTAACTCCCTCCACACATTCTCTTGTGTCAACTACATTTACAAAACCCTGTTCTTAAATGCAAACCATGCTCTGAAACTCTCCCTGGACAGATGTAATAGGACCCATTATCACCACACCAGAAATAAATATCTCTTTGATATCCCCAGGGTCAAACTTAATCTGTGTAAACACTCTATGCAAATTAAGGGACCTAGTCTATGGAACTCACTCCCTAGTGAATTGAAAAACTGTAAAACTTTTGCCTTATTTAAAAGCAAAACCAAAAAGTACCTAACTTCATCTATTTAGTTTCCTACACTGAGCTTTAAATTTGCTCTGTACCTAGTGGTACCCAATCTCCTAATTTTTATGTAATATCAAACAACCTTATCATTGTGTTCATTGCTGTCTTCTTTTATGTGCTAGCCATATGCTGTATTGTGACTACCAATTTTTGTCAACTACCATTCAAGCTGTCATTGCAATCAATCTTATATTGTTTCTGCTGTATTGTGCCTACCAATTTGTTGTCAACTACCATTTTAAGCTGTCATTGCAATCAATCATAGCTACCTATGTGCTTTAATATACTGTACCTATAATTTTCTCTCATTTTTTTTTTTTTTTTCATTCCATGTAATCTGTTATCATTTTTTTGTCTATAAATTTTGCAAGTATTTACCTCCTTAAAATTTTCTTAGATTAAGGACCTGCCCGAAACGCTGCGCGTGCTAGTGGCTTTACAAGACTGTAATTACCATAATTGTATCCTCACATTCCTTATGTACATTCTTGTATATGCATAAATAAATAAATAAATAAATTACCATTCGGCTTGCGTAATGCTCCTGCCACGTTCCAGAGACTCATGAACTCTCTGCTCGCTAAGGTGCCAAATTGTCGGGCGTATTTAGATGATATCGTGCTCTTTGACAGTAATTGGGCTGACCACATAGCTAGGTTACGCCAGTTGTTTGCAATCTTGAAAAGGGCAAATCTTACCTTAAATGCTAAAAAGTGTCATTTTGGCCAAGGCACAGTGACGTACCTCGGTTATGAAGTGGGCCAAGGAAAAGTGTTACCTCGGCAAGATAAAATCAGTGCCATTCTGGAGTATCCAGTACTAAAGTCTAAAAAGGACGTTCAAAGATTTATCGGTATGTGTGCGTACTATCGACGTTTTTGTCAGAACTTTTCCAGTGTTGCCACTCCTCTCACAGACTTGTTGCGGAAAGCCGTTAAATTTAAGTGGTCATCAGACTGTGCAGAGGCATTTAAAAATTTGAAATTGATCTTAGCTTCCGCCCCAGTGCTTGCTAGTCCAAGGTTCGACCGACCGTTTAAAATTCATGTTGACGCGTCTGACTCGGGTGCTGGTGCAGTGTTGTTGCAAACTGGGGATGATCAGGTGGAACACCCAGTATATTATTACTCTGTGAAATTCGACAAGGCGCAACGCAATTATTCAGTGGTAGAAAAAGAGGCGTTGGCGCTAGTGTTAACATGTAAAAAGTTCGAAGTTTACCTCACAGGTAATATAGTGGAAGTGTACACGGACCATAACCCACTAGTCTTCCTGACTCAGATGAAGGGTAAGAATAAACGCATCCTCAGGTGGGCGTTGTACCTACAGGACTTCAATCTTTCCATTACCCACCTACCGGGCAGACTCAACGTGATAGCCGACGCTCTGTCCCGGTTGCCTGAATAACATTCATCTGAGCCACAGAAAGCCATTTACCAACTGTCATGCTTTAGTTAATTTTTTTTTTTAGGTTCTCCTGTGACATTAAATATTCCGTGTCCAATTTATTTACTTCCCTGTTCTTTTATTTTTTTGTGTATGTTTTTTTTTTTCTTTCAGAGAACTCCTTTGTATTTTTTTTGCAAGAGAAATTGTTTTTGTTTGATTTTTTGTTTTTGTCATATGTTTTTTCTTTTTATTCTCTGTATACTCTTACAAAAAAAAATATGACTACTATTCTAGTAGTCACATTTTTTTTTCTCTGAAGGGGGGAGGAGTGTTACGACCCTGGGTTCTCCAGTGGAAACCAGAGGTCAAAATTGAGCTATTAAACTTTCTGGTAGTACAGTTGAGTGCATCTCGAGCGGCAATTGTTTGTATCTTCCCTGCCAGACGTAAGACTATTATTGTTTCTCAAAGAGCATTTAAAGACTGAGCTGGGGGTTGATTATTAAATAATAACATAGGCACCAACTTTGCTTACTAATACTTTCTAATCATTTGTAAAGTAACAATACGTTGCATAGGGGAAGATCTTTAATGTGCTTAGCTGCACGATCAATTAGGCTCCTTCCGGCACCACGACATGGGAGGCCTAGCTGGTCGCTAGGAGGTCCTTCTCTGGCTGGCGTTCGTGCGGACGAGACCTACTCTGTGGCTGCACCCCAAATCTCCTCCCTTCTCCTCTTACTTATTTCCCTTACCTTAAGTTCCTGTACCATTAAGTTAAGTATTGTATGGTTTTAAGTGTGCCTACTCTGGTAGTAACGATTGGTGAGACCTGGGGGTAGTATTTGCCAGTGTTTTGGGTACCCCTAAGTGTTGTGTTTTGTATTAGGGTACCACGTGGTCTCACTACCCTAAGCTGCATCCAGCTTCAGTGCTTATCCAGTAGTACTTTACCCTAGCTTGTTATTAGTGTAAACCTTGTATCCTGCCTATGTGGACCAAGGCTTTTAACGTAAGATAGTGTGGTAAAGTTATTATTATTATTGTTATTGGTGTGAGTGTATATGGGGGGTTGTTAAGGGGTTAATAAATAAGTACATGAATTACAGAGTATCCCTTCTTCCTGTGTGGGAGTGCATTGATCAACCCTTAGACTAACATATATGGTCTTGTAGCAAGTTATTACTACTGTGGATAGTTTATTTTGGGGGCCGGGCCTTTTAGCTCTCCCATATTTGATACTCTGTCTTCTAACTACCTTTACCCCTTAATAGTACCAGTTTCCCCATAGAAGCCCAACACACCATTATTTATAACAGGTGGAGGAGGCCAGGGGCCCTACAACAGTCACCATGGGAGTGTCAGTGTGGTGGAGAGAGTGGTGGAGGAGGCCGGGGACCCTACAACAGTCACCATGGGAGTGTCAGTGTGGTGGAGAGAGTGGTGGAGGAGGCCGGGGGCCCCTACAACAGTCACCATGGGAGTGTCAGTGTGGTGGAGAGAGTGGTGGAGGAGGCCGGGGCCCCTACAACAGTCACCATGGGAGTGTCAGTGTGGTGGAGAGAGTGGTGGAGGAGGCCGGGGCCCCTACAACAGTCACCATGGGAGTGTCAGTGTGGTGGAGAGAGTGGTGGAGGAGGCCGGGGCCCCTACAACAGTCACCATGGGAGTGACAGTGTGGTGGAGAGAGTGGTGGAGGAGGCCGGGGACCCTACAACAGTCACCATGGGAGTGTCAGTGTGGTGGAGAGAGTGGTGGAGGAGGCCGGGGACCTACAACAGTCACCATGGGAGTGTCAGTGTGGTGGAGAGAGTGGTGGAGGAGGCCGGGGGCCCTACAACAGTCACCATGGGAGTGTCAGTGTGGTGGAGAGAGTGGTGGAGGAGGCCAGGGGCCCTACAACAGTCACCATGGGAGTGTGAGTGACAGTGTGGTGGAGAGAGTGGTGGAGGAGGCCGGGGGCCCTACAACAGTCACCATGGGAGTGTCAGTGTGGTAGAGAGAGTGGTGGAGGAGGCCGGGGCCCCTACAACAGTCACCATGGGAGTGTCAGTGTGGTGGAGAGAGTGGTGGAGGAGGCCAGGGGACCCTACAACAGTCACCATGGGAGTGTCAGTGTGGTGGAGAGAGTGGTGGAGGAGGCCGGGGACCTACAACAGTCACCATGGGAGTGTCAGTGTGGTGGAGAGAGTGGTGGAGGAGGCCAGGGGCCCTACAACAGTCACCATGGGAGTGTGAGTGACAGTGTGGTGGAGAGAGTGGTGGAGGAGGCCAGGGGACCCTACAACAGTCACCATGGGAGTGTCAGTGTGGTGGAGAGAGTGGTGGAGGAGGCCGGGGACCTACAACAGTCACCATGGGAGTGTCAGTGTGGTGGAGAGAGTGGTGGAGGAGGCCGGGGACCCTACAACAGTCACCATGGGAGTGTCAGTGTGGTGGAGAGAGTGGTGGAGGAGGCCGGGGACCTACAACAGTCACCATGGGAGTGTGAGTGACAGTGTGGTGGAGAGAGTGGTGGAGGAGGCCAGGGGACCCTACAACAGTCACCATGGGAGTGTCAGTGTGGTGGAGAGAGTGGTGGAGGAGGCCGGGGACCTACAACAGTCACCATGGGAGTGTCAGTGTGGTGGAGAGAGTGGTGGAGGAGGCCGGGGCCCCTACAACAGTCACCATGGGAGTGTCAGTGTGGTGGAGAGAGTGGTGGAGGAGGCCGGGGACCCTACAACAGTCACCATGGGAGTGTCAGTGTGGTGGAGAGAGTGGTGGAGGAGGCCGGGGACCCTACAACAGTCACCATGGGAGTGTCAGTGTGGTGGAGAGAGTGGTGGAGGAGGCCGGGGACCCTACAACAGTCACCATGGGAGTGACAGTGTGGTGGAGAGAGTGGTGGAGGAGGCCGGGGACCTACAACAGTCACCATGGGAGTGTGAGTGACAGTGTGGTGGAGAGAGTGGTGGAGGAGGCCAGGGGCCCTACAACAGTCACCATGGGAGTGTGAGTGACAGTGTGGTGGAGAGAGTGGTGGAGGAGGCCAGGGGCCCTACAACAGTCACCATGGGAGTGTCAGTGTGGTGGAGAGAGTGGTGGAGGAGGCCGGGGGCCCTACAACAGTCACCATGGGAGTGTCAGTGTGGTGGAGAGAGTGGTGGAGGAGGCCGGGGACCTACAACAGTCACCATGGGAGTGTGAGTGACAGTGTGGTGGAGAGAGTGGTGGAGGAGGCCGGGGACCTACAACAGTCACCATGGGAGTGTCAGTGTGGTGGAGAGAGTGGTGGAGGAGGCCAGGGGACCCTACAACAGTCACCATGGGAGTGTCAGTGTGGTGGAGAGAGTGGTGGAGGAGGCCGGGGACCCTACAACAGTCACCATGGGAGTGTCAGTGTGGTGGAGAGAGTGGTGGAGGAGGCCGGGGGCCCCTACAACAGTCACCATGGGAGTGTCAGTGTGGTGGAGAGAGTGGTGGAGGAGGCCAGGGGCCCTACAACAGTCACCATGGGAGTGTCAGTGTGGTGGAGAGAGTGGTGGAGGAGGCCGGGGGCCCTACAACAGTCACCATGGGAGTGTCAGTGTGGTGGGGCGAGTGGTGGAGGAGGCCGGGGACCCTACAACAGTCACCATGGGAGTGTCAGTGTGGTGGAGAGAGTGGTGGAGGAGGCCGGGGACCTACAACAGTCACCATGGGAGTGTCAGTGTGGTGGAGAGAGTAGTGGAGGAGGCCGGGGGCCCTTGCAACAGTCACCATGGGAGTGTCAGTGTGGTGGAGAGAGTGGTGGAGGAGGCCAGGGGCCCTACAACAGTCACCATGGGAGTGTCAGTGTGGCGGAGAGAGTGGTGGAGGAGGCCGGGGACCCTACAACAGTCACCATGGGAGTGTCAGTGTGGTGGAGAGAGTGGTGGAGGAGGCCGGGGGCCCCTACAACAGTCACCATGGGAGTGTCAGTGTGGTGGAGAGAGTGGTGGAGGAGGCCGGGGCCCCTACAACAGTCACCATGGGAGTGTCAGTGTGGTGGAGAGAGCGGTGGAGGAGGCCGGGGCCCCTACAACAGTCACCATGGGAGTGTCAGTGTGGTGGAGAGAGTGGTGGAGGAGGCCGGGGCCCCTACAACAGTCACCATGGGAGTGTCAGTGTGGTGGAGAGAGTGGTGGAGGAGGCCGGGGACCCTACAACAGTCACCATGGGAGTGTCAGTGTGGTGGAGAGAGTGGTGGAGGAGGCCGGGGACCTACAACAGTCACCATGGGAGTGTCAGTGTGGTGGAGAGAGTGGTGGAGGAGGCCGGGGGCCCTACAACAGTCACCATGGGAGTGTCAGTGTGGTGGAGAGAGTGGTGGAGGAGGCCAGGGGCCCTACAACAGTCACCATGGGAGTGTGAGTGACAGTGTGGTGGAGAGAGTGGTGGAGGAGGCCGGGGGCCCTACAACAGTCACCATGGGAGTGTCAGTGTGGTGGAGAGAGTGGTGGAGGAGGCCGGGGCCCCTACAACAGTCACCATGGGAGTGTCAGTGTGGTGGAGAGAGTGGTGGAGGAGGCCAGGGGACCCTACAACAGTCACCATGGGAGTGTCAGTGTGGTGGAGAGAGTGGTGGTGGAGGCCGGGGACCTACAACAGTCACCATGGGAGTGTCAGTGTGGTGGAGAGAGTGGTGGAGGAGGCCAGGGGCCCTACAACAGTCACCATGGGAGTGTGAGTGACAGTGTGGTGGAGAGAGTGGTGGAGGAGGCCAGGGGACCCTACAACAGTCACCATGGGAGTGTCAGTGTGGTGGAGAGAGTGGTGGAGGAGGCCGGGGACCTACAACAGTCACCATGGGAGTGTCAGTGTGGTGGAGAGAGTGGTGGAGGAGGCCGGGGACCCTACAACAGTCACCATGGGAGTGTCAGTGTGGTGGAGAGAGTGGTGGAGGAGGCCGGGGACCTACAACAGTCACCATGGGAGTGTGAGTGACAGTGTGGTGGAGAGAGTGGTGGAGGAGGCCAGGGGACCCTACAACAGTCACCATGGGAGTGTCAGTGTGGTGGAGAGAGTGGTGGAGGAGGCCGGGGACCTACAACAGTCACCATGGGAGTGTCAGTGTGGTGGAGAGAGTGGTGGAGGAGGCCGGGGCCCCTACAACAGTCACCATGGGAGTGTCAGTGTGGTGGAGAGAGTGGTGGAGGAGGCCGGGGACCCTACAACAGTCACCATGGGAGTGTCAGTGTGGTGGAGAGAGTGGTGGAGGAGGCCGGGGACCCTACAACAGTCACCATGGGAGTGTCAGTGTGGTGGAGAGAGTGGTGGAGGAGGCCGGGGACCCTACAACAGTCACCATGGGAGTGACAGTGTGGTGGAGAGAGTGGTGGAGGAGGCCGGGGACCTACAACAGTCACCATGGGAGTGTGAGTGACAGTGTGGTGGAGAGAGTGGTGGAGGAGGCCAGGGGCCCTACAACAGTCACCATGGGAGTGTGAGTGACAGTGTGGTGGAGAGAGTGGTGGAGGAGGCCAGGGGCCCTACAACAGTCACCATGGGAGTGTCAGTGTGGTGGAGAGAGTGGTGGAGGAGGCCGGGGGCCCTACAACAGTCACCATGGGAGTGTCAGTGTGGTGGAGAGAGTGGTGGAGGAGGCCGGGGACCTACAACAGTCACCATGGGAGTGTGAGTGACAGTGTGGTGGAGAGAGTGGTGGAGGAGGCCGGGGACCTACAACAGTCACCATGGGAGTGTCAGTGTGGTGGAGAGAGTGGTGGAGGAGGCCAGGGGACCCTACAACAGTCACCATGGGAGTGTCAGTGTGGTGGAGAGAGTGGTGGAGGAGGCCGGGGACCCTACAACAGTCACCATGGGAGTGTCAGTGTGGTGGAGAGAGTGGTGGAGGAGGCCGGGGGCCCCTACAACAGTCACCATGGGAGTGTCAGTGTGGTGGAGAGAGTGGTGGAGGAGGCCAGGGGCCCTACAACAGTCACCATGGGAGTGTCAGTGTGGTGGAGAGAGTGGTGGAGGAGGCCGGGGGCCCTACAACAGTCACCATGGGAGTGTCAGTGTGGTGGAGAGAGTGGTGGAGGAGGCCGGGGACCCTACAACAGTCACCATGGGAGTGTCAGTGTGGTGGAGAGAGTGGTGGAGGAGGCCGGGGACCTACAACAGTCACCATGGGAGTGTCAGTGTGGTGGAGAGAGTGGTGGAGGAAGCCGGGGACCCCTACAACAGTCACCATGGGAGTGTCAGTGTGGTGGAGAGAGTGGTGGAGGAAGCCGGGGCCCTACAACAGTTACCATGGGAGTGTGACTGTGGTGGAGGAGGCCGGGGGCCCCAACAACAGTTACCATGGGAGTGAGAGTGGGGGTGGAGAGAGTGGTGGAGGACGCCGGGGGCCCCTACAACAGTTACCATGGGAGTGTGACTGTGGTGGAGGAGGCCGGGGTCCTACAACAGTCACCATGGGAGTGTCAGTGTGGTGGAGAGAGTGGTGGAGTTGGCCGGGGTCCTACAACAGTCACCATGTGAGTGTCAGTGTGGTGGAGAGAGTGGTGGAGTTGGCCGGGGTCCTACAACAGTCACCATGGGAGTGAGAGTGGGGGTGGAGAGAGTGGTGAAGGACGCCGGGGGCCCCTACAACAGTTACCATGGGAGTGTGACTGTGGTGGAGAGAGTGGTGGAGGCCGGGGGTCCCTAAAACAGTTACCATGGGAGTGTGACTGTGGTGGAGATAGTGGAGGAGGTCGGGGCCACCATGGGAGTGACAGTGTGGTGGAGAAGGCCGGGTCCCTACAACAGTCACTATGGGAGTGTGAGTGTCAGTGTGGTGGAGAGAGTGGTGGAGGAGGCCGGGGGGCCCTAGAACAGTCACCATGGGAGTGTCAGTGTGGTGGAGAGAGTGGTGGAGGAGGCCAGGGGCCCTACAATAGTCACCATGGGAGTGTCAGTGTGGTGGAGAGAGTGGTGGAGGAGGCCAGGGGCCCTACAACAGTCACCATGGGAGTGTCAGTGTGGTGGAGAGAGTGGTGGAGGAGGCCAGGGGCCCTACAACAGTCACCATGGGAGTGTCAGTGTGGTGGAGAGAGTGGTGGAGGAGGCCGGGGGCCCTACAACAGTCACCATGGGAGTGTCAGTGTGGTGGAGAGAGTGGTGGAGGAGGCCGGGGCCCCTACAACAGTCACCATGGGAGTGTCAGTGTGGTGGAGAGAGTGGTGGAGGAGGCCAGGGGCCCTACAACAGTCACCATGGGAGTGTCAGTGTGGTGGAGAGAGTGGTGGAGGAGGCCGGGGCCCCTACAACAGTCACCATGGGAGTGTCAGTGTGGTGGAGAGAGTGGTGGAGGAGGCCGGGGACCCTACAACAGTCACCATGGGAGTGTCAGTGTGGTGGAGAGAGTGGTGGAGGAGGCCGGGGGCCCCTTCAACAGCACCATGGGAGTTTGACTGTGGTGGAGAGAGTGGTGGAGGAGGCCAGGGGTCCTACAACAGTCACCATGGGAGTGTCAGTGTGGTGGAGAGAGTGGTGGAGGAGGCCGGGGACCCCTACATCAGTCACCATGGGAGTTTGACTGTGGTGGAGAGAGTGTTGGAGGACGCCTGGGGCCCCTACAACAGTTACCATGGGAGTGTGACTGCTGTGTAGAGAGTGGTGGAGAAGGCCGGGGGCCCCTACAACAGTTACCATGGGAGTGTGACTGTGGTGGAGAGAGTGGTGGAGGCCGGGGGTCCCTACAACAGTTACCATGGGAGTGTGACTGTGGTGGAGATAGTGGAGGAGGTCGGGGCCACCATGGGAGTGCCAGTGTGGTGGAGGAGGCCGGGGGCCACCATGGGAGTGCCAGTGTGGTGGAGGAGGCCGGGGCCACCATGGGAGTGCCAGTGTGGTGAAGGAGGCCGGGGGCTACCATGGGAGTGCCAGTGTGGTGGAGGAGGCCGGGGCCACCATGGGAGTGCCAGTGTGGTGGAGGAGGCCGGGGCCAGCATGGGAGTGCCAGTGTGGTGGAGGAGGCCGGGGCCACCATGGGAGTGCCAGAGTGGTGGAGGAGGCCGGGGGCCACCATGGGAGTGCCAGTGTGGTGGAAGAGGCCGGGGGCCACCATGGGAGTGCTAGTGTAGTGGAGGAGGCCGGGGCCACTATGGGAGTGCCAGTGTGGTGGAGGAGGCCGGGGCCACCATGGGAGTGCTAGTGTAGTGGAGGAGGCCGGGGCCACCATGGGAGTGTAAGTGTGGTGGAGGAGGCGGGGGGCCACCATGGGAGTTTGAGTGCCAGTGTGGTGGAGGAGGCCGGGGGCTACCATGGGAGTGCCAGTGTGGTGGAGGAGGCCGGGGGCCACCATGGGAGTGCCAGTGTGGTGGAGGAGGCCGGGGCCACCATGGGAGTGCCAGTGTGGTGAAGGAGGCCGGGGGCCACCATGGGAGTGCCAGTGTGGTGGAGGAGGCCGGGGCCACCATGGGAGTGCCAGTGTGGTCGAGGAGGCCGGGGCCACCATGGGAGTGCCAGTGTGGTGAAGGATGCCGGGGGCCACCATGGGAGTGCCAGTGTGGTGGAGGAGGCCGGGGGCCACCATGGGAGTGCCAGTGTGGTCGAGGAGGCCGGGGCCACCATGGGAGTGCCAGTGTGGTGAAGGATGCCGGGGGCCACCATGGGAGTGACAGTGTGGTGGAGGAGGCCGGGGCCACCATGGGAGTGACAGTGTGGTGGAGGAGGCCGGGGGCCACCATGGGAGTGCCAGTGTGGTCGAGGAGGCCGGGGCCACCATGGGAGTGCCAGTGAGGTGGAGGAGGCCGGGGCCACCATGGGAGTGCCAGTGAGGTGGAGGAGGCCGGGGCCACCATGGGAGTGCCAGTGTGGTGGAGGAGGCCGGGGCCACCATGGGAGTGCCAGTGTGGTGGAGGAGGCCGGGGCCACCGTGGGAGTGTTAGTGCCAGTGTGGTGGAGGTGCCAGTGTGCCGCTGGCAGTGGAGGAGGGCGGACGTGCGCGTTGCTGCTCCTAACTACCAAACTACTCCCTCGTCCCCCACACCTCCCGCTAAGCAGTTTGGTCAATGAAAGCTTCCTGGTGGCGTGTAGGCCTAGGCCCCGGGCACCAGGCAGGCCGGCCAACTGCCTCACCGCTCGTTCTGGGACAGTGCCAAACTGTTTTGGGGCATCACATCGACTCCTGCAGGAGATGAATGGTGCCTGGGTGCTGGGGGCGGCCCTGTCGAGCTCCTGTGGACCTCACTCCTGTGACGAGTGCTCCTGTGAGGCACTCATGAGTCACCACCTCATCATACTCACCTCACAACGCCCTCACAACGCCCTCACAACACACACTGAAGACTAACAAACACTCACTTCAAAAAAAAATGTCAACATGGAAAATATAAGTCAAATATTTAGCTGAACTCTGGTAAATGTTCCCAATAATTGCTCCATCACCTGTGAATATGTGACTGAAAATATATATATGACTCAAAATATATGTGACTTAACATATATGTAACTGAAAATATATGTGACTGAAAATATATATATGACTCCAAATATATGTAACTTAACATATATGTAACTGAAAATATATGTGACTGAATATATATATATATATATATATATGTGACTGAAATATATATGAATGTAAATATATGTGACTGAAAATATATATATTACTCAAAATATGTGACCTAAAATATATATGACTGAAAATATATGTGACTCAAAATATGTGACTGAAAATATATGTGAATGAAAATATATGTGACTGAAAATATATGTGAGTAAAAATACATATGTGTGAATAAGAGTGAATTACTTAAGCAATTGTCAGGCTAATTTAAGCCCAAAGGAGAAGTTTGCAACAGTTGACAACTAAGTGAACCAAACACTGTGTTGCCCCGAGCCTTGACAGCGTGAGCCTTGACAGCGTGGTGTGGGTGAGGGATACAGCTGTAGAATACAGTATACAGGAGCCCGGGGGGGGGGTACAGGACCCCACAGGTGCAGTGATTGGGGGTCAAGTCCTGTTTAAACCTCTTCTCACGACTCCGCTTTATTGACGTTGACTGGAAATGTATTTTGTGTGAATGGAATTGACTGCTCGGCCAAGTTGTCCGTCAGCGGTGATCACTGACTGCTCGGCCAAGCCGCTCGTCAGCGGTGGTCACTGACTGCTCGGCCAAGCCGCTCGTCAGCGGTGATCACTGACTGCTCGGCCAAGCCGCTCGTCAGCGGTGGTCACTGACTGCTCGGCCAAGCCGCTCGTCAGCGGTGATCACTGACTGCTCGGCCAAGCCGCTCGTCAGCGGTGGTCACTGACTGCTCGGCCAAGCCGCTCGTCAGCGGTGATCACTGACTGCTCGGCCAAGCACTTCACCACACGAGAGAAGGTCTGACGCCTGGTGAAGTCCAGGAAGATCTGGTGCCTCCAGCAGACGTCCAGGAAGATCCGGTGCCTCCTGCAGACGTCCAGGAAGATCTGGTGTCTCCTGCAGACGTCCAGGAAGATCCGGTGCCTCCTGCAGACGTCCAGGAAGATCTGGTGTCTCCTGCAGACGTCCAGGAAGATCTGGTTCCTCCAGCAGACGTCCAGGAAGATCTGGTGTCTCCTGCAGACGTCCAAGAAGATCTGGTTCCTCCAACAGACGTCCAGGAAGATCTGGTGTCTCCTGCAGACGTCCAGGAAGATCTGGTTCCTCCAGCAGACGTCCAGGAAGATCTGGTGTCTCCTGCAGACGTCCAGGAAGATCTGGTTCCTCCAGCAGACGTCCAGGAAGATCTGGTGTCTCCTGCAGACGTCCAGGAAGATCTGGTTCCTCCAGCAGACGTCCAGGAAGATCTGGTGTCTCCTGCAGACGTCCAGGAAAGAGAAGGAGGAGGAGGAAGAGGGCCCCCTGTGGAGGCCCCTGTTGTTTAGACCATCAAGGAACACCTGGGAACTGCTCTCCACGGGTCGTTAGCGTGCAAATGGGTCGTCTGGCGGATGATCAACCTCACCCGCTCACCTGAGACTTACCCGAGACTTACCTAAGACTTACCCAAGACTCACCCAAGACTTCCCGAGCGGGGTTTCGAGCGCACGAAGCGTGTCGTGCAGGTAGACTCGTTCTTGCGTCCTCGCAAGCCCTTCATCTCGGATCGTATGAAGTGCGTTGAGCCTTCTGCTGGACGTACGATGTCGTAGAGACTTGGGACTTCTTATAAACATCTGGAAGCGTCATCTTGCTGGATCTACCGAGCTGTTTGAGGCGGCGTGAACCACAACCACACCACAAGGTGAGTGTAGCATCTTTGATTCATTGTGTGGGTGATGGAGAGTCCTCGGTTTCATTACCTGTTCCTTCACTGTTATTCTTCTCCTGATGTGGCTGTGCACCAATTTAGGTTGAGTCTTTGCCTTGCTTGTGATGTCTATTTCGTATTGTCTTTCTGCCTCTCTTCTCATCCTGACATATTCATTCCTGGCATTCTGGTATCTCTCTCTGCTCTCCAGTGTCCTGTTATTCCTATAGTTTCTCCATGCCCTTTTACTTTGCTGCTTAGCTAGCCTACATCTCTGATTAAACCATGGGTTTCTCATTTGTATTTCGTTATTTTCCTTATGGACCGGGACGAACTTGTCTGCTGCGTCCTTACACTTCTGCGTGATGTAGTCCATCATGTCTTGGGCCGTCTTTCCCCTGAGCTCTGTTTCCCATGTTATATCTGTTAGGAATTTTCTTGTCTCCTCATAGTTTCCCTCGACATGCTGACTTAAAAAGTTTCTTGTCGTCACCTCCAATAGTTTAGCTCTCCATGTATCCTCACCTCCATTCGGTTCCTTGTTCTCCCAGTCTATCCGTGATTGAAGTCGCCCATGATGAGCAGGTGGGATCTATTTCTACAGGCAGCAGAGGCTGCCCTCTCAATTATAGTGTTAACTGCCATGTTGTTTCTGTCATACTCTTGCCTGGGTCTAATGTCGTTTGGTGGAGGGTTGTATATTACTGCTGCTACTACTCTTGGTCCACCCATCGTCATGGTGCCTGTAATGTAGTCTCTAAACATCTCGCAGCCCGGGATAACCATCTCCTTGAAACTCCATTCTTTTCTTATCAGTAGGGCCACTCCACCTTCACCCCCATCCTTCCCTCTCTTTCATTATTATAGTGTAGTTCTGGGGAAACACCGCATTTGTTATGATTTCTGAGAGTTTTGTTTCTGTGAGTCCAATTACATCCAGGTTTACTTCTTGTGCTCTTTCTCCAAGTTCACTTGCCTCGCTTGTAATCCCATCTATGTTCGAGTACATTACCTTCAAACTGACTATTCAGTTCATCCTCAGTTTCTGTTAATTCCCCTGGGGTAGGGGGCATGGGGTGTCTGGGGTGGGAGGCCCTAGGAGGGAGGACTTGGGGGATCAGGGATGAGAGGGGGCTGGGAGGATCCGGTGTTGGGAAGCTAGGAGGGTCTGAGATGGGTGAGCTGAGAGGGTCTTGGGGTTGGGGGTCTATTAAGGCTCAGGATGGGGGAGCAGGAGGGGTCTGTGGAAGGGGGAGAACGGGGGTCATTGGTTGGAGAATGAAGGGGAGCCTTGAGAAGGTGGGCCGGGAGGTCTGGGGGTTGTGGAGGGAGGGGGGGGGGGCCTGGGGTGGTGAAGAAGGAGGGCCTGGAGGAAAACATGAGGGGGGGTATGGGGGTTGGGGAGCTGGGGTGACATAGGCTGGGAAGGGTCTCTACTGGTAGGGGGGGGGGCAGGTGATTAGGGGAGGGGAATGATCGTGGGGTGGGATGGCGGGAGGTTTCTGTTATATTCCTCCCTGCGGATGATGGCTTGCTGGTGAGGGAATTCCCACTCCCCTTTGAGTTTACTGGAGGTACTGCACCAATTCCTGTGGCTCCGCTGTTCCCATCTCTCCCCTTGCATCTACTTGCTTCGACAGCCTTCATTATCTCTTCCCTCGTCATGTCCCTCTGCAGAAAAACATCCTTGTATCCCTCTAGTCTCATAAGCTTGCTCTTCCTTGACAGGATTTCCTCTTTCGTTACCTCGTTTGTAACTACTAACTTTATTAGTCGTTTCCTTTCCTTCTTATAAATGCCCAGCCGGAAAATCTTCACTATGTTGCTATTAGCCTCCTGCCATATCCAGGCCCTCCAAGATCTTTGTCGACATAGCTCGGTCCTTCTCTTTCCAGCATTTGAGTCGTGCACTTTGCAACTTCCCGGGATGTAACCGCTTCCATAGCTGCTTCCTCTATAGCAGCCTTGGCACTTGGGTTACTTGCAGCAGTTCTGCATACACGGGTCTCTCTGGAGGGAGCTCCTTCCGCTTCATACCCCTGTTTCCAGAGGGTTGCTTGCCTCGTGCTGGTTCGAATTCAGATTTTCCCAGAATTTATTTATGTTGTGTGTGTGTGTGTGTGTGTGTGTGTGTGTGTGTGTGTGTGTGTGTGTGTGCGTGAGTGTGTGTGTGTGTGTGTGTGTGTGTGTGTGTGTGTGTGTGTGTGTGTGTGTGTGTGTGTGTGTGTGTGTGTGTGTGTGTGTGTGTGTGTGTGTGTGTGTGTGTGTGTGTGTGTGTGTGTGTGTGTGTGTGTGTGTGTGTGTGTGTACTCACCTATATGTGCTTGCAGGATCGAGCATTGACTCTTGGATCCCGCCTTTCCAGCTATCGGTTGTTTACAGCAATGACTCCTGTCCCATTTCCCTATCATACCTAGTTTTAAAAGTATGAATAGTATTTGCTTCCACAACCTGTTCCCCAAGTGCATTCCATTTTTCTACTACTCTCACGCTAAAAGAAAACTTCCTAACATCTCTGTGACTCATCTGAGTTTCCAGTTTCCACCCATGTCCCCTCGTTCTGTTATTATTACGTGTGAACATTTCATCTATTTCCACTTTGTCAATTCCCCTGAGTATTTTATATGTCCCTATCATATCTCCTCTCTCCCTTCTTTTCTCTAGTGTCGTAAGGTTCAGTTCCTTCAGCCGCTCTTCATATCCCATCCCTCGTAACTCTGGGACAAGCCTCGTCGCAAACCTCTGAACCTTCTCCAGTTTCTTTATGTGTTTCTTCAGGTGGGGGCTCCATGATGGCGCGGCATACTCTAAGACGGGTCTCACGTAGGCAGTGTAAAGCGCCCTAAAAGCTTCCTCATTTAGGTTTCTGAATGAAGTTCTAATTTTCGCCAGTGTAGAGTACGCTGCTGTCGTTATCCTATTTATATGTGCCTCAGGAGTTAGATTAGGTGTCACATCCACTCCCAGGTCTCTTTCTCGAATCGTTACAGGTAGGCTGTTCCCCTTCATTGTGTACTGTCCCTTTGGTCTCCTGTCACCTGATCCCATTTCCATAACTTTACATTTACTGGTGTTAAACTCCAGTAGCCATTTCCCTGACCATCTCTGCAGCCTGTTTAAGTCCTCTTGGAGGATCCTACAATCCTCGTCTGTCACAACTCTTCTCATTAATTTTGCGTCATCTGCAAACATTGACATGTATGATTCCACTCCTGTAAACATATCATTTACGTAAATTAGAAAGAGGATTGGTCCCAGCACCGATCCTTGAGGTACTCCACTTGTTACTGTTCGCCAGTCCGACTTTTCGCCCCTTACCATTACCCTCTGGCTCCTTCCTGTTAGGTAGTTCTTCACCCATACTAGGGCCTTTCCGCTTACTCCTGCCTGCCTCTCAAGTTTGTATAGCAGTCTCATGTGCGGTACCGTATCAAAGGCCTTTTGGCAGTCAAGAAATATGCAGTCTGCCCAGCCTTCTCTGTCCTGCCTTATCCTTGTTACTTTATCATAGAATTCTAAAAGGTTTGTTAGGCATGATTTCCCTGTCCAGAACCCATGTTGGTGCTTGTTTACAAACCCAATGCTCTCCAGGTGCTCAACAAGTCTTAGCCTAATTATTCTTTCAAGTATTTTGCAGGGGATGCTTGTCAGTGATACGGGTCTGTAGTTAAGTGCCTCCTCCCTATCACCTTTTTTGAAAATCGGTACGACATTTGCCTCCTTCCAGCAACTGGGCAATTCTCCCGACATAAGTGACTCATTAAAGATCATTGCCAGAGGCACGCTGAGAGCCTGCGCTGCCTCTTTAAGTATCCACGGTGATACTTTGTCTGGTCCAACAGCTTTATTTGCATCCAGTGTTGTCAACTGTTTCATTACATCCTCTGCTGTCACCTCTATATCTGATAGTCTTTCATCTTGGGTAATCTCTTCTAACAATGGGAGCTGCTCAGGCTCGGTTGTGAACACTCCATGGAATTTTGCATTCAGTACCTCGCAGATTTCCTTGTCGCTTTCTGTATATGCCCCTTCTGTTTTCCTCAGTCTTGTCACTTGGTCATTTACCGACATCTTCCTTCTTATATGGCTATGTAGTAATTTTGGTTGCTTTTTCGCTTTGACTGCAATATCGTTCTCATAATTTCTTTCCGACACTCGTCTTATGTTAATGTAATCATTCCTAGCTCTGTTACATCTAATCCTGTTGTCCTCTGTCCTTTGTCTTCTGTACTTCCTCCACTCCCTCCTGCTTCTCACCTTTGCTTCCTGACACTGTCTATTAAACCATGGGTTATTATATTCCCTCCTGCTTTTTTCCTTTATTGTTGGAATAAATCTATCTTCAGCCTCCTTGCATTTCAATATGACTTGGTTCATCATACCTTGCACTGTTTTTCCTCTAAGTTCTTCCTCCCACTGCACTTCTCCCAGGTAGTCCCTTATCCTTCTGTAGTCCCCTTTTCTGTAATCAAGTCTCCTTTCCCGGACCTCTTGTCCTTTGGTCACAATTTTAAGCTCCATCATGTAGTCAAAGACTAGGACACAATGGTCACTAGCTCCTAGTGGTATTTCATGTTCCAACTGCTCGATGTCTTCTACATTCTGAGTGATAATGAGATCTAATAGGCTGGGCGTATCCCCTCCTCTTTCCCTAGTATCTTCTTTCACATGCTGTGTTAGGAAATTCCTGTCAATAACGTCTACCAGCTTCGCTCCCCAGGTCTCCTCCCCGCCATGGGGATTCCTCGTTTCCCAATCTATCTCTCCGTGATTTAGGTCCCCCATGACCAGCAGCTTCGCTCTCATTCTATGCGCTAAAGTTGCTGCCCTCTGCAGTTCATCCATACATGTCTTGTTGCTGTCCTCGTACTCCTGCCTGGGCCTTCTACTGTTTGGTGTGTGTGTGTGTGTGTGTGTGTGTGTGTGTGTGTGTGTGTGTGTGTGTGTGTGTGTGTGTGTGTGTGTGTGTGTGTGTGTGTGTGTGTGTGTGTGTGTGTGTGTGTGTGTGTGTGTGTGTACTCACCTAGTTGTGCTTGTGGGGGTTGAGCTCTGGCTCTTTGGTCCCGCCTCTCAACTGTCAATCAACAGGTGTACAGGTTCCTGAGCCTATTGGGCTCTATCATATCTACACTTGAAACTGTGTATGGAGTCAGCCTCCACCACATCACTTCCTAATGCATTCCATTTGTCAACCACTCTGACACTAAAAAAGTTCTTTCTAATATCTCTGTGGCTCATTTGGGCACTCAGTTTCCACCTGTGTCCCCTAGTGCGTGTGCCCCTTGTGTTAAATAGCCTGTCTTTATCAACCCTGTCGATTCCCTTGAGAATCTTGAATGTGGTGATCATGTCCCCCCTAACTCTTCTGTCTTCCAACGAAGTGAGGTTTAATTCCCGTAGTCTCTCCTCGTAGCTCATACCTCTCAGCTCGGGTACTAGTCTGGTGGCAAACCTTTGAACCTTTTCCAGTTTAGTCTTATGCTTGACTAGATATGGACTCCATGCTGGAGCCGCATACTCCAGGATTGGTCTGACATATGTGGTATATAATGTTCTGAAAGATTCCTTACACAAGTTTCTAAAGGCCGTTCTTATGTTAGCCAACCTGGCATATGCTGCTGATGTTATCCTCTTGATATGAGCTTCAGGGGACAGGTCTGGCGTGATATCAACCCCCAGGTCTTTCTCTCTCTCTGACTCTTGAAGTATTTCATCTCCCAAGTGATACCTTGTATCTGGTCTCCTGCTTCCTACCCCTATCTTCATTACATTACATTTGCTTGGGTTAAACTCTAACAGCCATTTGTTCGACCATTCCTGCAGCTTGTCCAGGTCTTCTTGAAGCCTCAAGCTGTCCTCCTCTGTCTTAATCCTTCTCATAATTTTGGCGTCGTCAGCAAACATTGAGAGGAATGAGTCTATACCCTCTGGGAGATCATTTACGTATATCAGAAACAGGATAGGTCCAAGTACAGAGCCCTGTGGGACTCCACTGGTGACTTCACGCCAGTGAGGTCTCACCCCTCACTGTAACTCTCTGCTTCCTATTGCTTGTGTGTGTGTGCCTGTTTCTCCAGCTTATGCATGTGTGTGTGTGTGTGTGTGTGTGTGTGTGTGTGTGTGTGTGTGTGTGTGTGTGTGTGTGTGTGTGTGTGTGTGTGTACTCACCTAGTTGTGCTTGCGGGGGTTGAGCTCTGGCTCTTTGGTCCCGCCTCTCAACTGTCAATCAACTGGTGTACAGATTCCTGAGCCTACTGGGCTCTATCATATCTACATTTGAAACTGTGTATGGAGTCAGCCTCCACCACATCACTGCCTAATGCATTCCATTTGTTAACTACTCTGACACTGAAAAAGTTCCTTCTAACGTCTCTGTGGCTCATGTGGGTACTCAGTTTCCACCTGTGTCCCCTTGTTCGCGTCCCACCAGTGTTGAATAGTTTATCCTTGTTTACCCTGTCGATTCCTCTGAGGATTTTGTAGGTTGTGATCATGTCTCCCCTTACTCTTCTGTCTTCCAGTGTCGTAAGGTGCATTTCCCGCAGCCTTTCCTCGTAACTCATGCCTCTTAGTTCTGGGACTAGTCTAGTGGCATACCTTTGAACTTTTTCCAGCTTCGTCTTGTGCTTGACAAGGTACGGGCTCCATGCTGGGGCCGCATACTCCAGGATTGGTCTTACATATGTGGTGTACAAGATTCTGAATGATTCCTTACACAGGTTCCTGAACGCTGTTCTGATGTTAGCCAGCCTCGCATATGCCGCAGACGTTATTCTTTTTATGTGGGCTTCAGGAGACAGGTTTGGTGTGATATCAACTCCTAGATCTTTCTCTCTGTCCGTTTCATTAAGTACTTCATCTCCTATTCTGTATCCTGTGTCTGGCCTCCTGTTTCCACTGCCTAGTTTCATTACTTTGCATTTACTCGGGTTGAACTTCAGCAGCCATTTGTTGGACCATTCACTCAGTCTGTCTAGGTCATCTTGTAGCCTCCTACTATCATCCTCAGTTTCAATCCTCCTCATAATTTTTGCATCATCGGCAAACATTGAGAGAAACGAGTCTATACCCTCTGGGAGATCATTTACATATATCAGAAACAGTATAGGTCCAAGGACTGACCCCTGCGGGACTCCACTCGTAACGTCTCGCCAATCTGAGACCTCACCCCTCACACTGACTCGTTGTCTCCTGTTGCTTAGGTACTCCTGTATCCAACGGAGTACCTTCCCTTTCACTCCAGCCTGCATCTCCAGCTTTTTCACTAGCCTCTTGTGTGGCACTGTATCAAAGGCTTTCTGACAATCCAAAAATATGCAGTCTGCCCACCCTTCTCTTTCTTGCCTTATTTTTGTTGCCTGGTCGTAGAATTCAAGTAACCCTGTGAGGCAGGACCTGCCATCCCTGAACCCATGTTGATGCTGTGTTACAAAGTTCTTTCGCTCCAGATGTTCCACTAGCTTTCTTCGCACAATCTTCTCCATCAACTTGCATGGTATGCAGGTTAGGGACACTGGCCTGTAGTTCAGTGCCTCCTGTCTATCCCCTTTCTCGTATATCGGGACTACGTTACCTGCTTTCCAAATTTCTGGCAGTTCCCCTGTTGCCAGTGATTTGTTATACACTATGGAGAGTGGTAGGCACAGTTCTTCTGCTCCTTCCTTTAGTATCCAAGGGGAGATTCCATCTGGGCCTATAGCCTTTGTCACATCCAACTCTAGTAAACACTTCCTTACTTCCCCGCTGGTAATCTCAAACTCTTCCAGTGGTTCCTGGTTAACTATTCCCTCTCTTATCTCTGGAACTTCTCCTTGCTCTAAGGTGAAGACCTCCTGGAATTTCTTATTCAGTTCCTCACACACTTCCTTGTCGTTTGTAGTGAATCCTTCCGCCCCTAACCTTAATTTCATAACCTGTTCCTTTACTGTTGTTTTTCTCCTGATGTGGCTATGCAACAATTTAGGCTGAGTCTTTGCCTTGCTTGCGATGTCATTTTCGTATTGTCTTTCTGCCTCTCTTCTCATCCTGACATATTCATTCCTGGCATTCTGGTATCTTTCTCTGCTCTCCAGTGTCCTGTTATTCCTATAGTTTCTCCATGCCCTTTTACTTTGCTGCTTAGCTAGCCTACATCTCTGATTAAACCATGGGTTTCTCACTACTGTCAAATAAGGAAAGTCCTGGGTAAATACTGGCTTGGAAACAGGGTTGTTGATCTGTGAAACCAATTACCGTGTAACCTAATAGAAGTTCGGTTCCCTTGATTGTTTCAAGCGTAGGTTAGACTGGTAAATGAATGAGATTGTGTGGATATATATAGGAGCTGCCTGGTGTGGACCAATAGGAGCTGCCTGGTGTGGACCAATAGGAGCTGCCTGGTGTGGACCAATAGGAGCTGCCTCGTATGGACCAATAGGAGCTGCCTCGTATGGACCAATAGGAGCTGCCTGGTGTGGACCAATAGGAGCTGCCTGGTATGGACCAATAGGAGCTGCCTCGTATGGACCAACAGGAGATGCCTGGTGTGGACCAATAGGAGCTGCCTGGTGTGGACCAATAGGAGCTGCCTGGTGTGGACCAATAGGAGCTGCCTCGTATGGACCAACAGGAGATGCCTGGTGTGGACCAATAGGAGCTGCCTGGTGTGGACCAATAGGAGCTACCTGGTGTGGACCAATAGGAGCTGCCTGGTGTGGACCAATAGGAGCTGCCGCGTATGGACCAACAGGAGCTGCCTCGTATGGACCAACAGGAGCTGCCTCGTATGGACCAATAGGAGCTGCCTGGTGTGGACCAATAGGAGCTGCCTCGTATGGACCAATATGAGCTGCCTGGTGTGGACCAATAGGAGCTGCCTGGTATGGACCAATAGGAGCTGCCTGGTATGGACCAATAGGAGCTGCCTCGTATGGACCAATAGGAGCTGCCTGGTGTGGACCAATAGGAGCTGCCTGGTGTGGACCAATAGGAGCTGCCTGGGATGGACCAATAGGAGCTGCCTGGTATGGACCAATAGGAGCTGCCTGGTGTGGACCAATAGGAGCTGCCTCGTATGGACCAATAGGAGCTGCCTGGTGTGGACCAATAGGAGCTGCCTCGTATGGACCAATAGGAGCTGCCTCGTATGGACCAATAGGAGCTGCCTGGTGTGGACCAATAGGAGCTGCCTGGTATGGACCAATAGGAGCTGCCTGGTATGGACCAATAGGAGCTGCCTCGTATGGACCAATATGAGCTGCCTGGTGTGGACCAATAGGAGCTGCCTCGTATGGACCAATAGGAGCTGCCTGGTATGGACCAATAGGAGCTGCCTCGTATGGACCAATAGGAGCTGCCTGGTATGGACCAATAGGAGCTGCCTCGTATGGACCAATAGGAGCTGCCTCGTATGGACCAATAGGAGCTGCCTCGTATGGACCAATAGGAGCTGCCTCGTATGGACCAATAGGAGCTGCCTGGTATGGACCAATAGGAGCTGCCACGTATGGACCAATAGGAGCTGCCTGGTGTGGACCAATAGGAGCTGCCTCGTATGGACCAATAGGAGCTGCCTGGTGTGGACCAATAGGAGCTGCCTCGTATGGACCAATAAGAGCTGCCTGGTGTGGACCAATAGGAGCTGCCTCGTATGGACTAATAGGAGCTGCCTGGTGTGGACCAATAGGAGCTGCCACGTATGGACCAATAGGAGCTGCCTGGTGTGGACCAATAGGAGCTGCCTCGTATGGACCAATAGGAGCTGCCTGGTGTGGACCAATAGGAGCTGCATCGTATGGACCAATAAGACTCCAGCAGTTACCTTAACTCTTATGATCTTATGTGATAACTTAAGGGTTGTTAAGACTGAGAGGAGAACGACGCGCCTCATTGAATCACCAGGACGTGTGAGGGAGGTGTGAGGGGGGTGTGAGGGAGGTGTGAGGGAGGTGTGAGGCAGGTGTGAGGGAGGTGTGAGGGGGGTGTGAGGGAGGTGTGAGGGAGGTGTGAGGCAGGTGTGAGGGAGGTGTGAGGCAGGTGTGAGGGAGGTGTGAGGGGGGTGTGAGGGAGGTGTGAGGGAGGTGTGAGGCAGGTGTGAGGGAGGTGTGAGGCAGGTGTGAGGCAGGTGTGAGGGAGGTGTGAGGGGGGTGTGAGGGAGGTGTGAGGCAGGTGTGAGGCAGGTGTGAGGCAGGTGTGAGGCAGGTGTGAGGGAGGTATGAGGGGGGTGTGAGGCAGGTGTGAGGGAGGTGTGAGGGGGGTGTGAGGCAGGTGTGAGGGAGGTGTGAGGGAGGTGTGAGGGGGGTGTGAGGGAGGTGTGAGGCAGGAGTGAGGGAGGTGTGAGGGGGGTGTGAGGCAGGTGTGAGGCAGGTGTGATGCAGGTATGAGGGAGGTGTGAGGGAGGAGTGAGGCAGGTGTGAGGCAGGTGTGAGGGAGGTGTGAGGGAGGTGTGAGGGAGGTGTGAGGCAGGTGTGAGGGAGGTGTGAGGCAGGTGTGAGGGAGGTGTGAGGGGGGTGTGAGGGAGGTGTGAGGCAGGAGTGAGGGAGGTGTGAGGCAGGTGTGAGGGAGGTGTGAGGGAGGTGTGAGGGAGGTGTGAGGGAGGTGTGAGGAAGGAGTGAGGGAGGTGTGAGGCAGGAGTGAGGGAGGTGTGAAGGAGGTGTGAGGGGGGTGTGAGGGAGGTGTGAGGCAGGAGTGAGGGAGGTGTGAGGCAGGTGTGAGGCAGGTGTGAGGCAGGTGTGAGGGAGGTGTGAGGCAGGTGTGAGGGAGGTGTGAGGGAGGTGTGAGGGAGGTGTGAGGCAGGTGTGAGGGAGGTGTGAGGAAGGAGTGAGGGAGGTGTGAGGGAGGTGTGAGGGAGGAGTGAGGGAGGTGTGAGGCAGGTGTGAGGCAGGTGTGAGGCAGGTATGAGGGAGGTGTGAGGGAGGTGTGAGGGGGGTGTGAGGGAGGTGTGAGGCAGGAGTGGGGGAGGTGTGAGGCAGGTGTGAGGCAGGTGTGAGGCAGGTGTTAGGCAGGTGTGAGGGAGGTGTGAGGGAGGTGTGAGGCAGGTGTGAGGGAGGTGTGAGGGAGGTGTGAGGGAGGTGTGAGGCAGGTGTGAGGGAGGTGTGAGGAAGGAGTGAGGGAGGTGTGAGGCAGGTGTGAGGGAGGAGTGAGGGAGGTGTGAGGCAGGTGTGAGGCAGGTGTGAGGCAGGTGTGAGGGAGGTGTGAGGGGGGTGTGAGGGGGGTGTGAGGCAGGTGTGAGGCAGGTGTGAGGGAGGTGTGAGGGAGGAGTGAGGCAGGTGTGAGGCAGGTGTGAGGGAGGTGTGAGGGGGTGTGAGGCAGGAGTGAGGGAGGAGTGAGGCAGGTGTGAGGCAGGTGTGAGGGAGGTGTGAGGGAGGTGTGAGGGAGGAGTGAGGGAGGTGTGAGGGAGGTGTGAGGCAGGTGTGAGGGAGGAGTGAGGGAGGTGTGAGGCAGGTGTGAGGGAGGAGTGAGGGAGGTGTGAGGCAGGTGTGAGGGAGGAGTGAGGGAGGTGTGAGGCAGGTGTGAGGCAGGTGTGAGGCAGGTGTGAGGAAGGTGTGAGGCAGGTGTGAGGCAGGTGTGAGGGAGGTGTGAGGCAGGTGTGAGGGAGGAGTGGGGGAGGTGTGAGGCAGTTGTCAGGGAGGAGTGAGGGAGGTGTGAGGGAGGTGTGAGGGAGGTGTGAGGGAGGTGTGAGGGAGGTGTGAGGGAGGTGTGTGGCAGGTGTGAGACAGGTGTGAGGCAGGTGTGAGGGAGGTGTGAGGCAGGTGTGAGGGAGGTGTGAGGGAGGTGTGAGGCAGGTGTGAGGGAGGTGTGTGGCAGGTGTGAGGCAGGTGTGAGGGAGGTGTGAGGGAGGTGTGAGGCAGGTGTGAGGGAGGTGTGAGGGAGGTGTGAGAGAGGTGTGAGGGAGGTGTGTGGCAGGTGTGAGACAGGTGTGAGGCAGGTGTGAGGGAGGTGTGAGAGAGGTGTGAGGGAGGTGTGAGGGAGGTGTGAGGCAGGTGTGAGGGAGGTGTGTGGCAGGTGTGAGGCAGGTGTGAGGGAGGTGTGAGGGAGGTGTGAGGCAGGTGTGAGGGAGGTGTGAGGGAGGTGTGAGGCAGGTGTGAGGGAGGTGTGAGGCAGGTGTGAGGGAGGTGTGAGGCAGGTGTGAGGGAGGAGTGAGGGAGGTGTGAGGGAGGTGTGAGGGAGGTGTGAGGGAGGTGTGAGGGAGGAGTGAGGGAGGTGTGAGGGAGGAGTGAGGGAGGTGTGAGGCAGGTGTTAGGCAGCTGTGAGGGAGGTGTGAGGGAGGTGTGAGAGAGGTGTGAGGGAGGTATGAGGCAGGTGTGAGGGAGGTGTGAGGGAGGTGTGAGGGAGGTATGAGGGAAGAGTGAGGGAGGTGTGAGGGAGGTGTGAGGGAGGTATGAGGCAGGTGTGAGGCAGGTGTGAGGGAGGTGTGAGGCAGGTGTGAGGGAGGTGTGAGGCAGGTGTGAGGGAGGTGTGAGGCAGGTGTGAGGGAGGAGTGAGGGAGGTGTGAGGGAGGTGTGAGGGAGGTGTGTGGCAGGTGTGAGGCAGGTGTGAGGGAGGTGTGAGGGAGGTGTGAGGGAGGTATGAGGCAGGTGTGAGGCAGGTGTGAGGGAGGTGTGAGGGAGGTGTGAGGGAGGTATGAGGGAAGAGTGAGGGAGGTGTGAGGGAGGTGTGAGGCAGGTGTGAGGGAGGAGTGAGGGAGGTGTGAGGCAGGTGTGAGGGAGGTGTGAGGGAGGTGTGAGGGAGGTGTGAGGGAGGAGTGAGGGAGGTGTGAGGCAGGTGTGAGGGAGGTGTGAGGGAGGTGTGAGGCAGGTGTGAGGGAGGAGTGAGGGAGGTGTGAGGGAGGTGTGAGGCAGGTGTGAGGGAGGTGTGAGGCAGGTGTGAGGGAGGTGTGAGGGAGGTGTCCCCTTATAAAAGTGATAGCGACGGGTGACGTAACAAATGATAGCGACGGGTGACGTAACAAGTGATAGCGACGGGTGACGTAACAAAAGATAGCGACGGGTGACGTAACAAAAGATAGCGACGGGTGACGTAACAAAAGATAGCGACGGGTGACGTAACAAAAGATAGCGACGGGTGACGTAACAAGTGATAGCGACGGGTGACGTAACAAAAGATAGCGACGGGTGACGTAAGAAAAGATAGCGACGGGTGACGTAACAAGTGATAGCGACGGGTGACGTAACAAAAGATAGCGACGGGTGACGTAACAAAAGATAGCGACGGGTGACGTAACAAATGATAGCGACGGGTGACGTAACAAATGATAGCGACGGGTGACGTAACAAAAGATAGCGACGGGTGACGTAACAAATGATTGCGACGGGTGACGTAACAAATGATAGCGACGGGTGACGTAACAAAAGATAGCGACTTACAATCAACATATAACACATATACCAAGCCCAGGAACGTCATATATCACATTCTTGGTGTCAAAAGAATAATAATGGGTAAGTCAGTTACGACTTCCCTATTCTTAATGGGGAAGAAGAATTTGTCAGGTACCCCATTTTCAGAATAGGGAAGGGAACACAGAATAGGGAAGGGAACACAGAATAGGGAAGGGAACACAGAATAGGGAAGGGAACACAGAATAGGGAAGGGAACACAGAATAGGCCCAATAACACCTGAGACAGGAACACAGAATAGGCCCAATAACACCTGAGACAGGAACACATAATAGGCCCAATAACACCTGAGACAGGAACACAGAATAGGCCCAATAACACCTGAGACAGGAACACAGAATAGGTCCAATAACACCTGAGACAGGAACACAGAATAGGCCCAATAACACCTGAGACAGGAACACATAATGGGCCCAATAACACCTGAGACAGGAACACATAATGGGCCCAATAACACCTGAGACAGGAACACATAATGGGCCCAATAACACCTGAGACAGGAACACATAATGGGCCCAATAACACCTGAGACAGGAACACATAATGGGTCCAATAACACCTGAGACAGGAACACATAATGGGCCCAATAACACCTGAGACAGGAACACATAATGGGCCCAATAACACCTGAGACAGGAACACATAATAGGCCCAATAACACCTGAGACAGGAACACATAATAGGCCCAATAACACCTGAGACAGGAACACAGAATGGGTCCAATAACACCTGAGACAGGAACACATAATGGGCCCAATAACACCTGAGACAGGAACACATAATGGGCCCAATAACACCTGAGACAGGAACACATAATGGGCCCAATAACACCTGAGACAGGAACACAGAATAGGCCCAATAACACCTGAGACAGGAACACATAATGGGCCCAATAACACCTGAGACAGGAACACATAATGGGCCCAATAACACCTGAGACAGGAACACATAATGAGACAGGAACACATAATTGGCCCAATAACACCTGAGACAGGAACACATAATGGGCCCAATAACACCTGAGACAGGAACACAGAATGGGTCCAATAACACCTGAGACAGGAACACATAATGGGCCCAATAACACCTGAGACAGGAACACATAATGGGCCCAATAACACCTGAGACAGGAACACATAATGGGCCCAATAACACCTGAGACAGGAACACAGAATAGGCCCAATAACACCTGAGACAGGAACACATAATGGGCCCAATAACACCTGAGACAGGAACACAGAATAGGCCCAATAACACCTGAGACAGGAACACATAATGGGCCCAATAACACCTGAGACAGGAACACATAATGGGCCCAATAACACCTGAGACAGGAACACATAATGGGCCCAATAACACCTGAGACAGGAACACATAATGGGCCCAATAACACCTGAGACAGGAACACATAATGGGCCCAATAACACCTGAGACAGGAACACATAATGGGCCCAATAACACCTGAGACAGGAACACATAATGGGCCCAATAACACCTGAGACAGGAACACATAATGGGCCCAATAACACCTGAGACAGGAACACATAATGGGCCCAATAACACCTGAGACAGGAACACATAATGGGCCCAATAACACCTGAGACAGGAACACATAATGGGCCCAATAACACCTGAGACAGGAACACATAATGGGCCCAATAACACCTGAGACAGGAACACATAATGGGCCCAATAACACCTGAGACAGGAACACATAATGGGCCCAATAACACCTGAGACAGGAACACATAATGGGCCCAATAACACCTGAGACAGGAACACAGAATAGGCCCAATAACACCTGAGACAGGAACACAGAATAGGTCCAATAACACCTGAGACAGGAACACAGAATAGGCCCAATAACACCTGAGACAGGAACACATAATGGGCCCAATAACACCTGAGACAGGAACACATAATGGGCCCAATAACACCTGAGACAGGAACACATAATGGGCCCAATAACACCAGTTGTATTCACCTAGTTGTATTCACCTAGTTGTATTCACCTAGTTGTATTCACCTAGTTGTATTCACCTAGTTGTATTCACCTAGTTGTATTCACCTAGTTGTATTCACCTAGTTGTATTCACCTAGTTGTATTCACCTAGTTGTATTCACCTAGTTGTATTCACCTAGTTGTATTCACCTAGTTGTATTCACCTAGTTGTATTCACCTAGTTGTATTCACCTAGTTGTATTCACCTAGTTGTATTCATCTAGTTGTATTCACCTAGTTGTATTCACCTAGTTGTATTCACCTAGTTGTATTCACCTAGTTGTATTCACCTAGTTGTATTCACCTAGTTGTATTCACCTAGTTGTATTCACCTAGTTGTATTCACCTAGTTGTATTCACCTAGTTGTATTCACCTAGTTGTATTCACCTAGTTGTATTCACCTAGTTGTATTCACCTAGTTGTATTCACCTAGTTGTATTCACCTAGTTGTATTCTAGTTGTATTCCTAGTTGTATTCACCTAGTTGTGTATTCACCTAGTCGTGTATTTACCTAGATGTGTATTCACCTAGTTGTATTCACCTAGTCGTGTATTCACTTAGTTGGGTATTCACCTAGTTGTATTCACCTAGTTGTATTCACCTAGTTGTATTCACCTAGTTGGGTATTCACCTAGTTGTATTCACCTAGTTGTATTCACCTAGTTGTATTCACCTAGTTGTATTCACCTAGTTGTATTCACCTAGTTGTATTCACCTAGTTGTATTCACCTAGTTGTATTCACCTAGTTGTATTCACCTAGTTGTATTCACCTAGTTGTATTCACCTAGTTGTATTCACCTAGTTGTATTCACCTAGTTGTATTCACCTAGTTGTATTCACCTAGTTGTATTCACCTAGTTGTATTCACCTAGTTGTATTCACCTAGTTGTATTCACCTAGTTGTATTCACCTAGTTGTATTCACCTAGTTGTATTCACCTAGTTGTATTCACCTAGTTGTATTCACCTAGTTGTATTCACCTAGTTGTATTCACCTAGTTGTATTCACCTAGTTGTATTCACCTAGTTGTATTCACCTAGTTGTATTCACCTAGTTGTATTCACCTAGTTGTATTCACCTAGTTGTATTCACCTAGTTGTATTCACCTAGTTGTATTCCTAGTTGTATTCACCTAGTTGTATTCACCTAGTTGTATTCACCTAGTTGTATTCACCTAGTTGTATTCACCTAGTTGTATTCACCTAGTTGTATTCACCTAGTTGTAATCACCTAGTTGTATTCACCTAGTTGTATTCACCTAGTTGTATTCACCTAGTTGTATTCACCTAGTTGTATTCACCTAGTTGTATTCACCTAGTTGTATTCACCTAGTTGTATTCACCTAGTTGTATTCACACACCCTAGTCTGGAGCACGAGGAAGTGAACGCTCCCACACCCTAGTCTGGAGCACGAGGAAGTGAACGCTCCCACACCCTAGTCTGGAGCACCAGGAAGTGAACGCTCCCACACCCTAGTCTGGAGCACGAGGAAGTGAACGCTCCCACACCCTAGTCTGGAGCACCAGGAAGTGAACGCTCCCACACCCTAGTCTGGAGCACGAGGAAGTGAACGCTCCCACACCCTAGTCTGGAGCACCAGGAAGTGAACGCTCCCACACCCTAGTCTGGAGCACCAGGAAGTGAACGCTCCCACACCCTAGTCTGGAGCACCAGGAAGTGAACGCTCCCACACCCTAGTCTGGAGCACGAGGAAGTGAACGCTCCCACACCCTAGTCTGGAGCACCAGGAAGTGAACGCTCCCACACCCTAGTCTGGAGCACGAGGAAGTGAACGCTCCCACACCCTAGTCTGGAGCACGAGGAAGTGAACGCTCCCACACCCTAGTCTGGAGCACGAGGAAGTGAACGCTCCCACACCCTAGTCTGGAGCACGAGGAAGTGAACGCTCCCACACCCTAGTCTGGAGCACCAGGAAGTGAACGCTCCCACACCCTGGTCTGGAGCACCAGGAAGTGAACGCTCCCACAACCTAGTCTGGAGCACGAGGAAGTGAACGCTCCCACACCCTAGTCTGGAGCACGAGGAAGTGAACGCTCCCACACCCTAGTCTGGAGCACCAGGAAGTGAACGCTCCCACACCCTAGTCTGGAGCACGAGGAAGTGAACGCTCCCACACCCTAGTCTGGAGCACCAGGAAGTGAACGCTCCCACACTCTAGTCTGGAGCACCAGGAAGTGAACGCAGCCTCCTGGCGTTCAGTCAGCCAGGGAAGGTCTGCAATAAGAACAAAAATGGAGCAAATTTAGTAAATTTGTTAAGCATAATTACCATAGCGAGGCTTGTTCCGCTGGGAGCAGTTCGGTCGTTTGTTGAGGTAATGGCCTCTTATCCCCTGCTTTACGGCGCTCCTCTCAGTATTTTATTCAATCATCTCTGAATCTCATATGATGAGAGGTGGAGCCCCTTGTTGGGTTTTTGACTTTCTGGCTTAAATTATTGGTTCTGCAGAGAACTTGTTCATTGGTTCAGATCCCCTTGTTCCATGGGTCCAGATCCCCTTGTTCCGTAGGTCCAGATCCCCTTGTTCCATAGGTCCAGATCCCCTTGTTCCATGGGTCCAGATCCCCTTGTTCCATGGGTCCAGATCCCCTTGTTCCATGGGTCTAGATCCCCTTGTTCCATGGGTCTAGATCCCCTTGTTCCATGGGATGGTCCAGATCCCCTTGTTCTATGGGATGGTCCAGATCCCCTTGTTCAATGGGTCCAGATCCCCTTGTTCCATGGGATGGTCCAGGTCCCCTTGTTCCATGGGATGGTCCAGATCCCCTTGTTCCATGGGATGGTCCAGATCCCCTTGTTCCATGGGATGGTCCAGATCCCCTTGTTCCATGGGATGGTCCAGATCCCCTTGTTCCATGGGATGGTCCAGATCCCCTTGTTCCATGGGATGATCTAGATCCCCTTGTTCCATGGGATGGGTCCAGATCCCCTTGTTCCATGGGATGGTCCAGATCCCCTTGTTCCATGGGATGGTCCAGATCCCCTTGTTCCATGGGATGGGTCCAGATCCCCTTGTTCCATGGGATGGGGTCCAGATCCCCTTGTTCCATGGGATGGTCCAGATCCCCTTGTTCCATGGGATGGTCCAGATCCCCTTGTTCCATGGGATGGTCCAGATCCCCTTGTTCCATGGGATGGGGATGAACAATATAATTCCTTCAAGTGGTAGGTGTGGTCGTACCTATATATATATATATATATATATATATATATATATATATATATATATATATATATATATATATATATATATATATATATATATATATATATATATATATATGTTGTACCTAGTAGCCAGAACGCAATACTCGGCCTGCTATGCAAGGCTTGATTTGCATAATAGGCCGAGTGTTTTCTTTATTTTCAATAATTTTTTTTCCAAATTGTTTATTTGAATTATCATTAGTATTAGTAGGCATCCTTCAGTCTCGGGAGACTATGGAGTTGCGCCCTAGTTGTCAATCCTGGTGCAGCGTCTGGTGTGACTGATGAGGCCAATCCGAGAGTGGCAGTCCATCCCACACCGAGCACAAACGAAGTCCGATTCTGGTCTGTCTTCCTGGTTACCGGCTTTCCTTCTCTGTCTCTTTGCCTCCGATTCCTTGGCAAGTGACTCCTCGAACTTGGAGAGACCTCGTTGAACAGACTGCCTCCAGGCTGAACGGTCTGCAGCCAGTGTCTCCCATATAGCAAGATCGACGTCCATGGCTTTCAGGTCCCTTTTGCATACGTCTTTGTACCGTAGCTGGGGCTTGCCTACTGGACGCTTTCCCTGCCTCAGCTCTCCATACAGGAGATCCTTGGGGATCCTGCCGTCGCCCATTCGCACAACGTGCCCGAGCCAGCGCATTCGTCTCTGTTTCAGCATTGTGTACATGCTGGTGATTCTTGCTCTCCCCAAGACGTTGTTGTTTGTCACCTTGTCCTGCCAGGTGATGTCCAAGATGTGTCTAAGGCAGCGCATGTGGTAGGCATTCAGCCGTCTTTCCTGACGGGCGCGGAGTGTCCAAGACTCACTGCCATAAAGGAGAGTGCTCAGGACACAGGATCTGTAAACCTGAATCTTAGTATACTCAGTCAGCCTATTGTTGGCCCACACTCTCTTTGTCAGTTTGGACATGGTAGTAGATGCCTTACCGATGCGTTTGTTTAGCTCCGTATCAAGAGAGAGGGAGTCAGAGATTGTGGAGCCCAGGTACACGAAGTCGTGAACAACTTCCAGTTTGGAATCAGAGATGCCGATGTCAGGTGGGGAGTCCACTCCTTGTCCCATGACTTGTGTTTTCTTCAGACTGATGGTGAGTCCGAAAGCCTGAGAGGCCTCGCTGAAGCGGGTTATGAGCCGTTGGAGGTCTTCAGCTGAGTGGGCAGTGACTGCTGCGTCGTCGGCAAAGAGGAAGTCGCGCAGACACCTCAGCCGAACCTTTGTCTTGGCTCTCAGCCTGGCGAGGTTAAAGAGCTTCCCATCCGACCTGGTCCGGAGGTAAATGCCTTCCGTGACAGATCCGAAGGCGTGCCGCAGCATAACTGCGAAGAAAATCCCGAATAGGGTTGGAGCCAGTACGCAGCCCTGCTTTACTCCACTTCGGATGTCAAAGGCGCCTGATGTTAGGCCATCAAAGACCACGGTGCCCCTCATGTTCTCATGGAAAGATCTGATGATGCTGAGGAGCCTGGGTGGGCATCCGATCTTGGGGAGGATCTTGAACAGGCCATCCCTGCTGACGAGGTCGAAGGCCTTCGTCAGGTCTATGAAGGCTACAAAGAGTGGCTGCTTCTGTTCCCTGCATTTCTCCTGCAGTTGTCTGAGGGAAAAGACCATGTCGATGGTGGACCTGCCAGCTCTGAATCCACATTGTGATTCTGGATAAACTCTCTCTGTAAGTACTTGGAGCCTCTTCAATGCGACTCGAGCAAACAGCTTTCCGACAATACTGAGGAGGGAGATTCCACGGTAGTTGTTGCAGTCGCCCCTGTCACCTTTATTCTTATACAGTGTGACGATGTTGGCATCCCTCATGTCCTGTGGCACCTCTCCTTCTTCCCAGCAGAGGCAGAGAATTTCGTGCAGCTCCATGAGCAGGCTACCTCTGCAGCACTTCAAGGTCTCAGCAGGAATGCCATCTTTGCCAGGAGCTTTACCAGAAGCAAGGGAGTCTAGGGCATCGCTGAGTTCTTCCAGGGTCGGTTCACTGTCGAGCTCCATTAACACAGGCAGACACTCAATGGCGCTCAGGGCATCTTCGGTGACCACATTGTCCCTGGCGTATAGCTCAGAGTAGTGCTCAACCCAGCGCTTCAGCTGCAGTGTCTGGTCCTGAATCACCTGGCCAGTGGCAGATTTCAGAGGAGCGGTCTTCCTCTTGATTGGGCCAAGGGCCTGCTTGATGCCGTCATACATTCCCCTTACATTGCCTGTATCCGCTGCAGTCTGTATCTGGGAGCAGAGCTGGAGCCAATAGTTGTTGGCACATCGCCTGGCGCTCTGCTGCACTTTGCAGCGGACGGCCCGAAGGATCTGTAAGTTGCGCCGACTTGGGCAGGCTTTGTAGGCTGCCAAGGCGTTTCTCTTCTCTTCGATTACAGGTGTCATCTCTTCCGAGTGAGCCTCGAACCAGTCTGCCGACCTGCTGGTCTTCTTGCCAAAGGTGGAAATGGCAGCGTTGAACACAGCGTCTCTGAAGTGCTCCCATCTTTTACAGGCAGTGACCCCAGCTGGGCCAGGAAGAGCTTCCTCGAGCACGTGTGCAAAATCTTCCACCTTGTCCTGGTTGCGGGTCTTGGTGGTGTCGATGCGAGGTCTGCCCGCCTTTTTCGAGTGATGAATCTTCTTTGGTTGCATCTTGACCCTGCTACATACCAGGGAGTGGTCGGTGTCACAGACAGCACTCTGGTAGCTACGCGTAATCTTGACGCTGGGTAGACTTGCACGCCTGGTAAGAATCAGGTCAAGCTGGTGCCAGTGCTTGGATCTGGGGTGTCTCCAAGATACTCGGTGTTGAGGCTTTGTGCCGAAGAACGTGTTGGTGACACAAAGACCATGAAGGCAGCAGAGTTCTAGCAGACGTTGCCCGTTCTCATTCATCCTTCCTATGCCGAATTGACCCAGGCAAGTGGGCCAAATGTTGTGCTCGGCACCCACTCTGGCGTTGAAGTCGCCGAGGATGAACAGTGGCTCCTTTACAGGGATTCTCGCTATGACTCTGTTGAGGTCATCGTAGAATTTTTCCTTTGCCTCTGCTGGAGAAGTCAGGGTTGGTGCATATGCACTAATTACATTGACTGGTCCTGTTTGGGAGTACAGTTGCAGAGACAGAATTCGTTCGGTTTCCCCCATCGGTGGCATAATGTGTCCCAACAGTGCATTCCTGACGGCAAATCCCACACCATGTTCTCTGGTCTCGTCTGGAGGTTTTCCCTTGCCAGAAGAAAGAGAAGGTCCTCTCTCTCACAGATCCTGATCCTGGGAGCCTGGTCTCTTGGAGAGCAACAATATCCATCTGCAGCTTGCTCAGCTCCCTATCGATGATTGCTGTTTTTCGGGCGTCATTGATTTCTTGCAGGTCGTCAGAGAAACCTGGTGTCAGTGTCCTGACGTTCCATGTGCCCAGCTTTAGGGCAGTTGATATTTTCTTCTTTGGTTTGGTATTGCTTGGTGCAAAGTTGTCGGGCCGCTTGTCAGTTTTCACCCTAAACCCCACGCACCCAGTGAGGTTAACGGACCGTGGCGAGGCAACACCTTATTGGCTGGGGTTTGCCCAGCTTGAGGCGGGCGGTAGCTGCCCAGTGGGGCGCGATGACCCCTCCCACCGTCGGAAGCAACCCCTGGCGTCACACTCTTCGCCAATCGAGCAGAAGACTTAAAACCGGTAGACTGTCGCTTCCCGTGTTGGTTCGACGCTGTGAGGCGAAGCTGGAGTGTCCTCTCCAGGGCGCAAAGCCTGGGTAGGTAGATATGGAGGAGAAGCTGTTACCCATGCAGCAGGTCCCCCCTCTCCACGTTGCTGAAATTATCCAATAGAGAGGCAAATGCCAATACGCATGGTTCCAGCAACGTCGCAGGAGCTGCCAGAACGAGGTCGACGTCAACAACGAACTGCCTTAGGGGCTCCAACTCCGGATTTTTCCTCGAGGTTGACTCCTGAAGCCTTCCCAAAAACAAGGGTATGGCCGCAAGGCAGCGGAGGTTTAAAATCAGGGTTTTCCTTCCCCTAGATGGGCTGCCTTCCCAGGCTATCGAGTCCCATCTACCCGGAGCAGCTGGTTTTAAGGCGCCAGAGGCACGCCCTCGCCCCTTCTCCTGTCGGTAAAAGCAGTTCCGCCGGACTTAGACTAAGCCACCCGTGCAGGCCACGAGTTGGACTTGGTTGTCAGAGGCTATTTGAGACGCATGCCGTATAGGAGCATTTTATAGGTCATGGGAGCTCGTCCCCCATTACCACCCCCTGGCTATGACAACCCCTTGGAACCTGAATTATCATAATTATTTAATATTACGACCATAAATTACTGACTTAGTTGTGTTAGGTTAGGTTAGGTTAAGATAGGTTAGGTTAGGTTAGGTTGGGTTAAGATAGGTTAGGTTAGGTTGGGTTAAGATAGGTTAGGTTAAGATAGATTAGGTTAGGTTAGGTTGGGTTAGGTTAGGTTAGGTTAGGTTAGGTTAAGATAGGTTAGGTTAGGTTAGGTTAGGTTAGGTTGGGTTAGGTTAGGTTAGGTTAGGTTAGGTTAAGATAGGTTAGGTTAGGTTAGGTTAGGTTAGGTTAGGTTAGGTTAGGTTACGTTAGGTTGGGTTGATTAGGTTAAGATAGGTTAGGTTAGGTTAGGTTAGGTTAGGTTCGGTCATATATCTACATTAGTTTTAACTCAAATTTAAACAAATTAACTTATACATTATGAAATGGACAGATTTATCTTTTCGTAAGAAAAATTTTTGAAAATTATATAAATTCAGGAAAACTTGACTTATTAGGCAAATCGGGCCTTGCATAGTAGGCCAAGTACGACATTCTGGCTACTAGGTACAACATATATATATATATATATATCGAGCACACAGAGTTCCTACCCTGACTTAGGAACGTGTGATACATCAGTCAACTTGAGAACGAGCTCTGCCGCTCTACGGTAAAGACGTCACGGGCCTACACCAACCATATACGAACTTGTAAGCTAATACTGCTCGGACACCCTACCAAGTCGACATTTCGTTTTTTTTTAGATATATACAAGAGTTGTTACATTTCTTGTCGATAAAACTCTGGCTAGCTAGATACAATGACTCTGAAGGACCTCGGTGGCATATAATAATAGCTTACATGTAAAATATTAGATTGATTTTCATGATTGAACATTAAAAGATGGATCAGGCATGCTTAATACTAACACCGCTCAGCATGTTCACAAAAGCTTGAACATAATTTACTCGGTGAAAAATCCTGGTAACAATGCATTAATTGGAACAGGAGCATGAGGAACATATGCCAGTCTATGCATTAAGTATGAACCATACAACTCAAAGTATTACATAACAAAATTATTATCAACATCATGTGTCAACGACATGGAAATAATACAAGATAATTATCTGAAATAATGGAGCAAGATTTATGACCTAACAACCACAATTAAATTTATTATTAGCTACCGAGGAAAAAAATTAACATACAATATATACAAGATATTTAGAAGGACATGATCGAGATGGCCAAGATCTTAGTGGTAGCAGTCAGGGATCACTGGCCTCCGTGTGGGTGCTACAACATTAATGGAACTCTTGATGACACGCACTGTAAAATTACAAATAGCAGTAGACTTAACAATGGCATCTGATTTATGTCAGAAGACAAAGTTGAAATAATTATATACATTGCATTATGCAGTAATAATAGGACACATGGGATAGAGATAGTGAGAAGTGAGGCAGCAAACAAGAGAACTCATTCGTCCAGGAGACTGTAGTTCTCTGGTTTGGCCAAACAGAAACAGAATGATAACTGCGGAATACACTTAATTATAGATTCCGTGAATGTCAACACCTGGTTCATGAGGAGCACTGTACAATTCTGGCTGTGACTAAAGGTCAGGACCAGATGACACTGCATGTGACCAGGTGTCATCTGGGTGGTTAGTCTCATTAACATCTAGCCAGTGGACGTGTGGTGAGGGCACAGTGGAGACTAAAGGTCTAGATCTAAGATTATAGGTGGTGGCATCTGTACGTCAAGTGGTCTGTCAACCACACTAGGTGGTGGCCCAATAGTTGTGTCTTGGTAAGGTTATTGTCATCTTCTGCATCAGTCTTATCAACAGTCATTTTAGCTAACTTCATGTGATCTAGATGTTCATTTATATACTCTTCTGTTAACAAATCATTAGTTTTGTAATTGTTACCCTTGATAAACTCGATTGCCTTATTTGGACCCAAAGATGTCTTAGCTTGTACATTGGATCAGACCTGTGTAGGTTAAGTACCATTACTACAGATCCGACAGTTATCTTACTGGGTTTAGCTCGTGCATACCTTGCTCGAGTGAAGTCTGCTATTGCCTTGGAATATTGTTCATGAATTTTCTTGAAAACTAGTTGTCTATGCTTGACTTGAACAAAATCATCTACATCATACAAAGGAGTGGGGGGGGGGGGGGGGGGTTGTACATTAATCAATTCATTAGGAAGGATCTTATATGTACCACAAATTATAGCAAGAGGTGTGTCTCCCGAAGAAGCCTTAATTAAAGAATTTATGGTAAACTGCACTAAGGGTATAAACTCATCCCTCTTATTGTTATCAAAATCCAACGTAACTCAAGGCATCTAACACTTTCCTGTTAGTACGCTCTGCTAACCCAATACTTGCTGGGTGATATGGCACAATGCTACATTTTTTTAATGTTATATAATTCACACAATCTAGTTAAGACACTATTACTGAACTCTGGTTCATTATATTAAAGAATTACTTTAGGCATACGATACCCAGAAATTATTTGGTCATGGAATGCGCTGGCTATAGTTTCTGCTGTTTGGTTCGGGATAGGAACTAGTTCGCAATACCGTGAAAAGTTATCAACCATTACAAGCAAGTGTTTGTTCCCTTTTTCTGTTTCTGCAAAATTTGTCAACAAATCCATTGATACTCGTTCTCAAGGAGCTTTAGTCGCTGGATACACCTGAATGTGATTAGGTCCCACTACATGTCCCTTGTGCTGTAAGCAGGTTAAACATCTGTCAACATAATCAGCAATCTCCTTGGCCATTTTAGGCCAAAAATACTTCAGTCTAACTTGCTGGAGTGGACGATCCTTTCCTCGATGTGCACTTGTTGGAGCATCACGGATAATCTTTAACACAGTTGGAATCAAAACAGCTGGGACAACTAATTGTCAACACCTCCTAGGGGACTGTTCCAAGCTTAACTACTCTACACAGTAAATTGTCTAACAACACTAGTTCTTTCAATGGTACTGAGGGCTTGTGATTCTGACGAGTATCTTGCTTAGTCAAAAACTTAATGACAGGTGCCCTTTGGGGTATTGTCTCTGTTCTGTCTCAACCTCTGTAGCGTCTAATGCTGGGTAATTTACATGAATCGCAGCTACGTGTCGAGAAAAAGCATCAGCAACAACATTTGTGGAATTGAACTCTTGAATTGTGAGCAAATATCTAGCAAATTTTCCAGCAGGATTCTAATTCTTGAACAAAGGAATTAATGGTTGGTGATCTGTAAGAACATGAACTGGGTAATTATATATTGTATCTTTGAACTGTGTAAGAGCCCATACAACTGCTAAAGCTTCACGTTCTGTTGCACTATATTTTTTCTCTTCTTTAGATAATGTACGGCTAGCATAAGCTATTGTGTGATCTCTGTGACCTTCTGTTTGAAGTAATGCAGCACCTAAGCCAATGTCACTGGCATCTGTAACCAACATAAAAGGTTTAGAAAAATATGGGTACCTGAGGACAGGTAATGAGATCAATGCTGCTTTGAGTTTCCTGAATGAATGTTCTTGGGCTTCGTCCCTAACAGAGGCTTCAGCCTTTCAACTTGTACAGTGGAGCGGCTGTGACAGAGAATCCAGCAGTAAATGACTGACAAAATCCTACAAGATGTGTGAACTGCCTCACGGCTCCTGCGGTACCGGGTGTTGGACAATCATGGGCAACAATAATTTGTTATTCATTCGAGGTAATTCCTGAAGGAGTGATCGTATGACCTAGGATATTATTCTCCATTAAAAAATGAGCACGTTGATAGTTTTATTTTTAAATTTGCTTCTGCGAGCTTTGTAAGCACTTTCTCAAGGTTCTGGAAGAGAGTGTGAACATCTTGTGACATGATTATGTGACCATCAAGGTACACCAGAGGAGTACTACCAATCAATCTATGAAAAAGATTCGTCATGAGCCTTGAAAAGGTTATCGGACAACTCCGCAGCACAAATGGCATTCTTTTGAAATTAAAATGACCATTTGGAGTACTAAAGGCTGTCAATTGTTTACTGTCCTTATCGACTGGGAGTTTGCCAGAATCCATGCAACAAATCTAACGTTGAAAATACTTTGTTGCAACCAATGTTTTGCAAGAAATCATTTAAGACTGGAAGCTTCCGGTAGTCGATTACCGGTCTCCATGTCCCATCTCGTTTTGGTACAAGAATCAATGGAGTGTTCCAAGGCGAATTGCTCGACTCAATCACGTCACCCTGTAACGTTTCCCTGATGAGTCCGTCAGCTTCAGCTCTCTGAGACTGCGGTAGAAGTTAAGCTGGTACATAAATTGGTCTTGTTCCTAGCTCAAGGAAAATTTTATCGTAATAAGAGGAGTGAGAGCTAACTTTTCTCCTGGTAGAGCAACAACGGCTCTATTCTTGCTCAAAATTTCAACCTTTTTTCTAAGTTGAACGACGGAGTGAGGGAAATGTGTGAGAGTGATGTGTAGTCTTGCCCCTGTGGCTGAGACCCACATTCTCCTGGTGTGAGAGTACACACAGTGTGATCCACGGAGACATCCTCCACCACTCGCACCGGTAACGAGTAATGAGCAAAATCTACAACATGGGTACCAGACTGGAGATGGATGACGGCACTACTTGTGTTTGCAACATACAGTGTAACGGTACCATCCTTCACCGTGTGCCAGGAGGGCTCAACAAACATACTGTTCACTTTACACGTTTCACTTTCCGCAATGACATCTGACAACTCAGGCACTCCCTGAGCCTTAACTCTTACTCTTGTGAGAGAATGAGAGTTCATTCCCCCCCCCCCCAGAAGGTCTTGATACTCACTCTTCTTAACAACCACACAACTGCGATGCTTCAATTGAGTGCCTGTTTTCTCGGGTATGCTGCTGCGACAAGGTTCCCAAACCAATGCTAGCAAGTCGGCTGTTGACAAAATTAACATAATGTGTCTGACGGTTGAAATTTTGACCCATTCGTTTCATACTACACAATGGTATGACATGATCCTTGCTACTAATGTCCCAATGGTGGGGGAAACAACGCAATATTCTCATGAATCATGGTGGACAAGCCTCGGAGAATGTCACCAAGAACGTGGATACTGCCAACCAATAGGCATATTATGGACAGCATGATGGATGCCCTTTACCTTGAGTGGGAGAACAATTTCACTCATAATTGTTACATTATTTCCTGAAAACTCCCACTCAGAAAAGGTACGGGTGATATTCGTACTGTGACAGAGTGCTTCCTGGCAATATCTCTAACAGATGAAGGCTTGGCAATCTTTATCTTGGCACCTGAATCAAGAAAGACCTTAAAACTCTACCATGTACTGGGGCCGATACTAGAGGACCATCACTAGTGACGGTATAATCGGTATATATAATCACTGCGTGTGACTTATGTTGCCAAGGTTGTGTGCGTCTGGTCTGGGTCAAACTCACTCAGGTTCCGTCACCATCTACAACTGGTCTTTCGTTATCTTGTTGTTCGTGCTTGATTAGTTGTTGAAGAGATACACACTGTGAAGCTTTGTGATCTTTATTGGCTAAGGTAATATATATATATATATATATATATATTATATATATATATATATATATATATATATATATATATATATATATATATATATATATATATATATATATATATATATATATATATATATATATATATATATATATATCGAGCGGTCAGAGATCCTACCCTGACTTACGTCTGCGTGACACTTACAGCCTACTTGAGAACGAGCTCTGCCGCTCTATGGTAAATGACATCATGGGCCTATTCCAACCATCTTGGAATTTGAAAGCCAACACCTGTACCATCCAGAGGACGACCATTGATGTCCCTGCAGATGGTGTAGGAGGTGTGGTCGTACCTGTACCATCCAGAGGACGACCATTGATGTCCCTGCAGATGGTGTAGGAGGTGTGGTCGTACCTGTACCATCCTGTGGACGACCATTGATGTCCCTGCAGGTGGTGTAGGAGGTGTGGTCGTACCTGTACCATCCAGAGGACGACCATTGATGTCCCTGCAGGTGGTGTAGGTGTGGTCGTACCTGTACCATCCTGTGGACGACCATTGATGTCCCTGCAGGTGGTGTAGGAGGTGTGGTCGTACCTGTACCATCCTGTGGACGACCATTGATGTCCCTGCAGGTGGTGTAGGAGGTGTGGTCGTACCTGTACCATCCAGAGGACGACCATTGATGTCCCTGCAGGTGGTGTAGGTGTGGTCGTACCTGTACCATCCTGTGGACGACCATTGATGTCCCTGCAGGTGGTGTAGGAGGTGTGGTCGTACCTGTACCATCCTGTGGACGACCATTGATGTCCCTGCAGGTGGTGTAGGAGGTGTGGTCGTACCTGTACCATCCAGAGGACAACCATTGATGTCCCTGCAGGTGGTGTAGGTGTGGTCGTACCTGTACCATCCTGTGGACGACCATTGATGTCCCTGCAGGTGGTGTAGGAGGTGTGGTCGTACCTGTACCATCCCGTGGACGACCATTGATGTCCCTGCAGGTGGTGTAGGAGGTGTGGTCGTACCTGTACCATCCCGTGGACGACCATTGATGTCCCTGCAGGTGGTGTAGGAGGTGTGGTCGTACCTGTACCGTCCTGTGGACGACCATTGATGTCCCTGCAGGTGGTGTAGGAGGTGTGGTCGTACCTGTACCATCCTGTGGACGACCATTGATGTCCCTGCAGGTGGTGTAGGAGGTGTGGTCGTACCTGTACCGTCCTGTGGACGACCATTGATGTCCCTGCAGGTGGTGTAGGAGGTGTGGTCGTACCTGTACCGTCCTGTGGACGACCATTGATGTCCCTGCAGGTGGTGTAGGAGGTGTGGTCGTAACTGTACCATCCCGTGGACGACCATTAATGTCGCTGCAGGTGGTGTAGGAGGTGTGGTCGTACCTGTACCATCCAGAGGACGACCATTGATGTCCCTGCAGGTGGTGTAGGAGGTGTGGTCGTACCTGTACCATCCAGAGGACGACCATTGATGTCCCTGCAGGTGGTGTAGGAGGTGTGGTCGTAACTGTACCATCCTGTGGACGACCATTGATGTCCCTGCAGGTGGAGTAGGTGAGGTCGTACCTGTACCGTCCCGTGGACGACCATTGATGTCCCTGCAGGTGGTGTAGGAGGTGTGGTCGTACCTGTACCATCCAGAGGACGACCATTGATGTCCCTGCAGGTGGTGTAGGTGTGGTCGTACCTGTACCGTCCCGTGGACGACCATTGATGTCCCTGCAGGTGGTGTAGGAGGTGTGGTCGTACCTGTACCATCCCGTGGACGACCATTGATGTCCCTGCAGATGGTGTAGGAGGTGTGGTCGTACCTGTACCATCCCGTGGACGACCATTGATGTCCCTGCAGATGGTGTAGGAGGTGTGGTCGTACCTGTACCATCCAGAGGACGACCATTGATGTCCCTGCAGGTGGTGTAGGAGGTGTGGTCGTACCTGTACCATCCAGAGGACGACCATTGATGTCCCTGCAGGTGGTGTAGGAGGTGTGGTCGTAACTGTACCATCCTGTGGACGACCATTGATGTCCTTGCAGGTGGTGTAGGAGGTGTGGTCGTACCTGTACCGTCCCGTGGACGACCATTGATGTCCCTGCAGGTGGTGTAGGAGGTGTGGTCGGACCTGTACCATCCAGAGGACGACCATTGATGTCCCTGCAGGTGGTGTAGGTGTGGTCGTACCTGTACCGTCCCGTGGACGACCATTGATGTCCCTGCAGGTGGTGTAGGAGGTGTGGTCGTACCTGTACCATCCCGTGGACGACCATTGATGTCCCTGCAGATGGTGTAGGAGGTGTGGTCGTACCTGTACCATCCCGTGGACGACCATTGATGTCCCTGCAGATGGTGTAGGAGGTGTGGTCGTACCTGTACCATCCAGAGGACGACCATTGATGTCCCTGCAGGTGGTGTAGGAGGTGTGGTCGTACCTGTATTATCCAGAGGACGACCATTGATGTCCCTGCAGGTGGTGTAGGAGGTGTGGTCGTAACTGTACCATCCTGTGGACGACCATTGATGTCCTTGCAGGTGGTGTAGGAGGTGTGGTCGTACCTGTACCGTCCCGTGGACGACCATTGATGTCCCTGCAGGTGGTGTAGGAGGTGTGGTCGTACCTGTACCATCCTGTGGACGACCATTGATGTCCCTGCAGGTGGTGTAGGAGGTGTGGTCGTGCCTGTACCGTCCCGTGGACGACCATTGATATCCCTGCAGGTGGTGTAGGAGGTGTGGTCGTACCCGTGACGGAGTGGGTCGTTAGACCAGGGTGCCTCTCAGGCAGCAGAGAGGAACTGTTCATCCCGGGTACCCAACCATTAGTGATATTACCCCCCCCCCCCTGGAGGAGATATGGGGGGGGAGGGACGAACCACCACCACCACAGGCGGGGGATGAAACACACCACCACCACCACAGGCGGGGGATGAAACAGACCACCACCACCACAGTCAGGGGATGAAACAGACCACCACCAACACAGGCGGGGGATGAAACAGACCACCACCACCACCACAGGCGGGGGATGAAACAGACCACCACCACCACAGTCAGGGGATGAAACAGACCACCACCAACACAGGCGGGGGATGAAACAGACCACCACCACCACCACAGGCGGGGGATGAAACAGACCACCACCAACACAGGCGGGGGATGAAACAGACCACCACCACCACAGTCAGGGGATGAAACAGACCACCACCAACACAGGCGGGGGATGAAACAGACCACCACCACCACCACAGGCGGGGGATGAAACAGACCACCACCACCACCACAGGCGGGGGATGAAACAGACCACCACCACCACAGTCAGGGGATGAAACAGACCACCACCAACACAGGCGGGGGATGAAACAGACCACCACCACAGGCGGGGGATGAAACAGACCACCACCAACATAGGCGGGGGATGAAACAGACCACCACCACCACAGGCGGGGGATGAAACACACCACCACCACCACAGGCGGGGGATGAAACACACCACCACCACCACCACAGGCGGGGGATGAAACACACCACCACCACCACAGGCGGGGGATGAAACAGACCACCACCACCACCACAGGCGGGGGATGAAACAGACCACCACCACCACCACAGGCGGGGGATGAAACACACCACCACCACCACAGGCGGGGGATGAAACAGACCACCACCACCACAGGCGGGGGATGAAACAGACCACCACCACCACAGGCGGGGGATGAAACAGACCACCACCAACACAGGCGGGGGATGAAACACACCACCACCACCACAGGCGGGGGATGAAACAGACCACCACCACCAACACAGGCGGGGGATGAAACAGACCACCACCACCACAGGCGGGGGATGAAACAGACCACCACCACCAACACAGGCGGGGGATGAAACAGACCACCACCAACACAGGCGGGGGATGAAACAGACCACCACCACCACCACAGGCGGGGGATGAAACAGACCACCACCACCACCACCACAGGCGGGGGATGAAACAGACCACCACCACCAACACAGGCGGGGGATGAAACACACCACCACCACCACAGGCGGGGGATGAAACAGACCACCACCACCAACACAGGCGGGGGATGAAACAGACCACCACCAACACAGGCGGGGGATGAAACAGACCACCACCACCACCACAGGCGGGGGATGAAACAGACCACCACCACCACAGGCGGGGGATGAAACAGACCACCACCAACACAGGCGGGGAGATGAAACAGACAACCACCAACACAGGCGGGGGATGAAACAGACCACCACCACCACCACAGGCGGGGGATGAAACAGACCACCACCACCACAGGCGGGGGATGAAACACACCACCACCACCACAGGCGGGGGATGAAACAGACCACCACCACCACCACCACAGGCGGGGGATGAAACAGACCACCACCACCACAGGCGGGGGATGAAACACACCACCACCACCACAGGCGGGGGATGAAACAGACCACCACCACCACCACCACAGGCGGGGGATGAAACACACCACCACCACCACAGGCGGGGGATGAAACAGACCACCACCACCACAGGCGGGGGATGAAACAGACCACCACCACCACCACAGGCGGGGGATGAAACAGACCACCACCACCACCACAGGCGGGGGATGAAACAGACCACCACCACCACCACAGGCGGGGGATGAAACAGACCACCACCACCACCACAGGCGGGGGATGAAACAGACCACCACTACCACAGGCGGGGGATGAAACAGACCACCACCACCACCACAGGCGGGGGATGAAACAGACCACCACCACCATAGGCGGGGGATGAAACAGACCACCACCACCACCACAGGCGGGGGATGAAACAGACCACCACTACCACAGGCGGGGGATGAAACAGATCACCACCACCACCACAGGCGGGGGATGAAACAGACCACCACCACCACCACAGGCGGGGGATGAAACAGACCACCACTACCACAGGCGGGGGATGAAACAGACCACCACCACCATCACAGGCGGGGGATGAAACAGACCACCACCACCACAGGCGGAGGATGAAACAGACCACCACCACCACAGGCGGGGGATGAAACAGACCACCACCACCACCACCACAGGCGGGGGATGAAACAGACCACCACCACCACCACCACAGGCGGGGGATGAAACAGACCACCACCACTACCACAGGCGGGGGATGAAACAGGCCACCACCACCACCACAGGCGGGGGATGAAACACACCACCACCACCACAGGCGGGGGATGAAACAGACCACCACCACCACCACAGGCGGGGGATGAAACACACCACCACCACCACAGGCGGGGGATGAAACAGACCACCACCACCACAGGCGGGGGATGAAACAGACCACCACCACCACCACAGGCGGGGGATGAAACAGACCACCACCACCAACACAGGCGGGGGATGAAACAGACCACCACCACCACAGGCGGGGGATGAAACAGACCACCACCACCACAGGCGGGGGATGAAACAGACCACCACCACCAACACAGGTGGGGGAAGAAACAGACCACCACCACCAACACAGGCGGGGGATGAAACAGACCACCACCACCACAGGCGGGTGATGAAACAGACCACCACCACCACCAAAACAGGCGGGGGATGAAACAGACCACCACCACCACAGGCGGGAGATGAAACAGACCACCACCACCACCACCACAGGCGGGGGATGAAACAGACCACCACCACCACAGGCGGGGGATGAAACACACCACCACCACCACAGGCGGGGGATGAAACAGACCACCACCACCACCACCACAGGCGGGGGATGAAACACACCACCACTACCACAGGCGGGGGATGAAACAGACCACCACCACCACAGGCGGGGGATGAAACAGACCACCACTACCACCACCACAGGCGGGGGATGAAACAGATCACCACCACCACCACAGGCGGGGGATGAAACAGACCACCACCACCACCACAGGCGGGGGATGAAACAGACCACCACCACCACCACAGGCGGGGGATGAAACAGATCACCACCACCACCACAGGCAGGGGGATGAAACAGACCACCACCACCACCACAGGCGGGGGATGAAACAGACCACCACTACCACAGGCGGGGGATGAAACAGACCACCACCACCACCACAGGCGGGGGATGAAACAGACCACCACCACCACAGGCGGGGGATGAAACAGACCACCACCACCTCCACAGGCGGGGGATGAAACAGACCACCACTACCACAGGCGGGGGATGAAACAGATCACCACCACCACCACAGGCGGGGGATGAAACAGACCACCACCACCACCACAGGCGGGGGATGAAACAGACCACCACTACCACAGGCGGGGGATGAAACAGACCACCACCACCACCACAGGCGGGGGATGAAACAGACCACCACCACCACAGGCGGAGGATGAAACAGACCACCACCACCACCACAGGCGGGGGATGAAACAGACCACCACCACCACCACCACCACCACCACCACAGGCGGGGGATGAAACAGACCACCACCACCACCACAGGCGGGGGATGGATGAAACAGACCACCACCACCACCACAGGCGGGGGATGAAACAGACCACCACTACCACAGGCGGGGGATGAAACAGACCACCACCACCACCACAGGCGGGGGATGAAACAGACCACCACCACCACAGGCGGGGGATGAAACAGACCACCACCACCACCCACAGGCGGGGGATGAAACAGACCACCACCACCACAGGCGGGGGATGAAACAGACCACCACCACCAACACAGGCGGGGGATGAAACAGACCACCACCACCACCACAGGCGGGGGATGAAACAGACCACCACCACCCACAGGCGGGGGATGAAACAGACCACCACACCACCAACACAGGCGGGGGATGAAACAGACCACCACCACCACAGGCGGGGGATGAAACAGACCACCACCACCACCAACACAGGCGGGGGATGAAACAGACCACCACCACCACAGGCGGGGGATGAAACAGACCACCACCACCACCAACACAGGCGGGGGATGAAACAGACCACCACCACCACAGGCGGGGGATGAAACAGACCACCACCACCCACAGGCGGGGGATGAAACAGACCACCACCACCACAGGCACAGGGGGGATGAAACAGACCACCACCACCAACACAGGCGGGGGATGAAACAGACCACCACCACCACCACAGGCGGGGGATGAAACAGACCACCACCACCACCAACACAGGCGGGGGATGAAACAGACCACCACCACCACAGGCGGGGGATGAAACAGACACCACCACCACACAGGCGGGGGATGAAACAGACCACCACCACCACCAACACAGGCGGGGGATGAAACAGACCACCACCACCACAGGCGGGGGATGAAACAGACCACCACCACCACAGGCGGGGGATGAAACAGACCACCACCACCACAGGCGGGGGATGAAACAGACCACCACCACCACCACCACAGGCGGGGGATGAAACAGACCACCACCACCACAGGCGGGGGATGAAACAGACCACCACCACCACCAACACAGGCGGGGGATGAAACAGACCACCACCACCACAGGCGGGAGATGAAACAGACCACCACCACCACCAACACAGGCGGGGGATGAAACAGACCACCACCAACACAGGCGGGGGATGAAACAGACCACCACCAACACAGGCGGGGGATGAAACAGACCACCACCACCACCAACACAGGCGGGGGATGAAACAGACCACCACCACCACAGGCGGGGGATGAAACAGACCACCACCACCAACACAGGCGGGGGATGAAACAGACCACCACCACCACAGGCGGGGGATGAAACAGACCACCACCACCACCACCACAGGCGGGGGATGAAACAGACCACCACCACCACAGGCGGGGGATGAAACAGACCACCACCACCACAGGCGGGGGATGAAACAGACCACCACCACCACCACAGGCGGGGATGAAACAGACCACCACCACCACAGGCGGGGATGAAACAGACCACCACCACCACCACAGGCGGGGGATGAAACAGACCACCACCACCACCACCACAGGCGGGGGATGAAACAGACCACCACCACCACAGGCGGGGGATGAAACAGACCACCACCAACACAGGCGGGGGATGAAACAGACCACCACCACCACCACCACAGGCGGGGGATGAAACAGACCACCACCACCAGAGGCGGGGGATGAAACAGACCACCACTAACACAGGCGGGGAGAGACAGGGCCACCACCAACACAGGCGGGGGATGAAACAGACCACCACCACCACCAACACAGGCGGGGGATGAAACAGACCACCACCACCACAGGCGGGTGATGAAACAGACCACCACCACCACAGGCGGGGGATGAAACAGACCACCACCACCACAGGCGGGGGATGAAACAGACCACCACCACCACCAACACAGGCGGGTGATGAAACAGACCACCACCACCACAGGCGGGGGATGAAACAGACCACCACCACCACAGGCGGGGGATGAAACAGACCACCACCACCACAGGCGGGTGATGAAACAGACCACCACCACCACAGGCGGGGGATGAAACAGACCACCACCAACACAGGCGGGGGATGAAACAGACCACCACCACCACAGGCGGGGGATGAAACAGACCACCACCACCAACACAGGCGGGGGATGAAACAGACCACCACCACCACCACAGGCGGGGGATGAAACAGACCACCACCACCAACACAGGCGGGGGATGAAACAGACCACCACCACCAACACAGGCAGGGGATGAAACAGACCACCACCACCACAGGCGGGTGATGAAACAGACCACCACCACCACCAACACAGGCGGGGGATGAAACAGACCACCACCACCACAGGCGGGAGATGAAACAGACCACCACCACCACCAACACAGGCGGGGGATGAAACAGACCACCACCACCACAGGCGGGGGATGAAACAGACCACCACCACCACAGGCGGGGGATGAAACAGACCACCACCACCACAGGCGGGGGATGAAACAGACCACCACCACCACCACCACAGGCGGGGGATGAAACAGACCACCACCACCACAGGCGGGGGATGAAACAGACCACCACCACCACCAACACAGGCGGGGGATGAAACAGACCACCACCACCACAGGCGAAGGATGAAACAGACCACCACCACCACCAACACAGGCGGGGGATGAAACAGACCACCACCAACACAGGCGGGGGATGAAACAGACCACCACCACCACCAACACAGGCGGGGGATGAAACAGACCACCACCACCACAGGCGGGGGATGAAACAGACCACCACCACCAACACAGGCGGGGGATGAAACAGACCACCACCACCACAGGCGGGGGATGAAACAGACCACCACCACCACCACCACAGGCGGGGGATGAAACAGACCACCACCACCACAGGCGGGGGATGAAACAGACCACCACCACCACAGGCGGGGGCTGACACAGACCACCACCACCACAGGCGGGGGATGAAACACACCACCACCACCACAGGCGGGGGATGAAACAGACCACCACCACCACCACAGGCGGGGGATGAAACAGACCACCACCACCACCACCACAGGTGGGGGATGAAACAGACCACCACCACCACAGGCGGGGGATGAAACAGACCACCACCAACACAGGCGGGGGATGAAACAGACCACCACCACCACCACCACAGGCGGGGGATGAAACAGACCACCACCACCACAGGCGGGGGATGAAACAGACCACCACCACCACAGGCGGGGGGAGACAGGGCCACCACCAACACAGGCGGGGGGAGACAGGACCACCACCACCACAGGCGGGGGGGGAGACAGACCACCACCACCACCACAGGCGGGGGGAGACAGGGCCACCACCAACACAGGCGGTGGGAGACAGGGCCACCACCTCCACCACAGGCGGGGGGAGACAGGACCACCACCACCACAGGCGGGGGGAGACAGGGCCACCACCAACACAGGCGGGGAGAGACAGGGCCACCACCAACACAGGCGGGGGGAGACAGGGCCACCACCAACACAGGCGGGGAGAGACAGGGCCACCACCAACACAGGCGGGGGGAGACAGGGCCACCACCACCACAGGCGGGGGGAGACAGGGCCACCACCACCACAGGTGGGGGGAGACAGGGCCACCACCACCACAGGCGGGGGGAGACAGGACCACCACCACCACAGGCGGGGAGAGACAGGACCACCACCACCACAGGCGGGGGGAGACAGGACCACCACCACCACCACAGGCGGGGGGAGACAGGGCCACCACCACCACAGGCGGGGAGAGACAGGGCCACCACCACCACAGGCGGGGAGAGACAGAGCCACCACCACCACAGGCGGGGAGAGACAGGGCCACCAACAACACAGGCGGGGGGAGACAGGGCCACTACCACCACAGGCGGGGGGAGACAGGGCCACCACCACCACCACAGGCGGGGGGAGACAGGGCCGCCACCACCACCACAGGCGGGGGGAGACAGGACCACCACCACCACAGGCGGGGGAGACAGGGCCACCACCACCACAGGCGGGGAGAGACAGGGCCGCCACCACCACCACAGGCGGGGGGAGACAGGACCACCACCACCACAGGCGGGGGAGACAGGGCCGCCACCACCACCACAGGCGGAGGGAGACAGGACCACCACCACCACAGGCGGGGGGAGACAGGACCACCACCACCACAGGCGGGGGGAGACAGGACCACCACCACCACAGGCGGGGGGAGACAGGACCACCACCACCACAGGCGGGGGAGACAGGGCCACCACCACCACAGGCGGTAGGAGACAGGGCCACCACCAACACAGGCGGTGGGAGACAGGGCCACCACCAACACAGGCGGGGGGAGACAGGACCACCACCAACACAGGCGGGGGGAGACAGGACCACCACCACCACAGGCGGGGGGAGACAGGGCCACCACCACCACAGGCGGTGGGAGACAGGGCCACCACAACACAGGCGGGGGGAGACAGGACCACCACCAACACAGGCGGGGAGAGACAGGACCACCACCACCACAGGCGGGGGAGACAGGACCACCACCACCACCACAGGCGGGGGGAGACAGGGCCACCACCACCAAAGGTGGGGGGAGACAGGACCACCACCACCACAGGCGGGGGGAGACAGGACCACCACCAACACAGGCGGGGGGAGACAGGACCACCACCAACACAGGCGGGGGGAGACAGGGCCACCACCAACACAGGCGGGGGGAGACAGGACGACCACCACCACAGGTGGGGGGAGACAGGACCACCACCACCACAGGCGGGGGGAGACAGGGCCACCACCAACACAGGCGGGGGGAGACAGGGCCACCACCACCACAGGCAGGGGGAGACAGACCACCACCAACACAGGCGGGGGAGACAGACCACCACCAACACAGGCGGGGGGAGACAGGACCACCACCACCACAGGCGGGGGAGACAGGACCACCACCACCACAGGCGGGGGAAGACAGGGCCACCACCACCACAGGCGGGGGGAGACAGACCACCACCAACACAGGCGGGGGGAGACAGGGCCACCACCATCACAGGCGGGGGGAGACAGGACCACCACCACCACCACAGGCGGGGGGAGACAGGGCCACCACCAACACAGGCGGGGGGAGACAGGACCACCACCACCACAGGCGGGGGAGACAGGGCCACCACCACCTCCACAGGCGGGGGAGACAGGACCGCCACCACCACCACAGGCGGGGGAGACAGGACCACCACCACCACCACAGGCGGGGGGAGACAGGACCACCACCACCACCACAGGCGGGGGGAGACAGGACCACCACCACCACAGGCGGGGGGAGACAGGGCCACCACCACCACAGGCGGGGGGAGACAGGGCCACCACCAACACAGGCGGGGGAGACAGGGCCACCACCACCACAGGCGGGGGGAGACAGGACCACCACCACCACAGGCGGGGGAGACAGGGCCACCACCACCACAGGCGGGGAGAGACAGACCACCACCACCACCACAGGCGGGGGGAGACAGGGCCACCACCACCACAGGCGGGGGAGACAGGGCCACCACCACCACCACAGGCGGGGGGAGACAGGACCACCACCACCAACACAGGCGGGGGGAGACAGGACCACCACCACCACCACAGGCGGGGGGAGACAGGGCCACCACAACCACAGGCGGGGAGAGACAGGACCACCACCACCACAGGCGGGGGGAGACAGTGCCACCACCACCACAGGCGGGGGAGACAGGACCACCACCACCACAGGCGGGGGAGACAGGACCAACACCACCACAGGCGGGGGGAGACAGGGCCACCACCACCACCACAGGCGGGGGAGACAGGACCACCACCAACACAGGCGGGGGGAGACAGGGCCACCACCACCACAGGCGGGGGGAGACAGGGCCACCACCACCACAGGCGGGGGGAGACAGGGCGACCACCAAAACAGGCGGGGGGAGACAGGACCACCACCAACACAGGCGGGGGGAGACAGGACCACCACCAACACAGGCGGGGAGAGACAGGGCCACCACCAACACAGGCGGGGGGGAGACAGGACCACCACCACCACAGGCGGGGAGAGACAGGGCCACCACCAACACAGGCGGGGGGAGACAGGACCACCACCACCACAGGCGGGGGAGACAGGGCCACCACCAACACAGGCGGGGGGAGACAGGGCCACCACCACCACAGGCGGGGGGAGACAGGGCCACCACCAACACAGGCGGGGAGAGACAGGGCCACCACCAACACAGGCGGGGGGAGACAGGACCACCACCACCACAGGCGGGGGAGACAGGGCCACCACCACCACAGGCGGGGGGAGACAGGACCACCACCACCACTGGCGGGGGGGGGGGCGGGGAGAGACAGGACCACCACCAACACAGGCGGGGAGAGACAGGGCCACCACCAACACAGGCGGGGGGAGACAGGGCCACCACCAACACAGGCGGGGGGAGACAGGACCACCACCAACACAGGCGGGGGGAGACAGGGCCACCACCACCACAGGCGGGGGGAGACAGGACCACCACCAACACAGGCGGGGGATACAGGACCACCACCAACACAGGCGGGGGGAGACAGGACCACCACCACCACCACAGGCGGGGGAGACAGGGCCACCACCAACACAGGCGGGGGGAGACAGGACCACCACCAACACAGGCGGGGGAGACAGGGCCACTACCACCACAGGCGGGGGGAGACAGGGCCACCACCACCACAGGCGGGGGGAGACAGGACCACCACCACCACAGGCGGGGGGAGACAGGCCCACCACCACCACAGGCGGGGAGAGACAGGGCCACCACCACCACAGGCGGGGAGAGACAGGGCCACCAACAACACAGGCGGGGGGAGACAGGGCCACCACCACCACAGGCGGGGGGAGACAGGACCACCACCACCACCACAGGCGGGGGGAGACAGGGCCACCACCACCACCACAGGCGGTGGGAGACAGGACCACCACCACCACAGGCGGGGGGAGACAGGACCACCACCACCACAGGCGGGGGGAGACAGGACCACCACCACCACAGGCGGGGGAGACAGGGCCACCACCACCACAGGCGGGGGGAGACAGGGCCACCACCAACACAGGCGCGGGGAGACAGACCACCACCACACAGGCTGGGGGAGACAGGGCCACCACCACCACAGGCGGGGGGAGACAGGGCCACCACCACCACAGGCGGTGGGAGACAGGACCACCACCACCACAGGCGGTGGGAGACAGGACCACCACCACCACAGGCGGGGGGAGACAGGACCACCACCACCACAGGCGGGGGGAGACAGGACCACCACCACCACAGGCGGGGGGAGACAGGGCCACCACCAACACAGGCGCGGGGAGACAGACCACCACCACCACAGGCTGGGGGAGACAGGGCCACCACCACCACAGGCGGTGGGAGACAGGACCACCACCACCACAGGCGGGGGGAGACAGGGCCACCACCAACACAGGCGCGGGGAGACAGACCACCACCACCACAGGCTGGGGGAGACAGGACCACCACCACCACAGGCGGGGAGAGACAGGACCACCACCACCACAGGCGGGGGAAGACAGGGCCACCACCAACACAGGCGCGGGGAGACAGACCACCACCACCACAGGCTGGGGGAGACAGGGCCACCACCACCACAGGCGGGGGAGACAGGGCCACCACCACCACAGGCGGGGGGAGACAGGACCACCACCACCACTTGCGGGGGGGGGGGGGAGAGACAGGACCACCACCAACACAGGCGGGGAGAGACAGGGCCACCACCAACACAGGCGGGGGGAGACAGGGCCACCACCAACACAGGCGGGGGGAGACAGTACCACCACCAACACAGGCGGGGGGAGACAGGGCCACCACCACCACAGGCGGGGGGAGACAGGACCACCACCAACACAGGCGGGGGATACAGGACCACCACCAACACAGGCGGGGGGAGACAGGACCACCACCACCACCACAGGCGGGGGGAGACAGGGCCACCACCAACACAGGCGGGGGGAGACAGGACCACCACCAACACAGGCGGGGGGAGACAGGGCCACTACCACCACAGGCGGGGGGAGACAGGGCCACCACCACCACAGGCGGGGGGAGACAGGCCCACCACCACCACAGGCGGGGGGAGACAGGCCCACCACCACCACAGGCGGGGAAAGACAGGGCCACCACCACCACAGGCGGGGAGAGACAGGGCCACCAACAACACAGGCGGGGGGAGACAGGGCCACCACCACCACAGGCGGGGGAGACAGGACCACCACCACCACCACAGGCGGGGGGAGACAGGGCCACCACCACCACCACTGGCGGTGGGAGACAGGACCACCACCACCACAGGCGGGGGAGACAGGACCACCACCACCACAGGCGGGGGGAGACAGGACCACCACCACCACAGGCGGTGGGAGACAGGACCACCACCACCACAGGCGGGGGGAGACAGGACCACCACCACCACAGGCGGGGGAGACAGGACCACCACCACCACAGGCGGGGGAAGACAGGGCCACCACCAACACAGGCGCGGGGAGACAGACCACCACCACCACAGGCTGGGGGAGACAGGGCCACCACCACCACAGGCGGGGGGAGACAGGACCACCACCACCACAGGCGGGGGAAGACAGGGCCACCACCAACACAGGCGCGGGGAGACAGACCACCACCAACACAGGCGGGGGGAGACAGGGCCACCACCACCACAGGCGGGGGGAGACAGGACCACCACCACCACAGGCGGGGAGAGACAGGACCACCACCACCACAGGCGGGGGAAGACAGGGCCACCACCAACACAGGCGCGGGGAGACAGACCACCACCACCACAGGCTGGGGGAGACAGGGCCACCACCAACACAGGCGGGGGGAGACAGGGCCACCACCACCACAGGCGGGGGAGACAGACCACCACCAACACAGGCGGGGGGAGACAGACCACCACCAACACAGGCGGGGGGAGACAGGGCAACGACCAACACAGGCGGGGGGAGACAGGACCACCACCACCACAGGCGGGGGGAGACAGGGCCACCACCAACACAGGCGGGGGGAGACAGGGCCACCACCAACACAGGCGGGGGAGACAGACCACCACCAACACAGGCGGGGGGAGACAGGGCCACCACCAACACAGGCGGGGAGAGACAGGGCCACCACCAACACAGGCGGGGAGAGACAGGGCCACCACCAATACAGGCGGGGGGAGACAGGGCCACTACCAACACAGGCGGGGGGAGACAGGGCCACCACCACCACAGGCGGGGAGAGACAGGGCCACCACCAACACAGGCGGGGGGAAACAGGGCCACCACCAACACAGGCGGGGAGAGACAGGGCCACCACTAACACAGGCGGGGGGAGACAGGGCCACCACCAACACAGGCGGGGAGAGACAGGACCACCACCAACACAGGCGGGGGGAGACAGACCACCACCAACACAGGCGGGGGGAGACAGGACCACCACCAACACAGGCGGGGGGAGACAGGGCCACCACCAACACAGGCGGGGAGAGACAGGACCACCACCACCACAGGCGGGGGGAGACAGGACCACCACCACCACAGGCGGGGGGAGACAGGGCCACCACCAACACAGGCGGGGGGAGACAGGGCCACCACCACCACAGGCGGGGGGAGACAAACCACCACCAACACAGCCGGGGGGAGACAGACCACCACCAACACAGGCGGGGGGAGACAGGGCCACCACCACCACAGGCGGGCGGAGACAGGACCACCACCACCACAGGCGGGGGGAGACAGGGCCACCACCACCACAGGCGGGGGGAGACAGGACCACCACCACCACAGGCGGGGGGAGACAGTACCACCACCAACACAGGCGGGGGGAGACAGGGCCACCACCACCAACACAGGCGGGGGGAGACAGGGCCACCACCAACACAGGCGGGGGGAGACAGTACCACCACCAACACAGGCGGGGGAGACAGGGCCACCACCAACACAGGCGGGGGGAGACAGGGCCACCACCAACACAGGCGGGGGGAGACAGGGCCACCACCAACACAGGCGGGGAGAGACAGGGCCACCACCAACACAGGCGGGGGGAGACAGGACCACCACCACCACAGGCGGGGGGAGACAGGGCCACCACCACCACAGGCGGGGGAGACAGGACCACCACCACCACTGGCGGGGGGGGGCGGGGAGAGACAGGACCACCACCAACACAGGCGGGGAGAGACAGGGCCACCACCAACACAGGCGGGGGGAGACAGGGCCACCACCAACACAGGCGGGGGGAGACAGGACCACCACCAACACAGGCGGGGGAGACAGGGCCACCACCACCACAGGCGGGGGGAGACAGGACCACCACCAACACAGGCGGGGGATACAGGATAACCACCAACACAGGCGGGGGGAGACAGGACCACCACCACCACCACAGGCGGGGGGAGACAGGGCCACCACCAACACAGGCGGGGGGAGACAGGACCACCACCAACACAGGCGGGGGAGACAGGGCCACTACCACCACAGGCGGGGGGAGACAGGGCCACCACCACCACAGGCGGGGGGAGACAGGACCACCACCACCACAGGCGGGGAGAGACAGGACCACCACCACCACAGGCGGGGGGAGACAGGGCCACCACCACCACAGGCGGGGGGAGACAGACCACCACCACCACAGGCTGGGGGAGACATTACCACCACCAACACAGGCGGGGAGAGACAGGGCCACCACCAACACAGGCGGGGGAGACAGGGCCACCACCAACACAGGCGGGGGAGACAGGGCCACCACCACCACAGGCGGGGGGAGACAGGACCACCACCACCACAGGCGGGGGGAGACAGGACCACCACCACCACAGGCGGGGGGAGACAGGGCCACCACCAACACAGGCGGGGGGAGACAGGGCCACCACCACCACAGGCGGGGGGAGACAGGACCACCACCAACACAGGCGGGGGAGACAGGGCCACCACCAACACAGGCGGGGGGAGACAGACCACCACCAACACAGGCGGGGGGAGACAGGGCCACCACCAACACAGGCGGGGGGAGACAGGCCCACCACCACCACAGGCGGGGAGAGACAGGGCCACCACCACCACAGGCGGGGAGAGACAGGGCCACCAACAACACAGGCGGGGGAGACAGGGCCACCACCACCACAGGCGGGGGAGACAGGACCACCACCACCACCACAGGCGGGGGGAGACAGGGCCACCACCACCACCACAGGCGGGGGGAGACAGGGCCACTACCACCACAGGCGGGGAGAGACAGGACCACCACCACCACAGGCGGGGGGAGACCGGGCCACCACCACCACAGGCGGGGGGAGACAGGACCACCACCACCACAGGCGGGGGGAGACAGGGCCACCACCACCACAGGCGGGGGGAGACAGGACCACCACCAACACAGACGGGGAGAGACAGGACCACCACCACCACAGGCGGGGGGAGACAGGACCACCACCACCACAGGCGGGGGGAGACAGGACCACCACCACCACAGGCGGGGGAAGACAGGGCCACCACCAACACAGGCGCGGGGAGACAGACCACCACCACCACAGGCTGGGGGAGACAGGGCCACCACCAACACAGGCGGGGGAGACAGGGCCACCACCACCACAGGCGGGGGGAGACAGACCACCACCAACACAGGCGGGGGGAGACAGACCACCACCAACACAGGCGGGGGAGACAGGGCAACGACCAACACAGGCGGGGGAGACAGGACCACCACCACCACAGGCGGGGGAGACAGGGCCACCACCAACACAGGCGGGGGGAGACAGGGCCACCACCAACACAGGCGGGGAGAGACAGGACCACCACCACCACAGGCGGGGGGAGACAGGACCACCACCACCACAGGCGGGGGGAGACAGGGCCACCACCACCACAGGCGGGGGGAGACAGACCACCACCACCACAGGCTGGGGGAGACAGGGCCACCACCAACACAGGCGGGGGGAGACAGGGCCACCACCAACACAGGCGGGGGGAGACAGGGCCACCACCAACACAGGCGGGGGGAGACAGGGCCACCACAACCACAGGCGGGGGGAGACAGGACCACCACCACCACAGGCGGGGGAGACAGGACCACCACCACCACAGGCGGGGGGAGACAGGGCCACCACCAACACAGGCGGGGAGAGACAGGGCCACCACCACCACAGGCGGGGGGAGACAGGACCACCACCAACACAGGCGGGGGAGACAGGGCCACCACCAACACAGGCGGGGGAGACAGACCACCACCAACACAGGCGGGGGGAGACAGGGCCACCACCAACACAGGCGGGGGAGACAGGCCCACCACCACCACAGGCGGGGAGAGACAGGGCCACCACCACCACAGGCGGGGAGAGACAGGGCCACCAACAACACAGGCGGGGGAGACAGGGCCACCACCACCACAGGCGGGGGGAGACAGGACCACCACCACCACCACAGGCGGGGGGAGACAGGGCCACCACCACCACCACAGGCGGGGGGAGACAGGGCCACTACCACCACAGGCGGGGAGAGACAGGACCACCACCACCACAGGCGCGGGGGAGACCGGGCCACCACCACCACAGGCGGGGGGAGACAGGGCCACCACCACCAACACAGGCGGGGGGAGACAGGGCCACCACCACCACAGGCGGGGGAGACAGGACCACCACCAACACAGACGGGGAGAGACAGGACCACCACCACCACAGGCGGGGGGAGACAGGACCACCACCACCACAGGCGGGGGGAGACAGGACCACCACCACCACAGGCGGGGGAAGACAGGGCCACCACCAACACAGGCGCGGGGAGACAGACCACCACCACCACAGGCTGGGGAGACAGGGCCACCACCAACACAGGCGGGGGAGACAGGGCCACCACCACCACAGGCGGGGGGAGACAGACCACCACCAACACAGGCGGGGGAGACAGACCACCACCAACACAGGCGGGGGGAGACAGGGCAACGACCAACACAGGCGGGGGGAGACAGGACCACCACCACCACAGGCGGGGGGAGACAGGGCCACCACCAACACAGGCGGGGGAGACAGGGCCACCACCAACACAGGCGGGGGGAGACAGACCACCACCAACACAGGCGGGGGGAGACAGGGCCACCACCAACACAGGCGGGGAGAGACAGGGCCACCACCAACACAGGCGGGGAGAGACAGGGCCACCACCAATACAGGCGGGGGGAGACAGGGCCACTACCAACACAGGCGGGGGAGACAGGGCCACCACCACCACAGGCGGGGAGAGACAGGGCCACCACCAACACAGGCGGGGGAGACAGGGCCACCACCAACACAGGCGGGGAGAGACAGGGCCACCACCAACACAGGCGGGGGGAGACAGACCACCACCAACACAGGCGGGGGGAGACAGGACCACCACCAACACAGGCGGGGGGAGACAGGGCCACCACCAACACAGGCGGGGGGAGACAGGACCACCACCACCACCACAGGCGGGGGGAGACAGGACCACCACCACCACAGGCGGGGGAGACAGGGCCACCACCAACACAGGCGGGGGGAGACAGGGCCACCACCACCACAGGCGGGGGGAGACAGACCACCACCAACACAGGCGGGGGGAGACAGACCACCACCAACACAGGCGGGGGGAGACAGGGCCACAACCAACACAGGCGGGGGGAGACAGGACCACCACCACCACAGGCGGGGTGAGACAGACCACCACCAACACAGGCGGGGGGAGACAGGGCCACCACCAACACAGGCGGGGGGAGACAGGACCACCACCACCACAGGCGGGGGGAGACAGGACCACCACAACCACCACAGGCGGGGGAGACAGGGCCACCACCAACACAGGCGGGGGGAGACAGGGCCACCACCACCACCGGGGGGAGACAGGCGGGGGGAGACAGGGCCACCACCACCACAGGCGGGGGGAGACAGGGCCACCACCACCACCACAGGCGGGGGGAGACAGGACCACTACCACCACCACAGGCGGGGGGAGACAGGGCCACCACCACCACAGGCGGGGAGAGACAGGGCCACCAACAACACAGGCGGGGGGAGACAGGGCCACCACTACCACAGGCGGGGGAGAGACAGGGCCACCACCACCACAGGCGGGGGAGACAGGGCCACCACCACCACCACAGGCGGGGGGAGACAGGGCCACCACCAACACAGGCGGGGAGAGACAGGGCCACCACCACCACAGGCGGGGGGAGACAGGACCACCACCACCACAGGCGGGGGAGACAGGCCACCACCACCACAGGCGGGGGGAGACAGGGCCACCACCACCACAGGCGGGGGGAGACAGGGCCACCACCACCACAGGCGGGGGGAGACAGGGCCACCACCACCACAGGCGGGGGGAGACAGGGCCACCACCAACACAGGCGGGGGGAGACAGGGCCACCACCACCACAGGCGGGGGAGACAGGGCCACCACCACCACAGGCGGGGGGAGACAGGACCACCACCACCACAGGCGGGGGGAGACAGGGCCACCACCACCACAGGCGGGGGGAGACAGGGCCACCACCAACACAGGCGGGGGGAGACAGGACCACCACCACCACAGGCGGGGGGAGACAGGACCACCACCACCACAGGCGGGGGGAGACAGGGCCACCACCACCACAGGCGGGGGGAGACAGGGCCACCACCACCACAGGCGGGGGAGACAGGACCACCACCACCACAGGCGGGGGAGACAGGGCCACCACCAACACAGGCGGGGGAGACAGGACCACCACCACCACCACAGGCGGGGGGAGACAGGGCCACCACCAACACAGGCGGGGGGAGACAGGGCCACCACCACCACAGGCGGGGGGAGACAGGGCCACCACCAACACAGGCGGGGGGAGACAGGGCCACCACCACCACAGGCGGGGGGAGACAGGGCCACCACCAACACAGGCGGGGAGAGACAGGGCCACCACCACCACAGGCGGGGGGAGACAGGGCCACCACCACCACAGGCGGGGGGAGACAGGGCCACCACCACCACAGGCGGGGGGAGACAGGACCACCACCACCACAGGCGGGGGGAGACAGGGCCACCACCACCACAGGCGGGGGGAGACAGGGCCACCACCAACACAGGCGGGGGGAGACAAGGCCACCACCACCACAGGCGGGGGGAGACAGGGCCACAACAATACACATTATGCTGGCCTCCGCTTGATGTGTCCCTCAAGCTGGTTGTGGCAGCACCACTCTCCCCTGTCACGGACGGCTGGCACGGACGGCTGGCACGGACGGCTGGCACGGACGGCTGGCACGGACGGCTGGCACGGACGGCTGGCACGGACGGCTGTCCCGGACGGTTGGCACGGACGGCTGTCACGGACAGCTGGCACGGACAGCTGGCACGGACGGTTGGCACGGACAGCTGGCACGGACAGCTGGCAGGGACAGCTGGCACGGACAGCTGGCACGGACGGTTGGCACGGACAGCTGGCACGGACAGCTGGCACGGACGGTTGGCACGGACAGCTGGCACGGACAGCTGGCACGGACGGCTGGCACGGACAGCTGGCACGGACAGCTGGCACGGACGGCTGGCACGGCTGGCACGGTTGGCACGGACGGCTGGCACGGACGGCTGGCACGGACGGCTGGCACGGACGGCTGGCACGGACGGCTGGCACGGACGGCTGTCCCGGACGGCTGGCACGGACGGCTGGCACGGACGGCTGTCCCGGACGACTGTCACGGACGGCTGGCACGGACAGCTGGCACGGATGGCTGGCACGGACGGCTGGCACGGACGGCTGGCACGGACGGCTGTCACGGACGGCTGGCACGGACGGCTGGCACGGACGGCTGGCACGGACGGCTGGCACGGACGGCTGGCACGGACGGCTGTCCCGGACGGTTGGCACGGACGGCTGGCACGGACGGCTGGCACGGACGGCTGGCACGGACGGCTGGCACGGACGGTTGGCACGGACGGCTGGCACGGACGGCTGTCCCGGACGGTTGGCACCGACAGCTGTCACGGACGGCTGGCACGGACGGCGGGCATGGACGGCGGGCACGGACGGCTGGCACGGACGGCTGTCACGTACAGCTGGCACGGACGGCGGGCACGGACGGCTGTCACGGACGGCTGTCACGGACGGCTTCCACGGACGGCGGGCACGGACGGCTTGCACGGACTTTTGGCACGGACGGCTAGCACGGACGGTTGGCACGGACGGCTAGCACGGACGGCTGGCACGGACGGCTGGCACGGATGGTTGGCACGGACAGCTGGCACGGACGGTTGGCACGGACGGCTAGCACGGACGGCTGGCACGGACGGCTGTCACGGACGGCTGTCACGGACGGTTGGCACGGACGGCTGGCACGGACAGCTTGCACGGACGGCTGGCACGGACGGCTGGCACGGACGGCTGTCACGGACGGCTGTCACGGACGGCGGGCACGGACGGCTGGCACGGACGGTTGGCACGGACAGCTGGCACGGACGGTTGGCACGGACAGCTGGCACGGACGGTTGGCACGGACAGCTGGCACGGACAGCTGGCACGGACAGCTGGCACGGACGGTTGGCATGGACGGCTGGCACGGACGGCTGGCACGGACGGCTGACACGGTTGGCACGGACGGCTGGCACGGACGGCTGGCACGGACGACTGGCACGGACGGCTGGCACGGACAGCTGGCACGGACGGCTGGCACGGACGGCTGGCACGGACGGCTGGCACGGACGGCTGGCACGGACGGCTGGCACGGACAGCTGGCACGGACGGCTGGCACGGACAGCTGGCACGGACAGCTGGCACAGACGGCTGGCACGGACGGCTGGCACGGACAGCTGGCACGGACGGCTGGCACGGACGGCTGGCACGGACAGCTGGCACGGACGGTTGGCACGGACGGCTGGCACGGACGGCTGGCACGGACAGCTGGCACGGACAGCTGGCACAGACGGCTGGCACGGACGGTTGGCACGGACAGCTGGCACAGACGGCTGGCACGGACGGTTGGCACGGACAGCTGGCACGGACAGCTGGCACGGACGGACGGCACGGACGGTTGGCACGGACGGCTGTCACGGACGGCTGATAAGGACTGGTGATAAGTATTGGTGGTAAGGACTGGGGATAAGGACTGGTGATAAGGACTGGTGATAAGGACTGGTGATAAGGACTGGGGATAAGGACTGGTGATAAGGACTGGTGATAAGGACTGGTGATAAGGACGGTGATAAGGACTGGTGATAAAGACTGTGATAAGGACTGTGATAAGGACTGGTGATAAGGACTGTGATAAGGACTGTGATAAGGACTGGTGATAAGGACTGGTGATAAGGACTGGTTATAAGGACTGGTGGTAAGGACTGGTGATATGGACGGTGATAAGGACTGGTGATAAGGACTGGTGGTAAGGACAGGTGATAAGGACTGGTGATAAGGACTGGTGATAAGGACTGGTGATAAGGACTTGTGATAAGGACGGTGATGAGAACGGTGATAAGGATGGTGATAAGGACGGTGATAAGGACTGGTGATCAGGACTGTGATAAGGACTGGTGATAAGGACTGGTGATAAGGACGGTGATAAGGACTTGTGATATGGACTGGTGATATGGACTGGTGATAAGGACAGTGATAAGGACTGGTGATAAGGACGGTGATAAGGACGGTGATAAGGACGGTGATAAGGACTGGTGATAAGGACTGGTGATGAAGACTGGTAATAAGGACTGGCGATAAGGACGGTGATAAGGACGGTGATAAGGACTGGTGATATGGATGGTGATATGGACTGGTGATAAGGACGGTGATAAAGCCGGTGATAAGGACGGTGATAAGGACTGGTGATAAGGAGTGGTGACAAATGTGGTGATAAGGACTGGTGATAAGGACTGGTGATAAGGACGGTGATAAGGTCTGTGTGTGAGAGAGAGCGAGAGAGAGAGAAGAGAGAGAGAGAGAGAGAGAGAGAGAGAGAGAGAGAGAGAGAGAGAGAGAGAGAGAGGGGGAGAGAGAGAGAGAGAGAGAGAGAGAGAGAGAGAGAGAGAGAGAGAGAGAGAGAGAGAGATAGAGAGAGAGAGAGAGAGAGAGAGAGAGAGAGAGAGTGAGAGAGAGAGAGAGAGAGAGAGAGAGAGAGAGAGAGAGAGAGAGAGAGAGAGAGAGAGAGAGAGAGAGAGAGAGAGAGAGAGAGAGAGAGAGAGAGAGAGAGAGAGAGAGAGAGAGAGAGAGAGAGAGAGAGAGAGAGAGAGAGAGAGAGAGAGAGAGAGAGAGAGAGAGAGAGGAGAGAGAGAGAGAGAGAGAGAGAGAGAGAGAGAGAGAGAGAGAGAGAGAGAGAGAGAGAGAGAGAGAGAGAGAGAGAGAGAGAGAGAGAGAGAGAGAGGAGAGAGAGAGAGAGAGAGAGAGAGAGAGAGAGAGAGAGAGAGAGAGAGAGAGAGAGAGAGAGAGAGAGAGAGAGAGAGAGAGAGAGAGAGAGAGAGAGAGAGAGAGAGAGAGAGAGAGAGAGAGAGAGAGAGAGAGAGAGAGAGAGAGAGAGAGAGAGAGAGAGAGAGAGAGAGAGAGAGAGAGAGAGAGAGAGAGAGAGAGAGAGAGAGAGAGAGAGAGAGAGAGAGAGAGAGGAGAGAGACAGACAGACAGACTATCACCCAAGCACTACACTAAGCCTATAACATTATACCCAATATATACCTTGTCTCTCTCTCTAAGTTGGACAACTTTAAGGATATATGCGGGCTAAGTTTGGCCCATAAGGAAGCCGTTAAGACTCAACTTACTCCCATCAGTAAAGTTTACCCAAAACACACATAACAATATGTATACTTCTCTCTTAAGGTAAACTTGTGTAGTTATTGTGATGTTACTGTTCTGCAGTGTAATGCTTCCCAACCTCCAGCTTGGCAGCGTAATATTGGTCACGTACGTGAGACCAGTGTGAGGGTATGAGGGGAGTCTCGCCTCTCTGGCTATATTTATACTGGTAACATCGTAACTGATAATTCACACTGAGAAGCTTCCTTTCTATTTACTCTACCCACCATGAGAGGAAGGACATACGCAACTGGTATGTACAAGACGCCTTAATCCACTTGACCATCACGACCGGACATAATGAGGTGATAGCCGAAGCTATTTGAACCACCCCACCGCCGGCACTCGGATGGTAAACTTGGGCATAGCATTTTACCAAATCACCTCATTCTTTGGGGCACACGTGAGGAACACAAATGCGAACAAGCCTGAATGGTCCCCAGGACAATATGCAACTGAAAACTCACACCCCAGAAGTGACTCGAACCCATACTCCCAGGAGCAACGCAACTGGTATGTACAAGACGCCTTAATCCACTTGACCATCACGACCGGACATAATGAGGTGATAGCCGAAGCTATTTGAACCACCCCACCGCCGGCACTCGGATGGTAATCTTGGGCATAGCATTTTACCAAATCACCTCATTCTTTGGGGCACACGTGAGGAACACAAATGCGAACAAGCCTGAATGGTCCCCAGGACAATGTCACTTCTGGGTGTGAGTTTTCAGTTGCATATTGTCCTGGGGACCATTCAGGCTTGTTCTCATATATATATATATATATATATATATATATATATATATATATATATATATATATATATATATATATATATATATATATATATATATATATATATATGAGTTCTCCAAAACTCATTTTCGTACTTTTAAGGTGAAGAAAAGAAGTGATTTACTATAGAAATTACACTTATTTATACAATTTGCACAACGTTTCGAACCTCCATGGTTCATTCTCAAGTGAAGAGATCTTACAATGTTGGTTGATTTTATACCCGCACTGGGTCAGGGGTAAGACAATAAAAGTGAAAACATGGGGGGATACATAAGGGATAAATGTGAGGTGAAACATAAGAACATAAGAATAGAGGTAACTGCAGAAGGCCTATTGGCCCATACGAGGCAGCTCGTATCTACATACCAAGATTAATCCAGTGTAATTGGCTTGTTATGTTGGACATTGTCTTCTGTGTTGGCATCGTTATGTTCTGGTCTTGTCCTTACTCTCACGGTGGGTAGAGTAAATAGTTCCGTGATTTAGGTGTTCATGGTAGGTCGCTCTATTCTTATGTGAATTGCCTCAAGAATTTGTAATCTTCTTGCATCTTGGGTTTTGTCTATTATGCAGGTATTCTTGTTCAACATTTCTCTTGTTAGAGTGATGTCATGGGCTTGTCTCATGTGATTCCTAGGGGCACCAGATTGAAGATGGCATGCCAATCGCTTCGTCAGCTTGGTCGACGTCATACCTATGTACTTACATTGAAGGTTACATCCTTCGTGGGGGCAAGTGTACATGTATACAACGCTTGACTGCTGTAGAGGGTTCTCCGTCGGCTTCGGGCTGTTTTTGATAAGGAGTTCGGAAGTCTTCTTGGTTTTGTAGAATATTATCAGGTTTATGTTTTGGTTAGGAGTAGTGATTTTTACTCCTTTACGGATTATTTCTTTCATTATTCTTTCCTCTTTTATATGTTCACTCTTTTATATGTTTTATGTATATGTTTATATGTAGTGAACATATAAAACTGACCATAAAATCCATATTTGGGGAATATAAACCTGGATATGCATATGGAAATGTCAAGACACACAAGCCTGGAAACCCACTTCGGCTAATCATTAGCCAGATACCCACACCCACGTACAGACTGGCGAAGCGACTCAACGGCCTGTTGACTCCTTATGTCCCTTGCGCCTTCAGCCTGAAGTCTCCAAAAGAATTTGTTGACTTACTGCGGGGCACACGGGCCACAGGGATAAGAGCCTCGTTGGACGTAGAATCACTGTTCACCAACGTACCTGTGGACGAGACAATCGGGATGATAGCCGACAGAGTGTATCGTAATCCAGCCTGTACTCCTCTTGACATACCAGAGAATATTCTAAGGAAACTACTCCAAGCTTGTACTAAAGAAGCACCCTTCTTGAGCCCGGATGGGCACATGTATAAGCAAGTAGATGGGGTCGCCATGGGTTCTCCCCTAGGTGTCCTGTTTGCAAACTTCTACATGGGTACCATCGAGCAAACAGTCTTAGTCGACATGAACTTGAAACCGGCCATATACTGCAGGTATGTTGACGACATTTTTACACAGGTACCTGATGTCAGACATCTGCAGGAGCTGAAGGAGGCGTTTGAGCAGAGTTCATTGCTGCGTTTCACTTATGAGATGGAAAAGGATGGGAAGCTGCCCTTTCTAGATGTAACAGTCATGGAAAAGAGCAGAGGTTTCCACACTGCAGTCTACACTAAGGAAACGAACATAGGAATGTGCCTAAATGCCAACAGCGACTGCCCAGACAGGTACAAGAGGAGTGTTGTTAACGCATATGTCGACCGTGCTCTCAGCCACAGCTCAGAATGGAAGCAAGTCGACGAAGAACTCTGTAGGGTAAGGCAGGTCCTAGTCAACAACGGCTTCTCCAATGGTTTCATCGAAGACATCATAAGAAGGAAAGTGAAACGCCATGCAACCTCTGAAGAGACAACTAACACAACACCTATACCCCCTATTAGACTATTTTACAGGAACTTCTTTTCCACAGCTCATAAAATGGAGGAAAGGGCCCTGAAAGATATTGTTAATAGAAACGTTATCCCTACAGACAAAAATCAGAGGATACAACTGACGATTTACTATAAAACCAGAAAAACGGCCAGCCTACTCATGAGAAACTCTCCAGACACAAAGCAGAACGCTTTAAAAGAGACCAACGTCGTCTATGCCTTCAAATGCCCTCTTGGGGACTGTAAGCTCCAAAAAACCCAGTATATAGGCAAGACAACAACATCTCTTTCTAGGCGTTTAACGATGCATAAGCAACAGGGCTCCATTAAGGAACATATAATCTCTTCCCACAACCAAACCATCGCCAGAGAAATCCTAGTAAACAACACAGAAATCATCGATAGATACAGCGATAGCAGGCGGCTTGACGTTTGCGAGGCACTACACATCAAGAAGTCAACACCAGCAATCAACAGCCAATTAATGCACAACTATATTCTACCCACCTCAAGACTCCGCTCCAATATAGAAGCATCAAGAAATATGGACCAATAGGCTTTCTACAATCACTTCCATTCAATACCCATTGTTTCGTGTTCTGTCTTGTGTTGATGAAATTAATACCCTATTAAATACCACCTCACCCCATCCACCTCACTCAAATGTAGATATAAACAAATCGGAGATGTGTAAGTTCTATTCAGTTGTGTATGTGTTAACTAAAGTCTTTGAAAATGTAATAAGTTTTACGAAACGCGCTCAAGTGTCGCGTCAGACTAGAAATAAAAATGAATTTTGGAGAATTGATTTTTGAATTACCACCAACAGTGAAAAGAAATGTACGAAAGATTGAGAAAATTCGTGTTAGAATTATATATATATATATATATATATATATATATATATATATATATATATATATATATATAGAGAAATGGAAGGGAGTACCACCTCTGGCTGGAAGAAGGGGGACCCATAGCCTCGGAGGAAACCACGCATAACGCATTAGAGGGAATGTTTAGATCCCCTCCAATACAGTTTCTGTGTGCTTTTCTCCTACCACCCCCTTCCTTTTTTTTTTTTTGTGCTTTATTATGTATTTGATGGTTACAAGATATACATGGGTTGATACAAAAATAATAATACAAAAAGGTGCTTAAAGGTTATGGATCTCTTGAAAAACACGACAATGGGAAACATTGATGAATGTCACAGACGGGTTCGATCATTGTTGCAAGTCAAACACTTCTTCGAATTCCTCTGAAGTTGGACTAGTGCCCAAGACGCAACAGGCATTTCCCCTCTGAATCGCAACACTGAGGCGCTGGAACAAGAAACTTTTTGCTCTCTGATCTTTTGTAGCGCCGATCAATTTGTCCCCCAATTCCTTCAGGAACTTCAATGCACATTTTCCCCACGAACCGAGGGTCTCCGAGCCGATCGGAACAAAGCTGTAGCAGTGTGCCAGACCTCTGTATTTAATAATTTTCTGCGATTCCCTGAAAGAAGCAGCGCCACCCCCTTCACGTGTGCTGTAGTGGAGGTAGGTACTGGCCAGTGTGGCAGCGCACGTGTAGTCCCACACCACTTGCTTACCATCCTTCCAAGGAAGCAAGGTGACCCCATCTGGGCGCTTCTGAGGGTCGTTAGGTCTGGATAAGTGTGGTTCTCTTTGTGCTGGGCAGCGGGCTGTGGCGAGGCTCCTCTTGATGATGTCGTTGACTTCTTCATGTCTTGCAATCTTACCCTGTGATTTACGACATACCAGACCATGACGACCATATTGGTCTGCCATCGCAGTTCCGCAGATGCACCTATGTTCGGTGAGGATGGGGGCGGCAAGGCGAAGGGCAACTCCAATGCCGAGAGCGTCATGATTGAGGCGAGTTCCCAGGGCTGCATTGGGCACAGCAAATAAAAAATCCCCGGCGTGGGGTGCTGTATTGATGTAGAAGTGGGATATATATATATATATATATATATATATATATATATATATATATATATATATATATATATATATATATATATATATATATATATATATATATATATATATATATATATATATATATATATATATATATATATATCACTAAAAACTCTTTGACCGGCCAGGATTCGAACCCATGCCGTCCAGGTTCACCCCTAAACGTACACAGTACCGTGACCACCGCACCAATGATCGTCCAATGATAGACGATCATTGGTGCGGTGGTCACGGTACTGTATACGTTTAGGGGTGATCCTGGACGGCATGGGTTCGAATCCTGGCCGGGTCGAAGAGTTCTTAGTGATATATGGCTTGCGCGTTCATGCAGCTTTCTCACATATATATATATATATATATATATATATATATATATATATATATATATATATATATATATACTGACCGCATGACAAGAGTATTTGTATACAATTAAGAGGTGTTTAACCTTGCAATGATACTTATTGCAACTTTTTTTTATCTTTATTTAATTAAGAAAATACAATATAAATTACATATACATAAGTTTTACAAGGCAATTATACATTACAATTATTAGGCAATCTTATGTGTTATCTTTAGAAAGGAGATAATGCAGAGGAATAGTGTAAATGCGCTAAGACATTACTATTGTTAATTACGTGTTAGGTACTCGATACATATGCCAGAGTATACTGACCTTGATACATATGCCAGAGTATACTGACCTTGATACATATGCCAGAGTATACTGACCTTGATACATATGCCAGAGTATACTGACCTTGATACATATGCCAGAGTATACTGACCTTGATACATATGCCAGAGTATACTGACCTTGATACATATGCCAGAGTATACTGACCTTGATACATATGCCAGAGTATACTGACCTTGATACATATGCCAGAGTATACTGACCTTGATACATATGCCAGAGTATACTGACCTTGATACATATGCCAGAGTATACTGACCTTGATACATATGCCAGAGTATACTGACCTTGATACATATGCCAGAGTATACTGACCTTGATACATATGCCAGAGTATACTGACCTTGATACATATGCCAGAGTATACTGACCTTGATACATATGCCAGAGTATACTGACCTTGATACATATGCCAGAGTATACTGACCTTGATACATATGCCAGAGTATACTGACCTTGATACATATGCCAGAGTATACTGACCATGATACATATGCCAGAGTATACTGACCTTGCCTTTATTTCACCGCACTTTTAATCATGTACAATTGGTGTTCTCAGGCGGATTTGTAATATTGAAGGTTTTTTAATGATGAACAGTAAACACGTGTATAATGTTATACTGCCAAGTATAGTTCCTAGAGTAGAGGAGGTATATCCACTCTTTAGCTGGCAAGTAATATGGGCAAACCTTCATGTTAAATTTATTGCCCCAAAACAACGTGAGCTGTTGTATCGCTATCTTCATGAGGCCCTTCCTACTACTGATAGGTTGTTGATGTTGGGCATTAAGGACAACAATAGATGTGACCAATGTACTGAAATTGAAAATAATATGCATATATTTTATTTCTGTAAGCAGAAAGTTGTTCTTGTAAACTGGATTAGAGACACTCTTAAAGCTTTATGTGGACCAAGAATTAGAGTGGAGTTAATGAGGTTTTTAATGTTTCATATTGACATAAAATGCAAGAAAATTAGGAATAAGATGTTGGTCGGAAGTCATTCAAGCAGCCCAGTACTCACCTGCTCAATTTTGTGGTGGAGAAGGAGACGGTCTCTTAAAGTTGATAATGGAATTATAAAACCCCGTTATGATGATAGTCATCGTGATAGAGAGTGACTATTGCCTCTGAACCACCACACAGCCGACAGGGCTCACTATCTATTGTCTAGTTCACACTCTGACAAACAGTCTAAGTGACAATAATGTTGTTGTATGAGTTTATGCGTGACTAGATATGGACTCCATGCTGGTGCCGCATACTCCAGGATTGGTCTGACATATGTGGTATATAATGTTCTGAAACATTCCTTACACAAGTTTCTAAAGGCCGTTCTTATGTTAGCCAACCTGGCATATGCTGCTGCTGTTATCCTCTTGATATGAGCTTCAGGGGACAGGTCTGGCGTGATATCAACCCCCAGGTTTTTCTCTCTCTCTGACTCTTGAAGTATATCATCTCCCAAATGATACCTTGTATCTGGTCTCCTGCTTCCTACACCTATCTTCGTTACATTACATTTGCTTGGGTTAAACTCTAACAGCCATTTGTTCGACCATTCCTGCAGCTTGTCCAGGTCTTCTTGAAGCCTCAAGCTGTCCTCCTCTGTCTTAATCCTTCTCATAATTTTGGCGTCGTCAGCAAACATTGAGAGGAATGAGTCTATACCCTCTGAGAGATCATTTACGATCATTTCAGAAACAGACCAAATTAGATTTTGTGTGTGTGTGTTCACCTAGTTGTGCTTGCGGGAGTTGAGCATTGCTTTTTAGGCCCGCCTCTGAACTGTCAATCAACTGCTCCTAACTATCTTGAGTATCTTGAGATGATTTCTAGGCTTTTTAGTGTCCCCGCGGCCCGGTCCTCGACCAGGCCTCCACCCCCAGGAAGCAGCCCGTGACAGCTGACTAACACCCAGGTACCTATTTTACTGCTAGGTAACAGGGGCATAGGGTGAAAGAAACTCTACCCAATGTTTCTCTCCGGCGCCTGGGATCGAACCCAGGACCACAGGATCACAAATCCAGCGTGCTGTCCGCTCGGCCGACCGGCTCCCCTAAACTAGCTAATCACAGATGCCGAAGAAATATAAGAAAATTCTCTTTGGCAAACAGAGTGGTAGACGGTTGGAACAAGTTAGGTGAGAAGGTGGTGGAGGCCAAGACCGTCAGTAGTTTCAAAGCGTTATATGACAAAGAGTGCTGGGAAGACGGGACACCACGAGCGTAGCTCTCATCCTGTAACTACACTTAGGTAATTACACACTTTTTGAGAGGGGATACATGTTCCTGAAAATAGTATACAGGCTTACCTCAGTTTAAGAGTTTAATTCGTTCCTGGAGACAGCTCGTATTCCGAAAACTCGTATTCCGAAGCTAATTTCCCCATAAGAAATAATGGGAAATGAATTAATCCGTTCCTGACTACCCCAAAACCCCCACGTCAAACTAAATTTTTATACATAATTCATCTAAATAAACCTACAATACTATGTTCAAGTTATTAACTAACAAGTTCAACTAACTAACTTCTTTTTTTCACACACACCCAGGAAGCAGCCCGTTACAGCTGACTAACTCCCAGGTACCTATTTACTGCTAGGTAACTGGGGCATAGGGTGAAAGAAACTCTGCGATCGTGTCTCGCCGGCGCCCGGGATCGAACCCGGGACCACAGGATCACGTGTACAGCGCGCTGTCCGCTCGTCCACCTACCACCAGGTGTGTGTGTGTGTGTACTCACCTAATTGTGCTTGCTGGGATTGAGCTCTGATTCTTTGGTCCCGCCTCTAAACCGTCAATCAACTGGTGTACAGGTTCCTGAGCCTATTGGGCTCTATCATATCTACATTATAAACTGTGTATGGAGTCTGCCTCCACCACATCACTGCCTAGTGCATTCCACCTGTTAACTACTCTGACACTGACAAATTTATTTCTAACGTCCCTGTGGCTCATGTGGGTACTCAGTTTCCACCTGTGTCCCCTTGTTCGCGTCCCACCAGTGTTGAATAGTTTATCCGTGCCTACCCGTTCGATTCCCCTGAGGATTTTGTAGGTAGTGATCATGCCTCCCCTTACTCTTTTGTCTTCCAGTGCCGTAAGGTGCATTTCCCGCAGCCTTTCCTCGTAACTCATGCCTCTTAGTTCTGGGACTAGTCTAGTGGCATACCTTTGGACTTTTTCCAGCTTCGTCTTGTGCTTGACAAGGTACGGGCTCCATGCTGGGGCCGCATACTCCAGGATTGGTCTAACATATGTGGTGTACAAGATTCTGAATGATTCCTTACACAGGTTCCTGAACGCCGTTCTGATGTTAGCCAGCCTCGCATATGCCGCAGACGTTATTCTTTTTATGTGGGCTTCAGGAGACAGGTTTGGTGTGATATCAACTCCTAGATCTTTCTCTCTGTCTGTTTCATTAAGTACTTCATCTCCTATTCTGTATCCTGTGTCTGACCTCCTGTTTCCACCGCCTAGTTTCATTACCTTACATTTACTCGGGTTGAACTTCAACAGCCATTTGTTGGACCATTCACTCAGTCTGTCTAGGTCATCTTGTAGCCTCCTACTATCATCCTCTGTTTCAATCCTCCTCATAATTTTTGCATCATCGGCAAACATTGAGAGAAACGATTCTATACCCTCTGGGAGATCATTTACATATACCAGAAACAGTATAAGTCCAAGGACTGACCCCTGCGGGACTCCACTCGTAACGTCTCGCCAATCTGAGACCTCACCCCTCACACAGACTCGTTGTCTCCTGTTACTTAGGTACTCCTGTATCCAATGGAGTACCTTCCCTATCACTCCAGCCTGCATCTCCAGCTTTTTCACTAGCCTCTTGTGTGGCACTGTATCAAAGGCTTTCTGACAATCCAAAAATATGCAGTCTGCCCACCCTTCTCTTTCTTGCCTTATTTTTGTTGCCTGGTCGTAGAATTCAAGTAACCCTGTGAGGCAGGACCTGCCAACCCTGAACCCATGTTGATGCTGTGTTACAAAGTTCTTTCGCTCCAGATGTTCCACTAGCTTTCTTCGCACAATCTTCTCCATCAGCTTGCATGGTATGCAGGTTAGGGATACTGGCCTGTAATTCAGTGCCTCCAGTCTATCCCCTTTCTAGTATATCGGGACTACGTTAGCTGCTTTCCAAATATCTGGCAGTTCCTCTGTTGCCAGAGATTTGTTATACACTATGTAGAGTGGTAGGCACAATTATTCTGCTCCTTCCTTTAGTATCCAAGGGGAGATTCCCTCTGTGTGTGTGTGTGTGTGTGTGTGTGTGTGTGTGTGTGTGTGTGTGTGTGTGTGTGTGTGTGTGTGTGTGTGTGTGTGTGTGTGTGTGTGTGTGTGTGTGTGTGTGTGTGTGTGTGTGTGTGTGTGTGTGTGTGTGTGTGTGTGTGTGTGTGTGTGTGTGTGTAACACACACACATTATAGGAGAACTAAGCGAGTGAACGAGAAAGCTTGAGACACGCCGCCACACAACTCACCAACTTAGACAATCAACTCACCATAACTTGATTTCATATAGTTATGTCTTCTTCCCCGGACACGCAAGACTGAGTTTATCTGACTGGTTACACGGACTCGTCCTCACAGTAGGGGCCAGGTAACCATGCACGGGTCCTCACAGTAGGGCCAGGTAACCATGCACAGTGGTCCTCACAGTAGGGGTCAGGTAACCGTGCACGGGTCCTCACAGTAGGGGCCAGGTAACCATGCACAGTGGTCCTCACAGTAGGGGTCAGGTAACCGTGCACGGGTCCTCACAGTAGGGGCCAGGTAACCATGCACAGTGGTCCTCACAGTAGGGCCAGGTAACCATGCACAGTGGTCCTCACAGTAGGGGTCAGGTAACCATGCACGGGTCCTCACAGTAGGGGCCAGGTAACCATGCACAGTGGTCCTCACAGTAGGGCCAGGTAACCATGTACAGTGGTCCTCACAGTAGGGCCAGGTAACCATGCACAGTGGTCCTCACAGTAGGGCCAGGTAACCATGTACAGTGGTCCTCACAGTAGGGGCCAGGCACGGGGTAGGTAACCATGCACAGTGGTCCTCACAGTAGGGGCCAGGTAACCATGCACAGTGGTCCTCACAGTAGGGGCCAGGTAACCATGCACAGTGGTCCTCACAGTAGGGCCAGGTAACCATGTACAGTGGTCCTCACAGTAGGGGCCAGGTAACCATGCACAGTGGTCCTCACAGTAGGGGCCAGGTAACCATGCACGGGTCCTCACAGTAGGGGCCAGGTAACCATGCACAGTGGTCCTCACAGTAGGGGCCAGGTAACCATGCACAGTGGTCCTCACAGTAGGGGCCAGGTAACCATGCACAGTGGTCCTCACAGTAGGGGCCAGGTAACCATGCACAGTGGTCCTCACAGTAGGGGCCAGGTAACCATGCACAGTGGTCCTCACAGTAGGGGCCAGGTAACCACACACAGGGTCCTCACAGTAGGGGCCAGGTAACCATGCACAGTGGTCCTCACAGTAGGGGCCAGGTAACCATGTACAGTGGTCCTCACAGTAGGGGCCAGGTAACCATGCACAGTGGTCCTCACAGTTGGGGCCAGATAACCATGTACAGTGGTCCTCACAGTAGGGGCCAGGTAACCATGCACAGTGGTCCTCACAGTAGGGGCCAGGTATCCACCAGTGGTCCTCACAGTAGGGGCCAGGTATCCATGCACGGGTCCTCACAGTAGGGGCCAGGTAACCACACAGTGGTCCTCACAGTAGGGCCAGGTCCTCACAGTAGTAGGGCCAGGTAACCATGTACAGTGGTCCTCACAGTAGGGGCCAGGTAACCATGCACAGTGGTCCTCACAGTAGGGGCCAGGTAACCATGCACAGTGGTCCTCACAGTAGGGGCCAGGTAACCATGCACAGTGGTCCTCACAGTAGGGGCCAGGTAACCATGCACAGTGGTCCTCACAGTAGGGGCCAGGTAACCATGCACAGTGGTCCTCACAGTAGGGGCCAGGTAACCATGCACAGTGGTCCTCACAGTAGGGGCCAGGTAACCATGCACAGTGGTCCTCACAGTAGGGGCCAGGTAACCATGCAGTGGTCCTCACAGTAGGGGCCAGGTAACCATGTACAGTGGTCCTCACAGTAGGGGCCAGGTAACCACACACAGTGGTCCTCACAGTAGGGGCCAGGTAACCATGCACAGTGGTCCTCACAGTAGGGGCCAGGTAACCATGCACAGTGGTCCTCACAGTAGGGGCCAGGTAACCATGCACAGTCACAGGGGCCAGGTCCTCACAGTGGTCCTCACAGTAGGGCCAGGTAACCACGCACAGTGGTCCTCACAGTAGGGGCCAGGTAACCACACACAGTGGTCCTCACAGTAGGGGCCAGGTATCCAATCACAGTGGTCCTCACAGTAGGGGCCAGGTAACCATGCACAGTGGTCCTCACAGTAGGGGCCAGGTCCATGCACGGGTCCTCCAGTAGGGGCCAGGTAACCACAGTGGTCCTCACAGTAGGGGCCAGGTAACCATGCACAGTGGTCCTCACAGTAGCACAGGGCCAGGGGCCAGGTAACCATGCACAGTGGTCCTCACAGTAGGGCCAGGTAACCATGTACAGTGGTCCTCACAGTAGGGGCCAGGTAACCATGCACAGTGGTCCTCACAGTAGGGGCCAGGTAACCATGCACAGTGGTCCTCACAGTAGGGGCCAGGTAACCATGCACGGGTCCTCACAGTAGGGGCCAGGTCCTGCACAGTGGTCCTCACAGTAGGGGCCAGGTAACCATGCACGGGTCCTCACAGTAGGGGCCAGGCACAGTAGGGCCAGGTAACCATGTACAGTGGTCCTCACAGTAGGGCCAGGTAACCATCACAGTGGTCCTCACAGGGGCCAGGTAACCATGCACAGTGGTCCTCACAGTAGGGGCCAGGTAACCATGCACAGTGGTCCTCACAGTAGGGGCCAGGTAACCACACACAGTGGTCCTCACAGTAGGGGCCAGGTAACCACACACAGTGGTCCTCACAGTAGGGGCCAGGTAACCATGCACAGTGGTCCTCACAGTAGGGGCCAGGTAACCATGCACAGTGGTCCTCACAGTAGGGCCAGGTAACCACACACAGTGGTCCTCACAGTAGGGGCCAGGTAACCATGCACAGTGGTCCTCACAGTAGGGGCCAGGTAACCACACACAGTGGTCCTCACAGTAGGGGCCAGGTAACCATGCACAGTGGTCCTCACAGTAGGGGCCAGGTAACCACACACAGTGGTCCTCACAGTAGGGGCCAGGTAACCACACACAGTGGTCCTCACAGTAGGGGCCAGGTAACCACAGTGGTCCTCACAGTGGTCCTCACAGTAGTAGGGGCCAGGTAACCACACACAGTGGTCCTCACAGTAGGGGCCAGGTAACCATGCACA
>NC_059576.1:6222333-6248982 GCF_020424385.1 Procambarus clarkii | reverse complement strand
CCTTATATCCCATTCATTTAGGGTAAATATCAAATCAAGCATTGCTGGTTCATCTTCTCCTCTCATTCTTGTTGGTTCTTTGGTGTGCTGGCTTAGAAAGTTTCTTGTTGCCACGTCCAGCAGCTTAGCTCTCCATGTTTCTGGTCCTCCATGCGGGTCTCTGTTCTTCCAATCTATCTTCCCACGGTTGAAGTCTCCCATAATTAGTAGTCCAGATCCATTCCTGCTAGCAACAGAAGCTGCTCTTTCTATTATGTTAATGGTGGCCATGTTGTTTCTATCATATTCCTGTCTAGGTCTTCTGTCATTTGGTGGTGGATTATATATGACTGCGACTATAATTTTTTTCCCTCCATTTGTTACAGTACCTGCTATGTAGTCACTGAAACCTTCACATCCCTGAACAACCAACTCCTCAAAATCCCAGCCTTTTCTTACCAGCAGAGCTACACCACCCCCACCTCTTCCTTCCCTCTCTTTCCTCATAACATAATAGTCCTGTGGGAACACTGCATTTGTTATCGTTTTCGTGAGCTTTGTTTCTGTGAGGGCTATTATGTCTGGGGTTTCTTCTAGTACCCGTTCTCCAAGCTCATTTGCTTTATTTGTAATTCCATCTATGTTAGTGTACATCGCTTTGAGGCTCACTATCTTCTGTCCCTTCTGAAATCGCCTCCTTGGTGAGTGTTCTGCTGTGTGTGTGTGTGTGTGTGTGTTGACCTATCAGAACTTACCACTCAGGTCGTGACGGCCGGCCAGGTGCCCCCACCTGGATCAATGGGGCTGTTACTGAACCATTCTGACCTTCAAGTTCACTCTCCAGTCTGGCCTGAGAGGTGTGGCTGGAAGTGGCTTCCGCAACTACTTCTTCCAGGTCATTCTTCTTGTTGACCGCCCGTACAGGGTACAGGGTACTGGGTACAGGGTACAGGGTACTGGGTACAGGGTACTGGGTACAGGGTACAGGGTACTGGGTACAGGGTAAATGATACGGGGTACAGGGTACAGGGAACCAGTATCTGAGTTTGTGTATATGTGTGTGTGAGAGAGAGAGAGAGAGAGAGAGAGAGAGAGAGAGAGAGAGAGAGAGAGAGAGAGAGAGAGAGAGAGAGAGAGAGAGAGAGAGAGAGAGAGAGAGAGAGAGAGAGAGAGAGAGAGAGAGAGAGAGAGAGAGAGAGAGAGAGAGAGAGAGAGAGAGAGAGAGAGAGAGAGAGAGAGAGAGAGAGAGAGAGAGAGAGACCCGGAAAAAAGCATCGTACCCTAAACGTTGAGCCCAAAACGCTTGGTGTTAAAAATGCTTCATGAGTCCGTGTGTCACTCCCGTCCTCTTCAGTTGTACATTATTATCATGTTCTTGGTACTCACATTCTTTGGAATAAGAATATTCTCATACTAGCTGTACCCGGCCACGCGTTGCTGTGGCTCAGTGACAGCCACAGTGACTTCAATCACAGCCAGAGTGACATCAATCACAGCCACAGTGACATCAATCACAGCCACAGTAACATTAGTCAATACCACAGTAACATCAATCACAGCCACAGTAACATTAGTCAATACCACAGTAACATCAATCACAGCCACAGTGACACCAATCACAGCCACAGTGACATCAATCACAGCCACACTAACATTAGTCAATACCACAGTAACATCAATCACAGCCACAGTAACATCAATCACGGCCACAGTGACATCAATCACAGCCACAGTGACATCAATCACAGCCACAGTGACATCAATCACAACCACAGTGACATCAATCACAGCCACAGTGACATCAATCACAACCACAGTAACATCAATCACAGCCACAGTAACAATAACCACAGCCACAGTGACATCAATCACAGCCACAGTGACATCAATCACAGCCACAGTAATATCAATCACAGGCACAGTGACATCAATCACAGCCACAGTGACATCAATCACAGCCACAGTAACATCAATCACAACTACAGTAACATCAATCACAGCCACAGTGACATCAATCACAGCCACAGTGACATCAATCACATCCACAGTGACATCAATCACAGCCACAGTGACATCAATCACAGCCACAGTGACATCAATCACAGCCACAGTGACATCAATCACAGCCACAGTGACATCAATCACAGCCACAGTAACATCAATCACAGCCACAGTAACATCAATCACAGCCACAGTGACATCAATCACAGCCACAGTGACATCAATCACATCCACAGTGACATCAATCACAGCCACAGTGACATCAATCACAGCCACAGTGACATCAATCACAGCCACAGTGACATCAATCACAGCCACAGTGACATCAATCACAGCCACAGTAACATCAATCACAGCCACAGTAACATCAATCACAGCCACAGTAACATCAATCACAGCCACAGTGACATCAATCACAGCCACAGTAACATCAATCACAGCCACAGTGACATCAATCACAGCCACAGTGACATCAATCACAGCCACAGTGACATCAATCACAGTTACAATAACATCAATCACAACCACAGTGACATCAATCACAGCCACAGTAACATCAATCACAGCCACAGTGACATCAATCACAGCCACAGTGACATCAATCACAAGTGACATCAATCACAACATCAATCACAGCCACAGTGACATCAATCACAAGTGACATCAATCACAACATCAATAACCGAAGGAAGCAGACCTTGACCTGACCTTTGACCCCTCACACTCATCCCGACCTCTGCACCAATTATCACATATATCTGGAACTATCAAAGGGTCCAATTACCACCAAATATAAAATTCCTCAATAATTCCTCATTTACTCTTAAATTGGGCAAAAGAATGTTGTCAGAGGGTGACCAATAATGTATAATTTGGTCCCCTAATTGTTTCCTACAATGACATTCTTACAATTAACAATGATACTGAAAACATTCATACAATACATCATACGTTAATGTATCTTTGTGGATGATGGATGGATGGATGGATGTATGTATGTATGTATGTATGTATGTATGTATGTATGTATGTATGTATGTATGTATGTATGTATGTATGTATGTATGTATGTATGTATGAGAGTCATTTTGGACATAAATATATACGAGGAACAGCCTCATCGTCAAAGGGATCAACAGTAACATCAGCAACAGTAACACCACCAACAGTAACACCACCAACAGTAACACCACCAACAGTAACACCACCAACACCACCAACAGTAACACCACCAACAGTAACACCACCAACAGTAACACCACCAACACCACCAACAGTAACACCACCAACAGTAACACCACCAACAGTAACACCACTAACAGTAACACCACCAACACCACCAACAGTAACACCACCAACACCACCAACAGTAACACCACCAACAGTAACACCACCAACAGTAACACCACCAACAGTAACACCACCAACAGTAACACCACCAACAGTAACACCACCAACAGAAACATCACCAACAGTAACACCACCAACAGTAACACCACCAACAGTAACACCACCAACACCACCAACAGTAACACCACCAACACCACCAACACTAACACCACCAACAGTAACACCACCAACAGTAACACCACCAACACCACCAACAGTAACACCACCAACAGTAACACCACCAACAGTAACACCACCAACACCACCAACAGTAACACCACCAACAGTAACACCACCAACACCACCAACAGTAACACCACCAACAGTAACACCACCAACAGTAACACCACCAACAACACCAACAGTAACACCACCAACACCACCAACAGTAACACCACCAACAGTAACACCACCAACACCACCAACAGTAACACCACCAACAGTAACACCACCAACAGTAACACCACCAACACCACCAACAGTAACACCACCAACACCACCAACAGTAACACCACCAACACCACCAACAGTAACACCACCAACACCACCAACACCACCAACAGTAACACCACCAACACCACCAACAGTAACACCACCAACACCACCAACACCACCAACAGTAACACCACCAACACCACCAACAGTAACACCACCAACACCACCCACACCACCAACAGTAACACCACCAACACCACCAACAGTAACACCACCAACACCACTAAAAGTAACACCACCAACACCACCAACAGTAACACCACCAACAGTAACACCACCAGCAGTAGCACCACCAACAGTAACACCACCAACACCACCAACAGTAACACCACCAACAGTAACACCACCAACAGTAACACCACCAACAGTAGCACCACCAACAGTAACACCACCAACAGTAACACCACTAACAGTAACACCACCAACACCACCAACAGTAACACCACCAGCAGTAACACCACCAACAGTAACACCTCCAACAGTAACACCACCAACAGTAACACCACCAACAGTAACACCACCAACACCACCAACTGTAACACCACCAACAGTAACACCGCCAACAGTAACACCACCAACACCACCAACAGTAACACCACCAACACCACCAACAGTAACACCACTAACAGTAACACCACCAACACCACCAACAGTAACACCACCAACAGTAACACCACCAACACCACCAACAGTAACACCACCAACAGTAACACCACCAACACCACCAACAGTAACACCATCAACAGTAACACCACCAACAGTAACACCACCAACACCCCCAACAGTAACACCACCAACACCACCAACAGTAACACCACCAACAGTAACACCACCAACAGTAACACCACCAACAGTAACACCTCCAACAGTAACACCACCAACAGTAACACCACCAACAGTAACACCACCAACACCACCAACAGTAACACCACCAACACCACCAACAGTAACACCACCAACACCACCAACAGTAACACCACCAACAGTAACACCACCAACAGCAACACCACCAACAGTAACACCACCAACAGTAACACCACCACAGTAACATCACCAACAGTAACACCAACACCACCAACAGTAACACCACCAACAGTAACACCACCAACACCACCAACAGTAACACCACCAACAGTAACACCACCAACAGTAACACCACCAACACCACCAACAGTAACACCACCAACACCACCAACAGTAACACCACCAACACCACCAACAGTAACACCACCAACAGTAACACCACCAACAGTAACACCACCAACAGCAACACCACCAACAGTAACACCACCAACAGTAACATCACCAACAGTAACACCACCAACAGTAACACCACCAACAGTAACACCACCAACAGTAACACCAAAAACACCACCAACAGTAACACCACCAACACCACCAACAGTAACACCACCAACAGTAACACCACCAACAGTAACATCACCAACAGTAACACCACCAACAGTAACACCACCAACAGTAACATCACCAACAGTAACACCACCAACAGTAACACCACCAACAGTAACACCACCAACAGTAACACCATCAACACCACCAACAGTAACACCACCAACAGTAACACCACCAACAGTAACACCACCATCAGTAACACCACCAACACCACCAACAGTAACACCACCAACACCACCAACAGTAACACCACCAACACCAGCATCATCACCACCAACAGTAACACCACCGACACCACTAACAGTAACACCACCAACACCAGCATCATCACCACCAACAGTAACACCACCAACACCACCAACAGTAACACCACCAACAGTAACACCACCAACAGTAGCACCACCAACAGTAACACCACCAACACCACCAACAGTAACACCACCAACAGTAACACCACCAACAGTAACACCTCCAACAGTAACACCACCAACAGTAACACCACCAACACCACCAACAGTAACACCACCAACAGTAGCACCACCAACAGTAACACCACCAACAATAACACCACTAACAGTAACACCACCAACACCACCAACAGTAACACCACCAACAGTAACACCACCAACAGTAACACCTCCAACAGTAACACCACCAACAGTAACACCACCAACACCACCAACAGTAACACCACCAACACCACCAACAGTAACACCCCCAACACCACCAACAGTAACACCACCAACACCACCAACAGTAACACCACTAACAGTAACACCACCAACAGTAACACCACCTACACCACCAACAGTAACACCTCCAACAGTAACACCACCAACAGTAATACCACCAACAGTAACACCACCAACAGTAACACCACCAACACCACCAACAGTAACACCACCAACACCACCAACAGTAACACCACCAACAGTAACACCACCAACACCACCAACAGTAACACCACCAACAGTAACACCACCAACACCACCAACAGTAACACCACCAACAGTAACACCACCAACAGTAACATCACCAACAGTAACACCACCAACACCACCAACAGTAACACCACCAACAGTAACACCACCAACAGTAACACCACCAACAGTAACACCACCAACAGTAACACCACCAACAGTAACACCACCAACAGTAACACCACCAACAGCAACACCACCAACAGTAACACCACCAACAGTAACACCACCAACAGTAACATCACCAACAGTAACACCACCAACAACACCAACAGTAACACCACCAACAGTAACACCACCAACACCACCAACAGTAACACCACCAACAGTAACACCACCAACACCACCAACAGTAACACCACCAACAGTAACACCACCAACAGTAACACCACCAACAGTAACACCACCAACAGTAACACCACCAACAGCAACACCACCAACAGTAACACCACCAACAGTAACACCACCAACAGTAACATCACCAACAGTAACACCACCAACAACACCAACAGTAACACCACCAACACCAACAACAATAACACCACCAACAGTAACACCACCAACAGTAACACCACCAACAGTGACACCAACAGTAACACCACCAACACCACCAACAGTAACACCACCAACACCACCAACAGTAACACCACCAACACCACCAACAGTAACACCACCAACAGTAACACCACCAACAGTAACACCACCATCACCACCAACAGTAACACCACCAACAGTAACACCACCAACACCACCAACAGAAACACCACCAACACCACCAACAGTAACACCACCAACAGTAACACCACCAACAGTAACACCACCAACAGTAACACCACCAACAGTAACACCACCAACACCAACACCAACAACACCACCAACAGTAATACCACCACCACCACTACCAACAGTAACACCACCAACAATAACACCACCAACACCACCAACAGTAACACCACCAACAGTAACACCACTAACACCACCAACAGTAACACCACCAACACCACCAACAGTAACACCACCAACAGTAACACCACCAATACCACCAACAGTAACACCACCAACAGTAACACCACCAACACCACCAACAGTAACACCACCACCACCACCACGAACAGTAACACCACGAACAGTAACACCACCAACAGTAACACCACCAACACCACCTACAGTAACACAACCAACACCACCAACAGTAACACCACCAACACCAACACCACCAACAGTAACACCAACACCACCAACAGTAACACCAACACCACCAACAGTAACACCAACACCACCAACAGTGCACCAACACCACCAACAGTGCACCACCACAGTAACACCACCAACACCACCACCAACACCACCAACAGTGCACCAACACCACCAACAGTGCACCACCACCACCAACAGTGCACCAACACCACCAACAGTGCACCAACACCAACACCAACACCACCAACAGTAACACCAACAACAGTAACACCACCAACAGTGCACCAACACACCACCAACAGTGCACCAACACCACCAACAGTGCAACCAACACCACCAACACCACCAACACCAACACCACCAACAACACACCAACACAACACCACCAGTGCACCAACACCACCAACACCACCAACCAACACCACCAACAGTGCACCAACACCACCAACAGTGCACCAACACCACCAACAGTGCACCAACCACCAGTAACACCAGTGCACCAACACCACCAACAGTGCACCACCACTACCCTACCAACAGTGCACCACCACTACCCTACCAACAGTGCACCACCAACACCACCAACAGTGCTCACCACCAACAGTGCACCACACCACCAACAGTAACACCACCAACAGTAACACCACCAACACCACCAACAGTGCCACCAACACCACCACCAACAGTGCACCAACACCACCAACAGTGCTCCAACACCACCAACAGTGCCACCAACACCACCAACAGTGCACCAACACCACCAACACCAACAGTAACACCACCAACAGTAACACCACCACCACCAACAGTGCACCAACACCACCAACAGTGCACCACACCACCAACAGTGCACCACACCACCAACAGTGCACCAACACCACCACCAGTGCACCAACACCACCAACAGTGCACCAACACCACCAACAGTGCACCAACACCACCAACAGTGCACCAACACCACCAACAGTGCACCAACACCACCAACAGTGCTCCAACACCACCAACAGTGCACCAACACCACCAACAGTGCTCCACACCACCAACAGTGCACCAACACCACCAACAGTAACACCACCAACAGTGCACCAACACCACCAACAGTGCAACACCACCAACAGTGCACCAACACCACCAACAGTGCACACCACCAACAGTAACACCACCAACAGTGCACCACCAACACCACCAACAGTAACACCACCAACAGTAACACCCAACAGTGCACCACCACACCACCAACAGTGCACCAACACCACCAACACCACCACCAACACCACCAACAGTGCACCACCAACACCACCAACAGTGCTCCAACACCACCAACAGTAACACCACCAACAGTAACACCAACAGTGCACCAACACCACCAACAGTGCACCAACACACCACCAACAGTGCACCAACACCACCAACAGTGCACCAACACCACCAACAGTGCACCAACACCACCAACAGTGCACCAACACCACCAACAGTGCACCACCAACACCAACACCACCAGCACCAACACCACCAACAGTGCTCACCAACACCAACACACCAACAGTGCCAACAGTGCAACACCACCAACACCACCAACAGTAACACCACCACCACACTGCCAACAACACCACCAACAGTGCACCAACACCACCAACAGTGCTCCAACACCACCAACAGTGCCACCAACACCACCAACAGTGCACCAACAACACCAACACCAAACACCACCAACAGTGCTCCACCACCACCAACAGTGCCAACAACACCACCAACAGTGCACCAACACCACCAACAGTGCACCAACACCACCAACACACCACCAACACCACCACCAGTGCACCAACACCACCAACAGTGCACCAACACCACCAACAGTGCACCAACACCACCAACAGTGCACCAACACCACCAACAGTGCACCAACACCACCAACAGTGCTCCAACACCACCAACACCACCAACACCACCAACAGTGCTCCAACACCACCAACAGTGCACCAACACCACCAACAGTGCCAACACCACCAACAGTGCACCAACACCACCAACAGTGCTCCAACACCACCAACAGTGCTCCAACACCACCAACAGTGCAGTAACACCACCAACAGTGCACCAACACCACCAACAGTGCACCAACACCACCAACAGTGCACCAACACCACCAACAGTGCACCAACACCACCAACAGTGCACCAACACACCAACACCACCAACACCACCAACAGTGCACCAACACCACCAACAGTGCACCAACACCACCAACAGTGCACCAACACCACCAACAGTGCACCAACACCACCAACAGTGCACCAACACCACCAACAGTGCCAACCAACACCACCAACAGTGCACCAACACCACCAACAGTGCACCAACACCACCAACACCAACACCAACACCACCAACAGTGCACCAACACCACCAACAGTGCACCAACACCACCAACAGTGCTCCAACACCACCAACAGTGCACCAACACCACCAACAGTGTGCAACACCACCAACAGTGCACCAACACCACCAACAGTGCACCAACACAGTACCAACAGTGCTCCAACACCACCAACAGTGCACCAACACCACCAACAGTGCACCAACACCACCAACAGTGCACCAACACCACCAACAGTGCACCAACACCACCAACAGTGCACCAACACCACCAACAGTGCACCAACACCACCAACAGTGCACCAACACCACCAACAGTGCACCAACAACACCAACAGTGCAGTAACACCACCAACAGTGCACCAACACCACCAACAGTGCCCAACACCACCAACAGTGCACCAACACCACACCACCAACAGTGCACCAACACCACCAACAGTGCACCAACACCACCAACAGTGCACCAACACCACCAACAGTGCACCAACACCACCAACAGTGCACCAACACCACCAACAGTGCACCAACACCACACCAACAGTGCACCAACACCACCAACAGTGCACCAACACCACCAACAGTGCTCCAACACCACCAACAGTGCTCCAACACCACCAACAGTGCACCAACACCACCAACAGTGCAACAGTAACACCACCAACAGTGCAACACCACCAACAGTGCACCAACACCACCAACAGTGCACCAACACCACCAACAGTGCAAACACCACCAACAGTGCTCCAACACCACCAACAGTGCACCAACACCACCAACAGTGCACCAACACCACCAACAGTGCACCAACACCACCAACAGTGCTCCAACACCACCAACAGTGCACCAACACCACCAACACCAACACCAACACCACCAACAGTGCTCCAACACCACCAACAGTGCTCCAACACCACCAACAGTGCTCCAACACCACCAACAGTGCACCAACACCACCAACAGTGCTCCAACACCACCAACAGTGCACCAACACCACCAACACCACCAACACCACCAACAGTGCACCAACACCACCAACAGTGCAGTAACACCACCAACAGTGCACACCACCAACAGTGCACCAACACCACCAACAGTGCACCAACACCACCAACAGTGCACCAACACCACCAACAGTGCACCAACACCACCAACACCAAACACCACCAACAGTGCACCAACACCACCAACAGTGCACCACCACCACCAACAGTGCACCAACACCACCAACAGTGCACCAACACCACCAACAGTGCACCAACACCACCAACAGTGCACCAACACCACCAACACCACCAACACCACCAACAGTGCACCAACACCACCAACAGTGCACCAACACCACACAACAGTGCACCAACACCACCAACAGTGCACCAACACCACCAACAGTGCACCAACACCACCAACAGTGCACCAACACCACCAACAGTGCACCAACACCACCAACAGTGCACCAACACCACCAACAGTGCACACCACCAACACCACCAACAGTGCAGTGCCAACACCACCAACAGTGCACCAACACCACCAACAGTGCTCCAACACACCAACAGTGCACCAACACCACCAACAGTGCACCAACACCACCAACAGTGCACCAACACCACCAACAGTGCCACCACCAACAGTGCACCACCACTACCCTACCAACAGTGCACCACCACTACCCTACCAACAGTGCACCACCACAACCCTACCAACAGTGCACCACCACAACCCTACCAACAGTGCACCACCACAACCCTACCAACAGTGCCACCAACACCACCAACAGTGCACCAACACCACCAACAGTGCACCAACACCACCAACAGTGCACCAACACCACCAACAGTGCACCACCAACAGTGCACCAACACCACCAACAGTGCACCAACACCACCAACAGTGCACCAACACCACCAACAGTGCACCAACACCACCAACAGTGCACCAACACCACCAACAGTGCACCAACACCACCAACAGTGCTCCAACACCACCAACAGTGCTCCAACACACCACACACCACCAACACCACCACCACCAACACCACCAACAGTGCACCAACACCACCAACAGTGCACCAACACCACCAACAGTGCTCCAACACCACCAACAACAGTGCACCAACACCACCAACAGTGCTCCAACACCACCAACAGTGCTCCAACACCACCAACAGTGCACCAACACCACCAACAGTGCACCAACACCACCAACAGTGCTCCAACACCACCAACAGTGCACCAACACCACCAATAGTGCACCAACACCACCAACAGTGCACCAACACCACCAACAGTGCACCAACACCACCAACAGTGCACCAACACCACCAACAGTGCACCAACACCACCAAAAGTGCACCAACACCACCAACAGTGCACCAACACCACCAACAGTGCTCCAACACCACCAACAGTGCTCCAACACCACCAACAGTGCTCCAACACCACCAACAGTGCACCAACACCACCAACAGTGCACCAACACCACCAACAGTGCACCAACACCACCAACAGTGCACCAACACCACCAACAGTGCACCAACACCACCAACAGTGCTCCAACACCACCAACAGTCCAACACCACCAACAGTGCACCACCACCACCAACACCACCACCAACACCACCAACAGTGCACCAACACCACCAACAGTGCACCAACACCACCAACAGTGCACCAACACCACCAACAGTGCACCACCACCACCAACACACCAACACCACCAACAGTGCACCAACACACCAACAACAGTCACAACACCACCAACACCACCACCAACACCACCAACAGTGCACCAACACCACCAACAGTGCACCAACACCAGTGCTCCAGTGCACCAACACCACCAACAGTGCACCAACACCACCACCAGTGCTCCAACACCACCAACAGTGCACCAACACCACCAACAGTGCACCAACACCACCAACAGTGCACCACCACCACCAACAGTGCTCCAACACCACCAACAGTGCCCAACACCAACACCACCAACACCAACACCACCAACAGTGCACCAACACCACCAACAGTGCACCAACACCACCAACAGTGCACCAACACCACCAACAGTGCACACCACCAACAACAGTGCACCAACACCACCAACAGTGCACCACCAACACCAACAGTGCACCAACACCACCACCAACACCACCAACAGTGCACCAACACCACCACCAGTGCTCCAACACCACCAACAGTGCACCAACACCACCAACAGTGCACCAACACCACCAACAGTGCACCAACACCACCAACAGTGCACCAACACCACCAACAGTGCAAACACCACCAACAGTGCACCAACACCACCAACAGTGCACCAACACCACCAACAGTGCACCAACACCACCAACAGTGCACCAACACCACCAACAGTGCACCAACACCACCAACAGTGCAAACACCACCAACAGTGCACCAACACCACCAACAGTGCACCAACACCACCAACAGTGCACCAACACCACCAACAGTGCACCAACACCACCAACAGTGCACCAACACCACCAACAGTGCACCAACACCACCAACAGTGCACCAACACCACCAACAGTGCACCAACACCACCAACAGTGCTCCAACACCACCAACAGTGCACCAACACAGTAACACCAACAGTGCACCACACCACAACACACAACACCACCAACAGTGCACCAACACCACCAACAGTGCTCCAACACCACCAACAGTGCACCAACACCACCAACAGTGCTCCAACACCACCAACAGTGCACCAACACCACCAACAGTGCTCCAACACCACCAACAGTGCACCAACACCACCAACAGTGCACCAACACCACCAACAGTGCTCCAACACCACCAACAGTGCTCCAACACCACCAACAGTGCAAACACCACCAACAGTGCACCAACACCACCAACAGTGCTCCAACACCACCAACAGTGCCACCAACACCACCAACAGTGCACCACCAACACCACCAACAGTGCACCACCAACACCACACCACCACCAACAGTGCACCAACACCACCAACAGTGCACCAACACCACCAACACTGCTCCAACACCACCAACAGTGCACCAACACCACCAACAGTGCACAACCAACACACCAACAGTAACACCACCAACAGTAACACCACCAACTACCGTGGCTCTGTGTACCGTGCCTCTCTGTGTACCGTGCCCCGGTGTGTACCGTGGCACTGTGTACCGTGCCGCCGGTGTACCGTGGCTCTGTGTACCGTGGCTCTCTGTGTACCGTGCCCCCGGTGTACCGTAACTGTGGAGTGTTATTGGCTGTACTGTATCTCTGAGTACCGTGACTCTTCCGTCCCTCTATCCACCGTAGCTGTGTGTACCGTAGCTGTGTGTACCGTATCTGTAAGGTAGCTGTGTGTACCGTATCTGTAAGGTAGCTGCGTGTACCGTATCTGCAAGGTAGCTGTGTGTACCGTATCTGTAAGGTAGCTGCGTGTACCGTATCTGTAAGGTAGCTGTGTGTACCGTATCTGTAAGGTAGCTGTGTGTACCGTGTCTGTAAGGTAGCTGTGTGTACCGTATCTGTAAGGTAGCTGTGTGTACCGTATCTGTAAGGTAGCTGCGTGTACCGTATCTGTAAGGTAGCTGTGTGTACCGTATATGTAAGGTAGCTGTGTGTACCGTATCTGTAAGGTAGCTGTGTGTACCGTATCTGTAAGGTAGCTGTGTGTACCGTATCTGTAAGGTAGCTGTGTTTACCGTATCTGTAAGGTAGCTGCGTGTACCGTATCTGTAAGGTAGCTGTGTGTACCGTATCTGTAAGGTAGCTGTGTGTACCGTATCTGTAAGGTAGCTGTGTGTACCGTATCTGTAAGGTAGCTGTGTGTACCGTATCTGTAAGGTAACTGTGTGTACCGTATCTGTAAGGTAGCTGTGTGTACCGTATCTGTAAGGTAGCTGTGTGTACCGTATCTGTAAGGTAGCTGTGTGTACCGTATCTGTAAGGTAGCTGTGTGTACCGTATGTGTAAGGTAGCTGCGTGTACCGTATCTGTAAGGTAGCTGTGTGTACCGTATGTGTAATGTAGCTGCGTGTACCGTATCTGTAAGGTAGCTGTGTGTACCGTATCTGTAAGGTAGCTGTGTGTACCGTAGCTGTAAGGTAACTGTGTGTACCGTGTCTGTATACTGTATCTGTCAGTACCATAAGGTACTCGCAAGGTAAGGGTACCTCTGGGCACTGTACCTGTGTGTACCAGTGAGGGTACTCTACCTGTGCTCACATAGGTAACTCTCCAGGGTCGAGTACCAGCTCTCCAGCCCCGCCTCTCCCACCATCAATGCACTCACTGCTTTTTTCACTCATTTTCTTACCTACATATTTACATATTTACATATAAAGTTGTGTGTGGAATGGGTCCCTGCGTCTTCGTGGCCTCATGACCTTGCATTTGTCAGGGTTGAAGTCTAGTAGCCATTTGTGAGTCTGACAAGGACTGAGGGGACAATGTCTGCAGCTCTCTGGTAGTCCGGGAAGATGCAGTCTGCCCAGCCCTCGCTATCCTGTGCTCTCATCTTGTCTGAGGCCATGGAGCCGAGCCTTCTAGTGATTAGTCTGTCTAATATCTAACTGGGAACACTTGTTAGTGGCACCAGACTGTAGTTGTTGGCTCCCGGCTCCCTCCTGTCTTGTGTATAGTGGCACACTTGTCACTCTCCAACTGTCAGGCAGTTCCCTCTTTTGTAGTGAGGACCTGCTGCCTCTATAGCAGGGGGGTCCATGCATTTTTTTTAGTAAAGAGGAAGGAGAGACATAGGTGAAGGGAAGTATAGAAGTGGGAAATACAGTGAGAGGTATGGGGGCAGGCGGCGGGCTGTCCGCCTTGCTGACACCATGTGTGGGTGTTGGCAGCTAAGCTAAGCTGGCTCCCTCTTGTCAGGGAGGAGCTGTGAGTGTGTGAGAGGTTCTTCACATGTGTTTCACCATATATGGATGTCCATAGATGAATACTGTGTAGCATTCATATATACACACTCCGATGCTTCCACACATGTTCTGTTTAAGGCTCTTTATTTTATTATTATTATTTATTGAGTTTATATATATATATATATATATATATATATATATATATATATATATATATATATATATATATATATATATATATATACATACCTATATATACGTACATATATACACCTAGTTGTATTCACCTAGTTGTGTTTGCGGGGGTTGAGCTTTGCTCTTTCGGCCCGCCTCTCAACTGTCAATCAACTGTTTACTAACTACAATTTTTTTTTTCCTTTAAGTAACTGCCTAACTCCCAGGTACCTATTTACTGTTAGGTAACAGGGGCATTCAGGGCGTCTCATCTTGGGCCACCAGCTGTGGGAGCGGGGCGTCTCATCTTGGGCCACCAGCTGTGGGAGTGGGGGCGTCTCATCTTGGGCCACCAGCTGTGGGAGTGGGGGCGTCTCATCTTGGGCCACCAGCTGTGGGAGTGGGGGCGTCTCATCTTGGGCCACCAGCTGTGGGAGTGGGGGCGTCTCATCTTGGGCCACCAGCTGTGGGAGCGGGGCGTCTCATCTTGGGCCACCAGCTGTGGGAGTGGGGGCGTCTCATCTTGGGCCACCAGCTGTGGGAGTGGGGCGTCTCATCTTGGGCCGCCAGCTGTGGGAGCGGGGCGTCTCATCTTGGACCACCAGCTGTGGGAGCGGGGCGTCTCATCTTGGGCCACCAGCTGTGGGAGCGGGGCGTCTCATCTTGGGCCACCAGCTGTGGGAGCGGGGCGTCTCATCTTGGGCCACCAGCTGTGGGAGCGGGGCGTCTCATCTTGGGCCACCAGCTGTGGGAGCGGGGCGTCTCATCTTGGGCCACCAGCTGTGGGAGCGAGGCGTCTCATCTTGGGCCACCAGCTGTGGGAGCGGGGCGTCTCATCTTGAGCCACCAGCTGTGGGAGTGGGGCGTCTCATCTTGGACCACCAGCTGTGGGAGCGGGGCGTCTCATCTTGGGCCACCAGCTGTGGGAGCGGGGCGTCTCATCTTGGGCCACCAGCTGTGGGAGTGGGGCGTCTCATCTTGGGCCACCAGCTGTGGGAGCGGGGCGTCTCATCTTGGGCCACCAGCTGTGGGAGCGGGGAGTCTCATCTTGGGCCACCAGCTGTGGGAGTGGGGCGTCTCATCTTGGGCCACCAGCTGTGGGAGCGAGGCGTCTCATCTTGGGCCACCAGCTGTGGGAGCGGGGCGTCTCATCTTGGGCCACCAGCTGTGGGAGCGGGGCGTCTCATCTTGGGCCACCAGCTGTGGGAGTGGGGCGTCTCATCTTGGGCCACCAGCTGTGGGAGCGGGGCGTCTCATCTTGAGCCACCAGCTGTGGGAGTGGGGCGTCTCATCTTGAGCCACCAGCTGTGGGAGTGGGGCGTCTCATCTTGGGCCACCAGCTGTGGGAGCGGGGCGTCTCATCTTGGGCCACCAGCTGTGGGAGTGGGGCATCTCATCTTGGGCCACCAGCTGTGGGAGTGGGGCGTCTCATCTTGGGCCACCAGCTGTGGGAGCGGGGCGTCTTATCTTGGACCACCAGCTGTGGGAGTGGGGCGTCTCATCTTGGGCCACCAGCTGTGGGAGCGGGGCGTCTCATCTTGGGCCACCAGCTGTGGGAGCGAGGCGTCTCATCTTGGACCACCAGCTGTGGGAGTGGGGCGTCTCATCTTGGGCCACCAGCTGTGGGAGCGGGGCGTCTCATCTTGGGCCACCAGCTGTGGGAGCGAGGCGTCTCATCTTGGGCCACCAGCTGTGGGAGCGGGGCGTCTCATCTTGAGCCACCAGCTGTGGGAGTGGGGCGTCTCATCTTGGGCCACCAGCTGTGGGAGTGGGGGCGTCTCATCTTGGACCACCAGCTGTGGGAGCGGGGCGTCTCATCTTGGGCCACCAGCTGTGGGAGTGGGGCGTCTCATCTTGGGCCACCAGCTGTGGGAGCGGGGCGTCTCATCTTGGGCCACCAGCTGTGGGAGCGGGGCGTCTCATCTTGGAGTAATGTTTCTAATATTGGGTCCTCTAACATTTCGATGGTGTTCCACACCCAGATGGCTTGGTGCTGCAGTATGATGTTTAGTGGCTGTATGTTCAGGAGTTCGTGGAGCTCCTGGATTGTCAGATCGTGCTGCAGATGCCTCTATAGCAAGGGGTCCAGCTGCCTCTATAGCAAGGGGTCCAGCTGCCTCTATAGCAAGGGGTCCAGCTGCCTCTATAGCAAGGGGTCCAGCTGCCTCTATAGCAAGGGGTCCAGCTGCTCTATAGCAAGGGGTCCAGCTGCCTCTATAGCAAGGGGTCCAGCTGCCTCTATAGCAAGGGGTCCAGCTGCCTCTATAGCAAGGGGTCCAGCTGCCTCTATAGCAAGGGGTCCAGCTGCCTCTATAGCAAGGGGTCCAGCTGCCTCTATAGCAAGGGGTCCAGCTGCCTCTATAGCAAGGGGTCCAGCTGCCTCTATAGCAAGGGGTCCAGCTGCCTCTATAGCAAGGGGTCCAGCTGCCTCTATTACAAGGGGTCCTGCTGCCTCTATAGCAAGGGGTCCAGTTGCCTCTATAGCAAGGGGTCCAGCTGCCTCTATAGCAAGGGGTCCAGTTGCCTCTATAGCAAGGGGGTCCACAGTGGTGCAGCTGCCTCTATAACAAGGGGGTCCACAGTGTTGCAGCTGCCTCTATAGCAAGGGGGTCCACAGTAGTGCAGCTGCCTCTATAACAAGGGGGTCCACAGTGGAGCAGCTGCCTCTATAACAAGGGTGTCCACAGTAGTGCAGCTGCCTCTATAGCAAGGGGGTCCACAATGGTTCAGCTGCCTCTATAACAAGGGGGTCCACAGTAGAGCAGCTGCCTCTATAGCAAGGGGGTCCACAGTAGTGCAGCTGCCTCTATAGCAAGGGGGTCCACAATGGTTCAGCTGCCTCTATAGCAAGGGGGTCCACAATGGTTCAGCTGCCTCTATAGCAAGGGGGTCCACAGTAGAGCAGCTGCCTCTTGTGGCCTCCAGCTCCTCTAATTGTTCCTATACTTTCATTACCAAGGTTGTGGCTCATTCTTAAAACTTTCCTGGAAGCTTATATTGAGTTATTCACACACTTCTTTGTCAAGAGCCTCCTCCTCTTGTGTGTAGCCTCCTCCTCTTGTGTGTCGCCTCCTCCTCTTGTGTGTAGCCTCCTCCTCTTGTGTGTAGCCTCCTCCTCTTGTGAGTAGCCTCCTCCTCTTGTGTGTAGCCTTCTCCTCTTGTGTGTAGCCTCCTCCTCTTGTGTGTCGCCTCCTCCTCTTGTGAGTAGCCTCCTCCTCTTGTGTGTAGCCTTCTCCTCTTGTGTGTAGCCTCCTCCTCTTGTGTGTCGCCTCCTCCTCTTGTGTGTCGCCTCCTCCTCTTGTGTGTAGCCTCCTCCTCTTGTGAGTAGCCTCCTCCTCTTGTGTGTAGCCTTCTCCTCTTGTGTGTAGCCTCCTCCTCTTGTGTGTAGCCTCCTCCTCTTGTGTGTAGCCTCCTCCTCTTGTGTGTAGCCTCCTCCTCTTGTGTGTCGCCTCCTCTTGTGTGTCGCCTCCTCCTCTTGTGAGTAGCCTCCTCCTCTTGTGTGTCGCCTCCTCCTCTTGTGTGTAGCCTCCTCCTCTTGTGTGTCGCCTCCTCCTCTTGTGTGTAGCCTCCTCCTCTTGTGTGTCGCCTCCTCCTCTTGTGAGTAGCCTCCTCCTCTTGTGTGTAGCCTCCTCCTCTTGTGAGTAGCCTCCTCCTCTTGTGTGTAGCCTTCTCCTCTTGTGTGTAGCCTCCTCCTCTTGTGTGTCGCCTCCTCCTCTTGTGAGTAGCCTCCTCCTCTTGTGTGTCGCCTCCTCCTCTTGTGTGTAGCCTCCTCCTCTTGTGAGTAGCCTCCTCCTCTTGTGTGTCGCCTCCTCCTCTTGTGTGTAGCCTCCTCCTCTTGTGTGTAGCCTCCTCCTCTTGTGTGTCGCCTCCTCCTCTTGTGTGTAGCCTCCTCCTCTTGTGTGTAGCCTCCTCCTCTTGTGTGTAGCCTCCTCCTCTTGTGTGTCGCCTCCTCCTCTTGTGAGTAGCCTCCTCCTCTTGTGAGTAGCCTCCTCCTCTTGTGTGTAGCCTCCTCCTCTTGTGAGTAGCCTCCTCCTCTTGTGAGTAGCCTCCTCCTCTTGTGTGTAGCCTCCTCCTCTTGTGAGTAGCCTCCTCCTCTTGTGTGTAGCCTCCTCCTCTTGTGAGTAGCCTCCTCCTCTTGTGTGTAGCCTCCTCCTCTTGTGAGTAGCCTCCTCCTCTTGTGTGTAGCCTCCTCCTCTTGTGTGTAGCCTCCTCCTCTTGTGAGTAGCCTCCTCCTCTTGTGTGTAGCCTCCTCCTCTTGTGTGTCGCCTCCTCCTCTTGTGTGTAGCCTCCTCCTCATGTGTGTCGCCTCCTCCTCTTGTGTGTAGCCTCCTCCTCTTGTGTGTAGCCTCCTCCTCTTGTGTGTCGCCTCTTCCTCTTGTGAGTAGCCTCCTCCTCTTGTGAGTAGCCTCCTCCTCTTGTGTGTAGCCTCCTCCTCTTGTGTGTCGCCTCCTCCTCTTGTGTGTAGCCTCCTCCTCTTGTGTGTCGCCTCCTCCTCTTGTGAGTAGCCTCCTCCTCTTGTGTGTAGCCTCCTCCTCTTGTGAGTAGCCTACTCCTCTTGTGTGTAGCCTCCTCCTCTTGTGTGTCGCCTCCTCTTGTGTGTAGCCTCCTCCTCTTGTGAGTAGCCTCCTCCTCTTGTGAGTAGCCTCCTCCTCTTGTGAGTAGCCTCCTCCTCTTGTGAGTAGCCTCCTCCTCTTGTGAGTAGCCTCCTCCTCTTGTGTGTCGCCTCCTCTTGTGTGTCGCGTCCTCCTCTTGTGTGTCGCCTCCTCTTGTGTGTAGCCTCCTCCTCTTGTGAGTAGCCTCCTCCTCTTGTGAGTAGCCTCCTCCTCTTGTGTGTAGCCTCCTCCTCTTGTGTGTAGCCTCCTCCTCTTGTGAGTAGTGAAGGACCAACCACACAATGGTCAGGAACCACACAATGGTCAGGAACCACACAATGGTCAGGAACAAACCACACAATGGTCAGGAACCAACCACACAATGGTCAGGAACCCCACAATGGTCAGGAACCCCACAATGGTCAAGAACCAACCCCACAATGGTCAGGAACCAACCACACAATGGTCATGAACCAACCACACAATGGTCAGGAACCAACCACACAATGGTCAGGAACCACACAATGGTCAGGAACCCCACAATGGTCAAGAACCAACCCCACAATGGTCATGAACCAACCACACAATGGTCAGGAACCACACAATGGTCAAGAACCAACCCCACAATGGTCAGGAACCAGCCCCATAATGGTCATGAACCAACCACACAATGGTCAGGAACCACACAATGGTCAGGAACCACACAATGGTCAAGAACCAACCCCACAATGGTCAGGAACCAGCCCCATAATGGTCATGAACCAACCACACAATGGTCAGGAACCACACAATGGTCAGGAACCACACAATGGTCAGGAACCAACCACACAATGGTCAGGAACCACACAATGGTCAGGAACCACACAATGGTCAGGAACCAACCACACAATGGTCAGGAACCAACCCCACAATGGTCATGAACCAACCACACAATGGTCAGGAACCACACAATGGTCAGGAACCCCACAATGGTCAAGAACCAACCCCACAATGGTCATGAACCAACCACACAATAGTCAGGAACCCCACAATGGTCAGGAACCCCACAATGGTCAAGAACCAACCCCACAATGGTCAGGAACCAACCACACAATGGTCATGAACCAACCACACAATGGTCAGGAACCACACAATGGTCAAGAACCAACCCCACAATGGTCAGGAACCAGCCCCATAATGGTCATGAACCAACCACACAATGGTCAGGAACCACACAATGGTCAGGAACCACACAATGGTCAGGAACCAACCACACAATGGTCAGGAACCACACAATGGTCAGGAACCAACCACACAATGGTCAGGAACCAACCACACAATGGTCAGGAACCAACCACACAATGGTCAGGAACCAACCACACAATGGTCAGGAACCACACAATGGTCAGGAGCCAACCACACAATGGTCAGGAACCAACCACACAATGGTCAGGAACCACACAATGGTCAGGAACCAACCACACAATGGTCAGGAACCACACAATGGTCAGGAACCACACAATGGTCAGGAACCACACAATGGTCAGGAACCACACAATGGTCAGGAACCAACCACACAATGGTCAGGAACCAACCACACAATGGTCAGGAACCAACCACACAATGGTCAGGAACCAACCACACAATGGTCAGGAACCAACCACACAATGGTCAGGAACCAACCACACAATGGTCAGGAACCACACAATGGTCAGGAACCAACCACACAATGGTCAGGAACCACACAATGGTCAGGAACCAACCACACAATGGTCAGGAACCAACCACACAATGGTCAGGAACCAACCACACAATGGTCAGGAACCACACAATGGTCAGGAGCCAACCACACAATGGTCAGGAACCAACCACACAATGGTCAGGAACCACACAATGGTCAGGAACCAACCACACAATGGTCAGGAACCACACAATGGTCAGGAACCACACAATGGTCAGGAACCAACCACACAATGGTCAGGAACCACACAATGGTCAGGAACCACACAATGGTCAGGAACCAACCACACAATGGTCAGGAACCACACAATGGTCAGGAACCAACCACACAATGGTCAGGAACCACACAATGGTCAGGAACCACACAATGGTCAGGAATCAACCACACAATGGTCAGGAACCAACCACACAATGGTCAGGAACCACACAATGGTCAGGAACCAACCACACAATGGTCAGGAACCACACAATGGTCAGGAACCACACAATGGTCAGGAATCAACCACACAATGGTCAGGAACCAACCCCACAATGGTCAGGAACCACACAATGGTCAGGAACCACACAATGGTCAGGAACCACACAATGGTCAGGAATCAACCACACAATGGTCAGGAACCAACCCCACAATGGTCAGGAACCAGCCCCATAATGGTCATGAACCAACCACACAATGGTCAGGAACCAACCACACAATGGTCAGGAACCAACCCCACAATGGTCAGGAACCAGCCCCATAATGGTCATGAACCAACCACACAATGGTCAGGAACCAACCCCACAATGGTCAGGAACCAGCCCCATAATGGTCATGAACCAACCACACAATGGTCAGGAACCAACCACACAATGGTCAGGAACCAACCACACAATGGTCAGGAACCAACCACACAATGGTCAGGAACCAACCCCACAATGGTCAGGAACCAACCACACAATGGTCAGGAACCAGCCCCATAATGGTCATGAACCAACCACACAATGGTCAGGAACCAACCCCACAATGGTCAGGAACCAGCCCCATAATGGTCATGAACCAACCACACAATGGTCAGGAACCAACCACACAATGGTCAGGAACCAACCACACAATGGTCAGGAACCAACCACACAATGGTCAGGAACCAACCACACAATGGTCAGGGACCACACAATGGTCAGGAACCAACCACACAATGGTCAGGAACCAACCACACAATGGTCAGGAACCACACAATGGTCAGGAACCAACCACACAATGGTCAGGAACCAACCACACAATGGTCAGGAACCAACCACACAATGGTCAGGAACCACACAATGGTCAGGAACCAACCACACAATGGTCAGGAACCAACCACACAATGGTCAGGAACCACACAATGGTCAGGAACCACACAATGGTCATGAACCAACCACACAATGGTCAGGAACCACACAATGGTCAGGAACCAACCACACAATGGTCAGGAACCACACAATGGTCAGGAACCAACCACACAATGGTCAGGAACCACACAATGGTCAGGAACCAACCACACAATGGTCAGGAACCACACAATGGTCAAGAACCAACCACACAATGGTCAGGAACCACACAATGGTCAAGAACCAACCACACAATGGTCAGGAACCAACCACACAATGGTCAGGAACCACACAATGGTCAAGAACCAACCACACAATGGTCAGGAACCAACCACACAATGGTCAGGAACCACACAATGGTCAGGACGTCTCCGCCTCGCCTCCATCTTTCCTCCTTGTCATGGTGTGTTTGGCAGCTTCTCTAACTTTTACCAGTTTTTATCTCCATATTTCCATTCCCCGTGACTGTACCGTGCATGTGTGTACCGTGCTTGTGTGTACCGTGCTTGTGTGTACCGTGCTTGTGTGTACCGTGCTTGTGTGTACCGTGCTTGTGTGTACCGTGCTTGTGTGTACCGTGCTTGTGTGTACCGTGCTTGTGTGTACCGTGCTTGTGTGTACCGTGCTTGTGTGTACCGTGCTTGTGTGTACCGTGCATGTGTGTACCGTGCTTGTGTGTACCGTGCTTGTGTGTACCGTGCTTGTGTACCGTGCTTGTGTGTACCGTGCTTGTGTGTACCGTGCTTGTGTGTACCGTGCTTGTGTGTACCGTGCTTGTGTGTACCGTGCTTGTGTGTACCGTGCTTGTGTGTACTGTGCTTGTGTGTACCGTGCTTGTGTGTACCGTGCTTGTGTGTACCGTGCCTGTGTGTACCGTGCGTGTGTGTACCGTGCTTGTGTGTACCGTGCTTGTGTGTACCGTGCTTGTGTGTACCGTGCTTGTGTGTACCGTGCTTGTGTGTACCGTGCTTGTGTGTTCCGTGCTTGTGTACCGTGCTTGTGTACCGTGCTTGTGTGTACCGTGCTTGTGAGTACCGTGCTTGTGTACCGTGCTTGTGTGTACCGTGCTTGTGTACCGTGCTTGTGTACCGTGCTTGTGTGTACCGTGCTTGTGAGTACCGTGCTTGTGTACCGTGCTTGTGTGTACCGTGCTTGTGTGTACCGTGCTTGTGTACCGTGCTTGTGTGTACCGTGCATGTGTGTACCGTGCTTGTGTGTACCGTGCTTGTGTGTACCGTGCATGTGTGTACCGTGCTTGTGTGTACCGTGCTTGTGTGTACCGTGCTTGTGTGTACCTTATCTGTGTGTGTGCAGTTTTGCTGGGTGCACCATACCTGTGAGTTCTTTACTAAACATTAATATCCCAGGGTACAGTGTACCACCCCAGGGAGCACTGTAGGATACCAGGGAGCACTGTAGGATCCCAGGGAACACTGCAGGATCCCAGTGAACACTGCAGGATCCCAGGGAACACTGCAGGATCCCAGGGAACACTGTAGGATCCCAGGGAACACTGTAGGATCCCAGGGAACACTATAGGAACCCATGGAACACTGTAGGATCCGAGGGAACAGTGTATGATCCCAGGGAACTGTGTAGGATCCCAGGGAACACTGGACGATCCCAGGGAACACTGTAGGATCCCAAGGAAGACTGTAGGATCCCAGGGAACACTGGATGATCCCAGGGAACACTGTAGGAGCCCAGGAAACACTGTAGGATCCCAGGGAACTGTGTAGGATCCCAGGGAACACTGTAAGATCCCAGGAAACACTGTAGGATCCCAGGGAACACTATTGGATCCCAGGGAACACTGTAGGATCTCAGGGAACACTGTTGGATCCCAGGGAACACTGGAGGATCCCAGGGAACACTGGATGATCCCAGGGAACACTGTAGGATCCCAGGGAACACTGGATGATCCCAGGGAACACTGTAGGAACCCAGGGAACACTGGAGGATCCCAGGAAACATTGTAGGATACCAGGGAACACTGTAGGATCCCAGGGAACACTGGAGATTCCCAGGAAACATTGTAGGATCCCAGGGAACACTGGAGGATCCCAGGGAACACTGGATGATCCCAGGGAACACTGTAGGATTCCAGGGAACACTGGATGATCCCAGGGAACACTGTAGAAGCCCAAGGAACACTGGAGGATCCCAGGGAACACTGTAGAAGCCCAAGGAACACTGGAGGATCCCAGGAAACATTGTAGGATCCCAGGGAACATTGTAGGATCCCAGGGAACACTGTAGGAGCCCAGGGAACACTAGATGATCCCAGGGAACACAGTAGGATCCCAGGGAACACTGGAGGATCCCGGGAAACACTGTAGGATCCCAGGGAACACTGTAGGATCCCAGGGAACACTGGAGGATCCTAGGGAACACTGTAGGATCCCAGGGAACACTGGAGGATCCCAGGGAACACTGTAGTATCCCAGGGAACACTGTAGGTTCCCAGGGAACACTGGAGGATCCCAGGGAACACTGTAGTATCCCAGGGAACACTGTAGGATCCCAGGGAACACTGGATGATCCCAGGGAACACTGTAGGATCCCAGGGAACACTGTAGGAGCCCAGGGAACACTGAATGATCCCAGGGAACACTGTAGGAGCCGAGGGAACACTGGATGATCCCAGGGAACACTGGATGATCCCAGGGAACACTGTAGGATCCCAGGGAACACTGTAGGATCCCACGGAACACTGTAGGATCCCAGGGAACACTGGATGATCCCAGGGAACACTGTAGGATCCCAGGGAACACCATTGGATCCCAGGGAACACTGTAGGATCCCAGGGAATACTGTAGGATCCCAGGGAACACTGTAGGATCCCAGGGAACACTGTAGGATCCCAGGGAACACTGTAGGATCCCAGTTAACACCATTGGATCCCAGGGAACACTGTAGGATCCCAGGGAACACTGTAGGATTCCAGGGAACACTGTAGGATTCCAGGGAACACTGTAGGATCCCAGGAAACATTGTAGGGTCCCAGAGAACACTGTAGGATCCCAAAGAACAGCATAGGTTCCCAGAGAAATCCATAGGACCCCAGGGAACACTGTAGGATCCCAGGGAACACAGAAGGATCCCA
>NC_059576.1:6092333-6217333 GCF_020424385.1 Procambarus clarkii | reverse complement strand
TGTGGGAGATTCCCAGGTGAGGTATTTAGATAGAACTTTTTGTGATGAGATAGGGGGGGGGGGAACAGGTTAAGGGTTTGCTATCCGCGAGCTGGAATTGGTGATATTGTTAACAACATGAATGATATTATGGCTGGAAATGGGAACAAACCCATTATTTGTATCAGCGAGTTAGGAGCGCGGCACTGATATAGAGGTTTAAGACAGCCATAGAATTAGTTAGGAGCAAGGGAGGAATCCTGATCATATGTGGCATTCTTTCATGAGAAGGAGTTTTAAGTGAATGGTTGTCGAGGGCACTTGATGTCAATTGCCGACTGAACAAATATTGCAAATCAAATGCAATATCATTTATAGATTACTGGGAACACTTCTATGGAAGAAATGACATATATGCTCGTGATGGGGTGCATCTATCGAGGGCTGGGGTTTTTACTGTTGCCAACTGGTTGGAACCTGTGGTTGGAGAGGTTTGTTTGGGTTTAAACTGTTAGTAGATAGTGGTATGGGAATTGTTATGGAGGAAGGAGGTAATAAAAGTATATGTTTATGGGGAAAACAAATTGTCAAAATGATCAGGGAAAGAGAAGGGCCTCAACATAACAATTCACTTAGGGTATATTACACTAACAGTAGAAGTCTAAGAAACAAAATAAACAATTTAAATGCTCTTGTCTGCACAGAAAAATAGATATTATTGCACTTTGCGAAACGTGGATGAATGTAGAAAATAAAGAACTATTAGCTGAATATCAAATAAATGGATTTTAACTATTTAACACAGATAGATATATTAGACGAGGAGGTGGAGTAGCCATATATGTTAGGGACAATTTGAAATGTAGTCTCAAAGAGGGAATCAAAACTGAGCCACACACAGAAACTATTTGGATAGAATTAAACGAAAAAGCAAATAATCTTATAATAGGAGTTATATATATGCCACCAAATTTAGACAGAATGGAAGCAAAGCATCTATGGGATGAAATATCTAGGGCATCTAGATCTAACAGTATTTATGTCATGGGTGACTTTAATTTTAGTGGAATAAACTGGTTGAACAAAACAGGGAATAACGAAGCAGAAGATTTTCTAGAATTAATTGACGATTGCTTTCTTACGCAACACATTAAGGAACCAACACGGGAAAATAATATTTTAGATTTAGTGTTAACTAACAGGGAAACACAAATTAATGACATCGAAATAGGGAGTGAGCGAGGGAACAGTGATCACAAAGAAATCAGATTTAGCATAGAATGGAATCGATCTGTAGGTGAAAATTCTATTATAGTGCGACATTTTCGAAAAGCTGATTTTAATAGCCTAATAATTTTTTGGGGTGAAATAGATTGGAAAGGCTTGGGCATGGGGGGGGGGCCGGTCTTGGAGCGAGACATGAACCCAGCGATAGGTGATGCAAAAAGAGATTTCGATGTGGATTCAAAATATAACTTATTTAAAAATATTCTAAGCAAAGCACAGGAACGTAGTATACCATACAAATAGAACAGATAGAACACTAATGACCCGATATGGATAACAAAGGATCTGAAGAACCTTATAGGTAGAAAGAGAGTTTGGTACAAAAGGATTAAAAATGGGGAAGTCAGTTTAGAACAAGAATTCGTATAACTGGTTATAAATGTTAAAAAAGAGATAAGGAAAGCAAAAAGAAACTATGAAGTTCGATTAGCAGGGCAAGCAAAGACAAATCATAAAGTTTTTGTCAGTTTTATCGAACGAAGATTAGGGAAAGGATAGGTCCATTAAAAACTGAGACAGGTCAAATAACGGATAATGACGAGGAGATGAGTAGTATTTTTAATAAATATTTTATATCTGTATTTACTAAAGAGGAACTTAACAATATGCCTTCAGCCGAACAAGTCTGTGTGGGTGGGGACGAGGACAGGTTGACTAGTTTAGCAGTTACCAGGGAGGATGTTCTTAAACAAATAGTGAAACTCAAGCAAAACAATTTTTTTCTGTGCAGACAAGAGCATTTAAATTGTTTATTTTGTTTCTTAGACTTCTAGTGTTAGTGTAATATACCCTAAGTGTATTGTTATTTTGAGGCCCTTCTCTTTCCATAATCATTTTGCCAAGTTGTTTCTCCCACAAACATGTACTTTTATTACCTCCTTCATCCCTATCAATTCCCATACCACTATCTACTAACAGTTTGACCCCAAACAAGCCCCCTCCAACCACTGATGCCAACCAGTTCGCAACAACAACAACCCCAGCCCGAGCATGCATGTCATTTCTATTATGTTAAGTATGTCACCTATGCACATATTTAATAAGTCAATATTGACTTATTAAATTTGCGAGAACGGGTTGGACATTTCTCCCATAGAAGTGTTCACAGTTATATTGTTTGATTTGCAATCGTTGTCAAGTCGGCAATTGACACCAGGTGCCCTCGACAACCATTCATTCCCAACTCTGTTTCTTGGAAGAATGCCACTTATGATCGGGATTCCTCCCATGCCACATATAATAAATAAATAAATAAATGTTTATTTAGGTAAGGTACATACATACAAGAGATTTTTACAAAGATTGGTGGACTTATAGATAGAGCTAGTACATACAATGCCTAAAGCCACTATTACGCAAAGCGTTTCGGGCATGATATGATATGATCGGGATTCCTCCCTTGCTCCTAACTAACAAAGAAAGTTATGACTTTTCTAACTAATTTAGGAAAGACGTGGGTAAATAATGGGTGGGTAATAGGGTTGTTGATGTGTGGAACCAATTACCGCGTACCGTGGTGGAGGCGGAGTCCCTCGTATGGGTCAATAGGCCTTCTGCAGTTGCCTTTATCCTTGTGTTCTTGTGTTTTTATGTTCAAACCTGAATCTAAATAATTTATATATATATATATATATATATATATATATATATATATATATATATATATATATATATATATATATATATATTAGTATATTTTGGTAGCAGTCTTTCCTGTAGACATATATTATTAAATATGACCGAAAAAGTAAGATTAATAATTCTAACACGAATTTTCTCAATCTTTCGTACATTTCTTTTCACTGTTGGAGGTAATTCAAAAATCAATTCTTCAAAATTCATTTTATTTCTAGTCTGACGCGACACTTGAGCGCGTTTCGTAAAACTTATTACATTTTCAAAGACTTTAGTTAACACATACACAACTGAATAGAACTTACACATCTTCGATTTTGTTTATATCTACATTTGAGTGAGGTGGATGGGGTAAGGTGGTATTTAATAAGGTATTAATTTCATCAACACAAGACAGAACATGAAACAATGGGTATTGAATAGAAGTGATTGCAGAAAGCCTATTGGTCCATATTTCTTGATGCTTCTATATTGGAGCGGAGTCTTGAGGTGGGTAGAATATAGTTGTGCATTAATTGGCTGTTGATTGCTGGTGTTGACTTCTTGATGTGTAATGCCTCGCAAACGTCAAGCCGCCTGCTATCGCTGTATCTATCGATGATTTCTGTGTTGTTTACTAGGATTTCTCTGGCGATGGTTTGGTTGTGGGTTGTCTCTTCCCACAACCAAACTATCGCCAGAGAAATCCTAGTAAACAACACAGAAATCATCGATAGATACAGCGATAGCAGGCGGCTTGACATTTGCGAGGCATTACACATCAAGAAGTCAACACCAGCAATCAACAGCCAATTAATGCACAACTATATTCTACCCACCTCAAGACTCCGCTCCAATATAGAAGCATCAAGAAATATGGACCAATAGGCTTTCTGCAATCACTTCTATTCAATACCCATTGTTTCATGTTCTGGCTTGTGTTGATGAAATTAATACCTTATTAAATACCACCTTACCCCATCCACCTCACTCAAATGTAGATATAAACAAAATCGAAGATGTGTAAGTTCTATTCAGTTGTGTATGTGTTAACTAAAGTCTTTGAAAATGTAATAAGTTTTACGAAACGCGCTCAAGTGTCGCGTCAGACTAGAAATAAAAATGAATTTTGAAGAATTGATTTTTGAATTACCTCCAACAGTGAAAAGAAATGTACGAAAGATTGAGAAAATTCGTGTTAGAATTATTAATCTTACTTTTTCGGTCATATTTAATATATATATATATATATATATATATATATATATATATATATATATATATATATATATATATATATATATATATATATATATATATATATATATATATATATATATATATATATATATATGTGTATATATATATATATATATATATATATATATATATATATATATATATATATATATATATATATATATATATATATGTCGTACCTAGTAGCCAGAACGCACTTCTCAGCCTACTATGCAAGGCCCGATTTGCCTAATAAGCCAAGTTTTCATGAATTATTTGTTTTTCGACTACCTAACCTACCTAACCTAACCTAACCTAACTTTTTCGGCTATCTAACCTAACCTAACTTATAAAGATAGGTTTGGTTAGGTTAGGTAGGGTTGGTTAGGTTCGGTCATATATCTACGTTAATTTTAATTCCAATAAAAAAAATTGACCTCATACATAATGAAATGGGTAGCTTTATCATTTCATAAGAAAAAAATTAGAGAAAATATATTAATTCAAGAAAAGTTGGCTTATTTGGCAAATCGGGCCTTGCATAGTAGGCCGAGAAGTGCATTCTGGCTACTAGGTACGACATATATATATATATATATATATATATATATATATATATATATATATATATATATATATATATATATATATATATATATATATATATATATATATATATATATATATATATATATATATATATATATATATATATTGACTTAACCCCATTTATACTAACTCTGTTTCCTTTGGTATAGCCATGCCCTAATCCAACTTAATATAACACCCCCAATACCATGAGCCTCTATCTTTTTAATCAGTCTTTCATGTGGCACTGCATCAAAAGCTTCGCTAAAGTCAAGGTACACAACATCACAATCCTTACCACTATCAACTGCCTCAACTATGCTGGAATAAAAAGATAGCAAATTTGTTAAACATGAACGGCCATTTGTAAAACCATGTTGCGACTCATTTATTAATTTATGTTTTTCAAGATGAAGACGAATGGTATTTGTAATTATCGATTCAAGTAACTTTCCCACAATAGACGTTAGGCTAATTGACCGATAGTTTGACGCATGTGATCTATCTCCTTTCTTGAAAATTGGTACCACATTAGCTACCTTCCATGACTCTGGCACTCTGCCTGACTCTATTGATTTATTAAATATGGTAGACAGTGGCTCGCAAAGCTCCTCTTTGCATTCTTTAAGCACCCTGGCAAACACTTCATCCGGCCCTGGGGATTTGTTTGGCTTGAGTTTAACTATTTGTTTAATTACATCCTCCCTGGTAACTGCTAAACTAGTCAACCTGTCCTCGTCCCCACCCACATAGACGTGTTCGGCGGAAGGCATATTGTTAGGGTCAGTTACTGTCCACTACTGTCTTACCTCATCTCTGAGCTGCTGGTCCTGGTCAACATGGTCAGTTACTGTCCACTACTGTCTTCTCTTACTCTTGCCACAACAACAACAACAACAACGCAGCCAAACATTAACACACAATGGTCCCTGGTCTAGAGTGTCAGTCCTTGTGCACAGTGGCCACAAGGGCCATGTTACTGGTGTGAAGACTATGGCCAGTCTTGGTGACTGGTCACTCCCTCCTCTACACCTTGTCTTCCCAACATGTTGTCTCGGGATGTTTCTGCCAGCAGCGTCGACCAGGTTTGCTCGGCATGTTTCCTGGCGCCTCTCTCGGAGCTATACGTTTCTAGTCGTCAATTTGTCTATGAAATCTCCCGTTATCTCTCATTATAATTCAGTTCCACTTTGTTGTTTAAACGCTTTGTTTTCACTCTTGTATTGCTGTTTAGGGTTTGTACGAGTCTCTGGGGGGTTGCGAATGAGTCCCTCGACCACCTTAGTTTTCGAAATGCTTCATGCAAGACAGTGTTGGTGTCCTCCTCTAGACTGATCTCTTCACACACCTGCTGACTCTCTTATTGGTGTCCTCTACAGTGATCTCTTCACACACCTGCTGACTCTTATTGGTGTCCTCTATAGTGATCTCTTCACACACCTGCTGACTCTCTTATTGGTGTCCTCTACAGTGATCCCTTCACACACCTGCTGACTCTTATTGGTGTCCTCTACAGTGATCTCTTCACACACCTGCTGACTCTTATTGGTGTCCTTTACAGTGATCTCTTCACACACCTGCTGACTCTTATTGGTGTCCTCTACAGTGATCTTTTCACACACCTGCTGACTCTTATTGGTGTCCTCCTCTACACTGATCTCTTCACACGTGTTGTCTCTCTTCAGCACCAGTCCCTCTCCTCTGTGCTCTGTGTTCTCTTGTGTGGTGTTTGGTGGTGTCTGGGGCCTTTTGTGTTAGTTATCTTCTCAGTTAATTTAGTTTCTGACACTGCTATTACATCAGTGGTTGATTACTTTTTTCTTCATTTCATCTGTGCATTTGTGCTCACCTATTTGTGCCTGCAGGATCGAGCATAAACTCTGTACTCGCCTAATTGTACTCACCTAATTGTGCTTGCGGGGGTTGAGCTTTGGCTCTTTGGTCCCGCCTCTCAACTGTCAATCAACTGGTGTACAGATTCCTGAGCCTACTGGGCTCTATCATATCTACATTTGAAACTGTGTATGGAGTCAGCCTCCACCACATCACTTCCTAGTGCATTCCATTTATTAACTACTCTGACACTGAAAAAATTCTTTCTAACGTCTCTGTGGCTCATCTGGGTACTAAGTTTCCACCTGTGTCCCCTTGTTCGTGTCCCAATCGTGCTGAAGAGTTTGTCTTTGTCCACCCTTTCAATTCCCCTGAGAATTTTGTAGGTGGTTATCATGTCTCCCATTACTCTTCTGTTTTCCAGGGATGTGAGGTTCAGCTCCTTTAGCCTTTCCTCGTAGCTCAATCCTCTCAGTTCCGGGACGAGCCTGGTGGCATACCGCTGAATCTTCTCTAACTTTGTCTTGTGTTTAACTAGGTATGGACTCCAGGCTGGAGCTGCATACTCCAGGATTGGTCTTACATAAGTGGTATACAGGGTTCTGAAAGATCATATGCCGCTGATGATATTCTTTTGATGTGGGCCTCTGGGGACAGGTTCGGTGTGATATCAACCCCCAGATCCTTCTCTCTATTTGACTCTTGCAGGATTTCCCCTCCATGTTTTCCCCTCTTTCCCCTCCATGAGTGTGTATGAATGTGTGTGTGTGTGTGTGAGAGAGAGTGTACATACGTGTAAGTGTGTTCGTGAGGGTGTGAATGACTATAAGTTTGAGTGAGTAAGTGTGTGTGTATGAGTGTGTGTGTATGAGTGTGAGTGAGTAAGTGTGTGAGTGTGTGTGTGTGTGTGTGTGTGTGTGTGTGTGTGAGTGTGTGTGTGTGTGTGTGTGTGTGTGTGTGTGAGTGAGTAAGTGTGTGTGTGTGACTGTGTATGTGTGTGAGTGTTTATGAGTGTATGTGTATGAGTGTGTGAGTGTGTGTGTGTGAGTGCCAGGGAGGACCACACACACACACACACACACTCACACACAACAAGGCCGTATCTTCCATACACCACAGAACAACTTACCCAAACATGCTTAACAGTTTTACTTCAGTAAAAATTATACTTTACCTGGAAAACAGTCAATGAACATGTTGTCCAGTAGATAGGCCTATAGGCTGACCCGTCGAGGCTGCAAATGTTGTCCAGTAGATAGGCCTATAGGCTGACCCGCCGATGCTGCAAATGTTGTCCAGTAGATAGGCCTATACCCCCAACTATGCCGCATTCTGTTGCCATATAACGATGTTCTCAAGGGTTTGGTAGGCCTAGGGGGGAGGGGGGGAGACATTTAGGCCTAGAGAGGAGTGACTTAGCAGAGACAGGGGGGAGACAGTCCGCGGGTCGCCGCTATAAAGGGCACAACGGTTTAGAGCCGGTTTGGACAGGAGAAAGTATTGAGGCGTTCCTCTATGTGTTCTCGTGTTGCTTGTTCCCTCACGCCTCATGTCTCACCTGTGTCTCCCTCACGCCTCATGTGTCACCTGTGTCTCCCTCACGCCTCATGTGTCACCTGTGTCTCCCTCACACCTCATGTCTCACCTGTGTCTCCCTCACACCTCATGTCTCACCTGTGTCTCCCTCACGCCTCATGTGTCACCTGTGTCTCCCTCACACCTCATGTCTCACCTGTCTTCCTCACGCCTCATGTGTCACCTGTGTCTCCCTCACACCTCATGTCTCACCTGTGTCTCCCTCACGCCTCATGTCTCACCTGTGTCTCCCTCACACCTCATGTGTCACCTGTCTCTCCCTCACGCCTCATGTGTCACCTGTGTCTCCCTCACGCCTCATGTCTCACCTGTGTCTCCCTCACGCCTCATGTCTCACCTGTCTCCTCACGCCTCATGTCTCACCAGCCTCCTCACGCCTCATGTCTCACCAGCCTCCTCACGCCTCATGTCTCACCAGCCTCCTCACGCCTCATGTCTCACCAGCCTCCTCACGCCTCATGTCTCACCAGCCTCCTCACGCCTCATGTCTCACCAGCCTCCTCACGCCTCATGTCTCACCAGCCTCCTCACACCTCATGTGTCACCTGTCTTCCTCACGCCTCATGTGTCACCTGTGTCTTCCTCACACCTCATGTGTCACCTGTCTCTCCCTCACGCCTCATGTGTCACCTGTGTCTTCCTCACACCTCATGTGTCACCTGTCTCTCCCTCACGCCTCATGTCTCACCTGTGTCTCCCTCACACCTCATGTGTCACCTGTGTCTCCCTCACGCCTCATGTCTCACCTGTGTCTCCCTCACGCCTCATGTGTCACCTGTCTTCCTCACGCCTCATGTGTCACCTGTGTCTTCCTCACACCTCATGTGTCACCTGTGTCTCCCTCACGCCTCACGTGTCACCTGTGTCTCCCTCACACCTCATGTGTCACCTGTGTCTCCCTCACGCCTCATGTCTCACCTGTGTCTCCCTCACGCCTCATGTGTCACCTGTCTTCCTCACGCCTCATGTGTCACCTGTCTTCCTCACGCCTCATGTGTCACCTGTGTCTCCCTCACACCTCATGTGTCACCTGTCTTCCTCACGCCTCATGTGTCACCTGTCTTCCTCACGCCTCATGTGTCACCTGTCTTCCTCACGCCTCATGTGTCACCTGTCTTCCTCACGCCTCATGTCTCACCTGTGTCTCCCTCACACCTCATGTGTCACCTGTCTCCCTCACACCTCATGTGTCACCTGTCTCCCTCACGCCTCATGTGTCACCTGTGTCTCCCTCACACCTCATGTGTCACCTGTCTTCCTCACGCCTCATGTGTCACCTGTCTTCCTTACGCCTCATGTGTCACCTGTGTCTCCCTCACGCCTCTCATGTGTCACCTGTCTTCCTCACGCCTCATGTGTCACCTGTCTTCCTCACACCTCATGTCTCACCTGTCTCCTCACACCACAGACCGTCCTCATCAACACCTGCCTCAACACGTCAACTTTCTTAGGTACAAGAAAGCACATTTGTGGCCTCGTCCAGAGTATCTATAGATACTCTGACAGTCTCCCCCGTATCTGAGAGTATCTATAGATACTCTGACAGTCTCCCCCGTATCTGAGAGTATCTATAGATACTCTGACAGTCTCCCCCGTATCTGAGAGTATCTATAGATACTCTGACAGTCTCCCCCGTATCTGAGAGTATCTATAGATACTGCGTGCGGTATCCATGGCCGTGGCGGCACCACTCTGGGAGGAGTGAGAGGTCAGAGGTCAAGTGAGTGCAGACCGACTCACAGGTCAAGTGAGACCTAAACCCTTAGTGCTCAGTGTGGGGCCAGGTGAGGGGCCAGGTGAGGGGCCAGGTGAGGGGCCAGGTGAGGGGCCAGGGGTGAGGGGCCAGGTGAGGGGCCAGGGGTGAGGGGCCAGGTGAGGGGCCAGGTGAGGGGCCAGGAGTGAGGGGCCAGGTGAGGGGCCAGGTGAGGGGCCAGGTGAGGGGCCAGGTGAGGGGCCAGGTGAGGGGCCAGGTGAGGTGCCAGGTGAGGGGCCAGGTGAGGGGGCAAGGTGAGGGGCCAGGTGAGGGGCCAGGTGAGGGGCCAGGTGAGGGGCCAGGTGAGTGAGGGGCCAGGTGAGGGGCCAGGTGAGGAAAGAGGGAGAAACCTTCCCTCACCCCCGCTAGGGTATAAAAAGTGGACCCGCAGAGTGGAGACTTTCTCCAGGCCGCCCACACCCCGCCCTGCACGCCCACACCCCGCCCACACCCCGCCCTGCACGCCCACACCCCGCCCTGCACGCCCACACCCCGCCCTGCACGCCCACACCCCGCCCTGCACGCCCACACCCCGCCCTGCACGCCCACACCCCGCCCTGCACACCCACACCCCGCCCTGCATGCCCACACCCCGCCCTGCACGCCCACACCCCGCCCTGCACGCCCACACCCCGCCCTGCATGCCCACACCCCGCCCTGAACGCCCACACCCCACCCTGCATGCCCACACCCCGCCCTGCACGCCCACACCCCGCCCTGCATGCCCACACCCCGCCCTGCACTCTCACACCCCGCCCTGCACGCCCACACCCCGCCCTGCACGCCCACACCCCGCCCTGCACGCCCACACCCCGCCCTGCATGCCCACACCCCGCCCTGCACGCCCACACCCCGCCCTGCACGCCCACACCCCGCCCTGCGCGCCCACACCCCGCCCTGCACGCCCACACCCCGCCCTGCATGCCCACACCCCGCCCTGCACGCCCACACCCCGCCCTGCATGCCCACACCCCGCCCTGCACGCCCACACCCCGCCCTGCACGCCCACACCCCGCCCTGCGCGCCCACACCCCGCCCTGCACGCCCACACCCCGCCCTGCATGCCCACACCCCGCCCTGCACGCCCACACCCCGCCCTGCACGCCCACACCCCGCCCTGCACGCCCACACCCCGCCCTGCACGCCCACACCCCGCCCTGCACGCCCACACCCCGCCCATATAACGTATAAAATACTCAATGGAATTGACAGAGTGGACATAGAGGAAATGTTCACACGGAATAGTAACAGAACGAGGGGACATGGATGGAAGCTGGAAACTCAGATGAGTCACAGAGATGTTAGGAAGTTTTCTTTTAGCGTGAGAGTAGTGGGAAAATGGAATGCACTTAAGGAACAGGTTGTGGAAGCAAATACTATTAATAGTTTTAAAACTAGGCATGATAGGGAAATGGGACAGGAGTTATTGCTGTAAACAACCGATGCTCGAAAAGGCGGGATCCAAGAGTCAATGCTCCATCCTGCAGACACAAATAGGTGAGTACACACACACACGCACACACACACACACACACACACACACACACACACACACACCCACCCACACACACACACACACTCACACACACACACACACACACACACACACACACACACACACACACACACACACACACACACACACACACACACACACACACACACACACACACACACACACACACCCCACACACACACACACACACTCACACACACACACACACACACACACACACACACACACACACACACACACACACACACACACACACACACACACACACACACACACACACACACACACACACACACACACACACACACACACACACACACACACACACACTCACACACACACACACACACACACACACACACACACGACCCCAGCATCTCGAGGACAAAACTTAACAAAACAGAGCCGAAACTTTAAGCAAAGAACCGGAAACTTCAATCTTTTGTAAACAACTTTTCCCGTGAAATCAGCTGTTTTCAAGTCGATTTTTTTGGTATATATTTCGACGTGCACTCTCCGGTTAATGGGACCACACGACGTACACTCTCCGGTTAATGGGACCACACGACGTGCACTCTCCGGTTATTGGGACCACACGACGTGCACACTCCGGTTAATGGGACCACACGACGTGCACACTCCGGTTAATGGGACCACACGACGTGCACTCTCCGGTTAATGGGACCACACGACGTGCACTCTCCGGTTAATGGGACCACACGACGTGCACACTCCGGTTAATGGGACCACACGACGTGCACTCTCCGGTTAATGGGACCACACGACGTTCACTCTCCGGTTAATGGGTCAACACGACGTGCACTCTCCGGTTAATGGGTCAACACGACGTGCACTCTCCGGTTAATGGGTCAACACGACGTGCACTCCGGTTAATGGGTCACCACGACGTGCACACTCCGGTTAATGGGTCAACACGACGTGCACTCCGGTTAATGGGTCAGCACGACGTGCACACTCCGGTTAATGGGACCACACGACGTGCACACTCCGGTTAATGAGACCACACAACGTGTACACTCCGGTTAATGGGACCACACGACGTGTACACTCCGGTTAATGGGACCACATGACGTGCACACTCCGGTTAATGGGACCACACGACGTGCACACTCCGGTTAATGGGACCACACGACGTGCACACTCCGGTTAATGGGTCAACACGACGTGCACACTCCGGTTAATGGGACCACACGACGTGCACACTCCGGTTAATGGGTCAACACGACGTGCACACTCCGGTTAATGGGACCACACGACGTACACTCCGGTTAATGGGACCACACGACGTGCACTCCGGTTAATGGGACCACACGACGTGCACACTCCGGTTAATGGGTCAACACGACGTACACTCCGGTTAATGGGACCACACGACGTGTACACTCCGGTTAATGGGACCACACGACGTGCACTCCAGTTAATGGGACCACACGACGTGCACACTCCGGTTAATGGGACCACACGACGTACACTCCGGTTAATGGGACCACACGACGTGTACACTCCGGTTAATGGGACCACACGACGTGAACACTCCGGTTAATGGGACCACACGACGTGTACACTCCGGTTAATGGGACCACATGACGTGTACACTCCGGTTAATGGGACCACACGACGTGCACACTCTGGTTAATGGGACCACACGACGTGCACACTCCGGTTAATGGGACCACATGACGTGTACACTCCGGTTAATGGGATCACATGACGTGAACACTCCGGTTAATGGGTCAACACGACGTGAACACTCCGGATAATCGTACTCTTGGGAGTCGTTCACTGGAGAACATTGAAGAACAATTACTAAAAAACAACCATTGAAGAACAGCTGGTGGAGAACATAAGCTAAGATTAACACCCTAATATAACCTGTTATGATCCCAGCACCACTGATAACAAGCAATGGAGAACACCGGTTGAACAATGAACAAGAACATAGTCACTCCCATGGAATATATGTGAAGGTAGAACATATTTGAACAGGAATTTGAACATTTTATGAACGATATAGAAGACTGAGGATGGGGGGGGTAGAGGGGGGTACTGACGCCCCTGTTCACCTGAGGCAGGTGTGTGAGGGGGGGGGGGTATTACCTCATTAACTGTGAGGGGGTGGAGCTGTGTTCTCATACGCTGTGAGGGAGGAGTGTTCAAACCCTCACAGTGTGTGAGAGAAGGGTGTTCAGCCCCTCACAGTGTGTGAGAGAGGAGTGTTCAAACCCTCACAGTGTGTGAGAGAAGGGTGTTCAGCCCCTCACAGTGTGTGAGGGAAGGGTGTTCAACCCCTCACAGTGTGTGAGAGAAGGGTGTTCAGCACCTCACAGTGTGTGAAGGAAGGGTGTTCAACCCCTCACAGTGTGTGAGGGAAGGGTGTTCAGCCCCTCACACTCAAAAGAGTGAGGGAGGGAGAAGTATCCCTTACACACTCCCTCATCTTCAGGGTCCCGACACAAGACTTGTCAAACTCCCTCTCCCTCACACCTCACTTCCCACTCTCCCTCACCACGATAGAGAGAGGGAGGGAGAGAGAGAAAAATAATCTATTGTTTACCTTAACTCACTAACTCATATCAGTTAACATTCCCATCTAACCAAACTTTTACGTTCCAGATGTGATATAAACAGAGATTGTTTGACGGTACAAACAGTAAACAGTTGATGTATATATATATATCCGGCAGAAAGTTGCTGTGTTTGTTGATAAAGACACAGGTGAACCGGTCAACTACAGTGTTAGTGTGTTTGTTGTGTGTGTTTGTGAAGTGTTGGTGTAGCGAGGTTGTGTCTATTAATATCTTTTCGAATGTCATTTTGTGGGTGAGAATTCGTGATTAGTTGTGAATTCCGTCGGTTGTTGAGACATTGATGTCGTCTCCGTCAGTACGTAGCGCCTCCGTCACCGCCGTCAGCAGATGTGGTCGCCGTCCGCAGCCGTCAGTCAACAGCTCTTGACTGACTTCAGTAGTTGATACGACATTGAGCAACGTATCAAAGGGACCATGAGCGGGCCGACGAGACTGGAGTTTACCGTGGGAGGGACTCGGAGGGAGGGAGAAGACTCTCCCAAGGACTCTCCCGAGGACTCTCCCGAGGACATGGATGCCTCCAGGCGGCAACTGGAGGATGCTCACGGCGCAGGCAGCTGCTGGATGTATTCCACACCTCAGGTGAGCGTCAGTGAGTGGGGGAGCCACAGCGGACAGTCTAGTGGCTCCTGTACGCCACAGTCACGCTCCCCTTCACTTGTTTCCATGTGCTCTGACACCTCCTGGGGCGACGGCTTCCCGCCTCGGACCTCGGAGGAGAGAACGACTCTGGCTCTGGGTGCCATCGAGGGCAAGAGTAACCGATGTTCCCATATGCCAACATCGTCATCCGCCACTCAACTTCGATGTCTGGACGAAGACAATATTGTCAACACCAGATTCTGTGCCTCGCAGGAGACTCTTGCACCCGAGGTCGACTACACCAAGCGGAAACAGTCACTGAAGAACATGTTCCTCGATGTCTTTCATCTAGATTCCAGTCGGCGAGGGCGGTCGGCCACCCAGGATCGCCACAGAAATCACTCGAACGACGATTCGCCCGTTAGAAAACTCCTTTCCAAGATCCGCTCACGGTCTCAGAGTGACCTGCTGGACAGTGAGAGTCAGAGCTCCTCCGGCAGCCTCGATCTTCAGGGACATCAAGAGCGGCGAGTCAGCCTCAATCCGGAGGTGAAGGCTGGCATAGCCGTAGATGTTGTTCCACCCACTGCCATAAACACACGGTTGTTGGGTCGTTATCGCAAGAACAGCGCACATCAGACAAAGAGGAGATGGAGTCTCTTCGATCACCACCTCCTCAAAAGCCGAAGTTCTCGTCTCGAAGAAATGACAGACATCTCCCGTCTGGACAGCTCCGGCGACGAGCAGTGTACGGACAGACTAGAAGCGTCAGGAGAGACTATGATAGAGGGAGACGGAGGACTCCCTGACCCTCCACTGGAAGCCGAAGACCACAGCTCCCAGAAGAGACGAGTGGTTCGGACCCGCTCGAACTCTGAATCGACCATCCTTGTGAAGAAGAAGAAAAAACGAAAAGACTCTCGTATGATCGATCGTCTGCTGGACTTCCGACACAGGAAGTACGACCTGCGCGGTAGTCTCCCTTCCCTATTGGTGGACAAACTTCACTTTGCGCAGGACAGCCACTCCAAAACTCCCGCCAAAAACTCGAGGAGCAGAGACGATGCCCTCATGCGAGGTATTCCTCGAGACACTGACGATTCCCTGGACTTCGAGGACTACGACAAGGCCTCACGCGCCCAGTCCATGCACGACCTAACGGACTACGCAGACGACGACTACTATAGTCCGGAGGCGGACCGTCGCTACTCTCAAGACAGCATAGACTCGGTCCACGGAACAGGCCTCAGCGACAAGGAGAATCAGTCGCCGTTCCTGACGGAGGAACACGCCAGAGGGCGCAAGCAACGATTCTCAATCGACAACATTTGGAACGCTTTCAGGTTAGTTCAGCTCAACGGACAAATTTAAATTTAGCAACGCAAAATTTCAAATTCATCAACGGACAAATTTAAATTTACCAACAGACAATTTCAAATTCATCAACGGAGAATTTGTAACTCATCAACAGATAATTTATTTTAAATTCCTTAAATGACAACTTATTTCATATTTCTTAAAATATAATTTACTACAAAAATTACTGACAATTTATTTCGAACTTCTTGTGACTTAAAATTGATTACTTTATTTTCCAGTATTTCTTGTATTTTATTTTATAGAACTTTGTTTCTTTGCCAATTATTTAAACATTTTGTTAGCTTAATATTTTGTTGAGTTTCTTAATTATTACATATCCAGGAATTTCCAGACTATAATTTACAATAATGTTTACTTACATATTATTATTAAAATGTAATTTTATATATAAATTTGTAAGTTTTAAGGCTTGTTTATTTATTAGGATTTTTATTTTATTTAAGGATGAGGACTTCATCCTTTTACGCAAGGATTTTGTATTTTCAAATTTATTACATACATACATATATATATACATATATATATATATATATATATATATATATATATATATATATATATATATATATATATATATATATATATATATATATATATATATATATATATGTATATATATATGTCGTACCTAGTAGCCAGAACGCACTTCTCAGCCTACTATGCAAGGCCCAATTTGCCTAATAAGCCAAGTTTTCCTGAATTAATATATTTTCTCTAATTATTTTCTTATGAAATGATAAAGCTACCCATTTCATTATGTATGAGGTCAATTTTTTTTTATTGGAGTTAAAATTAACGTAGATATATGACCGAACCTAACCAACCCTACCTAACCTAACCTAACCTATCTTTATAGGTTAGGTTAGGTTAGGTAGCCGAAAAAGTTAGGTTAGGTTAGGTTAGGTAGGTTAGGTAGTCGAAAAAACATTAATTCATGAAAACTTGGCTTATTAGGCAAATCGGGCCTTGCATAGTAGGCTGAGAAGTGCGTTCTGGCTACTAGGTACGACATATATATATATATATATATATATACATATATATATATATATATATATATATATATATATATATATATATATATATATATATGACCGAAAAGGAAAGATTAATTATTCTAACACGAATTTTCTCAATATTTCTTATGTTTCTTTTCACTGTCGATGGTAATTGAAAACTCAATTCTCAAAAATTCATTTTTATTTCTAGTCTGATGCGACGCCTGAACGCGTTTCGTAATAACTTATTACATTTTCAAAGAATTTAGTTTACACACACTCAACTATAACCTGTAAACACACATCCATACTTACACTCTCATTTGGGTGAGGTGATTGACATTTACACAAGACAGAACACGAACCAATGGGTATAAAAACATAAGAATGGAAGTAACTGCAGAAGGCCTATTGGCCCATAGCATCACCACTTCCTCTTGATGCTTCTATATTGGAGCGGAGTCTTGAAGTGGGTAGAATATAGTTGTGCATTAATTGGCTGTTGATTGCTGGTGTTGACTTCTTGATGTGTAGTGCCTTGCAGATGTCGAGTCTCTTGCTATCGCTGTATCTATCGATGATTTCTGTGTTGTTTGTTAAGATTTCTCTGGTGATGGTCTGGTTGTGGGAAGAGATTATATGTTCCTTAATGGAGCCCTGTTGCTTATGCATCGTTAATCGCCTGGAAAGAGACGTTGTTGTCTTGCCTATATACTGAGTTTTTTGAGGCTTACAGTCCCCAAGAGGGCATTTGAAGGCATAGACGACGTTGGTCTCTTTTAAAGCGTTCTGCTCTGTGTCTGGAGAGTTTCTCATGAGTAGGCTGGCCGTTTTCTTGGTTTTATAGTAAATCGACAATTGTATTTTCTGATTTTTGTCTGTAAAAATAACGTTATTTTTATTATTATATAAAAACGTTATAGGATAACATTCCTATCAACGTTATCTTTCAGAACCCTTTCCTCCGTTTTTTGAGCCATCAAAAAGAAGTTCCTGTAAAATAGTCTAATTGGGGGTACAGGTGTTGTGTTAGTTGACACTTCAGAGGTTGCATGGCGTTTCACCTTTCTTTTTATGATGTCTTCAACAAAACCATTAGAGAAGCCATTGTTGACTAGGACCTGCCTTACCCTACAGAGTTCTTCATCGACTTGCTTCCATCTTGAGCTGTGGCTGAGAGCACGGTCGACATAAGCATTGACAACACTCCTCTTGTACCTGTCTGGGCAGTCGCTGTTGGCATTCAGGCACATTCCTATGTTTGTTTCCTTAGTGTAGACTGCAGTGTGGAAGCCTCCGCTCATTTTCGGGATTGTTACATCTTGAAAGGGCAGCTTCCCATCCTTCTCCATCTCGTAAGTGAAACTCAACACAGAATTCCGCTCAAATGCCTCCTTCAGCTCCTGCAGACGTCTGACATCAGGTACCTGTGTAAAAATGTCGTCAACATACCTGCAGTATATGGCCGGTTTCAAGTCCATGTCAACTAAGACCCTCTGCTCAATGATGGCCATGTAGAAGTTCGCAAACAGGACACCTAGGAGAGCACTCATGGCGACCCCATCAACTTGCTTATACATGTGCCCATCCGGGCTCAAGAAGGGTGGCTCTTTAGTGCAAGACTGAAGTAGTTTCCTTAGAATGTTTTCTGGTATGTCAAGAGGAGTACAGGCCGGATCACGATACACTCTGTCCGCTATGATCCCGATTGTTTCATCCACAGGTACGTTGGTAAACAGTGATTCTACATCCAACGAGGCTCTTATCCATGTGGCCCGTGTTCTCCGCAGTAAGTCAACAAATTCCTTTGGAGATTTCAGGCTGAAAGCACAAGGTACATAAGGAGTCAGCAAGCCGCTGAATCCTTAGCCAGTCATTATGTGGGTGTGGGTATCTGGCTGTTGATTGGCCGAAGTGGGTTTCCAGGCTTGTGGGTCTTGACATTTCCATATGCATACCCAGGTTTGTATTCCCCAATAATATTTGGCAGGTGGAGTCCGGATTTTTTGGCGTTCACAGTTTCAATCAATTTATTTACCTTCGTTTTCAATTCGGCTGTAGTGTCCTTCGTTACCCTTTGGAATTTAGTTTGGTCAGCAAGTATGAGGTTCATATGAACCTCATACTCTCCAGATACCAGAATGCCAGGAATGAATGTCAGGTTGAGAAGAGAGGCAGAAGGGCAATACGAAAATGACATCGCAAGCAAGGCAAAGACTCAACCTAAATTGTTGCACAGCCACATCAGGAGAAAAACAACAGTAAAGGAACAGGTAATGAAATTAAGGATAGGGCCAGAAGGATTCATTACAAACGACAAGGAAGTGTGCGAGAAACTCAATAAGAAACTCCCAGAGATCTTCACATTAGAGCAAGAAGTTCCAGAGATAAGAGAGGGAACTAGGCATCACTAGAAGAGTTTTGGATTACCAGCCGGGAAGTAATGAAGCTTTTGCTAGAGTTGGATGTGACAAAGGCTACAGGCCCAGATGGAATCTCCCCTTGGATACTAAAGGAAGGCGCAGAAGCACTGTGCCTGCCACTCTCCATAGTGTATAACAAATCCCTGGTAACAGGGGAACTGCCAGAAATTTGGATGACAGCTAACATAGTCCCGATATACAAGAAAGGGGATAGACAGGAGGCACTGAACTACAGGCCAGTGTCCCTAACCTGCATACCATGCAAGCTGATGGAGAAGATTGTGCGAAAAAAACTAGTGGAGCATCTGGAGCGAAAGAACTTTGTAACACAGCACCAACATGGGTTCAGGGATGGCAGGTCCTGCCTCACAGGGTTACTTGAATTCTACGACCAGGCAACAAAAATCAGGCAAGAAAGAGAGGGGGTGGGCAGACTGCATATTTTTGGATTGTCAGAAAGCCTTTGATAGAGTGCCACACAAGAGGCTAGTGCGAAAACTGGAGATGCAGGCTGGAGTGAAAGGGAAGGTACTCCGGTGGATAGAGGAGTACCTAAGCAACAGGAGACAACGAGTCTGTGTGAGGGGTGAGGTCTCAGATTGGCGAGACGTTACAAGTGGAGTCCCGCAGGGGTCAGTCTTTGGACCTATACTGTTTCTGATATATGTAAATGATCTCCCAGAGGGTATAGACTCGTTTCTCTCAATGTTTGCCGAAGATGCAAAAATTATGAGGAGGATTGAAACAGAGGATGATAGTAGGATGCTACAAGATGACCTAGACAGACTGAGTGAATGGTCCAACAAATGGCTGTTGAAGTTCAAACCCGAGCAAATGCAAAGTAATGAAACTAGGGAGTTTGTGAGAGGAGTTTGTGAAACTCTGTGAGAGGAGCGGGATGGTTGAGGACAGTCAGGTGGCGCCAGAGGAACACTGTGAGAGGAGCGGGGTGGTTGAGGACAGTCAGGTGGCGCCAGAGGAACACTGTGAGAGGAGCAGGATGGTTGAGGACAGTCAGGTGGCGCCAGAGGAACACTGTGAGAGGAGCGGGGTGGTTGAGGACAGTCAGGTGGCGCCAGAGGAACACTGTGAGAGGAGCGGGATGGTTGAGGACAGTCAGGTGGCGCCAGAGGAACACTGTGAGAGGAGCGGGATGGTTGAGGACAGTCAGGTGGCGCCAGAGGAACACTGTGAGAGGAGCGGGATGGTTGAGGACAGTCAGGTGGCGCCAGAGGAACACTGTGAGAGGAGCGGGGTGGTTGAGGACAGTCAGGTGGCGCCAGAGGAACACTGTGAGAGGAGCGGGGTGGTTGAGGACAGTCAGGTGGCGCCAGAGGAACACTGTGAGAGGAGCGGGATGGTTGAGGACAGTCAGGTGGCGCCAGAGGAACACATACACAACACTGTGAGAGGAGCGGGGTGGTTGAGGACAGTCAGGTGGCGCCAGAGGAACACTGTGAGAGGAGCGGGATGGTTGAGGACAGTCAGGTGGCGCCAGAGGAACACTGTGAGAGGAGCGGGATGGTTGAGGACAGTCAGGTGGCGCCAGAGGAACACTGTGAGAGGAGCGGGGTGGTTGAGGACAGTCAGGTGGCGCCAGAGGAACACTGTGAGAGGAGCGGGGTGGTTGAGGACAGTCAGGTGGCGCCAGAGGAACACTGTGAGAGGAGCGGGATGGTTGAGGACAGTCAGGTGGCGCCAGAGGAACACTGTGAGAGGAGCGGGATGGTTGAGGACAGTCAGGTGGCGCCAGAGGAACACTGTGAGAGGAGCGGGATGGTTGAGGACAGTCAGGTGGCGCCAGAGGAACACTGTGAGAGGAGCGGGGTGGTTGAGGACAGTCAGGTGGCGCCAGAGGAACACTGTGAGAGGAGCGGGGTGGTTGAGGACAGTCAGGTGGCGCCAGAGGAACACTGTGAGAGGAGCGGGATGGTTGAGGACAGTCAGGTGGCGCCAGAGGAACACTGTGAGAGGAGCGGGATGGTTGAGGACAGTCAGGTGGCGCCAGAGGAACACTGTGAGAGGAGCGGGGTGGTTGAGGACAGTCAGGTGGCGCCAGAGGAACACTGTGAGAGGAGCGGGGTGGTTGAGGACAGTCAGGTGGCGCCAGAGGAACACTGTGAGAGGAGCGGGGTGGTTGAGGACAGTCAGGTGGCGCCAGAGGAACACTGTGAGAGGAGCGGGGTGGTTGAGGACAGTCAGGTGGCGCCAGAGGAACACTGTGAGAGGAGCGGGATGGTTGAGGACAGTCAGGTGGCGCCAGAGGAACACTGTGAGAGGAGCGGGGTGGTTGAGGACAGTCAGGTGGCGCCAGAGGAACACTGTGAGAGGAGCGGGGTGGTTGAGGACAGTCAGGTGGCGCCAGAGGAACACTGTGAGAGGAGCGGGGTGGTTGAGGACAGTCAGGTGGCGCCAGAGGAACACTGTGAGAGGAGCGGGGTGGTTGAGGACAGTCAGGTGGCGCCAGAGGAACACTGTGAGAGGAGCGGGATGGTTGAGGACAGTCAGGTGGCGCCAGAGGAACACTGTGAGAGGAGCGGGATGGTTGAGGACAGTCAGGTGGCGCCAGAGGAACACTGTGAGAGGAGCGGGGTGGTTGAGGACAGGTGGCGCCAGAGGAACACTGTGAGAGGAGCGGGATGGTTGAGGACAGTCAGGTGGCGCCAGAGGAACACTGTGAGAGGAGCGGGATGGTTGAGGACAGTCACGTGGCGCCAGAGGAACACTGTGAGAGGAGCGGGATGGTTGAGGACAGTCAGGTGGCGCCAGAGGAACACTGTGAGAGGAGCGGGATGGTTGAGGACAGTCAGGTGGCGCCAGAGGAACACTGTGAGAGGAGCGGGATGGTTGAGGACAGTCAGGTGGCGCCAGAGGAACACTGTGAGAGGAGCGGGGTGGTTGAGGACAGTCAGGTGGCGCCAGAGGAACACTGTGAGAGGAGCGGGATGGTTGAGGACAGTCAGGTGGCGCCAGAGGAACACTGTGAGAGGAGCGGGATGGTTGAGGACAGTCAGGTGGCGCCAGAGGAACACTGTGAGAGGAGCGGGGTGGTTGAGGACAGTCAGGTGGCGCCAGAGGAACACTGTGAGAGGAGCGGGATGGTTGAGGACAGTCAGGTGGCGCCAGAGGAACACTGTGAGAGGAGCGGGATGGTTGAGGACAGTCAGGTGGCGCCAGAGGAACACTGTGAGAGGAGCGGGGTGGTTGAGGACAGTCAGGTGGCGCCAGAGGAACACTGTGAGAGGAGCGGGGTGGTTGAGGACAGTCAGGTGGCGCCAGAGGAACACTGTGAGAGGAGCGGGATGGTTGAGGACAGTCAGGTGGCGCCAGAGGAACACTGTGAGAGGAGCGGGATGGTTGAGGACAGTCAGGTGGCGCCAGAGGAACACTGTGAGAGGAGCGGGGTGGTTGAGGACAGTCAGGTGGCGCCAGAGGAACACTGTGAGAGGAGCGGGGTGGTTGAGGACAGTCAGGTGGCGCCAGAGGAACACTGTGAGAGGAGCGGGGTGGTTGAGGACAGTCAGGTGGCGCCAGAGGAACACTGTGAGAGGAGCGGGGTGGTTGAGGACAGTCAGGTGGCGCCAGAGGAACACTGTGAGAGGAGCGGGGTGGTTGAGGACAGTCAGGTGGCGCCAGAGGAACACTGTGAGAGGAGCGGGGTGGTTGAGGACAGTCAGGTGGCGCCAGAGGAACACTGTGAGAGGAGCGGGATGGTTGAGGACAGTCAGGTGGCGCCAGAGGAACACTGTGAGAGGAGCGGGATGGTTGAGGACAGTCAGGTGGCGCCAGAGGAACACTGTGAGAGGAGCGGGGTGGTTGAGGACAGTCAGGTGGCGCCAGAGGAACACTGTGAGAGGAGCGGGATGGTTGAGGACAGTCAGGTGGCGCCAGAGGAACACTGTGAGAGGAGCGGGGTGGTTGAGGACAGTCAGGTGGCGCCAGAGGAACACTGTGAGAGGAGCGGGGTGGTTGAGGACAGTCAGGTGGCGCCAGAGGAACACTGTGAGAGGAGCGGGATGGTTGAGGACAGTCAGGTGGCGCCAGAGGAACACTGTGAGAGGAGCGGGGTGGTTGAGGACAGTCAGGTGGCGCCAGAGGAACACTGTGAGAGGAGCGGGATGGTTGAGGACAGTCAGGTGGCGCCAGAGGAACACTGTGAGAGGAGCGGGGTGGTTGAGGACAGTCAGGTGGCGCCAGAGGAACACTGTGAGAGGAGCGGGATGGTTGAGGACAGTCAGGTGGCGCCAGAGGAACACTGTGAGAGGAGCGGGGTGGTTGAGGACAGTCAGGTGGCGCCAGAGGAACACTGTGAGAGGAGCGGGGTGGTTGAGGACAGTCAGGTGGCGCCAGAGGAACACTGTGAGAGGAGCGGGATGGTTGAGGACAGTCAGGTGGCGCCAGAGGAACACTGTGAGAGGAGCGGGATGGTTGAGGACAGTCAGGTGGCGCCAGAGGAACACTGTGAGAGGAGCGGGATGGTTGAGGACAGTCAGGTGGCGCCAGAGGAACACTGTGAGAGGAGCGGGATGGTTGAGGACAGTCAGGTGGCGCCAGAGGAACACTGTGAGAGGAGCGGGGTGGTTGAGGACAGTCAGGTGGCGCCAGAGGAACACTGTGAGAGGAGCGGGGTGGTTGAGGACAGTCAGGTGGCGCCAGAGGAACACTGTGAGAGGAGCGGGATGGTTGAGGACAGTCAGGTGGCGCCAGAGGAACACTGTGAGAGGAGCGGGGTGGTTGAGGACAGTCAGGTGGCGCCAGAGGAACACTGTGAGAGGAGCGGGGTGGTTGAGGACAGTCAGGTGGCGCCAGAGGAACACTGTGAGAGGAGCGGGGTAGTTGAGGTCAGTCAGGTGGCGCCAGAGGAACACTGTGAGAGGAGCGGGGTGGTTGAGGACAGTCAGGTGGCGCCAGAGGAACACTGTGAGAGGAGCGGGGTGGTTGAGGACAGTCAGGTGGCGCCAGAGGAACACTGTGAGAGGAGCAGGATGGTTGAGGACAGTCAGGTGGCGCCAGAGGAACACTGTGAGAGGAGCGGGGTGGTTGAGGACAGTCAGGTGGCGCCAGAGGAACACTGTGAGAGGAGCGGGGTGGTTGTGGACAGTCAGGTGGCGCCAGAGGAACACTGTGAGAGGAGCGGGATGGTTGAGGACAGTCAGGTGGCGCCAGAGGAACACTGTGAGAGGAGCGGGGTGGTTGAGGACAGTCAGGTGGCGCCAGAGGAACACATACACAACACTGTGAGAGGAGCGGGATGGTTGAGGACAGTCAGGTGGCGCCAGAGGAACACTGTGAGAGGAGCGGGGTGGTTGAGGACAGTCAGGTGGCGCCAGAGGAACACTGTGAGAGGAGCGGGGTGGTTGAGGACAGTCAGGTGGCGCCAGAGGAACACTGTGTGAGGAGCGGGGTGGTTGAGGACAGTCAGGTGGCGCCAGAGGAACGCATACACAACACCAGACTTACTGTTAATTATATGGGCGGTGAGATACTAATGAAACTGTTCATAACCTTCGTCAGACCAAAACTGGAATATGCAGCAGTTGTATGGTGCCCAACCCACAAGAAGCACACAAAGAAACTGGAAAAGGTCCAACGGCATGCTAGAAAATGGCTTCCGGAACTGAGAAACAGGAGTTACGAGAAGAAACTAAAGGCGTTAAAACATGCCGAAAACAAACGATAGAAGAAACAGAGGAGATATGATCACCACACACAAAATACTAACAGCAATCGACCAAATTGAGAAAGAGGAATTCCTGACACCATCAACTTGACGCCCAAGAGGACGCAGACTCAAGGCTGTGTCAGAGAAAACAGGTTCCACAGTGTCGGTGGGGAACTAAAATAATTATCTTCGCTGCCTCCGCTTGTCGGACCCTGAATTATTAATGGCGGGAGCTGGCTTTACACATTTATAATTATATCTGGCTCCTGCTACCTGCTCTTGGAATATATGTTATATTGCCACACACCTGGGGCCAGAGCCACACCCTGGGGCCTGAGCCACACCCTGGAGCCAGAGCCACACCCTGGGGCCAGAGCCACACCCTGGGGCCAGAGCCACACACCTGGGGCCAGAGCCACACCCTGGGGCCAGAGCCACACCCTGGGGCCAGAGCTACACCCTGGGGCCAGAGCCACACCCTGGGGCCAGAGCCACACACTGGGGCCAGAGCCACACCCTGGGGCCTGGGCCACACACTGGGGCCAGAGCCACACCCTGGGGCCAGAGCCACACACCCTGGGGCCAGAGCCACACACCTGGGGCCAGAGTCACACACCCTGGGGCCAGAGCCACACCCTGGGGCCTGGGCCACACCCTGGGGCCAGAGCCACACCCCGGGGCCAGAGCCACACACCTAGGGCCAGAGCCACACCCTGGGGCCAGAGCCACACACCTGGGGCCAGAGCTACACACTAGGGCCAGAGCCACACACCCTGGGGCCAGAGCTACACACTGGGGCCAGAGCCACGCCCTGGGGCCAAAGCTACACCCTGGGGCCAGAGCCACACACCCTGGGGCCAGAGCTACACACCCTGGGGCCAGAGCCACACACCCCGGGGCCAGAGCCACACCCCGGGGCCAGAGCCATACACCCTGGGGCCAGAGCCACACCCCGGGACCAGAGCCACACCATGGGGCCAGAGCCACACCCTGAGGCCAGAGCCACACCCTGAGGCCAGAACCACACCCTGGGGCCAGAGCCACACCCTGGGGCCAGAGCCACACACCCTGGGGCCAGAGCCACACACCTGGGGCCAGAGCCACACACCCTGGGGCCAGAGCCACACACCCTGGGGCCAGAGCCACACACCCTGGGGCCAGAGCCACACACCCTGGGGCCAGAGCCACACACCCTGGGGCCAGAGCCACACACCCTGGGGGCCAGAGCCACACACCCTGGGGCCAGAGCCACACACCCCGGGGCCAGAGCCACACCCCGGGGCCAGAGCCATACACCCTGGGGCCAGAGTCACACCCCGGGGCCAGAGCCACACACCCTGGGGCCAGAGCCACACACCCTGGGGCCAGAGCCACACACCCTGGGGCCAGAGCCACACACCCTGGGGCCAGAGCCACACACCCTGGGGCCAGAGCCACACACCCTGGGGGCAGAGCCACACACCCTGGGGCCAGAGCCACACACCCTGGGGCCAGAGCCACACCCTGGGGCCAGAGCCACACACCCTGGGGCCAGAGCCACACACCTGGGGCCAGAGCCACACACCCTGGGGCCAGAGCGACACACCCTGGGGCCAGAGCCACACACCCTGGGGCCAGAGCCACACACCCTGGGGCCAGAGCCACACACCCTGGGGGCCAGAGCCACACACCCTGGGGGCCAGAGCCACACACCCTGGGGCCAGAGCCACACACCCCGGGGCCAGAGCCACACCCCGGGGCCAGAGCCATACACCCTGGGGCCAGAGTCACACCCCGGGGCCAGAGCCACACACCCTGGGGCCAGAGCCACACACCCTGGGGCCAGAGCCACACACCCTGGGGCCAGAGCCACACACCCGGGGGCCAGAGCCACACACCCGGGGGCCAGAGCCACACACCCTGGGGGCAGAGCCACACACCCTGGGGCCAGAGCCACACACCTGGGGCCAGAGCCACACACCTGGGGCCAGAGCCACACACCTGGGGCCAGAGCGACACACCTGGGGCCAGAGCCACACCCTGGGGGCAGAGCCACACACCCTGGGGCCAGAGCCACACACCCTGGGGCCAGAGCCACACACTCTGGGGCCAGAGCCACACACCCTGGGGCCAGAGCCACACACCCTGGGCCAGAGCCACACCCTGGGGCCAGAGCCACACACCCTGGGGCCAGAGCCACACCCTGGGGCCAGAGCCACACACCCTGGGGCCAGAGCCACACCCTGGGGGCAGAGCCACACACCCTGGGGCCAGAGCCACACACCCTGGGGGCAGAGCCACACACCCTGGGGCCAGAGCCACACACCCTGGGGGCCAGAGCCACACACCTGGGGCCAGAGCCACACACCCTGGGGGCAGAGCCACACCCTGGGGCCAGAGCCACACACCCTGGGGGCCAGAGCCACACACCCTGGGGCCAGAGCCACACACCCTGGGGGCCAGAGCCACACACCTGGGGCCAGAGCCACACACCTGGGGCCAGAGCCACACCCTGGGCCCAGAGCCACACCCTGGGGCCAGAGCCACACACCCTGGGGCCAGAGCCACACCCTGGGGCCAGAGCCACACACCCTGGGTTTCAGAACCAGGTGCCAGGCGTCAGTATAGAGGCTAGAGCGCTCTATGTCTCCAGGGACCTAGAGCCAGGCGTCAGTATAGAGGCCAGAGCGCTCTATGTCTCCAGGGACCTAGAGCCAGGCGTCAGTATAGAGGCCAGAGCGCTCTATGTCTCCAGGGACCTAGAGCCAGGCGTCAGTATAGAGGCTAGAGCGCTCTATGTCTCCAGGGACCAGGAGCCAGGCGTCAGTATAGAGGCCAGAGCGCTCTATGTCTCCAGGGACCTAGAGCCAGGCGTCAGTATAGAGGCCAGAGCGCTCTATGTCTCCAGGGACCTAGAGCCAGGCGTCAGTATAGAGGCTACAGCGCTCTATGTCTCCATGGACCAGGAGCCAGGCGTCAGTATAGAGGCCAGAGCGCTCTATGTCTCCAGGGACCAGGTGCCAGGCGTCAGTATAGAGGCCAGAGCGCTCTATGTCTCCAGGGACCTAGAGCCAGGCGTCAGTATAGAGGCCAGAGCGCTCTGTCTCCAGGGACCTAGAGCCAGGCGTCAGTATAGAGGCCAGAGCGCTCTATGTCTCCAGGGACCTAGAGCCAGGCGTCAGTATAGAGGCTAGAGCGCTCTATGTCTCCAGGGACCAGGAGCCAGGCGTCAGTATAGAGGCCAGAGCGCTCTATGTCTCCAGGGACCTAGAGCCAGGCGTCAGTATAGAGGCTAGAGCGCTCTATGTCTCCAGGGACCTAGAGCCAGGCGTCAGTATAGAGGCCAGAGCGCTCTATGTCTCCAGGGACCTAGAGCCAGGCGTCAGTATAGAGGCTAGAGCGCTCTATGTCTCCAGGGACCTAGAGCCAGGCGTCAGTATAGAGGCCAGAGCGCTCTATGTCTCCAGGGACCTAGAGCCAGGCGTCAGTATAGAGGCTAGAGCGCTCTATGTCTCCAGGGACCAGGAGCCAGGCGTCAGTATAGAGGCCAGAGCGCTCTATGTCTCCAGGGACCAGGTGCCAGGCGTCAGTATAGAGGCCAGAGCGCTCTATGTCTCCAGGGACCTAGAGCCAGGCGTCAGTATAGAGGCCAGAGCGCTCTATGTCTCCAGGGACCTAGAGCCAGGCGTCAGTATAGAGGCTAGAGCGCTCTATGTCTCCAGGGACCTAGAGCCAGGCGTCAGTATAGAGGCCAGAGCGCTCTATGTCTCCAGGGACCTAGAGCCAGGCGTCAGTATAGAGGCTAGAGCGCTCTATGTCTCCAGGGACCAGGAGCCAGGCGTCAGTATAGAGGCCAGAGCGCTCTATGTCTCCAGGGACCAGGTGCCAGGCGTCAGTATAGAGGCCAGAGCGCTCTATGTCTCCAGGGACCTAGAGCCAGGCGTCAGTATAGAGGCCAGCGCGCTCTATGTCTCCAGGGACCTAGAGCCAGGCGTCAGTATAGAGGCCAGAGCGCTCTATGTCTCCAGGGACCTAGAGCCAGGCGTCAGTATAGAGGCCAGAGCGCTCTATGTCTCCAGGGACCTAGAGCCAGGCGTCAGTATAGAGGCCAGAGCGCTCTATGTCTCCAGGGACCTAGAGCCAGGCGTCAGTATAGAGACTAGAGCGCTCTATGTCTCTAAGGAGGGAACCGGTTCCTCACAGTGTTGCCAAATGTAAGCTGAAGCCGCACCATCGTTGTCTTAACTCTATGGAAAACAGTGTTGCCAGATGTAGCGAGATGACGTCACTGGGTCAGTAGCGCAGTGGTCTGCGCTCTAGGTTCACAATCGGAAGGTTCCAGGTTCGAATCCCAGAGCAGGGTGATGAGGTTCTCTCTCTCTCTCTCTCTCTCTCTCTCTCTCTCTCTCTCTCTCTCTCTCTCTCTCTCTCTCTCTCTCTCTCTCTCTCTCTCTCTCTCTCTCTCTCTCTCTCTCTCTCTCTCTCTCTCTCTCTCTCTCTCTCTCTCTCTCTCTCTCTCTCTCTCTCTCTCTCTCTCTCTCTCTCTCTCTCTCTCTCTCTCTCTCTCTCTCTCTCTCTCTCTCTCTCTCTCTCTCTCTCTCTCTCTCTCTCTCTCTCTCTCTCTCTCTCTCTCTCACTCTCAGTAGAGATGTGACAGCACATCCCTACTGTAGCTGCCAGGCATCAGAGATGTGACAGCACATCCCTACTGTAGCTGCCAGGTATCAAGAGATGTGACAGCACATCCCCAGTGTAGCTGCCAGGTATCAAAGATGTGACAGCACATCCCTACTGCAGCTGCCAGGTATCATAGATGTGACAGCACATCCCTACTGTAGCTGCCAGGTATCAGAGATGTGACAGCACATCGCTACTGTAGCTGCCAGGTATCAAGAGATGTGACAGCACATCCCCAGTGTAGCTGCCAGGTATCAAAGATGTGACAGCACATCCCTACTGCAGCTGCCAGGTATCATAGATGTGACAGCACATCCCTACTGTAGCTGCCAGGTATCAAAGATGTGACAGCACATCCCTACTGCAGCTGCCAGGTATCTGAGATGTGACAGCACATCCCTACTGTAGCTGCCAGGTATCAAAGATGTGACAACACATCCCTACTGCAGCTGCCAGGTATCTGAGATGTGACAGCACATCCCCACTGTAGCTGCCAGGTATCAAAGATGTGACAACACATCCCTACTGCAGCTGCCAGGTATCAGAGATGTGACAGCACATCCCTACTGTAGCTGCCAGGTATCAAGAGATGTGACAGCACATCCCTACTGTAGCTGCCAGGTATCAGAGATGTGACAGCACATCCCCACTGTAGCTGCCAGGTATCAAGAGATGTGACAGCACATCCCCACTGTAGCTGCCAGGTATCAGAGATTTGACAGCACATCCCTACTGTAGCTGCCAGGTATCAGAGATGTGACAGCACATCCCTACTGTAGCTGCCAGGTATCAGAGATGTGACACCACATCCCTACTGTAGCTGCCAGGTATCAGAGATGTGACAGCACATCCCTACTGTAGCTGCCAGGTATCAGAGATGTGACAGCACATCCCTACTGTTGCTGCCAGGTATCAGAGATGTGACAGCACATCCCTACTGTAGCTGCCAGGCATCAGAGATGTGACAGCACATCCCCACTGTAGCTGCCAGGTATCAGAGATGTGACAGCACATCCCCACTGTAGCTGCCAGGTATCAAGAGATGTGACAGCACATCCCCACTGTAGCTGCCAGGTATCAGAGATGTGACAACACATCCCTTCTGTAGCTGCCAGGTATCAGAGATGTGACAGCACATCCCTACTGTAGCTGCCAGGCATCAGAGATGTGACAACACATCCCTACTGTAGCTGCCAGGTATCAGAGATGTGACAACACATCCCCACTGTAGCTGCCAGGCATCAGAGATGTGACAGCACATCCCTACTGTAGCTGCCAGGCATCAGAGATGTGACAACACATCCCTACTGTAGCTGCCAGGCATCTGAGATGTGACAGGACATCTCTCCTGAAGACAGCAGGTGTCAAAAAGGTAGACATGAGAAAATTAGTTCCGTCAGTCTGTGGTGGGTCGCGTCTGGCCTCTGACGCAATACTCAGAAATTGGCCATTGATTGTTAATGCTCTTTAAAAGTGAAGATGCCTATTTTTAATTAAATGACACTTACCTTTGAGTGAAGATGATCAGTTAAACTGTTGATAGCCTGGATCTTGAGTAATGTTAAATTACTAATCTACTTTAAAATTAATGAATTGAAGGAGACTGTATGATGTTAATGGACTGTATAATATTAATTAATTGTTATTTGTGGTTTAAGATTCGCTACTTGGAACAAAAAGTTCCAAGTAGCACGGGCTATAGTGAGCCCGTAGTGGACTTACCTGGCACAGGAGCGGGGCAAGTAGCACGGGCTATGGTGAGCCCGTAGTGGACTTACCTGGCACAGGAGCGGGGCAAGTAGCACGGGCTATGGTGAGCCCGTAGTGGACTTACCTGGCACAGGAGCGGGGCAAGTAGCACGGGCTATAGTGAGCCCGTAGTGGACTTACCTGGCATAGGAGCGGGGCAAGTAGCACGGGCTATGGTGAGCCCGTAGTGGACTTACCTGGCACAGGAGCGGGGCAAGTAGCACGGGCTATGGTGAGCCCGTAGTGGACTTACCTGGCACAGGAGCGGGGCAAGTAGCACGGGCTATGGTGAGCCCGTAGTGGACTTACCTGGCACAGGAGCGGGGCAAGTAGCACGGGCTATGGTGAGCCCGTAGTGGACTTACCTGGCACAGGAGCGGGGCAAGTAGCACGGGCTATGGTGAGCCCGTAGTGGACTTACCTGGCACAGGAGCGGGGCAAGTAGCACGGGCTATGGTGAGCCCGTAGTGGACTTACCTGGCACAGGAGCGGGGCAAGTAGCACGGGCTATGGTGAGCCCGTAGTGGACTTGTATTAACTAGTCCTACTGGGGGTTATAAGAACAAAGGTAACTGCAGAAGGTCTATTGGCCCATACGAGGCAGCTCCTATTTATAACCACCCAATCCCACTCATATACATGTCCAACCCGCGCTTGAAACAATCGAGGGACCCCACTTCCACCATGGTGCTCGGTAATTGGTTCCACACATCATCACCCCTGTTACTGAACCAGTATTTACAAAGGTCCCTCCTAAACAGGGAGTCAGTTAGGGAACAGTGATCACAAGAAAATCAGGTTCAGGATAGAATGGAATCGATCTGTTGGAGAAAATTCTGTTAAAGTGCCGATTTTCGAAAAGCTGATTTTAATAGGCTAAGAAATTTTTCGGGTCAAATATATTGGACAGTCTTTGGCATGGGGGGGGGAGAGGTGAACTCAGCGATGGGTGATGTAAAATGGATTTCGATGTGGTTTCATAAATATAACTTATTTAAATATATTCTAAGCAAAGTACAGGAACGTAGTATACCATACAACTTGGTTAGATCAAATACTAATGACCCGATATGGATAACAAAGGATCTGAAGAACCTTATAGATAGAAAGAGAGCTTGGTACAAAAGGATTAAGAATGGGGAAGTCAGTTTAGAACAAGAATTCGTACAACTGATTAGAAATGTTAAAAAAGAGATAAGGAAAGCAAAAAGAAACTATGAAGTTCGCATAGCAGGACAAGCGAAGGCAAATCCTAAAGGTTTTGTCAGTTATATCGAAGAAAGATTAGGGAAAGGATTGGACCATTAAAAACTGAGACAGGTCAGATAACGGATAATGACGAGGAGATGAGTAGTATTTTTAATAAATATTTTATATCTGTATTTACTAAAGAGGAACTTAACACTATGCCTTCAGCCGAACAAGTCTATGTGGGTGGGGACGAGGACAGGTTGACTAGTTTAGCAGTTACCAGGGAGGATGTTCTTAAACAAATAGTAGAACTCAAGCCAAACAAATCCCCAGGGCCGGATGAAGTGTTTGCCAGGGTGCTTAAAGAATTCAAAGAGGAGCTTTGCGAGCCACTGTCAACCATATTTAATAAATCAATAGAGTCAGGCAGAGTGCCAGAGTCATGGAAGGTTGCTAATGTGGTACCAATTTTCAAGAAAGGAGATAGATCACTTGCGTCAAACTATCGGCCAATTAGCCTAACGTCTATTGTGGGAAAGTTACTTGAATCGATAATTGCAAATACAATTCGTCTTCATCTTGAAAAACATAAATTAATAAATGATTCACAACATGGTTTTACAAATGGCCGTTCATGTTTAACAAATTTGCTATCTTTTTATTCCAGCATAGTTGAGGCAGTTGATAGTGGTAAGGATTGTGATGTTGTGTACCTTGACTTTAGCCAAGGTTTTGATACAGTGCCACATGAAAGACAGATTAAAAAGATAGAGACTCATGGTATTGGGGGTGTTATATTAAGTTGGATTAGGGCATGGCTATTCCAAAGGAAACAGAGTTAGTATAAATGGGGTTAAGACCAAAAAAATTAAAATAAAAAAATCAATGCATAAATGTTTTTAATAAGGCAAATAGGACACTGGGATTTATTAATCAAAGCGTTAGTAACAAGACACCTGGTGTGGTTCTTAAGCTATATCTTGCTCTGGTTAGGCCCCATTTAGATTATGCAGTCCACTTTTGGTCACCGTACTATAGAATGGATATAAATTCACTTGAACGTGTCCAGCGTAGGATGACTAAGTTAATCCCCAAGTTAGAAACCTGTCATATAAAGAGAGATTAACAAAGCTTAAATTACACTCTAGAAAGGCGAAGAATTAGGGGTGACATGATAGAGGTTTACAAGTGGATGAATTCTCCTTGAAGAATGAAAAGAAATAGGAGCAAGGGATTCCTCCCTTGCTTCTAACTAATTCCATGGCTGTCTTAAACCTCTGTATCAGTGCCTCACTCCTGACTCGTCCAACACCATTTCCACCAGCACTGATACAAATAACGGGTTTGTTCCTATTTCCAGCCATAATATCATTCATGTTGTTAACAATATCACCAATTCCAGCTCCCGGATAGCAAACCCTTAACCTGTTCCCCCCCCCCTATCTCACCACAAAAAGTTCTATCTAAATTCCTCACCTGGGAATCTCCCACAACCAAAATTCACTTAGTTACTTCCTTCACTTTCTGAGCACTTTGGGGGACCTGCGCTTCGTTGCTTTCCCTTTCGAGTGAACTGCAGGCTCACCACAGCACTCGTCCTCCAACACGGGGAATAAGTTAGAATTCCTTAGGATATCTGAAGGCGGCTTTCTTAAGGCCCCTGTCCTTTACGACTTTCCAAGACGAGGTCTTTTTAATACTGGTCTCCTCCTTTGTTTCTTCTCGACGTTGTTGCAGCTGTCGTACCTCCTCCCGTAGGGAATCCAACTCTGTCCTCAGAGCTCCAACTAGCTTCCTCAGTTCCTTCACTACACCTGCCATTATTGCTATGATAATATTACTACAATCGGAGCTCCAGCTAACACACCCTCTCACTGTGACTGTCTGCACCTGTCTGCTGCACACAGCCACAGTGCATTTTTAAACATGTTTTTAGACTTTACAGTTTTTTACAGTTTACAGTTTACAGTTTTAAACGTGATTGCTTATTTTAAATTGATTGATTGCTTATTTTATTTTTGTGGAAACCTATTTCAATAATTAATCTCTTTTTAAAATGGAGACGAACTATTATAAAATGGAATAGAAAATATCTTCTGAAAGCAAGTGAACGAAAATGTGGCGTCATATATAAGTTTAACCTGGAACATAACAGCTAAAGTTCGAACACTCAGCTAAAGTTCGAACACTCAGGTGAGCACTTTAACTCATTCACAATGACATGCTCATACATACTCTCATGTCATACAGCTTCTGCTACTCGCACGCATACACACCATACATTGCCCGAAACGTTATGCGTGTTAGTGAATTTCCAAGAATGTAAAAACATCACTCTAGTGTAACCTCACCAACCCATTGTATCTTCTTGTAAATAAAATATTATTATTATTATTATTATTATTATTATTATTATTATTATTGTTATTATACATACACACAAATGCAGATGCCATTACAAGTAAAGTAGAGGAACTGCAAGAACAGCCGGCTGAACTGTATCCTCATATCATCTCAGTCACAGAGACAAAACTAACGGAAATCAAAAAGGATGCAACACTCCTAAGAAGTAGTAGGGAGAGCCAGGGATGGGAGCAGGAGGGGTAACCTTACTGAACGTTGGAGCTATGAGGAGATAGAGATCCCCGGTAACCATCCAGCGGAACTTCACACCAGGTATGATGACTGTGAAGAGCATGAAGAAAATGACAGATCTTAATACTTGGCGATTTTAACCACAGGGCAGTAGACTGATGAAAGGATCTTCACAAGGGAAATGAAACATGGAGGATAAGATTGTGGACACTTTAAACACTTCCTGTGGCAGGATGTCAAGGTGGGGGACACTTCCTGTGGCAGGGTGTCAAGGTGGGGGACACTTCCTGTGGCAGGGTGTCAAGGAGGGGGACACTTCCTGTGGCAGGGTGTCAAGGTGGCGACACTTCCTGTGGCAGGGTGTCAAGGTGGGGGACACTTCCTGTGGCAGGGTGTCAAGGAGGGGGACACTTCCTGTGGCAGGGTGTCAAGGTGGGGGACACTTCCTGTGGCAGAGTGTCAAGGTGGGGACACTTCCTGTGGCAGAGTGTCAAGGTGGGGGACACTTCCTGTGGCAGAGTGTCAAGGTGGGGGACACTTCCTGTGGCAGAGTGTCAAGGTGGGGGACACTTCCTGTGGCAGGGTGTCAAGGTGGGGGACACTTCCTGTGGCAGAGTGTCAAGGTGGGGGACACTTCCTGTGGCAGGGTGTCAAGGTGGCGACACTTCCTGTGGCAGGGTGTCAAGGTGGGGGACACTTCCTGTGGCAGGGTGTCAAGGTGGGGGACACTTCCTGTGGCAGGGTGTCAAGGTGGCGACACTTCCTGTGGCAGGGTGTCAAGGTGGGGACACTTCCTGTGGCAGGGTGTCAAGGAGCCGACAAGACAAAGAGGAAGGGCTCTGCCAGCTGCCCTTGACCGGTTTACGGAAAATGAAGATATAGAGAACTTAAAGTATGAGATGCCACAACGAGCCAATGGTCACTATGTTATCGTGTATGTTTACATTATAGGACTGTGAGAGGGAGAGAGAGAGAGAGAGGGAAGGAGAGAGAGAGAGAGAGAGAGAGAGAGAGAGAGAGAGAGAGAGAGAGAGAGAGAGAGAGAGAGAGAGAGAGAGAGACAGAGAGAGAGAAAGAGAGAGAGACAGAGAGAGAGAGACAGAGAGAGACTGAGCGAGATGAGGGAGAGAGAGAGACTGAGGGAGAGAGAGAGACTGAGAGAGAGAGAGAGACAGAGAGAGAGAGAGAGAGAGAGAGAGAGAGAGAGAGAGAGAGAGAGAGAGAGAGAGAGAGAGAGAGAGAGAGAGAGAGAGAGAGAGAGAGAGAGAGAGAGAGAGAGAGAGAGAGAGAGAGAGAGCAGGCAGCACTAGAGAACAGAGCAGAGTGTTGTAGAGAAGGGCTTATATCAAGGGTTCAGTGAGGGACTCATATGGAAGGAGGAGAGACAGTTAAGGAGAGACAGTGGACGAGACAACACAAGCACAGAGCCAGCCTAAGCTGTGGCACAGACACATACGGTGGGAGACAACAGTACGAGACCACGTGACCAGCCTGCCGGGAGAGGAACGAACACTCATAGAGAACGACAAAGAAGTGTGTGAAGAACTCAATCGATAAGTTCCAGGAGGTCTTCCAAAAAGAGCCAGACGGGTATCCAAGTGACATCAGACAACCACACACATCACCAGACACAATTAAAGGTAATGTAGACGAGGGGGAAAAGAGACGGAGCAACTGGCAGTACCACCGGAGCGGGTGTCGCCCGGGGTACTGAAGGAGTCTGCAGCAGTCATGTGTGAACCATTAACTGTGGTCCGCACCATCACACTACAGGAGGGAGAGCTGCCAGAAAGCTGGGTGAGAGTAAATGTTATAAGAGAGGCACAAGAAGCCTTCAGAGAGGGAAGCTCCTACTCCAACTAGACGACAAGATCACCAAATGTAAGCAGGAGAAGGAAGGATGGGTAGACTGCATCTTCCTTGAAGCCAGAAAGCCTTAGATACAGTTCCTCTGAAAAGACTTATACACAAGATGGAGAGACGAGCGGACATAACAGGGAAGGCACTGGACCGCCTCTGGGAGTACCTGACAGACAGGAAACAAAGGGTCATAGTCAGAGAGGACGCACTAGGCAGGAAAGGGAAGGGGTCCAAGACCCGATGTTGTTTTTAATTTATATAAATGACCTCCCAGATGGCGTTCATGTCGCGGGTGACGGGGAGATAATGAGGCGAGTATATGAGACCTGAACACGGCTGCAGGGCGCCACAACACACCGTGAAAACTCCAGGAATGGGCAGATAGATGGCTGCTTGAATTCAATCCAAATAAGTGCAAAGTAATGAAAATAGATAAGGGAGATAGAAGAGCTATATTTAACTATACGATAAGACCAGCCGGGCTGTGATGGGTATGTGGGCCTGCGGGCCGCTCCAAGCAACAGCCTGGTGGACCAAACTCTTACAAGTCCAGCCTGGCCTCGGGCCGGGCTTGGGGAGTAGAACAACTCCCAGAACACCATCAACCACGTAAGGAGAAAGCAGACATGAGAACATCATTTAAGAATGAAAAGAAGGAAGCTTTTAAGTCCATTCACACTGCCTACGTGAGACAATTACTCGAGTATGCAGCACCAGAATGGAACCCCACGCCTTGTGAAGCATGCACACAAACTTAAGAAAGTTCAGAAGTGTGCAACCACATTAGTACCAGATTTGAGAGGCCTGAGCTATGAGGACAGGTTGACAGAACTCACAAGTTTAGAGGCAGGAAGAAACAGAAAGGATATGATCACTACATAGAAGATCCTGAGGGGAAATTGACAAAGTGGACAAAGGAAGTCTATATAAGTTAAAAACACACAGGATAAGGGGGACATTAGTGGCAGCTGGACCTACAGTTGAGTGCATGAAATATAAGGAAGGTCAGATTCCCTGCACTGGGTGGGGGTGTGGGGAGAGAGGGGAGGGGGGAGGGGGGAGGGGGGAGTGGCACTAACCACCGTCAACTATGGGGTAGTTAGGCTTAACCGAAAATATTACAAATCTAACTGTCCAGACTGGGAGATATTAGTCCCAGGTAACGTCGATATTACAATGCAATAACTGTCTTTAAAGCACCGGACTTGTGCCGCTGCGGCGGTCACACTCGTCCCTCACACCTCACAGGTGACTCACACTCGGGTTCGAACCCAGGGACAGGGAGTCTCGAAGGGACGTCGAGCCTCAACTCTTGGCACCTATTCCCTCAGCGGTAACTGTGGTTGTAAAGCAATTGGATGTGAGTGTTCCAGGGGCGGTGTAATACTGGCTCCGGTGTCCCTGTGGCTGTCAACTGTCTCCGGTGTCCTTGTGGCTGTCAACTGTCTCCGGTGTCCTTGTGGCTGTCAACTGTCTCCGGTGTCCTTGTGGCTGTCAACTGTCTCCGGTGTCCTTGTGGCTGTCAACTGTCTCCGGTGTCCTTGTGGCTGTCAACTGTCTCTGGTATCCCTGTGGCTGTCAACTGTCTCCGGTGTCCTTGTGGCTGTCAACTGTCTCCGGTGTCCTTGTGGCTGTCAACTGTCTCTGGTGTCCCTGTGGCTGTCAACTGTCTCCGGTGTCCTTGTGGCTGTCAACTGTCTCCGGTGTCCTTGTGGCTGTCAACTGTCTCCGGTGTCCTTGTGGCTGTCAACTGTCTCTGGTGTCCCTGTGGCTGTCAACTGTCTCCGGTGTCCTTGTGATTGTCAACTGTCTCTGGTGTCCCTGTGGCTGTCAACTGTCTCTGGTGTCCTTGTGGCTGTCAACTGTCTCCGGTGTCCCTGTGGCTGTCAACTGTCTCCGGTGTCCCTGTGGCTGTCAACTGTCTCCGGTGTCCCTGTGGCTGTCAACTGTCTCCGGTGTCCCTGTGGCTGTCAACTGTCTCCGGTGTCCCTGTGGCTGTCAACTGTCTCCGGTGTCCCTGTGGCTGTCAACTGTCTCCGGTGTCCTTGTGGCTGTCAACTGTCTCCGGTGTCCCTGTGGTTGTCAACTGTCTCCGGTGTCCTTGTGGCTGTCAACTGTCTCCGGTGTCCCTGTGGCTGTCAACTGTCTCCGGTGTCCCTGTGGCTGTCAACTGTCTCCGGTGTCCCTGTGGCTGTCAACTGTCTCCGGTGTCCCTGTGGCTGTCAACTGTCTCCGGTGTCCCTGTGGCTGTCAACTGTCTCCGGTGTCCTTGTGGCTGTCAACTGTCTCCGGTGTCCTTGTGGCTGTCAACTGTCTCCGGTGTCCCTGTGGCTGTCAACTGTCTCCGGTGTCCCTGTGGCTGTCAACTGTCTCCGGTGTCCCTGTGGCTGTCAACTGTCTCCGGTGTCCTTGTGGCTGTCAACTGTCTCCGGTGTCCCTGTGGCTGTCAACTGTCTCCGGTGTCCCTGTGGCTGTCAACTGTCTCCGGTGTCCCTGTGGCTGTCAACTGTCTCCGGTGTCCTTATGGCTGTCAACTGTCTCCGGTGTCCCTGTGGCTGTCAACTGTCTCCGGTGTCCCTGTGGCTGTCAACTGTCTCCGGTGTCCTTGTGGCTGTCAACTGTCTCCGGTGTCCCTGTGGCTGTCAACTGTCTCTGGTGTCCTTGTGGCTGTCAACTGTCAACTGTCTCTGGTGTCCTTGTGACTGTCAACTGTCTCTGGTGTCCTTGTGGCTGTCAACTGTCAACTGTCTCTGGTGTCCTTGTGACTGTCAACTGTCTCTGGTGTCCTTGTGGCTGTCAACTGTCAACTGTCTCTGGTGTCCTTGTGGCTGTCAACTGTCTCTGGTGTCCTTGTGGCTGTCAACTGTCAACTGTCTCTGGTGTCCTTGTGACTGTCAACTGTCTCTGGTGTCCTTGTGGCTGTCAACTGTCAACTGTCTCTGGTGTCCTTGTGACTGTCAACTGTCTCTGGTGTCCTTGTGACTGTCAACTGTCAACTGTCTCTGGTGTCCTTGTGACTGTCAACTGTCTCTGGTGTCCTTGTGGCTGTCAACTGTCTCTGGTGTCCTTGTGGCTGTCAACTGTCTCTGGTGTCCTTGTGGCTGTCAACTGTCTCCGGTGTCCCTGTGGCTGTCAACTGTCTCCGGTGTCCCTGTGGCTGTCAACTGTCTCTGGTGTCCTTGTGACTGTCAACTGTCTCCGGTGTCCCTGTGGCTGTCAACTGTCTCCGGTGACCCTGTGGCTGTCAACTGTCTCTGGTGTCCTTGTGGCTGTCAACTGTCTCTGGTGTCCTTGTGGCTGTCAACTGTCTCCGGTGTCCCTGTGGCTGTCAACTGTCTCCGGTGTCCCTGTGGCTGTCAACTGTCTATGGTGTCCTTGTGGCTGTCAACTGTCTTTGGTGTCCTTGTGGCTGTCAACTGCCTCTGGTGTCCTTGTGGCTGTCAACTGTCTCTGGTGTCCTTGTGGCTGTCAACTCTCTCTGGTGTCCTTGTGGCTGTCAACTGCCTCTGGTGTCCTTGTGGCTGTCAACTGTCTCTGGTGTCCTTGTGGCTGTCAACTGTCTCTGGTGTCCTTGTGGCTGTCAACTGTCTTTGGTGTCCTTGTGGCTGTCAACTGCCTCTGGTGTCCTTGTGGCTGTCAACTGTCTCTGGTGTCCTTATGACTGTCAACTGTCTTTGGTGTCCTTGTGGCTGTCAACTGCCTCTGGTGTCCTTGTGGCTGTCAACTGTCTCTGGTGTCCTTGTGGCTGTCAACTCTCTCTGGTGTCCTTGTGGCTGTCAACAGTCTCTGGTGTCCTTGTGGCTGTCAACTGTCTCTGGTGTCCTTGTGGCTGTCAACTGTCAACTGTCTCTGGTGTCCTTGTGACTGTCAACTGTCTCTGGTGTCCTTGTGGCTGTCAACTGTCTCTGGTGTCCTTGTGGCTGTCAACTGTCTCTGGTGTCCTTGTGGCTGTCAACTGTCTCTGGTGTCCTTGTGACTGTCAACTGTCTCTGGTGTCCTTGTGACTGTCAACTGTCTCTGGTGTCCTTGTGGCTGTCAACAGTCTCTGGTGTCCTTGTGGCTGTCAACTGTCTCTGGTGTCTTTGTGACTATCAACTGTCAATTACTGTTGGTTGAACAGGAGATTGTTACGGATCTTCGCCCAGTCAATCCTCTCACCACCCAGGATTCGAACCCAGACCAAACACGAGCGTGGAGCCACATCGTCAACATTCCGGTGCTTTAGTGACCTTAAACCACCATAATATTGACGTTGAGTAAGAGAATCGGTCACCAAGCGTTGACAAGACCTGTCCACCTGTCCCCAGTCGTGGGGGAGAGAGTGGGAGAGAGCGAGGGAGTGAGAGCGGAGTGTGAGAGGGAGAGAGAGAGCAGTCTTGCTCTGTATTTGGCCGCTTGCGGGTCGGTGTCGCGGTGTATACTCTCACTGGTGGTGTATGAGGGGTGTATACTCTCACTGGTAGTGTATGAGGGGTGTATACTCTCACTGGTGGTGTATGAGGGTGTATACTCTCACTGGTGTTGTATGAGGGGTGTATACTCTCACTGGTGTTGTATGAGGGGTGTATACTCTCACTGGTGGAGTATGAGGGGTGTATACTCTCACTGGTGTTGTATGAGGGGTGTATACTCTCACTGGTGGTGTATGAGGGGTGTATACTCTCACTGGTGGTGTATGACGGGTATAAACTCTCACTGGTGGTGTATGAGGGGGTGTATATTCTCACTGGTGTTGTATGAGGGGTGTATACCCTCACTGCTGCTGTATAAGACAAGTACGATCCATGTATAATCTGTGTATGAGTCATGTATACTCTGAGTATGAGCAATGTGTACTTTGTGTATGAGCCATGTATACTCCAGACAATTAATACAATCTCAACGCATCTTCCATACACTCGACAGTATGTGTAAACTGGGTCACCAGGTGTGTGTATACTGGGTCACCAGGTGTATACTGGGTCACCAGGTGTATACTGGGTCACCAGGTGTATACTGGGTCACCAGGTGAATACTGGGTCACCAGGTGTATACTGGGTCACCAGGTGTATACTGGGTCACCAGGTGTATACTGGGTCACCAGGTGAATACTGGGTCACCAGGTATATACTGGGTCACCAGGTGTGTGTATACTGGGTCACCAGGTGTGTGTATACTGGGTCACCAGGTGTGTGTATACTTGGTCACCAGGTGTGTGTATACTGGGTCACCAGGTGTGTGAATACTGGGTCACCAGGTGTATACTGGGTCACCAGGTGTGTGTATACTGGGTCACCAGGTGTGTGTATAATGGGTCACCAGGTGTGTGTATACTGGGTCACCAGGTGTATACTGGGTCACCAGGTGTATACTGGGTCACCAGGTGTATACTGGGACACCAGGTGTATACTGGGTCACCAGGTGTATACTGGGTCACCAGGTGTGTGTATACTGGATCACCAGGTGTGTGTATACTGGGTCACCAGGTGTATACTGTGTCACCAGGTGAATACTGGGTCACCAGGTGTGTGTATTCTGGGTCACCAGGTGTATACTGAGTCACTAGGTGTATACTGGGTCACCAGATGCATACTGGGTCACCAGGTGTGTGTATACTAGGTCTCCTGGTGTATACTGGGTCACCAGGTGTATACTGGGTCACCAGGTGTGTGTATACTGGGTCACCAGGTGTGTGTATACTGGGTCACCAGGTGTATACTGGGTCACCAGGTGTGTGTATACTGGGTCACCAGGTGTGTGTATACTGGGTCACCAGGTGTGTGTATACTGGGTCATCAGGTGTATACTGGGTCACCAGGTGTATACTAGGTCACCAGGTGTGTGTATACTGGGTCACCAGGTGTGTGTATACTGGGTCACCAGGTGTGTGTATACTGAGTCACCTGGTGTATACTGGGTCACCAGGCGTATACTGGGTCACCAGGTGTGTGTATACTGGGTCACCAGGCGTATACTGGGTCACCAGGTGTGTGTATACTGGGTCACCAGGTGTGTGTATACTGGGTCACCAGGTGTGTGTATACTGGGTCACCAGGTGTGTGTGTATACTGGGTCACTAGGTGTATACTGGATCACCAGGTGTGTGTATACTGGGTCACCAGGTGTATACTGGATCACCAGGTGTGTGTATACTGGGTCACCAGGTGTATACTGGATCACCAGGTGTATACTGGGTCACTAGGTGTATACTGGGTCACCAGGTGTATACTGGGTCACCAGGTGTATACTGAGTCACCAGGTGTGTGTATACTGGGTCACCAGGTGTATACTGGGTCACCAGGTGTATACTGGGTCACCAGGTGTATACTGGGTCACCAGGTGTGTGTATACTGGGTCACCAGGTGTGTGTATACTGGGTCACCAGGTGTGTGTATACTGGGTCACCAGGTGTGTGTATAATGGGTCACCAGGTGTGTGTATACTGGGTCACCAGGTGTATACTGGGTCACCAGGTGTATACTGGGTCACCAGGTGTATACTGGGTCACCAGGTGTATACTGGGTCACCAGGTGTATACTGGGATACCAGGTGTATACTGGGTCACCAGGTGTATACTGGGTCACCAGGTGTGTGTATACTGGATCACCAGGTGTATACTGGGTCACCAGGTGTGTGTATACTGTGTCACCAGGTGAATATTGGGTCACCAGGTGTGTGTATTCTGGGTCACCAGGTGTATACTGTGTCACCAGGTGTATACTGAGTCACCAGGTGTATACTGGGTCACCAGGTGCATACTGGGTCACCAGGTGTGTGTATACTAGGTCACCAGGTGTGTGTATACTGGGTCACCAGGTGTGTGTATACTGGGTCACCTGGTGTATACTGGGTCACCAAGTGTATACTGGGTCACCAGGTGTGTGTATACTGGGTCACCAGGTGTGTGTATACTGGGTCACCAGGTGTGTGTATACTGGGTCACCTGGTGTATACTGGGTCACCAGGTGTGTGTATACTGGGTCACCAGGTGTGTGTATACTGGGTCACCAGGTGTGTGTATACTGGGTCACCAGGTGTATACTGGGTCACCAGGTGTATACTGGGTCACCAGGTGTATACTGGGTCACCAGGTGTGTGTATACTGGGTCACCAGGTGTGTGTATACTGGGTCACCAGGTGTGTGTATACTGAGTCACCTGGTGTATACTGGGTCACCAGGCGTATACTGGGTCACCAGGTGTGTGTATACTAGGTCACCAGGTGTGTGTATACTGGGTCACCAGGTGTGTGTATACTGGGTCACCAGGTGTGTGTATACTGGGTCACCAGGTGTATACTGGATCACCAGGTGTGTGTATACTGGGTCACCAGGTGTATACTGGGTCACTAGGTGTATACTGGGTCACCAGGTGTGTGTATACTGGGTCACCAGGTGTGTGTATACTGGGTCACCAGGTGTATACTGAGTCACCAGGTGTGTGTATACTGGGTCACCAGGTGTATACTGGGTCACCAGGTGTATACTGGGTCACCAGGTGTGTGTATACTGGGTCACCAGGTGTGTGTATACTGGGTCACTATAACGAGGCCGAGGGCAAGTAAACAAGGGTATACAAAGGGTGTTTACACAGCTCAGGTCATTACTGCACCCTGGCTTACCCGCCAGGCAGCTCCTGGCAGCTCCAGGCAGCTCCTGGCAGCTCCAGGTAGCTAATGGCAGCTCCTGGCAGCTCCAGGCAGCTCCTGGTAGCTCCTGGCAGCTCCAGGCAGCTCCTGGCAGCTCCAGGCAGCTCCTGGCAGCTCCAGGCAGCTCCAGGCAGCTCCAGGCAGCTCCAGGCAGCTCCAGGCAGCTCCAGGCAGCTCCTGGCAGCTCCTGGCAGCTCCTGGCAGCTCCTGGCAGCTCCTGGCAGCTCCAGGTAGCTCCTGGCAGCTCCTGGCAGCTCCAGGCAGCTCCTGGCAGCTCCAGGCAGCTCCAGCAAGCTCTAGGCATCTCCAGGCAGCTCTTGGCAGCTCCAGGCAGCTCCAGGCAGCTCCAGGCAGCTCCTGGCAGCTTCTGGCAGCTCCAGGCAGCTCCAGGCAGCTCAAGGCAGCTCCAGGACGCTGCAGGCAGCTCCAAGCAGCTCCAGCAAGCTCTAGGCATCTCCAGGCAGCTCCTGGCAGCTCCAGGCAGCTCCAGGCAGCTCCAGACAGCTCCAGGACGCTGAAGGCAGCTGCAGGCAGATCCTGGTAGCTCCAGGCAGCTCCTGGCAGCTCCAGGCTGCTTCAGGTAGCTCATGGTAGCTCCAGGCAGCTCCAGACAGCTCCAGGCAGCTCCAGGCAGCTCCTGGCAGCTCCAGGCACCTCCAGGTAGCTCCTGGCAGCTCCAGGTAGCTCCAGGCAGCTCCTGGCAGCTCCAGGCAGCTCCAGGTAGCTCCAGCAAGCTCTAGGCAGCTCCAGGCAGCTCCTGGCAGCTCCAGGCAGCTCCAGCAAGCTCTAGGCATCTCCAGGCAGCTCTTGGCAGCTCCAGGCAGCTCCAGGCAGCTCCAGGCAGCTCCTGGCAGCTTCTGGCAGCTCCAGGCAGCTCCAGGCAGCTCAAGGCAGCTCCAGGACGCTGCAGGCAGCTCCAAGCAGCTCCAGCAAGCTCTAGGCATCTCCAGGCAGCTCCTGGCAGCTCCAGGCAGCTCCAGGCAGCTCCAGACAGCTCCAGGACGCTGAAGGCAGCTGCAGGCAGATCCTGGTAGCTCCAGGCAGCTCCTGGCAGCTCCAGGCTGCTTCAGGTAGCTCATGGTAGCTCCAGGCAGCTCCAGACAGCTCCAGGCAGCTCCAGGCAGCTCCTGGCAGCTCCAGGCACCTCCAGGTAGCTCCTGGCAGCTCCAGGTAGCTCCAGGCAGCTCCTGGCAGCTCCAGGCAGCTCCAGGTAGCTCCAGCAAGCTCTAGGCAGCTCCAGGCAGCTCCTGGCAGCTCCAGGCAGCTCCAGCAAGCTCTAGGCATCTCCAGGCAGCTCCTGGCAGCTCCAGGCACCTCCAGGTAGCTCCTGGCAGCTCCAGGCAGCTCCTGGCAGCTCCAGGCAGCTCCAGCAAGCTCTAGGCATCTCCAGGCAGCTCTTGGCAGCTCCAGGCAGCTCCAAGCAGCTCCAGGCACCTCCTGGCAGCTCCTGGCAGCTCCAGGCAGCTCCAGGCAGCTCAAGGCAGCTCCAGGACGCTGCAGGCAGCTCCAAGCAGCTCCAGCAAGCTCTAGGCATCTCCAGGCAGCTCCTGGCACCTCCAGGCAGCTCCAGGCAGCTCCAGACAGCTCCAGGACGCTGAAGGCAGCTGCAGGCAGATCCTAGTAGCTCCAGGCAGCTCCTGGCAGCTCCAGGCTGCTTCAGGTAGCTCATGGTAGCTCCAGGCAGCTCCAGACAGCTCCAGGCAGCTCCAGGCAGCTCCTGGCAGCTCCAGGCACTTCCAGGTAGCTCCAGGCAGCTCCTGGCAGCTCCAGGCAGCTCCAGGTAGCTTTTGGCAGCTCCAGGCAGCTCCAGGTAGCTCCAGGCAGCTCCAGGTAGCTTTTGGCAGCTCAGGCAGCTCCAGGTAGCTCCTGGCAGCTCCAGGTAGCTCCTGGCAGCTCCAGGTAGCTCTTGGCAGCTCCAGGCAGCTCTTGGCAGCTCCAGGCAGCTCCAGGTAGCTCCTGGCAGCTCCCGGCAGCTCCTGGCAGCTCCTGGCAGCTCCCGGCAGCTCCTGGCAGCTCCTGGCAGCTCCAGGCAGCTCCTGGCAGCTCCAGGCAGCTCCAGCAAGCTCTAGGCATCTCCAGGCAGCTCCTGGCAGTTCCAGGCAGCTCCAGGTAGCTCCAGCAAGCTCTAGGCAGCTCCAGGCAGCTCCTGGCAGCTCCAGGCAGCTCCAGGTAGCTTTTGGCAGCTCCAGGCAGCTACAGGTAGCTCCAGTCAGCTCCAGGTAGCTTTTGGCAGCTCCAGGCAGCTCCAGGTAGCTCCTGGCAGCTCCAGGCAGCTCTTGGCAGCTCCAGGCAGCTCCAGGCAGCTCCAGGCAGCTCCAGGCAGCTCCAGGCAGCTCCAGGCAGCTCCTGGCAGCTCCTGGCAGCTCCAAGCAGCTCCAGCAAGCTCTAGGCATCTCCAGGCAGCTCCTGGCAGCTCCAGGCAGCTCCAGGCAGCTCCAGACAGCTCCAGGACGCTGAAGGCAGCTGCAGGCAGACCCCTGGTAGCTCCAGGCAGCTCCTGGCAGCTCCAGGCTGCTTCAGGTAGCTCATGGTAGCTCCAGGCGGCTCCAGACAGCTCCAGGCAGCTCCAGGCAGCTCCTGGCAGCTCCTGGCAGCTCCAGGTAGCTCCTGGCAGATCCAGGTAGCTCCAGGCAGCTCCTGGCAGCTCCAGGCAGCTCCTGGCAGCTCCAGGCAGCTCCAGGTAGCTTTTGGCAGCTCCAGGCAGCTACAGGTAGCTCCAGGCAGCTCCAGGTAGCTCTTGGCAGCTCCAGGCAGCTCCAGGTAGCTCCTGGCAGCTCCAGGCAGCTCTTGGCAGCTCCAGGCAGCTCCAGGTAGCTCCAGGCAGCTTCTGGCAGTTCCAGGACGCTGCAGGCAGCTGCAGGAAGATCCTGGTAGCTCCAGGCAGCTCCTGGCAGCTCCAAGCTGCTTCAGGTAGCTCATGGTAGCTCCAGGCAGCTCCAGCAAGCTCCAGGCAGCTCCAGGCAGCTCCTGGAAGCTTTAGGCATCTCCAGGCAGCTCCTGGCAGCTTTAGGCATCTTCAGGCAGCTCCTGGCAGCTCCAGGCAGCTCCAGGCAGCTCCTGGCAGCTCCAGGCAGCTCCAGGCAGCTCCAGGCAGCTCCAGGACGCTGCAGGCAGCTGCAGGCAGATCCTGGTAACTCCAGGCAGCTCCTGGTACCTCCAGGCTGCTTCAGGTAGCTCATGGTAGCTCCAGGCAGCTCCAGCAAGCTCTAGGCATCTCCAGGTAGCTCCTGGCAGCTCCAGGCAGCTCCTGGTAGCTCCAGGCAGCTCCTGGCAGCTCCAGGCAGCTCCAGGCAGCTCCTGGCAGCTCCAGGCAGCTCCAGGCAGCTCCTGGTAGCTCCAGGCAGCTCCTGGCAGTTCCTGGCAGCTCCAGGCAGCTCCAGCCAGCTCCTGGCAGCTCCAGGCAGGTCGTCATAGGGCTTTAATTTTGTAAAGTTCTGTGATCCATTAATCTGTTTGTTTGTGTTCTGTCGAGTAGTGAATGATGGGCCCACCCCCCTTTCTCTCTCTCTCTCTCTCTCTCTCTCTCTCTCTCTCTCTCTCTCTCTCTCTCTCTCTCTCTCTCTCTCTCTCTCTCTCTCTCTCTCTCTCTCTCTCTCTCTCTCTCTCTCTCTCTCTCTCTCTCTCTCTCTCTCTCTCTCTCTCTCTCTCTCTCTCTCTCTCTCTCTCTCTCTCTCTCTCTCTCTCTCTCTCTCTCTCTCTCTCTCTCTCTCTCTCTCTCTCTCTCTCTCTCTCTCTCTCTCTCTCTCTCTCTCTCTCTCTCTCTCTCTCTCTCTCTCTCTCTCTCTCTCTCTCTCTCTCTCTCTCTCTCTCTCTCTCTCTCTCTCTCTCTCTCTCTCTCTCTCTCTCTCTCTCTCTCTCTCTCTCTCTCTCTCTCTCTCTCTCTCTCTCTCTCTCTCTCTCTCTCGTGAAATGAACACATTCCACGTAAATGTTAAACGATAATTGTACACTTTGGAGTTAGAGAAGGAGGAGAAGGAGAGTGAGGGAGCGATAGAGAGGTTGGGAGGGAGGCACACCTGGCATACCTGGCACACCTGGTACTAGTGGTACACCAGGCACTAGTGGCACACCTGGCACTAGTGGTACACCAGGCACTAGTGGCACACCTGGCACTAGTGGCACACCTGGCACTAGTGGTACACCTGGCACTAGTGGTACACCAGGCACTAGTGGCACACCTGGCACTAGTGGTACACCAGGCACTAGTGGCACACCTGGCACTAGTGGCACACCTGGCACTAGTGGTACACCTGGCACTAGTGGTACACCAGGCACTAGTGGCACACCTGGCACTAGTGGCACACCTGGTACTAGTGGTACACCTGGCACTAGTGGTACACCTGGCACTAGTGGTACACCTGGCACTAGTGGCACACCTGGCACTAGTGGCACACCTGGCACTAGTGGCACACCTGGCACTAGTGGCACACCTGGCACTAGTGGTACACCTGGCACTAGTGGTACACCTGGCACTAGTGGTACACCAGGCACTAGTGGCACACCTGGCACTAGTGGCACACCTGGTACTAGTGGTACACCTGGCACTAGTGGTACACCTGGCACTAGTGGTACACCTGGCACTAGTGGCACACCTGGCACTAGTGGCACACCTGGCACTAGTGGCACACCTGGCACTAGTGGCACACCTGGCACTAGTGGTACACCTGGCACTAGTGGTACACCTGGCACTAGTGGCACACCTGGCACTAGTGGCACACCTGGCACTAGTGGCACACCTGGCACTAGTGGCACACCAGGCACTAGTGGCACACCTGGCACTAGTGACACACCTGGCACTAGTGGTACACCTGGCACTAGTGGTACACCTGGCACTAGTGGCACACCTGGCATACCTGGCACACCTGGTACTAGTGGTACACCAGGCACTAGTGGCACACCTGGCACTAGTGGCACACCAGGCACTAGTGGTACACCTGGCACTAGTGGCACACCTGGCACTAGTGGCACACCAGGCACTAGTGGCACACCTGGCACTAGTGGCACACCTGGCACTAGTGGCACACCTGGCACTAGTGGCACACCTGGCACTAGTGGCACACCTGGCACTAGTGGCACACCTGGCACTAGTGGCACACCTGGCACTAGTGGCACACCTGGCACTAGTGACACACCTGGCACTAGTGGTACACCAGGCACTAGTGGCACACCTGGCACTAGTGGTACACCTGACACTAGTGGCACACCAGGCACTAGTGGCACACCAGGCACTAGTGGCACACCTGGCACTAGTGGCACACCTGGCACTAGTGGCACACCTGGCACTAGTGGCACACCAGGCACTAGTGGCACACCTGGCACTAGTGGTACACCAGGCACTAGTGGCACACCTGGCACTAATGGCACACCAGGCACTAGTGGCACACCTGGCACTAGTGGCACACCAGGCACTAGTGGCACACCTGGCACTAGTGGCACACCTGGCACTAGTGGCACACCAGGCACTAATGGCACACCAGGCACTAGTGGCACACCTGGCACTAGTGGCACACCAGGCACTAGTGGCACACCTGGCACTAGTGGCACACCTGGCACTAGTGGCACACCAGGCACTAATGGCACACCTAGAGCTTTAAGAGACCCGTCTGACCAGACTTGTTTAAGACTCGTGAACTCTTGACATTCAGAGTAGAGCTGTGTACCTGTTGTGGTTGTGGTGGATGGTTGTATGGTTGGTTTCATGGTTACATGGTTGGTTACATGGTTACGTGGATGGTTATATGGTTACATGGTTACGTGGATGGTTGTATGGTTACGTGGATGGTTATATGGTTACATGGTTGGTTATATGGTTACGTGGATGGTTATATGGTTACGTGGATTGGTTATATGGTTACGTGGATGGTTATATGGTTACATGGGTGGTTATATGGTTACATGGTTGGTTATATGGTTACATGGATGGTTATATGGTTACATGGATGGTTATATGGTTACATGGTTGGTTATATGGTTACGTGGATGGTTATATGGTTACGTGGATGGTTATATGGTTACATGGGTGGTTATATGGTTACATGGTTGGTTATATGGTTACTCGGATGGTTATATGGTTACGTGGTTGGTTATATGGTTACATGGATGGTTATATGGTTACGTGGATGGTTATATGGTTACGTGGATGGTTATATGGTTACATGGGTGGTTATATGGTTACATGGATGGTTATATGGTTACATGGATGGTTATATGGTTACGAGGATGGTTATATGGTTACATGGGTGGTTATAAGGTTACATGGATGGTTATATGGTTACATGGATGGTTATATGGTTACATGAGTGGTTACATGGTTACATGGATGGTTATATGGTTACATTGATGGTTACATGGATGGTTATTTGGTTACATGGATGGTTATATGGTTACATGGATGGTTATATGGTTACATGGGTGGTTACATGGATGGTTATTTGGTTACATGGATGGTTACATGGTTACATGGTTGGTTATATGGTTACATGGATGGTTATATGGTTACATTGATGGTTACATGGATGGTTATATGGTTACATGGGTGGTTACATGGTTACATGGATGGTTATTTGGTTACATGGATGGTTACATGGTTACATGGTTGGTTATATGGTTACGTGGATGGTTATATTGTTACATGGATGGTTACATGGTTACATGGATGGTTACATGGTTACATGGTTGGTTATATGGTTACGTGGATGGTTATATGGTTACATGGATGGTTACATGGTTACATGGATGGTTATGTGGTTACATGGGTGGTTATATGGTTACATGGATTGTTATATGGTTACATGGGTAGTTATATGGTTACATGGATGGTTTTATGGTTACATGGATGGTTATATGGTTACATGGATGGTTATATGGTTACGTGGAGGGTTATATGGTTACATGGATGTTTATATGGTTACATGGATGGTTATATGGTTACATGGATGGTTATATGGTTACATGGATGGTTAAATGGTTACATGGATGGTTACATGGTTGGTTAAATGGTTACATGGATGGTTATATGGTTACATGGATGGTTATATAGTTACATGGATGGTTATATGGTTACATGGGTGGTATATGGTTACATGGAATGTTATATGGTTACATGGGTGGTTATATGGTTACATGGATGGTTATATGGTTACATGGATGCTTATATGGTTACATGGATGGTTATATGGTTACATGGATGCTTATATGGTTACATGGATGGTTACATGGTTGGGTATATGGTTACATGGATGGTTATATGGTTACATGGATGGTTATATGGTTACATGGATGGTTATATGGTTACATGTTTGGTTATGTGATCACATGGATGGTTATATGGTTACATTGATGGTTATATGGTTACATGGATGGTTATATGGTTACATGGATGGTTATATGGTTACATGGATGGTTATATGGTTACATGGATGGTTATATGGTTACATGGGTGGTTACATGGTTACATGGATGGTTATCTGGTTACATTGATGGTTATATGGTTACATGGATGGTTACATGGTTACATGGTTGGTTATATGGTTACATGGTTGGTTATATGGTTACATGGATGGTTATATGGTTACATGGTTGGTTATATGGTTACATGGATGGTTATATGGTTACATGGATGGTTACATGGTTACATGGTTGGTTATATGGTTACATGGTTACATGGTTGGTTATATGGTTACATGGTTGGTTATATGGTTACATGGTTGGTTATATGGTTACATGGTTGGTTATATAGTTAGTTATATGGTTACATGGTTAAGTGGATGGTTACATAGTTACATGGATAGTTACATGGTTACATTTTTACATGAATGGTTATATGGTTACATGCATGGTTACATAGTTACATTGATGGTTACATGGTTACATGAATGGTTACATAGTTGGCTACATGAATGGTTATATGGTTGGTTACATGGTTAGTTACATGGTTACATGGATGGTTACATGGATGGTTACATGGTTGGTTACATGGTTACATGTATTGTTACAGGGGTTGCTCCATGGATGGTTATATGGATAGTTACATGGATAGCTGTCCATGTAACTAAACAAAATACAGAGTACAGGACACAGGGTACAGGACACAGCGTACACGACACAGGGTACAGGACACAGGGCTACAGGACACAGGGCTACAGGACACAGGGTACAGTACACAGGGGTACAGGACACAGGGTACAGGACACAGCGTACACGACACAGGGTACAGTACACAGGGGTACAGGACACAGGGTACAGGACACAGCGTACACGACACAGGGTACAGGACACAGGGCTACAGGACACAGGGTACAGGACACAGGGTAACAGGACACTGGGGTACAGGACACAGGGGTACAGGACACAGGGTACAGGACACAGGGCTACAGGACACAGGGTACAGGACACAGGGGTACAGGACACAGGGCTACAGGACACAGGGATACAGGACACAGGGCTACAGGAAACAGGGCTACAGGACACAGGGTACAGGACACAGGGCTACAGGACACAGGGCTACAGGACACAGGGTTACAGGACACAGGGTACAGGACACAGGGCTACAGGTCACAGGGCTACAGGACACAGGGTACAGGACACAGGGCTACAGGACACAGGGTACAGGACACAGGGCTACAGGACACAGGCTACAGGACACAGGGCTACAGGACACAGGGTTACAGGACACAGGGTACAGGACACAGGGCTACAGGACACAGGGTACAGGACACAGGGTACAGGACACAGGGCTACAGGACACAGGGCTACAGGACACAGGGTACAGGACACAGGGCTACAGGACACAGGGTACAGGACACAGGGTACAGGTCACAGGGCTACAGGACACAGGGTACAGGACACAGGGCTACAGGACACAGGGTACAGGACACAGAGCTACAGGACACAGGCTACAGGACACAGGGCTACAGGACACAGGGCTACAGGACACAGGGTACAGGACACAGGGCTACAGGACAAAGGGTACAGGACACAGGGTACAGGACACAGGGCTACAGGACACAGGGTACAGGACACAGGGTACAGGACACAGGATACAGGACACAGGGTACAGGACACAGGGTACAGGACACAGGGCTACAGGACACAGGGTACAGGACACAGGGTACAGGACACAGGGTACAGGACACAGGGCTACAGGACACAGGGTACAGGACACAGGGCTACAGGACACAGGGCTACAGGACACAGGGTACAGGACACAGGGTAGAGGACACAGGGATACAGGACACAGGGATACAGGACACAGGATACAGGACACAGACCAACTCACAGAAGTAAAGCAAGAGGTAAAAGATCTGGGAAGTATGATGTGTGACGACCTGTCATGTAGTGAACATAACCCAGCAAATATGGCGGCGGCGGCGGCGGCGGCGGCGGCCAGGACAATGATAGGATGGATTGTGAGAACGTTCACGTCCAGAGACCTGACAGTAGTGATAATACTATTGACACCACTGGTGTTGTCCCGTCTTGAGTACTGCTCGGTACTCACTTCCTCCATCAGACCGGGAGAGATCTCTGAGTTAGAGGGAATATAGAGAACATGTATGGCACGCATAGACACTATAAAACACCTAAATTATTGGGATCGTCTCAAAGCTCTCAAAATGTTTTTTTCTGGAAAGGAGAGGAGAGAGGTATCAAATAACATATACATGGAAGGTACTGGAGGACCAGGTCCCAAATTTACACAGTAGAATAACACCATACTGGAGCGAGAGACACGGAAGGAAGTGTAGAATAGAACCAGTGAGGAGTATAGATGCCATAGTCACAATCAGTGAACACTGAACACCAGAGGTCCAGTGAGGAGTAGAGGTGCCATAGTCACAATCAGTGAACACTGAACACCAGAGGTCCAGTGAGGAGTAGAGGTGCCATAGTCACAATCAGTGAACACTGAACACCAGAGGTCCAGTGAGGAGTAGAGGTGCCATAGTCACAATCAGTGAACACTGAACACCAGAGGTCCAGTGAGGATAGAGGTGCCATAGTCACAATCAGTGAACACTGAACACCAGAGGTCCAGTGAGGAGTAGAGGTGTCATAGTCACAATCAGTGAACACTGAACACCAGAGGTCCAGTGAGGAGTAGAGGTGCCATAGTCACAATCAGTGAACACTGAACACCAGAGGTCCAGTGAGGAGTAGAGGTGCCATAGTCACAATCAGTGAACACTGAACACCAGAGGTCCAGTGAGGAGTAGAGGTGCCATAGTCACAATCAGTGAACACTGAACACCAGAGGTCCAGTGAGGAGTAGAGGTGCCATAGTCACAATCAGTGAACACTGAACACCAGAGGTCCAGTGAGGAGTAGAGGTGCCATAGTCACAATCAGTGAACACTGAACACCAGAGGTCCAGTGAGGAGTAGAGGTGCCATAGTCACAATCAGTGAACACTGAACACCAGAGGTCCAGTGAAGAGTAGAGGTGCCATAGTCACAATCAGTGAACACTGAACACCAGAGGTCCAGTGAGGAGTAGAGGTGCCATAGTCACAATCAGTGAACACTGAACGCCAGAGGTCCAGTGAGGAGTAGAGGTGCCATAGTCACAATCAGTGAACACTGAACACCAGAGGTCCAGTGAAGAGTAGAGGTGCCATAGTCTCAATCAGTGAACACTGAACACCAGAGGTCCAATGAGGAGTAGAGGTGCCATAGTCACAATCAGTGAACACTGAACACCAGAGGTCCAATGAGGAGTAGAGGTGCCATAGTCACAATCAGTGAACACTGAACACCAGAGGTCCAGTGAGGAGTAGAGGTGCCATAGTCACAATCAATGAACACTGAACACCAGAGGTCCAGTGAGGAGTAGAGGTGCCATAGTCACAATCAGTGAACACTGAACACCAGAGGTCCAGTGAGGAGTAGAGGTGCCATAGTCACAATCAGTGAACACTGAACACCAGAGGTCCAGTGAGGAGTAGAGGTGCCATAGTCACAATCAGTGAACACTGAACACCAGAGGTCCAGTGAAGAGTAGAGGTGCCATAGTCACAATCAGTGAACACTGAACACCAGAGGTCCAGTGAGGAGTAGAGGTGCCATAGTCACAATCAGTGAACACTGAACACCAGAGGTCCAGTGAGGAGTAGAGGTGCCATAGTCACAATCAGTGAACACTGAACACCAGAGGTTCACAGCTGTTCAACACCCTCCCAGCAAGCATTAGAAATATTGCCGGAACAAAGATGGCTGTCTTTAAGAAGCATTTGGACAAGTTCTTACAAGAAGTGCCGGACCAACCAGGCTGTAGTGGACACGTGGGCCTGCGGGCCGCCCCAAGCAACAGCCTGTTGGGCCAAGTTACCACAAGTCAAGCCAGGGAGTAGAAGAGGTCCCATAAGCTCATCCAGGTACATGGATGATAACATGATGATTACAAGAAACTGTAAACAGCTTCCTGCCGGAGAGAAGAAGCTGTGTCCACTCACAACTCCTCTAAGGAAAGGTTCCCTCACAGAGGCGAGGCATGAGTGGTGTTGAGCGGTGGCATCCGGGATGGCAGTCATCTTCCAGGGCTTCCATAATGCATGTGTCAACGTCCAGTGTCTGGCCAGGGATGGGACCGAGACGCAGGTGGTCCGGTGTGATCCAGACCCTTCCTCCACACGTGGAGCCTCACCTCAGGTCCATCATGGCATTACCACACCTGCACTAGTCAGGTGTAGGTGATCACCAACACTGGTAGCCCGTCCTCGTCATCACTGGCAGCCCGTCCTCACCAACACTGGCAGACCGTCCTCACCAACATTGGCAGACCGTCCTCACCAACATTGGCAGACCGTCCTCACCAACACTGGCAGACCGTCCTCACCAACACAGGCAGACCGTCCTCACCAACACTGGCAGACCGTCCTCACCAACACAGGCAGACCGTCCTCACCAACACTGGCAGACCGTCCTCATCAACACACACCGTCCTCATCAACACACACCGTCCTCATCAACACTGGCAGACCGTCCTCACCAACACTGGCAGACCGTCCTCACCAACATAGACCGTCCTCACCAACATTGGCAGACCGTCCTCACCAACACTGGCAGACCGTCCTCACCAACATAGACCGTCCTCACCAACATTGGCAGACCGTCCTCACCAACACTGGCAGACCGTCCTCACCAACACTGGCAGACCGTCCTCACCAACACTGGCAGACCGTCCTCACCAACACTGGCAGACCGTCCTCACCAACACAGACCGTCCCCACCAACACAGACCGTCCTCACCAACACAGACCGTCCTCACCAACACAGACCGTCCTCACCAACACAGACCGTCCTCACCAACACAGACCGTCCTCATCAACACAGACCGTCCTCACCAACACAGACCGTCCTCATCAACACAGACCGTCCTCACCAACACAGACCGTCCTCACCAACACAGACCGTCCTCACCAACACAGACCGTCCTCATCAGACCGTCCTCATCAACACAGACCGTCCTCACCAACACAGACCGTCCTCACCAACACAGACCGTCCTCACCAACACAGACCGTCCTCACCAACACAGACCGTCCTCATCAACACAGACCGTCCTCACCAACACAGACCGTCCTCACCAACACAGACCGTCCTCATCAACACAGACCGTCCTCATCAACACAGACCGTCCTCACCAACACAGACCGTCCTCATCAACACCAGACCGTCCTCATCAACACAGACCGTCCTCAGACCGTCCTCACCAACACAGACCGTCCTCAGACCGTCCTCATCAACACCGTCCTCAGACCGTCCTCACCAACACAGACCGTCCTCATCAACACCAGACCGTCCTCATCAACACAGACCGTCCTCATCAACACAGACCGTCCTCAGACCGTCCTCATCAACACAGACCGTCCTCATCAACACAGACCGTCCTCATCAACACAGACCGTCCTCATCAACACAGACCGTCCTCAGACCGTCCTCATCAACACAGACCGTCCTCATCAACACCAGACCGTCCTCATCAACACAGACCGTCCTCATCAACACAGACCGTCCTCATCAACACAGACCGTCCTCATCAACACAGACCGTCCTCATCAACACAGACCGTCCTCATCAACACAGACCGTCCTCAGACCGTCCTCATCAACACAGACCGTCCTCACAACGTCCTCATCAACACAGACCGTCCTCATCAACACAGACCGTCCTCATCAACACAGACCGTCCTCAGACCGTCCTCATCAACACCAGACCGTCCTCATCAACACAGACCGTCCTCATCAACACCAGACCGTCCTCATCAACACAGACCGTCCTCATCAACACAGACCGTCCTCATCAACACCAGACCGTCCTCATCAACACAGACCGTCCTCATCAACACAGACCGTCCTCATCAACACAGACCGTCCTCATCAACACAGACCGTCCTCATCAACACAGACCGTCCTCATCAACACAGACCGTCCTCATCATCAACACAGACCGTCCTCATCAACACAGACCGTCCTCATCAACACCAGACCGTCCTCATCAACACAGACCGTCCTCATCAACACAGACCGTCCTCATCAACACAGACCGTCCTCATCAACACAGACCGTCCTCATCAACACAGCCCTTCCTCATCAACACAGACCGTCCTCATCAACAGACCGTCCTCAGACCGTCCTCATCAACACAGACCGTCCTCATCAACACAGACCGTCCAACACAGACCGTCATCAACACAGACCGTCCTCATCATCACACAGACCGTCCTCATCAACACAGACCGTCCTCATCAACACCCGTCCTCAGACCGTCATCATCAACACAGACCGTCCTCATCAACACAGACCGTCCTCATCAACACAGACCGTCCTCATCAACACAGACCGTCCTCATCAACACAGACCGACCTCATCAACACAGACCGTCCTCATCAACACCAGCCCGTCATCAACACAGACCGTCCTCATCAACACAGACCGTCCTCATCAACACAGACCGTCCTCATCAACACAGACCGTCCTCATCAACACTGGCAGACCGTCCTCATCAACACAGACCGTCCTCATCAACACAGACCGTCCTCATCAACACAGACCGTCCTCATCAACACAGACCGTCCTCATCAACACAGACCGTCCTCATCAACACAGACCGTCCTCATCAACACAGACCGTCCTCATCAACACAGACCGTCCTCATCAACACCAGACCGTCCTCAGACCGTCCTCATCAACACAGACCGTCCTCATCAACACAGACCGTCCTCATCAACACCAGACCGTCCTCATCAACACCAGACCGTCCTCATCAACACAGACCGTCCTCATCAACACAGACCGTCCTCATCAACACAGACCGTCCTCATCAACACAGACCGTCCTCATCAACACAGACCGTCCTCATCAACACAGACCGTCCTCATCAACACAGACCGTCCTCATCAACACAGACCGTCCTCATCAACACAGACCGTCCTCATCAACACAGACCGTCCTCATCAACACCAGACCGTCCTCATCAACACAGACCGTCCTCATCAACACCAGACCGTCCTCATCAACACAGACCGTCCTCATCAACACCAGACCGTCCTCATCAACACCAGACCGTCCTCATCAACACATTTATGTCCTTGTCACTGTCCACTGACGACCCTGGCAAGAACAACAGTGTCAAGCTCAACAAGCCACGATGTAACACAAACAAGGAACAACAGTGACAAGCTCAACAAGCCACAATGTAACACAAACAAGGAACAACAGTGACAAGCTCAACAAGCCACAATGTAACACAAACAAGGAACAACAGTGACAAGCTCAACAAGCCACAATGTAACACAAACAAGGAACAACAGTGACAAGCTCAACAAGCCACAATGTAACACAAACAAGGAACAACAGTGACAAGCTCAACAAGCCACAATGTAACACAAACAAGGAACAACAGTGACAAGCTCAACAAGCCACAATGTAACACAAACAAGGAACAACAGTGACAAGCTCAACAAGCCACAATGTAACACAAACAAGGAACAACAGTGACAAGCTCAACAAGCCACAATGTAACACAAACAAGGAACAACAGTGACAAGCTCAACAAGCCACAATGTAACACAAACAAGGAACAACAGTGACAAGCTCAACAAGCCACAATGTAACACAAACAAGGAACAACAGTGACAAGCTCAACAAGCCACAATGTAACACAAACAAGGAACAACAGTGACAAGCTCAACAAGCCACAATGTAACACAAACAAGGAACAACAGTGACAAGCTCAACAAGCCACAATGTAACACAAACAAGGAACAACAGTGACAAGCTCAACAAGCCACAATGTAACACAAACAAGGAACAACAGTGACAAGCTCAACAAGCCACAATGTAACACAAACAAGGAACAACAGTGACAAGCTCAACAAGCCACAATGTAACACAAACAAGGAACAACAGTGACAAGCTCAACAAGCCACAATGTAACACAAACAAGGAACAACAGTGACAAGCTCAACAAGCCACAATGTAACACAAACAAGGAACAACAGTGACAAGCTCAACAAGCCACAATGTAACACAAACAAGGAACAACAGTGACAAGCTCAACAAGCCACAATGTAACACAAACAAGGAACAACAGTGACAAGCTCAACAAGCCACAATGTAACACAAACAAGGAACAACAGTGACAAGCTCAACAAGCCACAATGTAACACAAACAAGGAACAAACAACAGTGACAAGCTCAACAAGCCACAATGTAACACAAACAAGGAACAACAGTGACAAGCTCAACAAGCCACAACGTAACACAAACAAGGAACAACAGTGACAAGCTCAACAAGCCACAATGTAACACAAACAAGGAACAACAGTGACAAGCTCAACAAGCCACAATGTAACACAAACAAGGAACAACAGTGACAAGCTCAACAAGCCACAATGTAACACAAACAAGGAACAACAGTGACAAGCTCAACAAGCCACAATGTAACACAAACAAGGAACAACAGTGACAAGCTCAACAAGCCACAATGTAACACAAACAAGGAACAACAGTGACAAGCTCAACAAGCCACAATGTAACACAAACAAGGAACAACAGTGACAAGCTCAACAAGCCACAATGTAACACAAACAAGGAACAACAGTGACAAGCTCAACAAGCCACAATGTAACACAAACAAGGAACAACAGTGACAAGCTCAACAAGCCACAATGTAACACAAACAAGGAACAACAGTGACAAGCTCAACAAGCCACAATGTAACACAAACAAGGAACAACAGTGACAAGCTCAACAAGCCACAATGTAACACAAACAAGGAACAACAGTGACAAGCTCAACAAGCCACAATGTAACACAAACAAGGAACAACAGTGACAAGCTCAACAAGCCACAATGTAACACAAACAAGGAACAACAGTGACAAGCTCAACAAGCCACAATGTAACACAAACAAGGAACAACAGTGACAAGCTCAACAAGCCACAATGTAACACAAACAAGGAACAACAGTGACAAGCTCAACAAGCCACAATGTAACACAAACAAGGAACAACAGTGACAAGCTCAACAAGCCACAATGTAACACAAACAAGGAACAACAGTGACAAGCTCAACAAGCCACAATGTAACACAAACAAGGAACAACAGTGACAAGCTCAACAAGCCACAATGTAACACAAACAAGGAACAACAGTGACAAGCTCAACAAGCCACAATGTAACACAAACAAGGAACAACAGTGACAAGCTCAACAAGCCACAATGTAACACAAACAAGGAACAACAGTGACAAGCTCAACAAGCCACAATGTAACACAAACAAGGAACAACAGTGACAAGCTCAACAAGCCACAATGTAACACAAACAAGGAACAACAGTGACAAGCTCAACAAGCCACAATGTAACACAAACAAGGAACAACAGTGACAAGCTCAACAAGCCACAATGTAACACAAACAAGGAACAACAGTGACAAGCTCAACAAGCCACAATGTAACACAAACAAGGAACAACAGTGACAAGCTCAACAAGCCACAATGTAACACAAACAAGGAACAACAGTGACAAGCTCAACAAGCCACAATGTAACACAAACAAGGAACAACAGTGACAAGCTCAACAAGCCACAATGTAACACAAACAAGGAACAACAGTGACAAGCTCAACAAGCCACAATGTAACACAAACAACAGTGACAAGCTCAACAAGCCACAATGTAACACAAACAAGGAACAACAGTGACAAGCTCAACAAGCCACAATGTAACACAAACAAGGAACAACAGTGACAAGCTCAACAAGCCACAATGTAACACAAACAAGGAACAACAGTGACAAGCTCAACAAGCCACAATGTAACACAAACAAGGAACAACAGTGACAAGCTCAACAAGCCACAATGTAACACAAACAAGGAACAACAGTGACAAGCTCAACAAGCCACAATGTAACACAAACAAGGAACAACAGTGACAAGCTCAACAAGCCACAATGTAACACAAACAAGGAACAACAGTGACAAGCTCAACAAGCCACAATGTAACACAAACAAGGAACAACAGTGACAAGCTCAACAAGCCACAATGTAACACAAACAAGGAACAACAGTGACAAGCTCAACAAGCCACAATGTAACACAAACAAGGAACAACAGTGACAAGCTCAACAAGCCACAATGTAACACAAACAAGGAACAACAGTGACAAGCTCAACAAGCCACAATGTAACACAAACAAGGAACAACAGTGACAAGCTCAACAAGCCACAATGTAACACAAACAAGGAACAACAGTGACAAGCTCAACAAGCCACAATGTAACACAAACAAGGAACAACAGTGACAAGCTCAACAAGCCACAATGTAACACAAACAAGGAACAACAGTGACAAGCTCAACAAGCCACAATGTAACACAAACAAGGAACAACAGTGACAAGCTCAACAAGCCACAATGTAACACAAACAAGGAACAACAGTGACAAGCTCAACAAGCCACAATGTAACACAAACAAGGAACAACAGTGACAAGCTCAACAAGCCACAATGTCACAAACAAGGAGCTCAACAAGCCACAATGTAACACAAACAAGGAACAACAGTGACAAGCTCAACAAGCCACAATGTAACACAAACAAGGAACAACAGTGACAAGCTCAACAAGCCACAATGTAACACAAACAAGGAACAACAGTGACAAGCTCAACAAGCCACAATGTAACACAAACAAGGAACAACAGTCACCCCCCCCCCCCCACAAGATGTTCAGGCAGTGTTGATGGGGTGTTGTAAAGGGTGTGTTGCCAGTACTCACCTATCTGAGCATATTTAACAGTGACCACAGAAATCTATATCAATAAAAATGGAAATGTTCGGTTGTTCATAACCGCTAATCTCCGAAAGTTCTTCACCGATTGCTCTGAAATTTTCACACAACGTTCCATTCGCATCTGGGCAGGTTTTTATATACCTACTATATAGATGTCACGTCTGTGACGGGAATAAACATGTTTTTTATTTTTAAATCTGTGTTTTTCATGTGAGTGAAATCTTTGAAACCTCTTTACCGATTGCTTTAAAATTTTGACACAACGTTGCATTCGAATAGGCGCGTGTTTTTATATACCTACTATATAGATGCCTCGCCTGTGACAGGAAAAAACATGCGTTTTTTGAGAAACACGCCATCTGTTGGACGTAAGAGCAACACACACTGTAATCTCCGAAAGTTCTTCACCGATTGCATTAAAACTTTGACACAACATTCCATTCGAATTCGCTCTTGTTTTTATATACCTACTATATAGATGCCACACCTGTGACGGGTAAAAACATGATTTTTTTTTAAACAGTGCCATCTGTTGCACGTAACAGTAACACACGCTATACTAAATATGTTACGATTCCATTTCAATGTTTCTGATTGCATTGATAAATTTAATTTTCATAGATTTCGATTTATTTTCATTTTGATTTAATTATTTTGTGTGACACAGCGCTGGAATTGAGCTGCGTTGTTTACCATACCGTTCATTTCGTAGGTATAGATGCCTCACCTGTGACAGGTAAAAACACTTTCTTTAAGAAACAGCACCATCTGTTGCACGTAAGAGCAACACACGCTATACTAAATATGTTTCCGATTGCATAGACAAATAGAATTTTCATAGATTTCAATTTATTTTCATTTTGATTTAATTATTTTGTGTGACACTGCGTTGGAATTGAGCTGTGTGCAATTGAGTTCAACTATGAGGTAAGAACCTCAACTCAACTCAATTGAACATAGTCAAATGAATTGAGCATTTTTACCATACCGTTCATGTCATGAGTACAGTTTGTTTTTTTTTATTTCGTTTTTTTTAACTGTTTTTCTTATATATCAGATCATTTGATATTCCCAATTTTCTGATGGCAACATCACATCATTTGGGAAGGCATCGGACGAGGGAGTGGGGAATGGTGGGGAGGACGAGGGGACGAGGGAGTGAGGGATGGTGGGGAGGACGAGGGGACGGAGGAGTGAGGGATGGTGGGGAGGACGAGGGGACGAGGGAGTGAGGGATGGTGGGGAGGACGAGGGGACGAGGGAGTGAGGGATGGTGGAGAGGACGAGGGGACGTGGGAGTGAGGGATGGTGGGGAGGACGAGGGGACGGGGGAGTGAGGGATGGTGGGGAGGACGAGGGGACGGGGGAGTGAGGGATGGTGGGGAGGACGAGGGGACGGGGGAGTGAGGGATGGTGGGGAGGACGAGGGGACGGGGGAGTGAGGGATGGTGGGGAGGACGAGGGGACGAGGGAGAGAGGAAGGATGGGGAGGACGAGGGGACGGGGGAGAGAGGAAGGATGGGGAGGACGAGGGGACGAGGGAGAGAGGAAGGATGGGGAGGACGAGGGGACGAGGGAGAGAGGAAGGGTGGGGAGGATTAGAAGACAGGGGAAGGTTGCTGTGGCTCTGCGTCACACACACATTACTGAACCACAGCACCGCGTGCCCGGGTACAGCCAGTATTTTAATAAACATTGAAAAACACAAAATTTACCGACAAAAATCACAATCAAAAGATCAATTTGTTAAAGTGAAACCACACGAGTGTTTAAGTGTTAAATCTTCCCTGATCTTAAGAACACGGAGGAAGAACACGTCTCAAGAACACCAGAACATAAGAACACGGAGGAAGAACACGTCTCAAGAACACCAGAACATAAGAATAGAAGCAAATCTATCCGCTCTATTGACCCAATAGAGCCAAGCTCCATGGACTGAAGCCAGAGAGGTGTGATGACTTCTAGAGGAAGTGAGGTGCCGGCACTCTAGGGAGCTCTGGTGTGCACTCTAGGGAGCTCTGGGATGCACTCTAGGGAGCTCTAGTGTGCACTCTAGGGAGCTCTCGTGTGCACTCTAGGGAGCTCTGGTGCCGCATTCTGGGGAGCTCTGGTGTGCACTCTAGGGAGCTCTGGGGTGCACTCTAGGGAGCTCTGGTGTGCACTCTAGGGAGCTCTGGTGTGCACTCTAGGGAGCTCTGGGAAGCACTCTAGGGAGCTCTAGGGGTGTATAGAGTGAAGATGAGCTCTGAGAGTTCGTCTGGCATCTTGGGCCACGTCAGGACCATTCACTCGTCACTAGACATGACATTCACTCGACGCCTGTCTCAGGAACTCAAGGATAAGTAAGTGGTCTTACCTAAGTGTTCTTCTTGTTCTTACCTAAGTGTTCTTCTTGTTCTTACCTAAGTGTTCTTCTTGTTCTTACCTAAGTGTTCTTCTTGTTCTTACCTAAGTGTTCTTCTTGTTCTTACCTAAGTGTTCTTCTTGTTCTTACCTAAGTGTTCTTCTTGTTCTTACCTAAGTGTTCTTCTTGTTCTTACCTAAGTGTTCTTCTTGTTCTTACCTAAGTGTTCTTCTTGTTCTTACCTAAGTGTTCTTCTTGTTCTTACCTAAGTGTTCTTCTTGTTCTTACCTAAGTGTTCTTCTTGTTCTTACCTAAGTGTTCTTCTTGTTCTTACCTAAGTGTTCTTCTTGTTCTTACCTAAGTGTTCTTCTTGTTCTTACCTAAGTGTTCTTCTTGTTCTTACCTAAGTGTTCTTCTTGTTCTTACCTAAGTGTTCTTCTTGTTCTTACCTAAGTGTTCTTCTTGTTCTTACCTAAGTGTTCTTCTTGTTCTTACCTAAGTGTTCTTCTTGTTCTTACCTAAGTGTTCTTCTTGTTCTTACCTAAGTGTTCTTCTTGTTCTTACCTAAGTGTTCTTCTTGTTCTTACCTAAGTGTTCTTCTTGTTCTTACCTAAGTGTTCTTCTTGTTCTTACCTAAGTGTTCTTCTTGTTCTTACCTAAGTGTTCTTCTTGTTCTTACCTAAGTGTTCTTCTTGTTCTTACCTAAGTGTTCTTCTTGTTCTTACCTAAGTGTTCTTCTTGTTCTTACCTAAGTGTTCTTCTTGTTCTTACCTAAGTGTTCTTCTTGTTCTTACCTAAGTGTTCTTCTTGTTCTTACCTAAGTGTTCTTCTTGTTCTTACCTAAGTGCTCTTCTTGTTCTTACCTAAGTGTTCTTCTTGTTCTTACCTAAGTGTTCTTCTTGTTCTTACCTAAGTGTTCTTCTTGTTCTTACCTAAGTGTTCTTCTTGTTCTTACCTAAGTGTTCTTCTTGTTCTTACCTAAGTGTTCTTCTTGTTCTTACCTAAGTGTTCTTCTTGTTCTTACCTAAGTGTTCTTCTTGTTCTTACCTAAGTGTTCTTCTTGTTCTTACCTCTCACCACTGAACACCGCTGGTTCAGGGACCACTCTCCCTGAACCTTAACCACTGGATCGTTAAGGGGCTGAACATAGGGCTAATAAATGAGCCAATCGCCTCGGTAGCATTTTGAGGATCGTCAAAGCGGTTGTGCTTTAAGGCTTTTGGTACTACAGTTCTGTGTATGCTCGTTCACGTGTGTGGTGCTTGTCCATACACCAACTATGGGACTTCTGAATCATGCCTAGATTATGTGTGTGTTGTATGTATGCTGACTTACCTATACTGTAAATATGTGCTTCACCTTGTATAGTGCTCCTCTAGCTGTGTGTACATTGATCTGTTATGACTTATTATGTGTTAATGTAGATCAGTATTGTGTGGAGTGGTTGTTAATGGAGACCTGATGCCTCTGTCCACCCCCCAGGGGACGGAGGCTGTCGCAGGACGTGGGAGCCGCCGGCAAGCATGTCACTGATGCTGTCGTTCCGTGGATCAGGTAAGATGAGGTCCTCCTTCAAGCACTAGCTGGCCCTCAAGCACCACCTCTCTCTATATATTCCTGCAAATGAGGTCCTCCTTCAAGCACTATCTGCCCTGCTTGCTGGCCCTCAAGCACGACCTCTGTCTCTATATTCTGGTAGATGAGGTCCTCCTTCAAGCACTTGCTGGCCCTCAAGCACCACCTCTGTCTCTATATTCCGGTAGATGAGGTCCTCCTTCAAGCACTAGCTGGCCCTCAAGCTCCACCTCTGTCTCTATATTCAGGTAGATGAGGTCCTCCTTCAAGCACTTGCTGGCCCTCAAGCACCACCTCTGTCTCTATATTCCGGTAGATGAGGTCCTCCTTCAAGCACTTGCTGGCCCTCAAGCACCACCTCTGTCTCTATATTCCGGTAGATGAGGTCCTCCTTCAAGCACTTGCTGGCCCTCAAGCACCACCTCTGTCTCTATATTCCGGTAGATGAGGTCCTCCTTCAAGCACTAGCTGGCCCTCAAGCTCCACCTCTGTCTCTATATTCAGGTAGATGAGGTCCTCCTTGAAGCACTAGCTGGCCCTCAAGCACCACCTCTATCTCTATATTCAGGTAGATGAGGTCCTCCTTCAAGCACTTGCTGGCCCTCAAGCACCACCTCTATCTCTATATTCCGGTAGATGAGGTCCTCCTTCAAGCACTTGCTGGCCCTCAAGCTCCACCTCTGTCTCTATATTCCGGTAGATGAGGTCCTCCTTCAAGCACTAGCTGGCCCTCAAGCACCACCTCTATCTCTATATTCAGGTAGATGAGGTCCTCCTTCAAGCACTTGCCGGCCCTCAAGCACCACCTCTGTCTCTATATTCCGGTAGATGAGGTCCTCCTTCAAGCACTAGCTGGCCCTCAAGCACCACCTCTATCTCTATATTCAGGTAGATGAGGTCCTCCTTCAAGCACTTGCTGGCCCTCAAGCACCACCTCTATCTCTATATTCCGGTAGATGAGGTCATCCTTCAAGCACTTGCTGGCCCTCAAGCTCCACCTCTGTCTCTATATTCCGGTAGATGAGGTCCTCCTTCAAGCACTAGCTGGCCCTCAAGCACCACCTCTATCTCTATATTCAGGTAGATGAGGTCCTCCTTCAAGCACTTGCTGGCCCTCAAGCACCACCTCTATCTCTATATTCCGGTAGATGAGGTCCTCCTTCAAGCACTTGCTGGCCCTCAAGCTCCACCTCTGTCTCTATATTCCGGTAGATGAGGTCCTCCTTCAAGCACTAGCTGGCCCTCAAGCACCACCTCTATCTCTATATTCAGGTAGATGAGGTCCTCCTTCAAGCACTTGCTGGCCCTCAAGCACCACCTCTATCTCTATATTCCGGTAGATGAGGTCCTCCTTCAAGCACTAGCTGGCCCTCAAGCACCACCTCTGTCTCTATATTCCGGTAGATGAGGTCCTCCTTCAAGCACTTGCTGGCCCTCAAGCACCACCTCTGTCTCTATATTCCGGTAGATGAGGTCCTCCTTCAAGCACTTGCTGGCCCTCAAGCACCACCTCTGTCTCTATATTCCGGTAGATGAGGTCCTCCTTCAAGCACTAGCTGGCCCTCAAGCTCCACCTCTGTCTCTATATTCAGGTAGATGAGGTCCTCCTTGAAGCACTAGCTGGCCCTCAAGCACCACCTCTATCTCTATATTCAGGTAGATGAGGTCCTCCTTCAAGCACTTGCTGGCCCTCAAGCACCACCTCTATCTCTATATTCCGGTAGATGAGGTCCTCCTTCAAGCACTTGCTGGCCCTCAAGCTCCACCTCTGTCTCTATATTCCGGTAGATGAGGTCCTCCTTCAAGCACTAGCTGGCCCTCAAGCACCACCTCTATCTCTATATTCAGGTAGATGAGGTCCTCCTTCAAGCACTTGCCGGCCCTCAAGCACCACCTCTGTCTCTATATTCCGGTAGATGAGGTCCTCCTTCAAGCACTAGCTGGCCCTCAAGCACCACCTCTATCTCTATATTCAGGTAGATGAGGTCCTCCTTCAAGCACTTGCTGGCCCTCAAGCACCACCTCTATCTCTATATTCCGGTAGATGAGGTCATCCTTCAAGCACTTGCTGGCCCTCAAGCTCCACCTCTGTCTCTATATTCCGGTAGATGAGGTCCTCCTTCAAGCACTAGCTGGCCCTCAAGCACCACCTCTATCTCTATATTCAGGTAGATGAGGTCCTCCTTCAAGCACTTGCTGGCCCTCAAGCACCACCTCTATCTCTATATTCCGGTAGATGAGGTCCTCCTTCAAGCACTTGCTGGCCCTCAAGCTCCACCTCTGTCTCTATATTCCGGTAGATGAGGTCCTCCTTCAAGCACTAGCTGGCCCTCAAGCACCACCTCTATCTCTATATTCAGGTAGATGAGGTCCTCCTTCAAGCACTTGCTGGCCCTCAAGCACCACCTCTATCTCTATATTCCGGTAGATGAGGTCCTCCTTCAAGCACTAGCTGGCCCTCAAGCACCACCTCAGTCTCTATATTCCGGTAGATGAGGTCCTCCTTCAAGCACTTGCTGGCCCTCAAGCACCACCTCTATCTCTATATTCCGGTAGATGAGGTCCTCCTTCAAGCACTAGCTGGCCCTCAAGCACCACCTCTGTCTCTATATTCAGGTAGATGAGGTCCTCCTTCAAGCACTAGCTGGCCCTCAAGCACCACCTCTGTCTCTATATTCCGGTAGATGAGGTCCTCCTTCAAGCACTAGCTGGCCCTCAAACACCACCTCTGTCTCTATATTCCGGTAGATGAGGTCCTCCTTCAAGCACTTGCTGGCCCTCAAGCACCACCTCTGTCTCTATATTCCGGTAGATGAGGTCCTCCTTCAAGCACTTGCTGGCCCTCAAGCACCACCTCTGTCTCTATATTCAGGTAGATGAGGTCCTCCTTCAAGCACTAGCTGGCCCTCAAGCTCCACCTCTGTCTCTATATTCAGGTAGATGAGGTCCTCCTTCAAGCACTAGCTGGCCCTCAAGCTCCACCTCTGTCTCTATATTCAGGTAGATGAGGTCCTCCTTCAAGCACTTGCTGTATGTAAGGAAACTGTCCTGTGGGATTTATATTTATTCAATTTATATTAATTTATATAATAATTTACATTTTACGTATATTTTCCGTTATTACTCTATGATGCTTAAAGTGGACTGTATGACTGTATGATTTAAAAATTCCCACAAATCGCTTCCTTACACATTCTGGGGAGTTTGGGTTTATTTATGTAGTCTATCAATCGAAGTTACCTGTTGGTAGACATTCTCTGTAATATTAATGCCAGTTGTTAAATTACAACTAGAAGGTATTAGTTAACACTGAGGAAGTCTTGTCTGTATATCGTGGGCCTGGTCCACCAGTGATGAACAAGGATGATCGTGCCAAACAATCATGGTTGTTGAGGCTGTCACTAACAACATGTACTGGTGTAGTAGCTAACTACTGTTAATTCTTCTTCCTCTTCAACTACACCTGTCAGAGAGCACCCCACAAATAATAGCAGTAACCTTATATGATGCCCGAAACGCATCATATATGGTCTGCCCGAAACGCATCATATATGGTCTGCCCGAAACGCATCATATATGGTCTGCCCTAAACGCATCATATATGGTCTGCCCGAAACGCATCATATATGGTCTGCCCGAAACGCATCATATATGGTCTGCCCTAAACGCATCATATATGGTCTGCCCGAAACTCACCATATATGGTCTGCCCGAAACGCATCATATATGGTCTGCCCGAAACGCATCATATATGGTCTGCCCGAAACGCATCATATATGGTCTGCCCGAAACGCATCATATATGGTCTGCCCTAAACGCATCATATATGGTCTGCCCGAAACGCATCATATATGGTCTGCCCGAAACGCATCATATATGGTCTGCCCTAAACGCATCATATATGGTCTGCCCGAAACGCATCATATATGGTCTGCCCTAAACGCATCATATATGGTCTGCCCGAAACGCATCATATATGGTCTGTTCGAAACGCATCATATATGGTCTGCCCGAAACGCATCATATATGGTCTGTTCGAAACGCATCATATATGGTCTGCCCGAAACGCTTTGCGTAATAGTGGCTTTAGGCATTGTGTGTACTAGCTCTATGTATTAATCCAACAAACTTTGTAAAGTCTCTTGTATGTATGTACCTTACCTAAATAAACATTTATTTATTTATTTATTTATATGACAGCTATACCAGGCGAAATATATATAATTATTTCAATCAAGAGATGAGAACATTGCTCACCCTGTTTTGGTCGCTGTCTAGTGTTCCTACCGCGCCACCCTAACCTAACCTTCACACAACTGGCCAGGAATGTCGCGATTTATAATGGGTTTCATCTGGAACACTTCCATTATAATAGACGTAGTTGGTGTTGATAATGGGACCACTCTTAGTCCCGTAACACTGCTGTCCAAGGGGGGAATTATAGGGGTTAGATTGGCCCCCACCGACTGGTGTCAAAAGTAATATGGCGACTGACTGTGGCCTCGTTCCCAGTGACTCGTCCAGCGGCTTGTCATGATGCGTCAAGAGGTGGCTGTAAGGACCACATTTACTCTATTTTGGTACTGATAATTAAGTTGATTCAAGGGAAATGTTTTTATGATGTTTACAGTCCAAAGACGGACGTAGTAAGGTTGTTTCCCATCATGTGACCGCTGAATTTAATAACGACGTGGCAATGATATCCACCGTTTTCTACTGGAGGAAATTTCCACTGTGCTCTCGTTCTCTACGAGTTATTAAAGCACTATTTCTTGGGTTAATTTGTTATTACAAAACAGCAGCAATATTATCTGCCTATTGTTTTAAATGTTTGTAAATGGTGTCGGTTTTTCCGACATAATTCCTGGGGGGCAAACACGGGTCAAAGTCCAACATTTAGAACCGACGAACAGCGATACTCCTCCTCAGAATGATTAGATTAATTTGATGTTAGTAGCAATCACTCATTAGTGTCAGTTCGTACAGGACGGATGTCCCGTACTAGAGTTGCAGGGGGTTGGAAGTCTTAGGAGAGTACATTTCCCTCATAACTCTTCGGAGGCTAAAATTCTAGCCTATTTACCTTTTTATTTAACCCAGAGGACTGAATGTGATCAATCACTACAGTCAAGTATGATTCTGGGACTGCTGTGAGAATAGTGACATTAGTTAAATTAACTTGAAGCTTGTTCAGGTAACTGGTCACTGATATATATATATATATATACACTGAGGCCCATGGAATACATCGTAGTTAAATAATAAATGTATCAAAATCAGTCGTCAGATTTATATAGTCAGTCAAGCTCCCTTGTCCTTATTTGCTGGAGTTTATTATACTGACAAATTGTGATTTTTTTTTTTTTTTTTTTTTTTTTTTTTTTTTTTTTTTTTTTTTTTTTTTTGAGATATATACAAGAGTTGTTACATTCTTGTAGAGCCACTAGTACGCGTAGCGTTTCGGGCAAGTCCTTAATCCTATGGTCCCTGGAATACGATCCCCGCCGCGAAGAATCGTTTTTTCATCCAAGTACACATTTTACTGTTGCGTTAAACAGAGGCTACAGTTAAGGAATTGCGCCCAGTAAATCCTCCCCGGCCAGGATACGAACCCATGACATAGCGCTCGCGGAACGCCAGGCGAGTGTCTTACCACTACACCACGGAGACTGCACGGATTAATTTGGTTAGTTGATTCAGAGGATTGAATAGTCCATCATTAAGGTCAAGAATGGTTCTGAGACTGTGATGGTTCAGTGACATTGGTCGCAGTGACTTGTAGCTGTTTAGGCTACTGTTCACTGATTTGCCACTGAGGCCTCATGAACTCATCTTCAGCTTTAAGTGATGATACTAACATCAACCTCTGTTGCTATAGTCAGCTGTAATCTCCTTAGTATAATGCTACTGGAGAAATATAATCAGCTGATAAATTTAGATTTCTACTGGTATTGTTTATCTGCAGGCATAGGTCTCCTCAGGCTTGATACTGGGCCTGAGAGTAATTTACCTCCTGCAGAGTTTAACATGGTTATACCCTGATATTTAGTAGGGCTACCGATGAATCGATGGTAGTAGTCTGTCCCTACAAGGCTACCGAAGTCGGTGAGGTGATCAGACTTAATATTATCTGCCAATTTTATTCCTCTATTTCTCAGGAATTTGGCTGTTGCTCTCAGACCTTGAACTTGTAGGTCTACTGGTATTTTGTCCACCACAATGGCTTGTACTTGTCAGTCGTAGCTGCCTAATCGTACTGATGGCTGTACCACCTGGTAGACTTGTAGTCCTGTATCAGCCAGGAGCCCCGAAGTATTGAAGGTCATCTGTTTTACAAGCTTTAATTGTTGATCATCTGCCACCCTTTTTAGTGACATGTTCTCTGGGACCCAACAACCACTGGTATGGTCTCTGTCCCTCTCATTTTGGATGGTAATTTGGGCAATAGGCAATGTTGCAAATTGTTGGTCTTTGTTGATAAGTCACAAATTTTCTGTTGCACGTTGGAGTACTATACTGTGGTGGGAATGTTATCTTCCACCTTGGGGTTTGGAGACTTTGTTTTGGTGTCCCCCTCATAATGCTTCATGGTGCTGACCTTTGTTACACCTATTACAGGTGTGTAATTGGGTCTCACAGTCAAGGAGGTTGTGTTTCCTGAGGCACCTCGTGCAATGTTGCAACTCTGAGTCGCTCAACACGGGCGTCACTATCAGGAAAATTGGTGCAGTGGTACATTGCATGTTTCTCTTGGCAGAACAAACATGTTCCATAGCCTACAGCAGCCTCTGGCGTCACCGTCTTGGGTGACACAGTAACTATAGGGTCAGAGGGTGACACAGTGACTATAGGCTCGGAGGGTGACACAGTAACTATAGGCTCGGAGGGTGACACAGTAACTATAGGCTCGGAGGGTGCCACAGTGACTATAGGCTCGGAGGGTGACACAGTAACTATAGGCTCGGAGGGTGACACAGTGACTATAGGCTCGGAGGGTGCCACAGTGACTATAGGCTCGGAGGGTGACACAGTAACTATAGGCTCGGAGGGTGACACAGTAACTATAGGCTCGGAGGGTGACACAGTAACTATAGGCTCGGAGGGTGACACAGTAACTATAGGCTCGGAGGGTGACACAGTAACTATAGGCTCGGAGGGTGACACAGTAACTATAGGCTCGGAGGGTGACACAGTAACTATGCCCACTCTACCATGGTGCCAATTTGATCTGGTAATTGATTGTTTCAACATAGTTGGAGTACTTGATGTACTCTTAGTATGATTGTTATTACTTGGGTCCTCGACGGACTTGGTCGGGTTAGACTTGTCAGTTGAAGAGCCCTTTCTTGGCACCATTGTCTCATGGGCTCGGTTCACCCTCATCCTCAACCCATTAAATATTTCATCCTAGGTGAGTATGTCTGTCCGCTAATGAGAACAGATCGACGCTAATCTTTGGGGTGTTGACCAGACCACACACTAGAAGGTGAAGGGACGACGACGTTTCGGTCCGTCCTGGACCATTCTCAAATCGATTGACAATCGACTTGAGAATGGTCCAGGCCGGACCGAAAAGTGGTCGCCCTGGAAACACAAACCGTAACTGTCTCTATTTTCCGCTTGTTACAACTTGTAATAAAGTTGTTACATCTTGGCTTAACGTGTTTATGACGTATTAGAACGTTGTTACAACTCGCTATATTGGTTGTTATAACTGGTTAGGAGGTGTTAAAACTCGTTCGAACGTTGTACCAACGTCGTAGTTTCGGTGTGTGTTTGGTGGGGATCGTCCCTTCACCTTCTAGTGTGTGGTCCGGTCAACATACTTTAGCCACGTTATTGTGACTCATCGCCTGCATTTCTTTGGGGAATTAACTCTGAATATCTCATTTTAACAGCCATTCTGCCCTGAAAACATCTGCCTGGCAGCAACATCTGCCTGGCAGCAACATCTGCCTGGCAGCAACATCTGCCTGGCAGCAACATCTGCCTGGCAGCAACATCTGCCTGGCAGCAACATCTGCCTGGCAGCAACATCTGCCTGGCAGCAACATCTGCCTGGCAGCAACATCTGCCTGGCAGCAACATCTGCCTGGCAGCAACATCTGCCTGGCAGCAACATCTGCCTGGCAGCAACATCTGCCTGGCAGCAACATCTGCCTGGCAGCAACATCTGCCTGGCAGCAACATCTGCCTGGCAGCAACATCTGCCTGGCAGCAAGAGCTTTGACTAGAGACTTCACTTGGAGTCGAAATTCTTGATTAGTTTCAGGTGTTGTGACAGGTGTTGTCATTGTTCTCAGTTTATGGTAGAGGTTACTTATAGCAATCTCTTGGTTACTATAGTTCACGTCTAACAACTGTATATATGATATAACAACAATATTATATATATCATAACGTTATGTTATATCATAACGACTACGATATAACAACGTTATCATAGTGGTCATCACTTGGAATCAGATGATCAATAAACACCTTTGCTTCTCCCTTAATGGTTCTTGGCAAATAAAGGTATTTCTTGGTTTTATTAAGGGAACTTTGAGAGTTCATTAAGGAATCGAACGTGTTCCAGTAACATTCGAAATTTCTCATCATCTCTACCATGAAAGTGAGTTAAATCAATGGCAGGAAGATGAACTTCACTGATGGGTTCAGATGTACTGGCTCCGCTCCCTGTTACACCATTGTGAGAGACAGTGTTTATATTTAATTGTTCAAAGAACTGTATTAATTTATCCAAACGATCTTGGACAGCCTCTTCATGTTGTGCCGTTTTCGCACGGAAAGTGGTTAGTTTGTCCGACTCAGTATATTGCTTAATATTCTCAGCCTCCGCATATCTTTGTCAGTTTTTATTAGCCATCTCTGTGGCTTACAAGTACTTTAGGGAGTACTCTGGGAGCCGGTGGCTGAGCGGACAGAACACTGGACGCGTGATCCTGTGGTCCCGGGTTCGCTCCCGGGCGCCGGCGAGAAACAATGTACAGAGTTTCTTTATCCCCTTAGTGCGCCTGTTACCTAGCAGTAAATAGGTACTTGGGAGTTAGTCAGCTGTCACGGGCTACTTCCTGGGGGGTGGAGGCCTGGTCGAGGACCGGGCCGCGGGGACACTAAGCCCCGAAATCATCTCAAGATAGATGTCACATTTGACTGGGTCAATTGATCACACTTGTTCAGTGTTCTAGTCACATGTGATCTGCGGTACAACACAGTGTTACTACACATTGTGTGTTGTACTGACTCCTGAATCCAGTTTTGGGACCTCATAATATCGAAATGAAAGTAATAGGTGTTTCAGCTCATAAATTGCGAGCAAACACTGATAGTCTAGGGTAAAAGTTTGGAGTCTCTAGGTAATATTCCAACCTCCTGGGAGATTAGCACTTAATAATAATATTTATAATCATACAAGATAGCAGCCGCGTCCAACAGCCTGGTTGATCAGTCCGGCAACCAGGAGGCCTGGTCGACGACCGGGCCGCGGGGACGCTAAGCCACGGAAGCACCTCAAGGTAACCTCAAGGTATACACACAAATGATTTGAGAGGAAACAGTGTTACTGGAAGTACTCTTATCTTATCAAAATGAGCCCTGATTGGTGTAGACACTAATTAACCACTCAAAGGTGCAATGATTATAGATAAACAATTATAAAATAGATAAATTATAGATACACAACTCAACTCGAGCTGGTATAATTCACACCCAAAATAGGGTTTGTACCATTAATTAATGGTGCTAGGTTGTTCAGAGTAGTACAACTACACTATGGTAATAATGGGACTAGGATGAACAATAATTAGTTCAACAATAGTCAATGCTAATATGGACTAGTGCAATATATATATTAAATTGGGATTATTTTTATTAAATAATTCTCTATTCAAGAGAAGTTAGAAGTTATTCTTGTGTCAAGAGAAGACACAAGTGGTCATGTTAGCCTCATATTAACTTCTACTTCAGCCACCTCACCCTGTCACAGTAAATGAGACAAATGTATGTGAATGCATGTGTGTGTATATATGTATGAATATATGTGTGTGTATGTATATGTATGGGTATAAAGTATATATGGAAGCTGATCAGAATTACATTTCACCTTTGTGAATGTACATTAATGACACTATGTAAAAGACACATCTAACACTTTATGTAGGGCATACGTAAATCTGTGTATCTATGTATTTACGTATGTAGGTTAGCTTAGCATTTTAAAAGCACCGAATCACCTTCTGTGGTTGATTGTTCAATAAACCTTTGAACTCTATGTTTAACTGATCTCTAACCCTGTCCATGGAGGACAGAAGAAAATGTATATATGCTGGTTAGCATTGTAAATGTCTGGCCACGTCTGTGGTAGAAAATAATAATAAAAAAAAACTAACTTCTACTATTATTTAGAAGTATTAATTCTGTTATTAGTCACCTTTCGCGAAATTAAGCACCACAAATTTAGTGTATATAAACTCGCGAAAGCGTAGCCGTAATTTGGCTGGTTTTAATTTAAGTGTTGTCACTCCGAGGATATAACCCTCCACGAATTTGGTGGTTAAACTCCGCGAAACCGCTTGGGCTGCCTCAGAGCAGCCTGAGGGCAGCAATATTCCGGGAACATCAACACAATCTCGTCGACTTGAGGCAAAGTGAAATTCACACCAGTTGCTCCATCTATCATAATCTATTATGCAGGAAGTACCACACGTCTATGGGTCATGCAATAATGTTAGCAGACTTCTAGATGTTACCACTGCTAGGCTTAGGCTCGGCTACAAGGACCTCTGGGAATTTGTAACATCTGCTGATGTAGATCTGACTAAATGTATACTCTGTCAGCAGAACTATTCGCATACTTTGCCTCATTATATAATGGAATGTGAAAAAGTCGCGGAATTTAGAGATAACACCATCAATAGTGTCCAAGAAATGTGTAAGTTCTTCATTCATAATGATGTACTGCCAGGGATCTTAGCCAAGTATCCAAAGTTTGCTTACTGTAGGTAATGCTTGCACACGACTGTAAAGCTGCCGCCCAGTTGGGTGGGTGTGGAGCACACGACTGTAAAGCTGCCGCCCAGTTGGGTGGGTGTGGAGCACATGACTGTAAAGCTGCCGCCCAGTTGGGTGGGTGTGGAGCACATGACTGTAAAGCTGCCGCCCAGTTGGGTGGGTGTGGAGCACACGACTGTAAAGCTGCCGCCCAGTTGGGTGGGTGTGGAGCACACGACTGTAAAGCTGCCGCCCAGTTGGGTGGGTGTGGAGCACATGACTGTAAAGCTGCCGCCCAGTTGGGTGGGTGTGGAGCACATGACTGTAAAGCTGCCGCCCAGTTGGGTGGGTGTGGAGCACATGACTGTAAAGCTGCCGCCCAGTTGGGTGGGTGTGGAGCACATGACTGTAAAGCTGCCGCCCAGTTGGGTGGGTGTGGAGCACACGACTGTAAAGCTGCCGCCCAGTTGGGTGGGTGTGGAGCACATGACTGTAAAGCTGCCGCCCAGTTGGGTGGGTGTGGAGCACATGACTGTAAAGCTGCCGCCCAGTTGGGTGGGTGTGGAGCACATGACTGTAAAGCTGCCGCCCAGTTGGGTGGGTGTGAAGCACATGACTGTAAAGCTGCCGCCCAGTTGGGTGGGTGTGGAGCACATGACTGTAAAGCTGCCGCCCAGTTGGGTGGGTGTGGAGCACATGACTGTAAAGCTGCCGCCCAGTTGGGTGGGTGTGGAGCACATGACTGTAAAGCTGCCGCCCAGTTGGGTGGGTGTGGAGCACATGACTGTAAAGCTGCCGCCCAGTTGGGTGGGTGTGGAGCACACGACTGTAAAGCTGCCGCCCAGTTGGGTGGGTGTGGAGCACACGACTGTAAAGCTGCCGCCCAGTTGGGTGGGTGTGGAGCACATGACTGTAAAGCTGCCGCCCAGTTGGGTGGGTGTGGAGCACACGACTGTAAAGCTGCCGCCCAGTTGGGTGGCAGCCATATAATATATAATTTTATAAGGAATGTCTTCAATAAGACACTGTGTCCACTATGGCAGATTACTACTGTAACTTGGGCTCCAAAATGTGTCATGTTATTTTCTATTGGCACCATGAGCTACTCTACTGCTTTCCGAGGACCTGCGACAAGCCGCCGGCTTGGTGTCATCGCCGAGGCAACTTGTCTTAGTGGCTCTCGGGTAAACCCCGGTAAACTCTACGGGAACTGAAGGACCTTTTACAACATTGTTATCCTCATGTTGACGTTATTGGGTCTGACCTTAAATATATATAGTGTGCCAACCCTCCTCAAGATGCTGCCCACAACAGTTGACTAACTCCCGGGTACCTACTGACTGCTGGGTGAAGAGAGGCATCAGGTGTAAAGTCCTCTTAGTATGCAAGAGAGACATCAGGTACTCACCACACCTAGTTGTGCTTGCGGGGGTTGAGCTTTGGCTCTTTGGTCCCGCCTCTCAACTGTCAATCAACTGGTGTACAGGTTCCTGAGCCTATTGGGCTCTATCATATCTACATTTGAAACTGTGTATGGAGTCAGCCTCCACCACATCACTGCCTAATGCATTCCATCTGTTAACTACTCTGACACTGAAGTTTTTTATAATGTCCCTGTGGCTCATGTGGGTACTCAGCTTCCACCTGTGTCCCCTTGTGTGTGTACCGCCCGTGTTAAATAATCCATCCTTGTCTAACCTGTCAATTCCCCTGAGAATTTTGTATATGTTCGTCATGTCTCCCCTAGCTCTTCTGTCTTCCAGTGTCGTAAGGTGCATTTCCCGCAGCCTTTCCTCGCAACTCATGCCTCTTAGTTCTGGGACTAGCCTAGTGGCATACCTCAGAACTTTTTCCAGCTTTATCTTGAGTTTGACAAGGTACGGGCTCCATGCTGGGGCTGCATACTCCAGGATTGGTCTTACATATGTGGTATACAAGGCTCTGAAGGATTCTTAAACATGTTTCTGAAAGCAGTTCTGATATCAACTCCCAAATCTTTCTCTCTGTCCGTTTCGTGAAGGACTTCATCTCCCATTCGGTATCCAGTGTCTGGCCTCCTGTTTCCTCCTCCTAGTTTCATTGCCTTACATTTACTTGGGTTGAACTTTAGTAGCCATTTGTTGGACCATTCCTTCAGTTTGTCTAGATCATCTTGTAGCCTCATATTATCTTCCAGTCTTGATCCTCCTCATAATTTTTGCATCATCAGCAAACATCGAGAGGAACGAGTCTATTCTTTCTGGAAGATCATTTACGAATATCAGAAACAGTATAGGTCCACAGACTGATCCCTGTGGGACTCCACTGGTGACTCCTCGCCACTCCGAGACCTCACCCCTCACAGTGACTCTCTGTGTCCTGCTGCTTAGGTACTCCCTTATCCAGTGGAGTACCTTCCCTTTCACTCCTGCCTGCATCTCCAGCTTGTGCACTAGTCTCTTATGTGGCACTGTGGCAAAGGCTTTCGGGCAGTCCAGAAATATGCAGTCAGACCAGCCCTCTCTCTCTAGCCAAATTTTTGTTGCCTGGTCATAGAACTCAATTAAACCTGTTAGGCAGGACCTGCCATCCCTGAACCCATGTTGATGCTGTGTTACAAAGTTCTTTCGCTCCAGATATTTCACTAACTTTTATCGTACAAGGTCCTTTAACGTGAACTGCGTATAACGTCCTCTTAGTATACAAGAGAGGCATCAAGAGGGACGCATACTGAGCACCATCACTCGCCTTCAACATACCACAAGAGCAAGACAAGGGGAAAACATGTATAAGTTGACGATCAATGAGACGAGACAAACAATACCTAAAGAAATACATTAGTCAGCGATTAAAGCACTCCGTTTTCTATTAATTCACCACTCCATAAAAAATGCAACATATGTTGTGTTGATTTAGGGGCGACGACGATCATGGGAATGCAACATATTTGCCTAGACACGTAAGGAATGCGACGGTTTTGCCTAACCAAGAACGTCTCAACCAAAACAACTTACCTGACCAATTGAGTTCGAAGCATAGAAAGCGTTACTATAACTGTGTTTTAAATTTCACTAACTTAATTAAAACACTTTCGCGTTCCGTGGTCGTGCTTGACCAACCGGTATTTTTCTCTTGACCGCGAGCAGGCGTCGTGTTTACGCGACCGATGAACAAATATTTCTATAAAATCCAATTCTTATCCGATCGACTTGGGGACAGTATGAACATGTTTGCCATGCAATTTTCGTTTTCTCTAATAGCCACATAGCCTATGTGGGAGAACGGCATTTTATTGCATCTTCGTGGTAAGACTATTGTATTGTTGACACGACGAGTGTAATCGACGTAGGTTTTTTATTTGATTATCTAACGCATCCTTGTGTGACATTTTATACATATGTTCTTCTAGAACATTCTATTGCGAACACATTGGTATAAAAATAAAGTATGTACATTGAAAATTAAGGTCAGGACAGTGAAAAGAATATGCACTTTTCAGTAGGGGTTTCCCTGATGTGCAGTAATGGGTAACACTTCCCCACTCCCACACTCTGGCGGGTGGGCCGCGATAATGAGTCTCCATTTATATGCATATGTCCGTGTAGGGAATTTTATTGCGATCTCAGTGATATCAAATTTAACGCTGTAGGACAAGTGTGGAGTTGACAACCCTGAAAAGAATAGAAACATTTCGTCGCTGTTTGGAGCTCACGGCTAGTGATCGATGTAGTTTCTTTATTTGTTGTTGGTCTAACTCATGCTTTGGTGACATTTTATATTAGTGTTCTTCTAGAACATTCTATTGCAAACACATTGGTACTAAAATGAAATATGTACATTGAAAATTAAGGTCAGGACAGTGAAAAGAGTATACACTTTTCAATGTTGCTGCTCGATGGCCCCAAACGCCTAGAGCACTGCGCTAGTTTTTTTCCGTTTGCCGAAAGCGGGAAAGTTAAATTTCACTTAGGCTTTTTCTGTCAAATTTCTTATACATTGTATTTTTTTAGTACTTTCTTACGATGTACCATTATTTTTTTTAAATTTTGCTTGAAATTACCTTCTTAAAATCATGTTAGATTAAGTATCTGCCCGAAACGCTATGCCTGCTGGAGGCTTTACGACAATGTAACACTTCAAGTCTCTGTTCTCTAATAAACCTAATGTACCTTCTCGTATATAAATAAAAAAATAAAATAAATAATTAATAAATAAACTAACAAGTCGCAATTATAACGAACTGGCACAATTATCTGGAGGAAATCTATAATCTATATAGGGGGCCTCGTAGCCTGGTGGATAGCGCGCAGGGCTCGTAATTCTGTGGCGCGGGTTCGATTCCCGCACGAGGCAGAAACAAATGGGCAAAGTTTCTTTCACCCTAAGTGCCCCTGTTACCTAGCAGTAAATAGGTACCTGGGAGTTAGTCAGCTGTCACGGGCTGCTTCCTGGGGGTGGAGGCCTGGTCGAGGACCGGGCCGCGGGGACACTAAAGCCCCGAAATCATCTCAAGATAACCTCAAGATAAGGAAGCCGGAGATGAAGTAGATCAAAGCTACACTGAGGGGTCAGCTAACACTGTCAATGACAGTGTTGGTGCAACATACACTGACGGGTCAGCTGTCAATGACAGGGCTGGTGCAGCATACACTGACGGGTCAGCTAACACTGTCAAAGGCAGGGTTGGTGCAGCATACACTGACGGGTCAGCTAACACTGTCAATGACAGGGCTGGTGCAGCATACACTGACGGGTCAGCTAACACTGTCAATGACAGGCTTGGTGCAGCATACACTGACGGGTCAGCTAACACTGTCAATGACAGGGCTGGTGCAGCATACACTGACGTGTCAGCTAACACTGTCAATGGCAGGGCTAGTGCAGCATACACTGACGGGTCAGCTAACACTGTCAATGACAGGGCTGGTGCAGCATACACTGACGGGTCAGCTAACACTGTCAATGGCAGGGCTGGTGCAGCATACACTGACGGGTCAGCTAACACTGTCAATGACAGGGTTGGTGCAGCATACACTGACGGGTCAGCTAACACTGTCAATGGCAGGGCTGGTGCAGCATACACTGACGGGTCAGCTAACAATGTCAATGACAGGGCTGGTGCAGCATACACTGACGGGTCAGCTAACAATGTCAATGACAGGGCTGGTGCAGCATACACTGACGGGTCAGCTAACAATGTCAATGACAGGGCTGGTGCAGCATACACTGACGGGTCAGCTAACAATGTCAATGACAGGGCTGGTGCAGCATTCACTGACATTAGGAACAATGCCTTACAACGCGGAAATGAAGAAAAAGCCCGTATTGAGAACTATGTCTCTTCAACACAAGCGGAGTTAACTGCCATTGTTATAGCGTTAAGATTCCTTGAACGAGGCATTAATTTATCGGCTCAGTGATCTCTACTGACTAAAGCAGAGCTACGAAGCCTTACTATAAATTTGGCAGAAAATCCTGTGATAGTCGCTGAGGTCAAGAGAGCTGTGAGAGTACTTACCAATCAGGGAAGAGTCGTCAAGTTTCTGTGTATTCCCTCCCATGTTGGGGAGCCCCTCCCATGTTGGGGATCCCCTCCCATGTTGGGGATCCCCTCCCATGTTGGGGATCCCCTCCCATGTTGGGGATCCCCTCCCATGTTGGGGAGTCCCTCCCATGTTGGAATATGTGGGAATGAACGAGCAGATGTGCTGGCTGCTGAAGGCGCTGAAGGAGACCATATTGAATACTTCATACCCAAGACTCTACTACAAATTAGAGGTATTATCAGGCAACATCACTGTGACAAGGTAACTGAGGAAAGGAGGATAGAAGCACAAACCAGTGAATCTGTACGATGGTACAACATGGTTGCAGCTGGCAATCCCAATCATTATGGACGAAGAGGAGGAGGACGAGGGAGAGAATCAGTAATAGCGAGAATCCGTCTTGGATACAAATATCCTTGGAGATACGGAATGGAAACAACAGTTGATCAGCGAAGTTGCAGAATCTGTGGTGAGAGTGATGGACACCGCCTTGACCACTATCTACGTGAATGTGAACACCTGAGAGACATTAGGAATATGTGTAGAATAATAAACCCCGCATTGTTTGAGTTAGGAAAACACTATTTGTCAAATATTGATACTGTTCTTAAAAGATTTCCCCATTTTGCACCCACAAGATAACGTAAGCTTTTAAGGGTTGATAGATGTTAATCTTCTTGTTTGAGGAGCTGTTCACTTGAGACAGTTAAGCAAGTCCCAGCTGTGTCTGGGTACAAGTGACGGGATGAACAACCCAGCGGGTTTTCTTCCTATTGGGGAGTGTTGTACATGCTGCTATGGCGGTATGTCCACTCACAGGATGAGTGGCGCTGCCCAATACTGTCACTATGGCGGTGTGTCCACTCACAGGATGAGTGGCGCTGCCCAATACTGTCACTATGGCGGTGTGTCCACCCACAGGATGAGTGGCGCTGCCCAATACTGTCACTATGGCGGTGTGTCCACTCACAGGATGAGTGGCGCTGCCCAATACTGTCACTATGGCAGTGTGTCCACTCACAGGATGAGTGGCGCTGCCCAATACTGTCACTATGGCAGTGTGTCCACTCACAGGATGAGTGGCGCTGCCCAATACTGTCACTATGGCGGTGTGTCCACTCACAGGATGAGTGGCGCTGCCCAATACTGTCACTATTGCGGTGTGTCCACTCACAGGATGAGTGACGCTGCCCAATACTGTCACTATGGCAGTGTGCCCACTCACAGGATGAGTGGCGCTGCCCAATACTGTCACTATGGCGGTGTGTCCACTCACAGGATGAGTGACACTGCCCAATACTGTCACTATGGCAGTGTGCCCACTCACAGGATGAGTGACGCTGCCCAATACTGTCACTATGGCGGTGTGTCCACTCACAGGATGAGTAACGCTGCCCAATACTGTCACTATTGCGGTGTGTCCACTCACAGGATGAGTGGCGCTGCCCAATACTGTCACTATGGCGGTGTGTCCACTCACAAGATGAGTGGCGCTGCCCAATACTGTCACTATGGCGGTGTGTCCACTCACAGGATGAGTGGCGCTGCCCAATACTGTCACTATTGCGGTGTGTCCACTCACAGGATGAGTGGCGCTGCCCAATACTGTCACTATGGCGGTGTGTCCACTCACAGGATGAGTGGCGCTGCCCAATACTGTCACTATGGCGGTGTGTCCACTCACAAGATGAGTGGCGCTGCCCAATACTGTCACTATGGCGGTGTGTCCACTCACAGGATGAGTGGCGCTGCCCAATACTGTCACTATGGCGGTGTGTCCACTCACAGGATGAGTGGCGCTGCCCAATACTGTCACTATTGCGGTGTGTCCACTCACAGGATGAGTGGCGCTGCCCAATACTGTCACTATGGCGGTGTGTCCACTCACAGGATGAGTGGCGCTGCCCAATACTGTCACTATGGCGGTGTGTCCACTCACAAGATGAGTGGCGCTGCCCAATACTGTCACTATGGCGGTGTGTCCACTCACAGGATGAGTGGCGCTGCCCAATACTGTCACTATGGCGGTGTGTCCACTCACAGGATGAGTGGCGCTGCCCAATACTGTCACTATGGCGGTGTGTCCACTCACAGGTTGAGTGGCGCTGCCCAATACTGTCACTATGGCGGTGTGTCCACTCACAGGATGAGTGGCGCTGCCCAATACTGTCACTATGGCGGTGTGTCCACTCACAGGATGAGTGGCGCTGCCCAATACTGTCACTATGGCGGTGTGTCCACTCACAGGATGAGTGGCGCTGCCCAATACTGTCACTATGGCGGTGTGTCCACTCACAGGATGAGTGGCGCTGCCCAATACTGTCACTATGGCAGTGTGTCCACTCACAGGATGAGTGGCGCTGCCCAATACTGTCACTATGGCAGTGTGTCCACTCACAGGATGAGTGGCGCTGCCCAATACTGTCACTATGGCGGTGTGTCCACTCACAGGATGAGTGGCGCTGCCCAATACTGTCACTATTGCGGTGTGTCCACTCACAGGATGAGTGACGCTGCCCAATACTGTCACTATGGCAGTGTGCCCACTCACAGGATGAGTGGCGCTGCCCAATACTGTCACTATGGCGGTGTGTCCACTCACAGGATGAGTGACACTGCCCAATACTGTCACTATGGCAGTGTGCCCACTCACAGGATGAGTGACGCTGCCCAATACTGTCACTATGGCGGTGTGTCCACTCACAGGATGAGTAACGCTGCCCAATACTGTCACTATTGCGGTGTGTCCACTCACAGGATGAGTGGCGCTGCCCAATACTGTCACTATGGCGGTGTGTCCACTCACAGGATGAGTGGCGCTGCCCAATACTGTCACTATGGCGGTGTGTCCACTCACAGGTTGAGTGGCGCTGCCCAATACTGTCACTATGGCGGTGTGTCCACTCACAGGATGAGTGGCGCTGCCCAATACTGTCACTATGGCGGTGTGTCCACTCACAGGATGAGTGGCGCTGCCCAATACTGTCACTATGGCGGTGTGTCCACTCACAGGATGAGTGGCGCTGCCCAATACTGTCACTATGGCGGTGTGTCCACTCACAGGATGAGTGACGCTGCCCAATACTGTCACTATGGCGGTGTGTCCACTCACAGGATGAGTGGCGCTGCCCAATACTGTCACTATGGCGGTGTGTCCACTCACAGGATGAGTGACGCTGCCCAATACTGTCACTATGGCGGTGTGTCCACTCACAGGATGAGTGGCGCTGCCCAATAAACTCGCCCCTCGGGGCAAAATTTGAAATTTGAAATTTGGACAGTTCGGTAACAAATGCGGTACATAAGGCGACAGTGCTGTTGACCACGGAGGTAAACATGCCGCCATGTCATCAGTCAACAATGTATATATTATTGTGATGGTAAGGCTAACAGCACCAGGGGCCAGATTCACGAAAGTACTTACTCAAGCACTTACGAACCCGTACATTTTTCCTCAATCTTTGACGGCTTTGTTTACAATTGTTAAACAGTTAATGAGCTCCGAAGCGCCAGGAGGCTGTTTATAACAATAACAACAGTTGAATGAGAAATTATCATGCTTGTAAACTGTTTAATATATGTAACCAAAGCCGTCAAAGATTGAGGAAGGATGTACACGGTCGTAAGTGCTTGCGTAAGTGTTTTCGTGAATCTGGCCCCAGTCTCTGAGTGATGCAGTGTGCTTCCCTAACACACATAAGTGTTGTCATGCTTCACACAGACACTGGGTGTAGGCCTAAGGTCTACATCAGCAAATGTTCCAAACTGCCAGAGGTACTTGTAGCCGAGCCTAAGCCTAGCAATGGTAACATCTAGAAGTCTGCTAACATTATTGGATGACCCATAGACGTGTGGTACTTCCTGCATAATAGAATGATGATAGATGGAGTAACTGGTGTGAATTTCACTTTGCCTCAAGTCTACGAGATTGTGTTGATGTTCCCGGAATATTGCTGCCCTCAGGCTGCTCAAAGGCAGTCCAAGATGGTAATCAATTCCCTCTTTACGAGCAAAAGTCTTGGCCAACTCATCAGTTCTATCATGCATTCGGAGACCAATATGGGAAGGAATCCACAGGAGACAAACTCTGACTCCATCATTGATTATTTCACTATATCTGTGTCTAGCTTCAGAGATAAGAACGTCACAGTTATGCCTTGGGGAGCTGAGGGCAGTCAAGGATGACAAGGAGTCACTTACAATTAGCGTGTCAACTTTGGATTCATATACGCGCTCTAGTGCAAGGATTATGGCAACCAATTCTGTTTGAAGAGTGGAGGCCCAGTTACTGAGACGCGCTCCACACTCATGGGAGATGGAACCATCTCTCCCTGTCACAACAACTGCACTTCCAGCTGCACCATGGGACTGATGCAAGGATCCATCAGTGTAAATAATCTGGGAAAGGGAGCGCTCTCTGACTAAAGCATCAAGTTGGCTTAAGACATTGTACTTTGCTTCTTGTCGAAGCAAGGACTGCTCTTTAGAACAGCCGTTATTTGTTAATTAAAAAATCAACTGGAAATTGACTTCGTGGTAAAAATCAAGCTCATGTAGCCCGTGATACAACACCACTTACAGGTACCCATTCACTGCTGGGTGGACAGAGGCTACGGTTAAGTATTGGCGCCCAGTCAATCCTCCCCGGCCAGGATACGAACCCAGGCCAAAGCGCTTCACAACTGAGCCACGGGAACTGTGTGTGTATCGTGTCTTATAAATGTTCCATCTGTAACGCGGAATATGTGGGAAGTTCCAGTCACATCTTCAACATTGGGATCCACTGTCATCAGCGTCGTCGATGTTATCAGGAGTCCGAGTTTATCATTTTGGACCCTTTGTGTGTGACTGGAGGCACTGACCTGCGATGTATGGCGTCTATACACCAGTGCAGCCGCTGTCCAGTTGTAAACTGTGTACAGTTTACATGAAATTTACATTTGCAGTCTCCGTGGTGTAGTGGTAAGACACTCGCCTGGCGTTCCGCGAGCGCTATGTCATGGGTTCGTATCCTGGCCGGGGAGGATTTACTGGGCGCAATTCCTTAACTGTAGCCTCTGTTTAACGCAACAGTAAAATGTGTACTTGGTTGTAACAACGATTCTTCGCGGCAGGGATCGTATTCCAGGGACCTGCCCGAAACGCTACGCGTACTAGTGGCTCTACAACAATGTAACAACTCTTGTATATATCTCAAAAAAAAAAAACAAATGAAGGGTTTGGTCGGCGCGTCATTATATTCTTGAATGGTTTAGTTTCCCTTGATTTCTGTTGGTTGGTGCTCCTTTTTTAAATTGATTAAAGTCTGTATCAATTTTCTATTTAGTTGCGATTGTGAATATAATAATTCGATGTCAATTATTTTATAATATATATGTTTCTTCATAATATGTGGGATGGTTAATCAATAATGAAGAATTTAATTTGATCTTGCATAGAATTTTTGAATCTTTGGGGTCATAATTGTCACTTTTGTTTAATACTTCTTCTCAATGATAACTATTATCAACCTTCATTCTAAGTAATAATTACGTAAGTAAAGTAAGTGTCATTCTCGTGTCTGTTAAGAATGTCATCACGTGTTCAAAACAACCAGGTTGTTAAATTTAGTTACATTTTTCTTTATTTTAGATATACTAATACGTATTCAAAACGTTATGAATTTTTAATTGAATAGCAAATATTTTAATTAAACATGATGTTCATATTACAGTTTATTACAATATATATATATATATATATATATATATATATATATATATATATATATATATATATATATATATATATATATATATATATTTATTTATTTATTTATTTATTTATTTATTTTGCCTGATCCAGACAAAACATATAATTATTATCACTGAAGGGTTTGAGTATTTATACTTGAGTTTGTGAGAAAAAATACGAATAATGTCCATTTTCTTTATTACACAGAGCAAAGAAAATGGAAGTGTAGCGGTAACTATATTAATATCCCCTCAGATACAATATTTCCCTTAATCTGTAGAAAATATACATCACTGCTACACTACTCGCCGGAGAATGAATTCAAAATAACTCAAAAGATTACATTTGATTAGGCTAAAGGTTAATACAATTAAACTAAAAAGTAATTGTTATGAGGGGGCACAAAAATTCAGGAACAAGCCAGGCCTACTGAAAATGATCCCAGCTGACTGTACACACCTAGTTGTGCTTGCGGGGGTTGAGCTCTGGCTCTTTGGTCCCGCCTCTCAACTGTCAATCAACAGGTGTACAGGTTCCTGAGCCTACTGGGCTCTATCATATCTACACTTGAAACTGTGTATGGAGTCAGCCTCCACCACATTGCTTCCTAATGCATTCCATTTGTCAACCACTCTGACACTAAAAAAGTTCTTTCTAATATCTCTGTGGCTCATTTGGGCACTGAGCTGTAGCCTCCGGGCTGGAGGGTTGAAGCAATGCTTCAGCTTATCAGTTGAGGGGAGGAAGGGCAAGTCCAGACAGTCGTACCGATAAAGGGTATGCCAGTGCCTAGGAGGGGTGGGAGCGGGTCTGTCTCTCCCAGGCATGCGCGGGGCAGGTGCGCACAGTCAACTCCTCCACCAATCAGGGCCGAGCTAACTCTAATATATCAAATGCTGCCTCTGGCGGGCACTTTGAATGTGGTTCCCTCCACATTACTGTAAACCAGCCAGGCTTATGTAAACCAGCCAGGGCTACTGTAAACCAGCCAGGCTTACTGTACACCAGCCAGGCTTATGTAAACCAGCCAGGCTTACTGTACACCAGCCAGGGCTACTGTAAACCAGCCAGGCTTACTGTACACCAGCCAGGGCTACTGTAAACCGGCCAGGCTTACTGTAAACCAGCCAGGCTTATGTAAACCAGCCAGGCTTACTGTAAACCAGTCAGGCCTACTGTAAACCAGCCAGGCCTGCTGTAAACCAGTCAGGCCTACTGTAAACCAGCCAGGCTTACTGTAAACCAGCCAGGCTTACTGTAAACCAGCCAGGCTTACTGTAAACCAGCCAGGCCTACTGTAAACCAGCCAGGCCTGCTGTAAACCAGTCAGGCCTACTGTAAACCAGCCAGGCCTGCTGTAAACCAGTCAGGCCTGCTGTAAACCAGCCAGGCTTACTGTAAACCAGCCAGGCTTACTGTAAACCAGCCAGGCTTACTGTAAACCAGCCAGGCTTACTGTAAACCAGCCAGGCCTACTGTAAACCAGCCAGGCCTGCTGTAAACCAGTCAGGCCTACTGTAAACCAGCCAGGCCTGCTGTAAACCAGTCAGGCCTGCTGTAAACCAGCCAGGCTTACTGTAAACCAGCCAGGCTTACTGTAAACCAGCCAGGCTTACTGTAAACCAGCCAGGCTTACTATAAACCAGCCATGCTTACTGTAAACCAGCCAGGCTTACTGTAAACCAGCCAGGCTTACTGTAAACCAGCCAAGCTTACTGTAAACCAGCCCTGAGGGCCACAAATTTTTCCAAATATTTTTTTCTGCTGAAGGTGGTTCCGTGAGTATATAACCCTGTGGGTGAAGAAGGTCTGTTCCCAGTCCTACATTGTGGCTTGTTGAGCTTGTCACTGTTGTTCCTTGTTTGTGTTACATTGTGGCTTGTTGAGCTTGTCACTGTTGTTCCTTGTTTGTGTTACATTGTGGCTTGTTGAGCTTGTCACTGTTGTTCCTTGTTTGTGTTACATTGTGGCTTGTTGAGCTTGTCACTGTTGTTCCTTGTTTGTGTTACATTGTGGCTTGTTGAGCTTGTCACTGTTGTTCCTTGTTTGTGTTACATTGTGGCTTGTTGAGCTTGTCACTGTTGTTCCTTGTTTGTGTTACATTGTGGCTTGTTGAGCTTGTCACTGTTGTTCCTTGTTTGTGTTACATTGTGGCTTGTTGAGCTTGTCACTGTTGTTCCTTGTTTGTGTTACATTGTGGCTTGTTGAGCTTGTCACTGTTGTTCCTTGTTTGTGTTACATTGTGGCTTGTTGAGCTTGTCACTGTTGTTCCTTGTTTGTGTTACATTGTGGCTTGTTGAGCTTGTCACTGTTGTTCCTTGTTTGTGTTACATTGTGGCTTGTTGAGCTTGTCACTGTTGTTCCTTGTTTGTGTTACATTGTGGCTTGTTGAGCTTGTCACTGTTGTTCCTTGTTTGTGTTACATTGTGGCTTGTTGAGCTTGTCACTGTTGTTCCTTGTTTGTGTTACATTGTGGCTTGTTGAGCTTGTCACTGTTGTTCCTTGTTTGTGTTACATTGTGGCTTGTTGAGCTTGTCACTGTTGTTCCTTGTTTGTGTTACATTGTGGCTTGTTGAGCTTGTCACTGTTGTTCCTTGTTTGTGTTACATTGTGGCTTGTTGAGCTTGTCACTGTTGTTCCTTGTTTGTGTTACATTGTGGCTTGTTGAGCTTGTCACTGTTGTTCCTTGTTTGTGTTACATTGTGGCTTGTTGAGCTTGTCACTGTTGTTTGTGTTACATTGTGGCTTGTTGAGCTTGTCACTGTTGTTCCTTGTTTGTGTTACATTGTGGCTTGTTGAGCTTGTCACTGTTGTTCCTTGTTTGTGTTACATTGTGGCTTGTTGAGCTTGTCACTGTTGTTCCTTGTTTGTGTTACATTGTGGCTTGTTGAGCTTGTCACTGTTGATCCTTGTTTGTGTTACATTGTGGCTTGTTGAGCTTGTCACTGTTGTTCCTTGTTTGTGTTACATTGTGGCTTGTTGAGCTTGTCACTGTTGTTCCTTGTTTGTGTTACATTGTGGCTTGTTGAGCTTGTCACTGTTGTTCCTTGTTTGTGTTACATTGTGGCTTGTTGAGCTTGTCACTGTTGTTCCTTGTTTGTGTTACATTGTGGCTTGTTGAGCTTGTCACTGTTGTTCCTTGTTTGTGTTACATTGTGGCTTGTTGAGCTTGTCACTGTTGTTCCTTGTTTGTGTTACATTGTGGCTTGTTGAGCTTGTCACTGTTGTTCCTTGTTTGTGTTACATTGTGGCTTGTTGAGCTTGTCACTGTTGTTCCTTGTTTGTGTTACATTGTGGCTTGTTGAGCTTGTCACTGTTGTTCCTTGTTTGTGTTACATTGTGGCTTGTTGAGCTTGTCACTGTTGTTCCTTGTTTGTGTTACATTGTGGCTTGTTGAGCTTGTCACTGTTGTTCCTTGTTTGTGTTACATTGTGGCTTGTTGAGCTTGTCACTGTTGTTCCTTGTTTGTGTTACATTGTGGCTTGTTGAGCTTGTCACTGTTGTTCCTTGTTTGTGTTACATTGTGGCTTGTTGAGCTTGTCACTGTTGTTCCTTGTTTGTGTTACATTGTGGCTTGTTGAGCTTGTCACTGTTGTTCCTTGTTTGTGTTACATTGTGGCTTGTTGAGCTTGTCACTGTTGTTCCTTGTTTGTGTTACATTGTGGCTTGTTGAGCTTGTCACTGTTGTTCCTTGTTTGTGTTACATTGTGGCTTGTTGAGCTTGTCACTGTTGTTCCTTGTTTGTGTTACATTGTGGCTTGTTGAGCTTGTCACTGTTGTTCCTTGATTGTGTTACATTGTGGCTTGTTGAGCTTGTCACTGTTGTTCCTTGTTTGTGTTACATTGTGGCTTGTTGAGCTTGTCACTGTTGTTCCTTGTTTGTGTTACATTGTGGCTTGTTGAGCTTGTCACTGTTGTTCCTTGTTTGTGTTACATTGTGGCTTGTTGAGCTTGTCACTGTTGTTCCTTGTTTGTGTTACATTGTGGCTTGTTGAGCTTGTCACTGTTGTTCCTTGTTTGTGTTACATTGTGGCTTGTTGAGCTTGTCACTGTTGTTCCTTGTTTGTGTTACATTGTGGCTTGTTGAGCTTGTCACTGTTGCCCCAAATGTGTTATATTTAGCTTTCAAAGAAGTGGTCTGAATTTACTACATATCTCCGAAGGCTCCATCAACACGACACACAGCCATCAGCTGACTCCATCAACACAACATCCAATCAGTATTAAAAGATTTATATAATATATATATTATACTTGGTTAGGAGTTTTAATAGTTCGTGTTTACTGCGCCACTCTCAGTGACGCTGACTGGCTGTTACTCAGAGTTCACTGTGGCTTTCCTCCGTATATGTGATCGCAAAATAAATATTAGTTTTTGATGAAACAAGATTTTTAGTTCATTTTCTCTAACGAAGTGTGAAGAGAAAATGAATATATTTGATGGCAAACTAGTACATTATGATCAACAGTGTTGGGTTTTTATATTATTTTGCAATTGTTCACTTTTATTGTTTTTGTGCCTCCTTATTTGACCCGTCGTCTTAGTCCATTTCCTCATGTGTCCCCTCGCGCTGGCCCCACCCACTAGTCCCACAAACCACGCCCCACAAACTACGCCCCACAAACCATGCCACACAAACTACGCCCCACAAACCACGCCCCACAAACTACGCCCCACAAACCATGCCCCACAAACTACGCCCCACAAACCATGCTCCACAAACTACGCCCCACAAACCATGCCACACAAACCACGCCCCACAAACCACGCCACACAAACCACGCCCCACAAACTACGCCCACAAACCACGCCCACAAACCACGCCCCACAAATAACGCCCACAAACCACGCCCCACAAACCACGCCCCACAAATAACGCCCACAAACCACGCCCACAAACCACGCCCCACAAACGACGCCCCACAAACCACGCCCCACAAACTACGCCCCACAAACCACGCCCCACAAACCACGCCCCACAAACCACGCCCCACAAACCACGCCCCACAAACTACGCCCCACAAACCACGTCCCACAAACCACGCCCCACAAACCACCCCCCACAAACCACGCCCCACAAACCACGCCCCACAAACCACGCCCCACAAACCACGCCCCACAAAACACGCCCCACAAACCACGCCCCACAAACCACGCCCCACAAACCACCCCCCACAAACCACGCCCCACAAACCACCCCCCACAAACCACCCCCCACAAACCACGCCCCACAAACCACGCCCCACAAACCACCCCCCACAAACCACGCCCCACAAACCACGCCCCACAAACCACGCCCTAACATAGTGATTGGTCTCCCACAGAAGCAAGAGCCGCAGCGTGGACCACAGCATCCACAGTCCCTTCGATCTGGACGCTCTTCGACGCAAGATCGGAGAGCGCGCCTCCTCCGAACCCTCCAGGGACATCTCTCCTTCCCCAGGTAGGTCCTTATATGTATCTTAAGTGGGTCCTATAAGTAGGCACTTGTAGGAGCTCCTGTAAGTAGGTCCTGTGAGCTTCGTTCTCAAGTGCTGAGGTCTTCTTCCCTGAAACTACCTGTGAATGAAGACATTCCAGGGGAGCCGACAACACTCAATAACCCTTAAGGGGTGGGTTGAGGGAGCCCTTAAGTGGTGGGTTGAGGGAGCTCTTAAGGGGTGGAGTAAGTAATTATCAAAAGAAGGCACCAAACCGGGAAGGCTATGTATCACCATCAAACGTGCAGAATAATCAGAGGGCGCTAAATATCAGCAAGGATGCCAATACGAGAACAGAAACGCATAAGGCGAACTATATCAAAAGTATCCGATTCACCAAGAATTCTATCAAGGGACAAGTGACCGCGAGGGACGGTCGGGAAGCAAGACACACGTTCATCCTGGAAGTCAGGACATTCAACAAGGATATGCACGACTGTAAGAAGGACAATGCAATTTGGAAAATAAGGAGCAGGGCGGCGCTCCATTAAGTGACTGTGAGTTAAGCGTGTATGGCCAATACGCAACCTTGCTAGAGCCGTTTCCCACCGCCGGTAACGGTGGTAGGAGGAAGGCCACGGGGACATACTACGCTTAAGAGTACGCAGTTTGTTACCAACAACAGCAGACCAACAACCTTGCCATCGGGCATGGATGGAGGAATGAATAACCGGGAAAAAGTTGGAATAAGGAATACCTTTATGGGAGATGGGACAAGAGCGGATAGCTTCTCTAGCGGCAGCATCCACACGCTCATTTAAAGAAACACCAACATGGCTGGGAACCCAGCAAAACTCTATGGATTTAAATTTACTAGAGATAAGAAACAGCCAATGTTGAATCTCGACGATCACCGGATGGACAGCATTAAAGGACCCTAGAGCCATGAGGGCACTACGAGAGTCAACTACAACCACAAAGGAGGATTGACAACAAGAAAGCAGGAGACGAAGAGCATAGAGAATAGCATAAAGTTCTGCCGTAAAGACGCTAGCCTCCGAAGGGAGGCGACACATATAAGTGCGGTCAGAAAAAACAACAGAGTAGCCCACACCGTCCACAGACTTAGACCCATCGGTCGGTAAAGATGGAAACGGAGCGGGAGTGTTAAGAAAAGTGCTCAAGGAAAAGGCGTTTCAAAACTGTAGGAGGGGTAAATCTTTAGTGATGTGGGTCAGGGATTTGCAAAATTAAGGAAGGGGGCAAGGACGAAACAACACGATGAGAAATATTAATAATACTAACCAAAAGAGAACGCTGCAGGCGAGACAACCGTACAGAAAGAGGGAGGTGGTGAATGGGAACAGGAACTACAGGAGGGGGAAAAGTCAAAGCACGACACAGGCAAGAGTGAGAGTGTTGTAAAGACCGCGCAAGATAGCGAAGACAGTAGCGATCTTGGCGGTCCTGGAGAGACAGGAAGCCAGTGTCAACATACAAGCTGAGGGCGGGAGTCGAACGAAAAGCACCAGAGCTGAGGCGCAACGCAGTATGGTGCAAAGGATCAAGACAGCAAAGAGTAGAAGGAGAAGCAGAAGAGTATGCAGGGCAACCATAATCGAATTTAGACAGTATGAGAGAGGAATGCAAAGAGAGGAGCGTGCGCCTATCTGCTCCCCAAGAAGTATGTGACAGAACCTTAAGTAGGTTAAGGACCTTAGAACATTCAACACGGAAGTAAGATATACAGGGCGACCAAGACAAACGAGTGTCAAAGATTAACCCCAAAAGCTTCGCAGAATCTTTGTACACAAGGGGTTGACTATAAAGCGACAAATGCTTGACAATATGCTTTCGAATAAAAGTCACGGCACAAGTCTTAGTCACAGAGAACTTGAAGCAATGATTGGTGGCCCAAGACAACACGGCCTCAATCACACGTTGAAGGAGAGGCGAATCATCACCTCGACAGCAAAGAGTAAGATTGTCGACATGAAGAGCGGAGAAGATGCCAGAAGGAAGGAAGGGAAGAAAGAAGACCATTGAGGGCAACCAGTAAAAGAGTAGTGCTCACAACACTACCTTGGGGCACACCTTCGTATTGCAGAAAAGAGGCAGAGAGAGTGGCACCAAGCCTAACTCGAAAGGAACGACGAGAGAGGAAGCTTTGGAGGAAGAGAGGGAGATTACCACGAAGGCCAAAAGACAGAAGTTGGGACAGAATATCGTATCTCCAAGTGGTGTCATAAGCCTTTTGCAAGTCAAAAAGGACAGCAACAACGGAGGTCTTCGCAGCAAAATCAGTACGAATATAGACCTCCAAGTTCACCAGGACAACAGTCATGCTACGGCACTTGCGAAAACCAAATTGAGAAGGAGAGAGGTGGTGATGGTGTTCTAGGAACCACATCAGATGAACATTTACCATACGCTCAGAGTTTGCAAACACAACTCGTGAGGGCAAAAGGGCGCGGAAGTCCTTAGAGAGAGACCCCGGTTTCCAAATAGGAAATACAACGGCATCGAGCCAGTCCCCAGGGACTGATGACGACTCCCAGACCTGGTTATACAGACTCGGTAAAAACTGTGTTATCAGAAGTTGGAGTTCATGAAAGTTGGCATAAAATTCACGAATATTCCATTGAAGAGTAAACATTATCAAAAAGAGAAAGAACAGCAACAGAGAACAATGAAGAAACAAAGGTAAAGAAGAACACAGTATATTAAAGAAGCTCAGGATCAGGATCAGCAAAATCAGGGTTAGAGGGCATGGGTAAACTTAGTAAGGATGGTGTGAAGGGAGCGGGAGGACAGACCAGAGGCGGACGGGTAGGGTACGGAAGAGGGGGAGACAACCGAGAGGGGCGGTCAAGGACAGCAGCTGAGAAGACACAGTACTTGAGCATTTGAGGACACCATGCCCGAACTTCCAGCATTTATAACAAAGTCTAGGAGAGGGAATGTACTCCTAAACGGAGCATCTGGCACCAGCAAAAATGATAGAGGGCGAAAGGGACCTACTACGAAGATGATTTTCATAACTCGAAGGGGCTGACGGCAGCGACCACGAGGGGGTCGAGTGAACGTGTTCACCTGGAGGACAGGATGGCCTTGGGCTTCGAGGATATGTTTAATATCCTCATGGCAGTCTTTTAGGTCCCTAACACCAGTTGCAACATGGTTCGGTAGTAGAACAGTGCCATCACTGGCATTTAACCGAGCATTTTTGGAGACCCGAACAGGGGTTTCCCCAATGCAGGACAATGCGGCTAAGCGGGAAGCTGCATCCAGGGAAGGAGCAGCAGCGACACGTGTACCTAAACGGGGTGGGGTTAAAAGTAACAGAGACATCCACCGAATCAACAAGGTGTTTATGGAGTGAGAAATCGTCAGGAGGTGTAGAATACAGAGGGAGGAGATCAGAGTATATGGCCCACGAAGCAGGACTAAACATGGCTTGATACGTATTAGTATGGGAAAGGATCGTGCAAGTGCGGCCGTGGCGGGGATGAGAGAGAGGGGGGTTAAAAGGTGCAATAGTCACAAGGAAAGATTGAACCGCACCAAGGGACGAGGTGGTCACCACTGGGGGCGTGTGGCTCGACCCAACCACAGAGGAGGGAGGGGAGCCGGGAGGAGTAGTCAGGAGGGTCCAAGGAGGAGCTAGGTCTGGGCCCAAAGTAGCGGGGGGCTACAGAGCCCAGTTTTCCAAAACAGTCCGACTCTGGTGCTTGATCGCCCATCCCACAAGCCTGAGAAGTCATAAGAGGAACAGTATTCAGCGACACGAAAACGAGAGGTAATTCTTTCGTTCACAAAGGTGCACCTCACTCACGTTGTGACCTCTGACCTTGTGACCTCTGACCTTGTGACAACCGACCTTGTGACCTCTGACCTTGTGACAACCGACCTTGTGACCTCTGACCTTGTGACAACTGACCTTGTGACCTCTGACCTTGTGACCTCTGACCTTGTGACAACCGACCTTGTGACCTCTGACCTTGTGACAACCGACCTTGTGACAACTGACCTTGTGACCTCTGACCTTGTGACAACCGACCGTGTGACCTCTGACCTTGTGACAACTGATCTTGTGACCTCTGACCTTGTGACAACTGACCTCGTGACCTCTGACCTTGTGACAACTGACCTTGTGACCTCTGACCTTGTGACCTCTGACCTTGTGACCTCTGACCTTGTGACCTCTGACCTTGTGACAACCGACCTTGTGACCTCTGACCTTGTGACCTCTGACCTTGTGATAACTGACCTTGTGACCTCTGACCTTGTGACAACTGATCTTGTGACCTCTGACCTTGTGACCTCTGACCTTGTGACAACTGACCTTGTGACCTCTGACCTTGTGACAACTGACCTTGTGACAACTGACCTTGTGACCTCTGATCTTGTGACCTCTGACCTTGTGACCTCTGACCTTGTGACCTCTGACCTTGTGACAACTGACCTTGTGACCTCTGACCTTGTGACAACTGACCTTGTGACCTCTGACCTTGTGACCTCTGACCTTGTGACAACTCACCTTGTGACCTCTGACCTTGTGACCTCTGACCTTGTGACCTCTGATCTTGTGACCTCTGACCTGTGACAACTGACCTCGTGACCTCTGACCTTGTGACAACTGACCTCGTGTCCTCTGACCTGTGACAACTGACCTCGTGACCTCTGACCTTGTGACCTCTGACTTCGTGACCTCTGACCTTGTGACAACTGACCTTGTGACCTCTGACCTTGTGACAACTGACCTTGTGACCTCTGACCTCGTGACCTCTGACCTTGTGACAACTGATCTTGTGACAACTGACCTTGTGACCTCTGACCTTGTGACCTCTGACCTTGTGACAACCGACCTTGTGACCTCTGACCTTGTGACAACCGACCTTGTGACCTCTGACCTTGTGACCTCTGACCTTGTGACAACTGACCTTGTGACCTCTGACCTTGTGACCTCTGACCTTGTGACAACTGACCTTGTGACCTCTGACCTTGTGACTTCTGACCTTGTGACCTCTGACCTTGTGACAACTGACCTTGTGACAACTGACCTTGTGTCCTCTGACCTGTGACAACTGATCTTGTGACAACTGACCTCGTGACCTCTGACCTGTGACAACTGATCTTGTGACAACTGACCTTGTGACCTCTGACCTTGTGACCTCTGACCTTGTGACCTCTGACCTTGTGACAACTGACCTTGTGACAACTGACCTCGTGACCTCTGACCATGTGACCTCTGACCTTGTGACCTCTGACCTTGTGACAACTGACCTTGTGACCTCTGACCTTGTGACAACTGACCTTGTGACCTCTGACCTTGTGACAACTGACCTTGTGACCTCTGACCTTGTGACAACTGACCTTGTGACCTCTGACCTTGTGACAACTGACCTTGTGACAACTGACCTTGTGACCTCTGACCTTGTGACCTCTGACCTTGTGACCTCTGACCTTGTGACAACTGACCTTGTGACAACTGACCTTGTGACCTCTGACCTTGTGACAACTGACCTTGTGACCTCTGACCTTGTGACCTCTGACCTGTGACACTACCGTTCTGATGTGTAATATATGACCTAAATGAGTCTGTGCTCTCCACACTTGACCTATGTCCAGGCTGTTGGTGACCCCGCGATGTTGGTGGCAGGTGGCAGGCGGCAGGTGGCAGGTGGCAGGCGTCAGGTGGGAGGTGGCAGGTGGCAGGCGGCAGGTGGCAGGCGGCAGGTGGCAGGCGTCAGGTGGACAGGTGGCAGGTGGACAGGTGGCAGGTGGACAGGTGGCAGGCGTCAGGTGGCAGGTGGACAGGTGGCAGGCGTCAGGTGGCAGGCGTCAGGTGGCAGGTGGACAGGTGGCAGGCGTCAGGTGGCAGGTGGACAGGTGGCAGGTGGACAGGTGGCAGGCGTCAGGTGGCAGGCGTCAGGTGGCAGGTGGACAGGTGGCAGGCGTCAGGTGGCAGGTGGCAGGTGGCAGGCGTCAGGTGGCATGTGGCAGGTGGCAGGCGTCAGGTGGCAGGTGGCAGGTGGACAGGTGGCAGGTGGCAGGTGGCAGGCGGCAGGTGGCAGGTGGCAGGTGGCAGGTGGCAGGTGGCAGGCGTGTAGAACATCACCTTTAATACTAACTCGTGGAGGACTTCTTCCAGTCAGGGGCTTAAAGCTGTATTACCTTCTGACCCCCCTTACCCCACCCCGGAGACCCCCGGAGACCCCCGGAGACCCCCGGAGACCCCCGGAGACCCCACGGAGACCCCCGGAGACCCCCTGGAGACCCCCCTGGAGACCCCCCGGAGACCCCACCCGGAGACCCCCCCGGAGATCACCCCTGAGACCCCCAAAGACCCCTTGGAGACCCCCCCGGAGACCCCCCTGGAGACCCCCCCGGAGACCCGCCGGAGACCCCTTGGAAACCCCCCAGAGACCCTCCGGAGACCCCCAGAGCCACCCCCGGAGACCCCTATGGAGACCCCCCCAGAGACCTTTCGGAGATCCCACCCGGAGACCCCCTGGAGACCCCCCAGAGACCCCCTGGAGACCCCCCTGGAGACCCCCCGGAGACCCCACCCGGAGACCCCCCCGGAGATCACCCCTGAGACCCCCAAAGACCCCTTGGAGACCCCCCCGGAGACCCCCCTGGAGACCCCCCCGGAGACCCGCCGGAGACCCCTTGGAAACCCCCCAGAGACCCTCCGGAGACCCCCAGAGCCACCCCCGGAGACCCCTATGGAGACCCCCCCAGAGACCTTTCGGAGATCCCACCCGGAGACCCCCTGGAGACCCCCCTAGAGACCCCCAGAGACCCCACCCAAAGACCCCAGAGACCCCCCGGAGACCCCCCTGGAGACCCCCAGAGACCCCCCCGGAGACCCCCAGTGACCCCCCGGAGACCCCCCCCGGAGACAACCCGGAGACCCCTCCCGGAGACCCCCCCGGAGACTCCTAGAGACCCCCTCGGAGACCCCCCGGAGACCCCCCTGAGACCCATAAAGACCCCCCGGAGACCTCCCTAAGACCTTCCGGAGACCCCCGGAGACCCCCTCCAGAGACCCCCCAGAGACCCCCCGGAGTGCCCCCAGAAGATCCCCTCCAGGAGACCTTCGGAAACCCCCCCGGAGACCCCACCCCCCTGAGACCCCCAGAGACCCCCCTGAGACCCCCTGAGGACCCCCTGGAGACCCCCTGAGACCCCCCCTGAGACCCCCCCAGAGACCCCTAGAGACCCCCCGGAGACCCCCTCCGGAGACCCCCAGAGACCCCCCGGAGTGCCCCCAGAAGGTCCCCTCCCGGAGACCTTCGGAAACCCCCCCGGAGAGCCCCCCCTGAGACCCCCGGAGACCCCCCTGAGACCCTCAGAGACCCCCCTGAGACCCCCTGAGACCTCGGAGACCTCCCCAGAGACCCCTAGAGATCCCTAGAGACCCCCAGAGACCTCCCTGAGACCTTCCGGAGACCCCCGGAGACCCCCTCTGGAGACCCCCCAGAGACCCCTAGAGACCCCCCGGAGACCCCCCTTAGACCCCCCTGAGACCCCCGGAGACCCCGTCGGAGACCTTCCGGAGACCCCACCAGGAGACCCCTCGGAGGCCCCCCTGGAGTCCCCCCGGAGACCCCCGGAGACCCCCCTGATACCTCCCTGAGACCCCCCTGAGACCTCCCTGAGACCCCCCTGATTCTCCCGTAGACCCACCGGAGACCCCCCTTGAAACCCCCCGGAGACCCCGCCGAAGAGCCCCGAAGACCCCCCACGGAGACCCCCCTGCATGGAGACCCCCGGAGACCCCCAGAGACCTTCCGGAGACCCCACCAGGAGACCCCCCGGAGACCCCACCAAGAGACCCCCGGAGACCCCACCTGGAGACCCCCCAGAGACCCCCCAGAGACCCCCAGAGACCCCCAGAGACCCCCAGAGACCCCCGGAGACCCCCGGAGACCCCCAGGAGACCCCCCGGAGACCCCCCCGGAGACCCCCCCGGAGACCCCAGTAGACCCCCATAAAGACCCCCGGAGACCCCACCCAAAGACCCCCCGGAGTCCCCCCCTTGGACACCCCCCCAGAGACCCCTGAACCCCGTAGACCCCCCAAAGACCCCCTCGGAGACCGCCCGGAGACCCCGGAGATCCCCTCGGAGACCCCTGGAGACCCCCGGAGACCCCCCGGAGACCCTTCCGTAGACTCCCCCAGGAGACCCCCCGGAGACCCCCCGGAGACCCCCAGGGGACCCCCCGGAGACCCCACCTGGAGACCCCCGGAGACCCCCAGAGACCTTCTGGAGACCCCCAGAGACACCCCCGGAGACTCCCATGGAGACCCCAGAGATCTTCCACAGATCCCACCCGGAGACCTCCCAGAGACCCCCCGGAGACCCCCGGAGACCAGTTGGAGACCCCCCTGGAGACCCCCCGGAAACCCCGGAGACCCCCCGAGACCCCCCGGAGACCCACCAGAGATCCCCCCAGAGACCCCTCCTCGGACACTCCCCGGAAACCCCCCGGAGATCCCTGAACCCCGGAGACCCCCCGGAAACCCCCCGGAGATCCCTGAACCCCGGAGACCCCCCGGAGACCCCGCCGGAGAGCCCCCAGAGACCTTCCAGAGACCCCACCAGGAAACCCCCCGGAAACCCTCCAGGAGTCCCCTCCCGGAGATCCCCGGAGACCCACTGAGACCTCCCTGAGACCTCCCTGAGACCCCCCTGAGACCTCCCTGAGACCCCCTGAGTCCCCCGGAGACCCCCTGGAGACCCCCCTTGAAACCCCACGGAGACCCCGCCGAAGAGCCCCCGGAGACCCCCCGGAGACCCCCGGAGACCCCATGGAGACCGGCCCCCTTGAAACCCCCCGGAGACCCCCAGAGACCTTCCAGAGACCCCACCAGGAGACCCCCCGGAGACCCCACCAGGAGACCCCCGGAGACCCCACCTGGAGAGCCCCCAGAGACCCCCCAGAGACCCCACGGAGACCCCCGGAGACCCCCCGGAGACCCCCTAGGAGCCCCCTTGGACACCCCCCAGAGACCCCTGAACCCCGTAGACCCCCCATAGACCCCCTCGGAGACCGCCCGGAGACCCTCGGAGATCCACTCGGAGACCCCCGGAGACCCCCCGGAGACCCCCCGGAGACCCCCCGGAGACCCCTCCGTAGACCCCCCATAGACCCCCCAGGAGACCCCCTGGAGACCCCCTTGAGACTCCCCCGGAGACCCCCCCAGAGACCCCCGGAGACCCCACCTGGAGACCCCCGGAGACCCCCCCAGCGACCTTCTGGACACCCCCCAGAGACACCCCCGGAGAACCCCATGGAGACCCCAGAGATCTTCCACAGATCCCACCCGGAGACCTCCCAGAGACCCCCCGGAGACCCCCCGAATACCAGTTGGAGACCCCCATGGAGACGCCCCAGAGACCTTCCGGAGACCCCCCGAAGACCCCCCGGAGACCCCCTGGAGACCCCCCGGAGACCCCACCCGGAGACCCCCAGAGGCCCCCGGAGACCCCCGGAAACCCCCGGAAACCCCCAGAGACCCCCAGAGACCCCCCTTCTCGGAGACTCCTTGGAGACCCCCCGGAGACCCTGAACCCTGGAGACTCCCTTAGACCCCTGGGGACCCCCCAGAGACCCCCCTGGAGACCCCTTAACCCCGGAGACCCCCCCTGGAGACCCCTTAACCCCGGAGACCCCTCTGGAAACCCCCCGGAGACCCCCTGGAGACCCCCAGTGACCCCGGAGACCCCCTGGGGACCCTCGGTGACCCCCCAGAGACCACTGAACCCCGGAGACCCCCGTAGACCGCCCGGGGACCCCCTGCAAGACCCCCCAGAGACCCCCCTGGAGACCCCCTTCGGAGACCCCCCGGAGACCCCCCTGAGACCCCTTGGAGACCACTTCCTCAGAGACTCCCCGGAGACCCCCAGATACCCCCCAGCGACCCCTCCTCGGACACCCCCCGGAGACCCCTGAACCCCGGAGACCCCCGGAGATCCCCCCAGAGATCCCTCCTCGAAGACAGCTCCTCGGAGATCCCTCCGGAGGCCCCTCCTCGGAGATCCCTCCGGAGACCCCCCGAGACCCCCCGAGACCCCCCCGGAGACCCACCAGAGATCCCCCCAGAGACCCCTCCTCGGACACTCCCCAGAAACCCCCTGGAGATCCCTGAACCCCGGAGACCCCCCCCTGGGAGACCCCCCATAGACCCCCCCAGAGACCCCCGAGCTAAGGGGGTCTCCGGGGCTCAAATCATCTCCAGATGAATCAACCATTGGTTGTGCTCAATCATGTGGTGAATGGCCTGCGTCGTTGGTCAAGCAGACTGTGGTGTCTCGCATCTCAAATATGACGTGTACAGTGTTAGTAGTTCTGTTGAGAGTGTGAGTGAGAGTGTGAGTGAGAGAGTGAGAGTGAGAGAGAGTGTGGGAGTAACACGTGGAACTCGGACCATGCAGCTAATTCCCAAAACTGTCCAGTGTGTACTCACCAATTTGTGCTTGCAGGATCGAGCATTGACTCTTGGATCCCGCCTTTCCAGCCATCGGTTGTTTACAGCAATAACTCCTGTCCCATTTCCCTATCATGCCTAGTTTTAAAGCTATTAATAGTATTTGCTTCCACAACCTGCTCCTTAAGTGCATTCCATTTCCCCACTACTCTCACGCTAAAAGAAAACTTCCTAACATCTCTATGACTCATCTGAGTTTCCAGCTTCCACCCATGTCCCCTCGTTCTGTTACTATTCCATGTGAACATTTCGTCTATGTCCACTCTGTCAATTCCCCTGAGTATTTTATATGTTCCTATCATGTTCCCCCTCTCCTTTCTTGTTTCTAGTGTCGTAAGGCATAGTTCCTTCAGGCGCTCCTCATACCCCATCCCTCGTAACTCTGGGAAGAGTCTCATTGCAAACTTCTGAATCTTTTCCAGTTTCCTTATATGCTTCTTCAGGTGGGGACTCCATGATGAGGCGGCATACTCTAAGACTGGCCTCACATAGGCAGTGTAAAGCGTCCTAAATGCCTCCTTACTTAGGTTTCTGAATGATGTTCTAACTTTTGCCAGTGTAGAGTACGCTGCTGTCGTTATCCTATTTATATGTGCCTCAGGAGATAGATTACGTGTTACGTCCACGCCCAGGTCTCTTTCTTGTGTTGTCACAGGTAGGCAGTTCCCCTTCATTGTGTACTGTCCCTTTGGTCTCCTATCACCTAGTCCCATTTTCATAACTTTACATTTGCTCGTGTTGAACTCCAGTAGCCATTTCTCTGACCATCTCTGCAACCTGTTCAGGTCCTCTTGGAGGATCCTGCAATCCTCATCTGTCACAACTCTTCTCATCAACTTCGCGTCATCCGCGAACATCGACATGTAGGACTCTACTCCTGTAAACATGTCGTTAACATATACAAGAAATAGAATTGGTCCCAGCACCGATCCTTGAGGTACTCCACTCGTTACTGTTCGCCAGTCCGACTTCTTGCCCCTTACCGTAACTCTTTGGCTCCTTCCTGTTAGGTAGTTCCTTATCCATGCTAGGACCTTTCCTCCCACCCCCGCCTGCCTCTCGAGCTTGAACAGCAGTCTCATGTGCGGTACTGTATCAAAGGCTTTTTGGCAGTCCAGAAATATGCAGTCTGCCCAACCATCTCTGTCCTGTCTTACCCTCGTTATTTTGTCATAAAATTACGAAAGGTTAGTTAGGCACAATTTCCCTTTCCAGAACCCATGTTGATGTTTGTTCACAAACCTAACGTTCTCCAGGTGTGCAACCAGTCGTAGCCTAATTATTCTTTCCAGTATTTTACAGGGGATACTTGTCAGTGATACAGGTCTGTACTCACCTAGTTGTGCTTGCGGGGGTTGAGCTCTGGCTCTTTGGTCCTGCCTCTCAACCGTCAATCAACAGGTGTACAGATTCCTGAGCCTATTGGGCTCTGTCATATCTACACTTGAAACAGTGTATGGAGTCAGCCTCCACCACATTGCTTCCTAATGCATTCCATTTGTCAACCACTCTGACACTAAAAAAGTTCTTTCTAATATCTCTGTGGCTCATTTGGGCGCTCAGTTTCCACCTGTGTCCCCTAGTGCGTGTGCCCCTTATGTTAAATAGTCTGTCTTTATCTACCCTATCAATTCCCTTGAGAATCTTGAATGTGGTGATCATGTCCCCCCTAACTCTTCTGTCTTCCAGCGAAGTGAGGTTTAATTCCCGTAGTCTCTCCTCGTAGCTCATACCTCTCAGCTCGGGTACTAGTCTGGTGGCAAACCTTTGAACCTTTTCCATTTTAGTCTTATGCTTGACTAGATATGGACTCCATGCTGGGGCTGCATACTCCAGGATTGGCCTGACATATGTGGTATACAAAGTTCTGAGAGATTCTTTACACAAGTTTCTGAATGCCGTTCGCATGTTGGCCAGCCTGGCATATGCCGCTGATGTTATCCGCTTGATATGTGCTGCAGGAGACAGGTCTGGCGTGATATCAACCCCCAAGTCTTTTTCTTTCTCTGACTCCTGAAGAATTTCCTCTCCCAGATGATACCTTGTATTTGGCCTCCTGCTCCCTACACCTATCTTCATTACATTACATTTGGTTGGGTTAAACTCTAACAACCACTAGTTTGACCATTCCTTCAGTTTGTCTAGGTCTTCTTGAAGCCTCATACAGTCCTCTTCTGTCTTAATCCTTCTCATAATTTTGGCATCGTCTGCAAACATTGAGAGAAATGAATCGATACCCTCCGGGAGATCATTTACATATATCAGAAACAAGATAGGACCGAGTACAGAGCCCTGTGGGACTCCATTGGTGACTTCACGCCAATCGGAGGTCTCACCCCTCACCGTAACTCTCTGCTTCCTATTGCTTAGGTACTCCCTTATCCACTGGAGCACCTTACCAGCTACACCTGCCTGTCTCTCCAGCTTATGTACCAGCTTCTTATGCGGTACTGTGCCAAAGACTTTCCGACAATCCAAGAAAATGCAGTCCGCCCAGCCCTCTCTTTCTTGCTTAATCTGTGTCACCTGGTCGTAGAATTCTATTAAGCCAGTCAGGCAAGATTTACCCTCCCTGAATCCACATTGGCGATTTGTCACGAAGTCTCTTCTATCCAGATGTGCTACCAGGTTTTTTCTCACGATCTTCTCCATCACCTTGCATGGTATACAAGTTAAGGACACTGGCCTGTAGTTCAGTGCCTCTTGCCTGTCGCCCTTTTTGTATATTGGGACCACATTCGCCGTCTTCCTTATTTCTGGTAGGTCTCCCGTCTCCAGTGACCTACTATACACTATGGAAAGTGGCAAGCAAAGTGCCTCTGCACACTCTTTTAGTACCCATGGCGAGATCCCGTCTGAACCAACAGCCTTTCTAACATCCAGATCCAGCAGGTGTCTCTTGACGACCTCTCTCGTAATTTCGAACTCTTCCAAGGCCGCCTGGTTTACCTCCCTTTCTCCTAGCACAGTGACCTCACCTTGTTCTGTTGTGAAGACCTCTTGGAACCTCTTGTTGAGTTCCTCACACACACCTCTTTGTCATTCTCTGTATACCTGTCCTCGCCTGTTCTAAGTTTCACTACCTGTTCTTTCACTGTTGTTTTCCTTCTGATGTGACTGTGGAGTTGCTTTGGTTCGGTCTTGGCTTTGTTTGCTATATCATTTTCATAACTTTTATCTGCTTCTCTGCTCTCCCTGACGTACTCATTCCTGGTTCTCTGGTATCTCTCTCTGCTTTCTGGTGTTCTGTTATTCTGGAAGTTCCTCCACGCCCTTTTGTTCAGTTTCTTTGCTTCCATACATGCCCTATTATACCATGGATTCTTCTGTTGCTTCTCGGATTTTTCCTTTTGGGCCGGGATGAACCTGTTTACTGCCTCCTGACACTTTTGGGTGACATAGTCCATCATATCTTGTACAGACTTAGATCTGAGGTCTGTGTCCCAAGGTATTTCCCTTAGGAAGCTTCTCGTCTCCTCATAATTTCCCTTTCGGTATGCCAGCCTTTTGTTTCCTAGTTCTTTTTCGGGAGGGGGGGGGGCGATAATTCCTAGCTCTACCAGGTACTCAAAGTTCAATACACTGTGATCACTCATTCCCAAGGGCGCTTCCATCTTGACTTCCCTTATATCCCACTCATTTAGGGTAAATATCAGATCAAGCATTGCTGGTTCTCCTCTCATTCTTGTTGGATCCTTGATGTGCTGGCTTAGAAAGTTTCTTGTTGCCACGTCCAGCAGCTTAGCTCTCCATGTTTCTGGTCCTCCATGCGGATCTCTGTTCTTCCAATCTATCTTCCCATGGTTGAAGTCTCCCATGTTTAGTAGTCCAGATCCATTTCTGCTAGCAACAGAAGCTGCTCTCTCTATTATGTTAATGGTGTCCATATTGTTTCTATCATATTCCTGTCTGGGTCTTCTGTCATTTGGTGGCAGATTATATATGACTACGACTATAATTTTTTGCCCTCCAGTTGTTATTGTACCTATTATGTAGTCACTGAAACCTTCACAGCCCTGAACAACCAACTCCTCAAAATCCCAGCCTTTTCTTACCAGCAGAGCTACACCACCACCACCTCTTCCTTCTCTCTCTTTCCTCATAACATAATAGTCCTGTGGGAACACTGCATTTGTTATCGTTTTCGTCAGCTTTGTTTCTGTGAGAGCTATTATGTCTGGGTTTTCTTCTAGTACCCATTCTCCAAGTTCATTTGCTTTATTTGTAATTCCATCTATGTTAGTGTACATTGCCTTGAGGCTCACTTTCTTCTGTCCCTTCTCAAATCTCCTCCTTGGTGAGTGTTCTGCTGGTAGGGGAAGCTGTGCCATGGGTGTGAGGACCTGTGAGGTGGATAACAGGGTTGCTGAGGATACTGGGATGAGGGGCGGGGGGTCAAGTGAAGGGGGAAGGACAGGGAGGGTATGGGGTGAACGGGGTGGGAGGACAGGAAGGAAAGGGGGGGTTTTCTATGCAGAGGAGGGTGGCGGGGTTGCCCTCCCGGCTGGTGTTACTGGGTAGCTGGTTGTGGGTTCCCCCCTCGCCTCTGGGGGTGATGTGTTGGGAGCTGTGGTTTCCTGGTTTTCCCCTCTCGCCCTGCGCTTCTTCCTTGCTTCTGCCGCCATGGCCCTCTCCTCCCTCGTCATGTCCCTCTGGAGGAATACTTTTTTTAATTCTCCCACATGTTGCAGGTGGCTTTTCTTTGTTAGAATCATCTCCTTTGTGTTCTCGTTTGCAAACACTGTCTTTAACTCACGGTCTCGGTCTTTTTTGTACCAGCCTAACCTGAAAACCTTCTCAATGTTTCTGTGTGTGTGTGTGTGTGTGTGTGTGTGTGTGTGTGGGTACTTACCTAATTGTGCTTGCGGGGGTTGAGCTCTGGCTTTTTGGTCCCGCCTCTCAACCGTCAATCAACAGGTGTACAGGTTCCTGAGCCTATTGGGCTCTATCATATCTACATTTGAAGCTGTGTATGGAGTCAGCCTCCACCACATCACTTCCTAATGCATTCCATTTGTCTACTACTCTGACACTGAAAAAAATCTTTCTAACGTCTCTATGGCTCATTTGGGCACTCAATTTCCACCTATGTCCCCTAGTGCGTGTGCCCCTTGTGTTAAAAAGTCTGTCTTTATCTACCCTATCAATTCCTCTGAAAATCTTGTATCTGGTGATCATATCCCCTCTAACTCTTCTGTCTCCCAGTGACGTGAGGATTAATTCCCGTAGTCTCTCCTCGTAGCTCATACGTCTCAGCTCGGGTACTAGTCTGGTGGCAAACCTTTGAACATTTTCCAGTTTAGTCTTATGCTTGACTAGATATGGACTCCATGCTGGAGCCGCATACTCCAGGATTGGTCTGACATATGTGGTATATAATGTTCTGAAAGATTTCTTACACAAGTTTCTAAAGGCCGTTCTTATGTTAGCCAACCTGGCATATGCTGCTGATGTTATCCTCTTGATATGAGCTTCAGGGGACAGGTCTGGCGTGATATCAACCCCCAGGTCTTTCTCTCTCTCTGACTCTTGAAGTATTTCATCTCCCAAATGATACCTTATTTATTTATTTATTTATTTATTTATTTATTTATTTATATACAAGAAGGTACATTGGGTTAGAGAGAATACATAGCATAGTATTTGCAATCTTGTAAAGCTACTAGTATGCGCAGCGTTTCGGGCAGATCTTGTATCTGGTCTAATGCTCCCTACACCTATCTTCATTACATTACATTTGCTTGGGTTAAACTCTAACAGCCATTTGTTCGACCATTCCTGCAGCTTGTCCAGGTCTTCTTGAAGCCTCAAGCTGTCCTCCTCTGTCTTAATCCTTCTCATAATTTTGGCGTCGTCAGCAAACATTGAGAGGAATGAGTTTGTACCCTCTGGGAGATCATTTACATATATCAGAAACAGGATAGGACCGAATACAGAGCTCTGTGGGACTCCGCTGGTGACTTCACGCCACTCTGAGGTCTCACCCCTCACTGTAACTCTCTGCTTCCAGCCTGTTTCTCCAGCTTATGCATCAGCCTTTTATGGGGTACTGTGTCAAGGGCTTTCCGACAGTCCAAAAAAATGCAGTCCGACCATCCTTCTCTTTCTTGCTTAATCTTTGTCACCTGATCGTAGAATTCTATTAAGCCTGTAAGGCAAGATTTACCCTCCCTGAACCCATGTTGATGGGTTGTCACGAAGTCTCTTCTCTCCAGATGTGTTACCAGGTTTTTTCTCACGATCTTCTCCATCACCTTGCATGGTATACAAGTTAAGGACAATGGCCTGTAGTTCAGTGCCTCTTGTCTGTCACCCTTTTTGTATATTGGGACCACATTCGCCGTCTTCCATATTTCTGGTAGGTCTCCCGTCTCCAGTGACCGACTATACACTGTGGAGAGTGGCAAGCAAAGTGCTCCTGCACACTCTTTCAATACCCATGGTGAGATTTCGTCCGGCCTAGCAGCTTTTCTCGCATCCAGCTCCAATAGGTGTCTGTTGGCCTCATCTCTTGTAATTTCGAACCTTTTCAAGGCCGCCTGGTTTGCTGCCACCTCTCCTAGCGCAGTGACCTCACCTCGTTCTATTGTGAAGACCTCCTGGAACCTCTTATTGAGTTCTTCACACATCTCTTTGTCATTTTCTGTGTATCTGTCCTCAGCTGTTCTAAGTTTCATCACCTGAGTTTCATCACCTGGTGTGCTGTCCGCTCGGTCGGCCGAGCGGACAGCACACAGGACTTGTGATCCTGTGGTCCCGGGTTCGATCCCAGGCGCCGGCGAGAAACAATGGGCAGAGTTTCTTTCATTCTATGCCCCTGTTACCTTGCAGTAAAATAGGTACCTGGGTGTTAGTCAGCTGTCACGGGCTGCTTCCTTGGGGTGGAGGCCTGGTCGAGGACGGGGCCGCGGGGACACTAAAGCCCCGAAATCATCTCAAGATAACCTGTTCCTTCACTGTTGTCTTCCTCCTGATGTGACTATGTAGTAGCTTTGGTTCGGTCTTGGCTTTATTAGCTATATCATTTTCATACCTTTTCTCAGCTGCTCTTCTCACACTAACATACTCGTTCCTGGTTCTCTGGTATCTCTCTCTACTTTCTGGTGTATGTTATTACGGAAGTTCCTCCACGCCTTTTTGTTCAGTTTCTTCGCTTCCATACATGCCCTATTATACCATGGATTCTTCTGTTGCTTCTCGGATTATTCTTTTTGGGCCGGGATGAACCTGTTTACTGCCTCCTGACACTTATGGGTGACATAGTCCATCATGTCTTGTACAGACATAGCTTTGAGATCTGTGTCCCAATGTATTTCCCTTAGGAAACTTCTCATCTCCTCATAATTTCCCTTTCGGTATGCCAGCCTTTTGTGTCCTAGTTCTTTTTATGGAGAGATAACTCCTAGCTCTACCAGGTACTCAAAGTTCAATACACTGTGATCACTCATTCCCAAGGGCGCTTCCATTTTGGCTTCCCTTATATCCCACTCATTTAGGGTAAATATGAGATGAAGCATTGCTGGTTCTCCTCTCATTCTTGTTGGATCCTTGATGTGCTGGCTTAGAAAGTTTCTTGTTGCCACGTCCAGCAGCTTAGCTCTCCATGTTTCTGGTCCTCCATGTGGGTCTCTGTTCTCCATGTGGGTCTCTGTTCTCCATGTGGGTCTTCCTTCCCTCAACCCTTAGTGGTGAACCCTTAGTGATGAACCCTTAGTGGTGAACGCTTAGTGGTGAACCCTTAGTGATGAACCCTTAGTGGTGAACCCTTAGTGGTGAACCCTTAGTGGTGAACCCTTAGTGATGAACCCTTAGTGGTGAACCCTTAGTGATGAACCCTTAGTGATGAACCCTTAGTGGTGAACCCTTAGTGATGAACCCTTAGTGATGAACCCTTAGTGATGAACCCTTAGTGGTGAACCCTTAGTGAACCCTTAGTGATGAACCCTTAGTGGAGAACCCTTAGTGGTGAACCCTTAGTGATGAACCCTTAGTGAACCCTTAGTGATGAACCCTTAGTGAACCCTTAGTGATGAACCCTTAGTGGTGAACCCTTAGTGGTGAACCCTTAGTGAACCCTTAGTGATGAACCCTTAGTGGAGAACCCTTAGTGATGAACCCTTAGTGATGAACCCTTAGTGGTGAACCCTTAGTGATGAACCCTTAGTGGAGAACCCTTAGTGATGAACCCTTAGTGATGAACCCTTAGTGGTGAACCCTTAGTGATGAACCCTTAGTGATGAACCCTTAGTGATGAACCCTTAGTGGTGAACCCTTAGTGAACCCTTAGTGATGAACCCTTAGTGGAGAACCCTTAGTGGTGAACCCTTAGTGATGAACCCTTAGTGAACCCTTAGTGATGAACCCTTAGTGAACCCTTAGTGATGAACCCTTAGTGGTGAACCCTTAGTGGTGAACCCTTAGTGAACCCTTAGTGATGAACCCTTAGTGGAGAACCCTTAGTGATGAACCCTTAGTGATGAACCCTTAGTGGTGAACCCTTAGTGATGAACCCTTAGTGATGAACCCTTAGTGATGAACCCTTAGTGGTGAACTCTTAGTGGAGAACCCTTAGTGGTGAACCCTTAGTGATGAACACTTAGTGGAAAACCCTTAGTGATGAACCCTTAGTGGTGAACCCTTAGTGATGAACCCTTAGTGGTGAACCCTTAGTGATGAACCCTTAGTGGTGAACCCTTAGTGAACCCTTAGTGGTGAACTCTTAGTGATGAACCCTTAGTGGTGAACTCTTAGTGGAGAACCCTTAGTGGTGAACCCTTAGTGATGAACACTTAGTGGAAAACCCTTAGTGATGAACCCTTAGTGGTGAACCCTTAGTGATGAACCCTTAGTGATGAACCCTTAGTGATGAACCCTTAGTGGTGAACCCTTAGTGAACCCTTAGTGATGAACCCTTAGTGGAGAACCCTTAGTGGTGAACCCTTAGTAGTGAACCCTTAGTGGTGAACCCTTAGTGATGAACCCTTAGTGATGAACCCTTAGTGATGAACCCTTAGTGGTGAACCCTTAGTGATGAACCCTTAGTGATGAACCCTTAGTGAACCCTTAGTGATGAACCCTTAGTGGTGAACCCTTAGTGATGAACCATTAGTGGTGAACCCTTAGTGGTGAACCCTTAGTGATGAACCCTTAGTGATGAACCCTTAGTGATGAACCCTTAGTGGAGAACCCTTAGTGGTGAACCCTTAGTGATGAACACTTAGTGGAAAACCCTTAGTGATGAACCCTTAGTGAACCCTTAGTGGTGAACCCCTAGTGATGAACCCTTAGTGATGAACCCTTAGTGATGAACCCTTAGTGAACCCTTAGTGGTGAACCCTTAGTGATGAACCCTTAGTGAACCCTTAGTGGTGAACCCTTAGTGTTGAACCCTTAGTGAACCCTTAGTGATGAACCCTTAGTGAACCCTTAGTGGTGAACCCCTAGTGATGAACCCTTAGTGATGAACCCTTAGTGATGAACCCTTAGTGGTGAACCCTTAGTGATGAACCCATAATGAACCCTTAGTGATGAACCCTTAGTGGAGAACCCTTAGTGGAGAACCCTTAGTGGTGAACCCTTAGTGATGAACCCTTAGTGATGAACCCTTAGTGATGAACCCTTAGTGGAGAACCCTTAGTGGTGAACACTTAGTCGTGAACCCTTAGTGATGAACCCTTAGTGAACCCTTAGTGGTGAACCCTTAGTGATGAACCCTTAGTGGTGAACCCTTAGTGGTGAACCCTTAGTGGTGAACCCTTAGTGGTGAACCCTTAGTGGTGAACCCTTAGTGGTGAACCCTTAGTGATGAACACTTAGTGGTGAACCCTTAGTGGTGAACCCTTAATGATGAGCCCTTAGTGATGAACCCTTAGTGGTGAACCCTTAGTGAACCCTTAGTGATGAACCCTTAGTGAACCCTTAGTGATGAACCCATAATGATGAACCCTTAGTGATGAACCCTTAGTGAACCCTTAGTGAACCCTTAGTGAACCCTTAGTGGTGAACCCTTAGTGATGAACCCTTAGTGATGAACCCTTAGTGAACCCTTAGTGATGAACCCTTAGTGGTGAACCCTTAGTGGTGAACCCTTAGTGAACCCTTAGTGGTGAACCCTTAGTGATGAACCCTTAGTGGTGAACCCTTAGTGATGAACCCTTAGCTGTGAACCCTTAGTGAACCTTTGGTGGTGAACCCTTAGTGATGAACCCTTAGTGGTGAACCTTTAGTGGTGAACCCTTAGTGGTGAACCCTTAGTGATGAACCCTTAGTGGTGAACCCTTAGTGATGAACCCTTAGCTGTGAACCCTTAGTGAACCTTTGGTGGTGAACCCTTAGTGATGAACCCTTAGTGGTGAACCCTTAGTGATGAACCCTTATTCACTGGTGAACCCTTAGTGGTGAACCCTTAGTGGTGAACCCTTAGTGATGAACCCATAATGAACCCTTAGTGATGAACCCTTAGTGGAGAACCCTTAGTGGTGAACCTTTAGTGGTGAACCCTTAGTGGTGAACCTTTAGTGGTGAACCCTTAGTGATGAACCCTTAGTGAACCCTTAGTGATGAACCCTTAGTGATGAACCCTTAGTGAACCCTTAGTGGTGAACCCTTAGTGGTGAACCCTTAGTGAACCCTTAGTGATGAACCCTTAGTGGTGAACCCTTAGTGGAGAACCCTTAGTGATGAACCCTTAGTGAACCCTTAGTGATGAACCCCTAGTGGCGAACACTTAGTGGTGAACCCTTAGTGATGAACCCTTAGTGAACCCTTAGTGGTGAACCCTTAGTGGTGAACCCTTAGTGGTGAACCCTTAGTGGTGAACCCTTAGTGATGAACCCTTAGTGGTGAACCCTTGGTGATGAACCCTTAGTGGTGAACCCTTAGTGATGAACCCTTAGTGGTGAACCCTTAGTGGTGAACCCTTAGTGATGAACCCTTAGTGTTGAACCCTTAGTGATGAACCCTTAGTGATGAACCCTTAGTGAACCGTTAGTGATGAACCCTTAGTGGTGAACCCTTAGTGATGAACCCTTAGTGGTGAACCCTTAGTGATGAACCCTTAGTGGTAAACCCTTAGTGATCCCTTAATGGTGAACCCTTAGTGGTGAACCCTTAGGGGTGAACCATTAGTGGTGAACCCTTTGTGATGAACCCTTAGTGGTGAACCCTTAGTGGTGAACCCTTAGTGGTGAAACCTTAGTGATGAACCCTTAGTGATGAACCCTTAGTGGTGAACCCTTAGTGATGAACCCTTAGTGGTGAACCCTTAGTGGTGAACCCTTGGTGATGAACCCTTAGTGGTGAACCCTTAGTGATGAACCCTTAGTGATGAACCCTTAGTGGTGAACCCTTAGTGATGAACCCTTAGTGAACCCTTAGTGATGAACCCTTAGTGATGAACGCTTAGTGAACCCTTAGTGTTGAACCCTTAGTGATGAACCCTTAGTGAACCCTTAGTGATGAACCCTTAGGGGTGAACACTTAGTGGTGAACCCTTAGTGATCCCTTAGTGGTGAAACCTTAGTGATGAACCCTTAGTGGTGAACCCTTAGTGGTGAACCCTTAGTGATGAACCCTTAGTGGTGAACCCTTAGTGAACCCCTAGTGGTGAACCCTTAGGGGTGAACCATTAGTGGTGAACCCTTTGTGATGAACCCTTAGTGGTGAACCCTTAGTGAACCCTTAGTGGTGAAACCTTAGTGATGAACCCTTAGTGATGAACCCTTAGTGGTGAACTCTTAGTGATGAACCCTTAGTGGTGAACCCTTAGTAATGAACCCTTAGTGGTGAACCCTTAGCGATAAACCCTTAGTGGTGAACCCTTAGTGGTGAACCCTTAGTGGTGAACCCTTAGTGAACACTTAGTGGTGAACCCTTAGTGGTGAACCCTTAGTGATGAACCCTTAGTGGTGAACCCTTAGTGATGAACCCTTAGTGGTGAACCCTTAGTCATGAACCATTAGTGGTGAACCCTTAGTGGTGAACCCTTAGTGATGAACCATTAGTGGTGAACCCTTAGTGAACTCTTAGTGGTGAACCCTTAGTGGTGAACCATTAGTGGTGAACCATTAGTGGTGAACCCTTAGTGATGAACCCTTAGTGGTGAACCCTTAGTGAACCCTTAGTGGTGAACCCTTAGTGGTGAACCCTTAGTGATGAACCCTTAGTGGTGAACCCTATATATAGTGATGAACCCTTAGTGGTGAACCCTTAGTGATGAACCCTTAGTGGTGAACCCTTAGTGGTGAACCCTTAGTGGTGAACCCTTAGTGAACCCCTAGTGGTGAACCCTTAGTGATGAAATCTTTGTGATGAACCCTTAGTGGTGAACCCTTAGTGAACCCTTAGTGGTGAACCCTTAGTGATGAACCATTAGTGGTGAACCCTTAGTGGTGAACCCTTAGTGATGACCCCTTAGTGGTGAACCCTTAGTGAACACTTTGTGGTGAACCCTTAGTGATGAACCCTTAGTGGTGAACCCTTAGTGATGAACCCTTAATGATGAACCCTTAGTGGTGAGCCCTTAGTGAACCCTTAGTGGTTAACCCTTAGTGAACCCTTAGTGATGAACCCTTAGTGATGAACCCTTAGTGATGAACCCTTAGTGATGAACCCTTAATGATGAACCCTTAGTGGTGAGCCCTTAGTGAACCCTTAGTGGTTAACCCTTAGTGAACCCTTAGTGATGAACCCTTAGTGGTGAACCCTTAGTGATGAACCCTTAATGATGAACCCTTAGTGGTGAGCCCTTAGTGAACCCTTAGTGGTTAACCCTTAGTGAACCCTTACTGATGAACCCTTAGTGATGAACCCTTGGTGATGAACCCTTGGTGGTGAACCCTTGGTGATGAACCCTTAGTGGTGAACCCTTAGTGGTGAACCCTTAGTGTTGAACCCTTAGTGGTGAACCCTTAGTGATGAACCCTTAGTGTTGAACCCTTAGTGTTGAACCCTTAGTGGTGAACCCTTAGTGATGAACCCTTAGTGATGAACCCTTAGTGGTGAACCTTTAGTGGTGAACCCTTAGTGGTGAACCCTTAGTGGTGAACCCTTAGTGATGAACCCTTAGTGGTGAACCCTAAATGATGAACCCTTAGTGAACCCTTAGTGATGAACCCTTAGTGAACCCTTATTGATGAACCCTTATTGATGAACCCTTAGTGATGAACCCTTAGTGATGAACCCTTAGTGGTGAACCCTAAATGATGAACCCTTAGTGAACCCTTATTGATGAACCCTTATTGATGAACCCTTGGTGATGAACTCTTAGTGGTGAACCCTTAGTGGTGAACCCTTATTGATGAATCCTTAGTGATGAACCCTTAGTGATGAATCCTTAGTGATGAACCCTTAGTGGTGAACCCTTAGTGATGAACCCTTAGTGATGAACCCTTAGTGATGAACCCTTAGTGGTGAACCCTTAGTGATGAACCCTTAGTGATGAACCCTTAGTGATGAACCCTTAGTGATGAACCCTTATTGATGAATCCTTAGTGATGAACCCTTAGTGATGAATCTTTAGTGATGAACCCTTAGTGGTGAACCCTTAGTGATGAACCCTTAGTGGTGAACCCTTAGTGATGAACCCTTAGTGATGAACCCTTAGTGGTGAACCCTTAGTGATGAACCCTTAGTGATGAACCCTTAGTGGTGAACCCTTAGTGGTGAACCCTTAGTGATGAACCCTTAGTGGTGAACCCTTGTTGTGGTAGATGTGACGTTTGTTGAGGTAGATGTGTCGTTTGTTGAGGTAAATGTGATGTTTGTTGAGGTAGATGTGGAGTTTAGTGAGGTAGATATTGAGTTTGAGGTAGATATATTATACCTAGTGATAGCGTGAGGTACGTCAGCTAGAGTGGGTGGTGGCGGGCCACTGCTGACCAGCAGGTGTCGTCCGGCCTACCAACCTGACCAACATACCGCCCACAATCACTCCTCCACCATGACAATCACCCACAATACCAACTGATCACTCCACCTGTCATTTTTCACCCAACAAAACTCACTCCAAAAAGTGACCGAGGCCACAGTAATATATATTTACATACCTCATCAATGTTTATTGATCTCTGAGGAATGTACAGGAGCGCCACGAGAGTGAGGCGGCGACACCCGGAACTACGCTACATGTTTGCCCATAGATTGCGTCTGAATGTGGACATTTTGGTTAATGTTCCCGTTCATTTTCGTTAAAATGCAATAAATGTCGATGATTGAGGATGATAAATGCCGGAGGTGAGAAATATTGCGGCTTTAGGCACTAATTGACCGTCACTCTTATCAAACATAAACAATACCCGGCAACTCAACCACGAGGTTACGTGTAAGAGAATTGTTTATTTTTAAGCGATATATTATTATGTCCTTACAACCTGCCTTGCTTATACCCATGCCCGAGAGGTGCCGCTGATGGGCACTGAGGCTTGGCACCGCTACTGGGCACTGAAGGGGCGAGGGGGAGATTGAAAAAAAAAGAGTGTGAGCGAGAGAGGTGGAGGTGTGTGGCAGCTGGGCCGGTTAGGTGCGGACAAGAAGGACCCGCGCCATGTGAGAGGTCCGTGTTTACAGTGTGGCAGGAAGCTTTAGTCCGCTTCTTGAAGGTGCTTCAGGCAGCGGTTGCCTGCATGGCCGACCGCTCCCCTCGGGACAGACAGCGGCTGACAGCTCCTCCTCACCTTCTCTCATGTTTTCAGCCATCAAACACTCCCTCTCGGGCGACCTACGACTCAAAATAGGTAAGGATTATCCGGGCGGGCGGACCACAGCTGTGAGGTATGGTGAGAGGCCCCTACGGAGGGGTAATTTACCCCTCACCTGTCCCTACGTAGGTGTCCCCTCACCTGCGGCAGGTGGGCCTATAGAGCTGTCAGCCTCTGGCGTCCCCTCGCTGACCTTGCCAAGGTCAGCTCATCCCTCCAGGCTGACATAATTGATCTGAACTAGACACACCAGTCATGACTAAATTATTGCCACTCGTCACAACATGAGAGTCAGCTGATGGTCAGCTCACACCCCTCTCTGTCGCAGCTGACACCCCTCTCTGTCGCAGCTGACACCCCTCTCTGTCGCAGCTGACACCCCTCTCTGTCGCAGCTGACACCCCTCTCTGTCGCAGCTGACACCCCCTCTCTGTCGCAGCTGACTCCCCTCTCTGTCGCAGCTGACACCCCCTCACTGTCGCAGCTGACACCCCTCTCTGTCGCAGCTGACTCCCCTCTCTGTCGCAGCTGACACCCCTCTCTGTCGCAGCTGACACCCCTCTCTGTCGCAGCTGACACCCCCTCTCTGTCGCAGCTGACACCCCCTCTCTGTCGCAGCTGACTCCCCTCTCTGTCGCAGCTGACACCCCCTCACTGTCGCAGCTGACACCCCTCTCTGTCGCAGCTGACTCCCCTCTCTGTCGCAGCTGACACCCCCTCTCTGTCCCAGCTGACACCCCCTCTCTGTCGCAGCTGACACTCCCTCTCTGTCGCAGCTGACACTCCCTCTCTGTCGCAGCTGACACCCCCTCTCTGTCCCAGCTGACACCCCCTCTCTGTCGCAGCTGACACTCCCTCTCTGTCGCAGCTGACACTCCCTCTCTGTCGCAGCTGACTCCCCTCTCTGTCGCAGCTGACACCCCCTCTCTGTCGGAGCTGACACTCCCTCTCTGTCGCAGCTGACACTCCCTCTCTGTCGTAGCTGACACCCCTCTCTGTCGCAGCTGACACCCCCTCTCTGTCGCAGCTGACACTCCCTCTCTGTCGCAGCTGACACCCCTCTCTGTCGCAGCTGACACCCCCTCTCTGTCGCAGCTGACACTCCCTCTCTGTCGCAGCTGACACCCCCTCTCTGTCGCAGCTGACACCCCCTCTCTGTCGCAGCTGACACTCCCTCTCTGTCGCAGCTGACACTCCCTCTCTGTCGCAGCTGACTCCCCTCTCTGTCGCAGCTGACACCCCCTCTCTGTCGCAGCTGACACCCCCTCACTGTCGCAGCTGACACCCCTCTCTGTCGCAGCTGACACTCCCTCTCTGTCGCAGCTAACACCCCTCTCTGTCGCAGCTGACACCCCCTCTCTGTCGCAGCTGACACTCCCTCTCTGTCGCAGCTGACTCCCCTCTCTGTCGCAGCTGACACCCCCTCTCTGTCGCAGCTGACACCCCCTCTCTGTCGCAGCTGACACCCCCTCTCTGTCGCAGCTGACACTCCCTCTCTGTCGCAGCTGACACCCCCTCTCTGTCGCAGCTGACACCCCCTCTCTGTCGCAGCTGACACCCCCTCTCTGTCGCAGCTGACACTCCCTCTCTGTCGCAGCTGACACTCCCTCTCTGTCGCAGCTGACTCCCCTCTCTGTCGCAGCTGACACCCCCTCACTGTCGCAGCTGACACCCCTCTCTGTCGCAGCTGACACCCCTCTCTGTCGCAGCTGACTCCCCTCTCTGTCGCAGCTGACACCCCCTCACTGTCGCAGCTGACACCCCTCTCTGTCGCAGCTGACACCCCTCTCTGTCGCAGCTGACTCCCCTCTCTGTCGCAGCTGACACCCCCTCACTGTCGCAGCTGACACCCCCTCACTGTCGCAGCTGACACCCCCTCTCTGTCGCAGCTGACTCCCCTCTCTGTCGCAGCTGACACTCCCTCTCTGTCGCAGCTGACACCCCCTCTCTGTCGCAGCTGACAGTCTATCAATCCTCTTTTGACTTACTGACAGTCTTACACTGTGTTAAGTGTTGACAGTCTTACACTGTGTTAAGTGTTGACAGTCTTACACTGTGTTAAGTGTTGACAGTCTTACACTGTGTTAAGTGTTGACAGTCTTACACTACTGTGTTAAGTGCTGACAGTCTTACACTGTGTTAAGTGTTGACAGTCTTACACTACTGTGTTAAGTGCTGACAGTCTTACACTACTGTGTTAAGTGCTGACAGTCTTACACTATTGTGTTAAGTGCTGACAGTCTTACACTACTGTGTTAAGTGCTGACAGTCTTACACTACTGTGTTAAGTGCTGACAGTCTTACACTACTGTGTTTAGTGCTGACAGTCTTACACTACTGTGTTAAGTGCTGACAGGCTTACACTACTGTGTTTAGTGCTGACAGTCTTACACTACTGTGTTAAGTGCTGACAGTCTTACACTACTGTGTTAAGTGCTGACAGTCTTACACTACTGTGTTAAGTGTTGACAGTCTTACACTGTGTTAAGTGTTGACAGTCTTACACTACTGTGTTAAGTGTTGACAGTCTTACACTACTGTGTTAAGTGTTGACAGTCTTACACTACTGTGTTAAGTGCTGACAGTCTTACACTACTGTGTTAAGTGTTGACAGTCTTACACTACTGTGTTAAGTGTTGACAGTCTTACACTACTGTGTTAAGTGTTGACAGTCTTACACTGTGTTAAGTGCTGACAGTCTTACACTGTGTTAAGTGCTGACAGTCTTACACTACTGTGTTAAGTGCTGACAGTCTTACACTGTGTTAAGTGCTGACAGTCTTACACTGTGTTAAGTGCTGACAGTCTTACACTGTGTTAAGTGCTGACAGTCTTACACTACTGTGTTAAGTGCTGACAGTCTTACACTGTGTTAAGTGTTGACAGTCTTACACTACTGTGTTAAGTGCTGACAGTCTTACACTACTGTGTTAAGTGCTGACAGTCTTACACTACTGTGTTTAGTGCTGACAGTCTTACACTACTGTGTTAAGTGCTGACAGTCTTACACTACTGTGTTAAGTGTTGACAGTCTTACACTGTGTTAAGTGTTGACAGTCTTACACTACTGTGTTAAGTGTTGACAGTCTTACACTACTGTGTTAAGTGCTGACAGTCTTACACTACTGTGTTAAGTGTTGACAGTCTTACACTACTGTGTTAAGTGTTGACAGTCTTACACTGTGTTAACTGCTAACATCTATCTCTTCTTCGCCCCTTTCATCTGCCCATTAACTATCCTACTACCCATTGCATAGTTTCATATTATATTAAGAAACTTTATTTTTTAGATAAGTAGACTTAGCTGATTGGGAGTTCCAGAATCATGGGGGTCGTTGTGTAACACCACTATAATGTAACACCACTATAATGTAACACCACTATAATGTAACACCACTATAATGGATACTAAACTAATAATGTAACCACTACTACGTATCCTGAGTAACACTTCCCCATCGGTTGCACTTGGTAACACTGTTATTGAACACTGTAATATGAGCTAACATATGATGGTTACACCGGAACCAAAGGTACACTGCCAACAGGGAAATGCTAACACAAGGATTAACAACGCTGCCACCATCTGCCTTCACCATTGAGACTATATCAAGCAACAAGGCAAGAAACATTGCTGGACTTGGAGAGTACTTTCTATAACTGCCATTAAGTATGGAACGGTTGTCAGCCACTGTATCCAAAGGGCTAAGAGGATTCAACAATTGACAGACGGGAAATTTAACACGAATTTATTGAGAACAAATTATGGTATTCACCACTATAAATCCTACTCTAACACTGGCCAAGAGTTAAGAAATTTAGACATGGAACAAAACCTCAGAGATCACACACATTACCTTAAAACCTCTGTCTCTCCCTGGTTGTGAGGTGTTCTTCACAGACCCGCTCTCGATCCCGGTGTCCCGCACTCTCTGTCTCTAAGTCTCTACAGGACCAATATATATACAACTTCAAAGGGGGGGGGAAGGGGGAGATTTACTGTTGCTACCTTGATAAAAAATGCCAGGGGGTCGGGCCACACGTGCACAAACACTTAAAAATATTTCAATTAAGCTTGTTTGACATTCACCATACACTGTTCAAGAGAGGAGTTATTAATTACGTGTGTGGCTGACCTCTGACCTGGCCAAAAGGGGGAGATCCATGGATGTTTACACATAAGAATCTGGGGTCTAATTCCATTACAATGTTTGACAAGAGTATCATGAAATATTACATACTTGAAACTATGCTGACTAAGACTAACCCAGGAATTTTGTAATCAACATACAAGATAATCCAGAGGTCATCTGGGCTGACCTCTTGGAGAAGGCTTCCCTGGGTGTGAACTTATAAGGGGGGGGAGGTCATGGGGGTCGTTGTCTTACTCTCACACGGGGTTCTCTCTTCAATTATGGCGACCTGCAGAAAGCCTGTGTTTCTCCTCTACTTTAGACCGTTCACTTGCAAAGTTGCGTGAGACTATCCCCAGGAGTCTGGCCTCCATCCCTGGATAGGGATGTGTGTTTATACATACTAGAGGGGTTACCCGGTGGTGCCCGGGGTCTCTGTCTCTTCTTCCTCTCTTCGTCCCACTTCCTTACGCGCTTTCTCTTCCCTTTTCTCATTTAATTTCAAACTTCATGAAACTCATATGAGGTTCAGGTCTGGGGGATAGGGGGAGGGGGGTGGAGGTTTGAGGGTGATATATTTCTTAAAAAGTGGCATTGGTGCCGACCCAGACCGACCTATGTTCATCCTATACCGCAGGTTACTCACCCTGCAAGACTGCGTGAGGCCAGCCCTAGCCGTCTGGTCTCCCAACCTTGCACCAACATCCATACTTTCTCTCTTATAGATTAAAGAAAAAATAGAGAAATCATCACCGATGAATTTTTATATGCTTTTCATCAGGTTATAAAGGTCATATTCATCAGGTTATAAAGGTCATATTCATCAGGTTAAGAATATAATGAGAGAGAGCGAGAGCGAAGAGAGAGAAACAGATAGAGACAGTCAGATAGACAGACAATGAGAAAAAGACAGACAGACAGACAGACAGACAGACAGACAGACAGACAGGGGGGGGACAAGAACGGGCCCATAAGAGACGGTGTTGGACTCACAGGTGACACAACTTATCCTGAAATCAATAAGAATGAAATCAATTTCAACATTCTATTCTCTCTCTCTCTC